>CM023951.1:5188867-5219845 GCA_013407115.1 Glycine latifolia
CCCCCCCCAAAAAAAACTTATATTCACTATTTGGCCATATCAATAGTCTGTCAGATCTCCAACACACCCCTCTCATACGAGGACTTGACATTTTGAGCTTGAAGTTTGTAGAATTGAACATCTGCGGGTTGTCTGATAATGACCCGATAAGCCCCAAAATACTTGCTATAGGCTCTTAGACCATCTTAGAGCGTGAGTTATAGGTCTAACTCAACCCTACTAAACCAACTTTTATGATGAGGGTTGCCCCCACACTTATATACACTATTATGGTTATATCACTAGTCGATGTGGGATCTCCAACAACAAATAATCCCAAATTAAAAAGCCCTAATTTTAAAATTAACCTTAATTGAAATCCTAAAACTACTCATCCAATTTATACCATCTATTCTATGAATGAAAACACCTTGGAAGGATCAAGAGTCCAAATCCTTTTATCCGATTACAAGACAAATAAAGAGAGTTAATGTAATCCAAAAGAGGCCTCAGTTCAAACCATTCCTTGTCATTTAAATTACGAGAAAAGTGGAAATTTTCTAGACAAATGGAATCTTGAATGCTGCTATAAAAATTTTGGTAAGAGAGCTATGTACTGAAGCTGGATGATAGATGTGGGAAAACTTCTCTCAACAGACAAATCTCCTACAATCTTAGTTAGTCCTATCCAGTTTTCCTCCCAAAATTTAACATGAGAACCATTACCACTTCCAAGGGAAACAAATATGTAAAGGACACATAGAAGAAGGTAAAAAAAGGCATGGGCAGTAACGTACACATTTTTTCCCCTTTAATCACTTGCATCCCTCTTCATTGCAGATTGCTTTACTTTCTCCTGCTGAAATAATTACTCGGATATATATTGTCTTTGTTTATTTATATTTTTGGTTTTTGATAGAACACAATGGTGTCACTTGATTTATGTAGCCAACAACATCTAGAAGGAAAAAGGCATTGGTTTATCTTAGAATGTGGGTTTGACTCAACCCCAAAAGCTAGCTTATAGGGTGAGGGTTGTCTCCCAATTATATATTCTATTGTGACCTTATCTATAGCCAATGTGACACTTGAGTTTTTCTCAACACACCCCCTCTCGTCCAGCAATATTGGGCTTGGTGCGTTGATGACATGGTAGGTGGTCCGTTTAATGAATCTAGGATAGGTTTTGATAGTATCTTAGAATGTAGGTTTGGGCTTAACTCAACTCCAAAAGATAGCTTATGGTGAGGGTTGCCTCCCACTTATATACTCTATTTTAGCCTTATCTCTTGTCGATGTGGGACTTGAGTTTTTCACAACAGTTTATATAATCTTCAAATATTCGTTCTATTTGTTGATTTTATTTTGAGTACTTGACTTTGCTAGGCTTACAATATAAAGTAAGGTCTTGGTACTTTTAGCATTAATTTTCGTATAAACTATTTTAAAAAAAACTTATATTGAGTGATTTATGATTATTATAGTGAAAAAAAAAATATTTATTCTCACTTGCATTGCTCCATCCCTTCTTCATTCAGTCTGTTTTTAATTGCTATCCAAAACTTAGCAAATATCACTTAAATTTGGGCAGGAAAGAGGTCATGCAACGTCTTGCTCATATAACACCTGCTGAATTGGGTGGAAAAGCGCATCAGTCACAGGATGTTGATAATAAACTGGACCAGTGGCTTATGTATGCCATGTTTGTCTGTTCATGTCCACCTGTTGCTCGAGAGTCTACCAAAGATCTTTACCATCTTATTTTCCCTTCATTAAAATCAGGATCTGATGCTCAAGTTGTAAGAGAGCCTCACTTAACTTATCCATTAGTCTATCTTCATAAGCAGTCTGTGTCAAAGCATGAAGAGTTGCATGCATACTTGATGTATTGTTTAGTACTATTTTTCATGTTTTCTAACCCAAATGAATAAACAATAAACTTAGAATATCTTTTGTTATTTTTTGTTTTTAATATATTCTAATTTCTGTTTCATATGATTAAAACTATTTTTAGTTCCTTGATTGAATAGTAAGAAAGACCAATCAAGTCTCCAATTTGAATAAAGAAATTGAAGATAAAGTTGGATGTGAGTTTTGCAGAGTACATGCTATGTTGTCACAGTGCTTCTTTATTTTACTTCTAAATATAATTTTGTGGTGACAGGTTTGGAAACTTTTTTACACTTAAGTATGAAATATTAATCCTTCGTTTTACCTATATTGATCTCATTATTTTCTTTTATAGTTCTTCCAATTGATGTATGAGGGTAGGAGATGTATTTAGAATCGTAACTGCCTATAGTTTGACCAAATTTCCCATATCAACACTCAGTTAAACCCTGATAATTTTAAACCATTGATATATCTTTTTGAAGGAAGTTTATGCTTTACTTTTGTAGTTTCCCACAATAAATTGTTATGAACCAACTACCTCAAAAGCTTAAATTGTTAAGTGAAGACAAATGAAGGATTTTATGTTATATCTAGTGATGTTAGAAAATCAAACTAAAATTCTTTTCATTTGATTTCTTGCATTTGTGCCTTTGAATAATTTTACCATTGAAAGAAATCCTTTTTACATTTGCTTGTTTCGAGTCTTTTGCTCTGTGGTAGAGGTATTAGGAGGATTATTGGCTGTTAATTACTGCAGTTTTATTGATATAAAGGCATTTAAATTTTCAACTGCCAAATTTTTTATCCCTCACTTCTGTTGTCTCTGTTTATTGCTGACAAGGTTTCTGATATAGCATGCAGCGACCATGGCTCTTGGCCGCTCACACTTGGAAGCATGTGAAATCATGTTCAGCGAACTTTCATCTTTTATTGATGAGGTTTCTTCTGAGACAGAAGGAAAACCAAAGTGGAAGGTATTGTTATGGATCTGTAAAATTTGTTTTTATATCTATCAGCCATTGAGTACTTGAGGTAGGTAGTTATCATAAATTATAATTATAAATGACAATGACAATATGGTAGTAAATAGTGATAGAAATTAAAAAAAAAAAAGAATTCTTAAACCCTTCCAACATATTCAAACAATGTTCTACACAATATCCATATTTCAACTTGAAAGTCATGAAACTATGAAAAACTTTGTGTATTGATTAAACCTTTTGTCTCTGGTTGTCTCATCAACTTGTAGTATTGTTTAAGATGCTTCTTCTCCTTGATTTTTGAATTAGAGTTTTGCACTTACAAGTTATATTTTTATTGGTAGAGTCAAAAGGCTCGCCGGGAAGAACTTCGTGTCCACATTGCAAATATTTATCGTACTCTTGCAGAAAATATATGGCCTGGCATGCTAACACGGAAGCCAGTGTTCCGCCTCCATTATCTTAAATTTATTGATGAGACAACCAGACTAATCTCAACATCTACTGAAAGTTTTCAAGACATGCAACCATTCCGCTTTGCACTTGCTTGTGTTCTACGATCATTAGCCCCTGAATTTGTTGACTCAAAATCTGAGAAATTTGATGTTAGAACTAGAAAGCGGCACTTTGATCTTCTTCTCTCCTGGTGTGATGATACAGGCAGTACATGGGGTCAAGATGGTGTCAGTGATTATAGACGTGAAGTTGATCGTTATAAGTCTTCTCAAAATGCTAGATCAAAAGATTCTGTGGATAAAATATCGTTTGACAAAGAATTGAATGAACAAGTTGAGGCAATCCAATGGGCATCCATGAATGCAATAGCATCACTTTTATATGGACCATGTTTTGATGACAATGCAAGGAAAATGAGTGGTCGTGTGATATCTTGGATTAATGGTTTGTTTTTGGAGCCTACACCAAGGGCTCCATTTGGTTTCTCGCCAGCTGATCCAAGAACTCCATCATATACCAAGTACCAGGGGGAAGGTGGCCGGGGAAATGCTGGTCGTGATAGGCTTAAGGGGGGTCATCACCGTGTTTCTTTAGCAAAATTGGCTTTGAAGAATCTTTTGCTTACAAATTTGGACTTGTTCCCCTCCTGTATTGATCAGGTAAATTCATTTTTCATGCTATATTGTGCATTATAGCCTATTAGGCATTGTTTTCCAAGTAAACATGCACTTGCCTCTAAGAGAGTCGATCCTTGATATGTATCTGAACCTTGGAACCTAAGAGTTAGCACTGAAGTTTCGTCACTGTTTAAAAGCCATGGGTGGGTGGTATACTATACAGGGTTAAAAAGGTAATGACAAAAGTAACCTGTCTGGATGCTGAAGAACATAATAACATAAAGTCATTCATGAACTTTCACCTAATAGCTTATAGCAAGTTTGTTTGGCATTTATCAATGTGATTTCCCACCCACTGTTAGTTGAAACTATCTTTTCCACCCCTTTTAACTTGATGTCTGTCTTCCCATCCAATATCATAAGTAAACATGCACTGGCCTCTAAGAGAGTCGATCCTTAATGTGTATCTGAACCTTGTGACCTAAGAGTTAGTAATTTGATCTTTGTTGTCTCCATTCTTCTAAATAAAAATGAATTTGTACACATGATGTAAAATTAAAAATAGATTGTCTACTCTTCTAAGTCTAGAGGCCTCTTGGATGAGGAATTATGTACAGATGTGCAAAGTCATTCATGAGCCTGCACCTAATAGCATAAGCTTTTGGGAGACATAGTTCGTTCCTTACAATATTTGATTTTCATTTTTATTCTTTACTACATGCAATATAATTTTGACATTGTATCTTACAAATATTTACTCTAAATATTAGATAATTTTGATTTTATTATACAATAGTATTTAAAACAAAATCTTTCCTAATTTTAAACTTTATTATATTTAAAGTTTTGATAGTTTCTATTTGATTTTATATGGTCCGAATTCCTTCAAGAAATCAGGGGGAAGCAAAATATAGATCAGTTTATTTTACTGAGTGCTTATAGTGTATTTATTTTTCATAGCAACTACATTAAAAAAAATATAATCATTAGAAATTTTGTGATTGTGAAAATATTTATAAAACAATGATAATATTTAGAATATATGTATTTGTTGAGAATCGGACAGAATGTGATATTATGCATTCGCTGTAATAATTGTAGTTTATAGGCATATAATCTCTGATTTAGAGGAAACTGAATATCCTCTACTTTATTTGTAATTAATTCAATAAGCCTATATAAAATCACACCCGTGTTGTATTCAAATTTCAAACACACGGTTACTGTCAAACTATGCCTCTGTTTCTTCCACTTTAATAGTATTAGTATTTTTTATTTTTTATTTTTATAAAATATACTGATGCTTCCTGAATGAATGAATCAATTTCTATAACATGTTTGGCAAGCACTTAGCAGCATTACCTCTAACTACCTTGGAAGGAATATAGAAAAGAAGTAGCCAGCTGGTGGTGGAAAGAAGGCAGCTTCTTAGCATTAATAGTTGAGTGGGAAAGAAAAATGTGCTGAGATAAACAAAATTCTTCATTTGTTACTGTTAGGCTATTAGAAGAAGAAAAACGAGCAGGAAAGATTTTTCTTAATTGAAATTGGGGAAATGCAATGTGGCATCAGAGGCAGTCTCTTCATTAGGATAAAATACATGAACTTACGATTCAAGCTCTCCTTATCTCTGGGATGTGAAGTGATGACCTGCTCCACCTGGTCATACTTTACCAACAAGCCAAGGCCCAATGACTATTTGAAGAAATCAAGCACATGAAGAAACCTAAGGGAAGGAGAACACTGGGTTTTGAAGCACTTTAGTAATTCTTTCAGTTTACTTTTTGAAAGGTCTAGGCATAGTCAACTTCATTGTAAACTACATAAGTGTAGTCCCATAGCTCTCACCATTTTAAATTCTGATGCATTAATCTGAAAGGCATTAACATATGTCACCAAACTCAATCATACCACCTCTTTTGGTCATTGTTGGTCTGGAGAATGGCCTATTTGTATGTGGTCTCCATATGACACTATGCCCTGTTCTTAATTGTGTATGATTTTCTTTTGATATTTATTCAAATTTTAAGGGTGCAAGTTTGAGAGATCTTCAGGAAGCTGTAAACCTGGAAGGCAAATAACATGAACGGGGAGGAAAGATCATTTTGGTCTATATGCAGTTTTGTTATAAAAAATTCCAGATCTAATTTCCTTAAGCCATGCACATCTGATCTTTGGCTGAGCTATTCATTTTATCTATTTGATTTCCTGCTTTTCAGATCATGTTTTCCTTGTATTATTTCTCTTTTGGAGTTATCTGTTTTGTCATTCTGGCATTATAGCTTATTCAACTTAATTGATTTCTGCAGTGCTACTACTCTAATTCTTCTGTAGCCGATGGGTACTTCAGTGTACTGGCTGAGGTCTACATGCGCCAAGAGATACCAAACTGTGAAATACAGAGATTATTGAGTCTGATCCTTTACAAGGTAGTAGACCCATCAAGACAAATTCGTGACGATGCCCTTCAGATGCTGGAGACACTTTCTGTTCGTGAATGGGCTGAGGATGGCATTGAGGGCTCAGGAAGTTATCGAGCTGCTGTTGTTGGTAATCTCCCTGATTCCTACCAACAATTCCAATACAAGCTTTCCTGTAAACTTGCCAAAGATCATCCTGAATTAAGCCAACTTCTTTGCGAGGAGATTATGCAGAGGCAGTTAGATGCTGTTGATATAATTGCACAGCATCAGGTCTTAACATGCATGGCTCCATGGATTGAGAACCTTAATTTCTGGAAACTCAAGGAAGGCTGGAGTGAAAGGTTATTGAAAAGTCTCTACTATGTAACATGGCGGCATGGAGACCAATTTCCCGATGAAATTGAGAAACTTTGGAGCACAATTGCAAGCAAAAATAAGAATATCAGCCCTGTTTTAGATTTCTTGATCACAAAAGGCATTGAAGATTGTGATTCAAATGCATCAACTGAAATAAGTGGCGCATTTGCTACATACTTCAGTGTTGCAAAACGGGTAAGTCTATATTTAGCACGAATATGCCCTCAACGGACTATAGATCACCTAGTTTTCCAATTGTCTCAGCGACTTCTAGAGGATAGCATTGAGCCGGTTTTAAGTAAGGGTGATGCCAGTGCAAATTTTGTGCTAGAATTCTCACAAGGTCCGGCTGTGGCCCAAATGACATCAGTTATGGATAACCAACCACACATGTCCCCATTGCTTGTAAGAGGTTCTCTTGATGGTCCACTAAGAAATGTTAGTGGGAGCTTGAGCTGGAGAACAGCAGGCATGACAGGCCGGAGTGTATCAGGCCCATTAAGTCCAATGCCTCCAGAGTTAAATATTGTCCCAGTAAGTGCTGGGCGATCAGGGCAGCTCCTTCCAGCCTTGGTTAATATGTCAGGACCCTTGATGGGTGTTAGAAGCTCAACAGGGAGTTTGCGTAGCCGCCATGTTTCACGAGACAGTGGAGATTATCTTGTTGACACTCCTAACTCAGGTGAAGATGGACTGCATGCTGGGAGTGCTATGCATGCGGTGAATGCAAAAGAACTTCAATCAGCTCTGCAGGGACATCAGCAGCACTCACTTACGCATGCAGATATAGCACTGATTCTTCTTGCTGAAATTGCATATGAGAATGATGAAGATTTCCGCCAATACTTGCCTCTACTCTTTCATGTTATCTTTGTTTCAATGGATAGCTCAGAAGACATTGTACTAGAGCATTGCCAGCATTTGCTTGTTAATCTGCTATATTCCCTAGCAGGCCGCCACTTGGAGCAGTATGAGGTGGAAACTAATGATAGAGAGAACAAGCAGCAGGTTGTGAGCTTAATTAAATATGTACAATCAAAGCGAGGAAGCATGATGTGGGAGAATGAAGATCCAACAGTTGTCAGAACTGAGCTTCCAAGTGCAGCACTTCTTTCTGCCTTAGTGCAGAGCATGGTGGATGCTATCTTCTTCCAAGGAGACCTTCGGGAGACTTGGGGAGAAGAAGCACTTAGATGGGCTATGGAGTGTTCATCAAGACACCTTGCCTGTCGTTCACATCAGATCTACAGAGCACTTCGACCTAGTGTAACAAGTGATGCTTGTGTATCCCTTCTACGGTGCCTCCATAGATGTTTGGGAAATCCGGTACCTCAAGTTTTGGGATTTGTTATGGAAATTTTGATGACATTGCAAGTTATGGTGGAGAATATGGAGCCAGAGAAGGTGATACTCTATCCTCAGCTATTTTGGGGGTGTGTTGCTATGATGCACACGGATTTTGTCCATGTCTACCGCCAGGTTCTAGAGCTTTTCTCTCATGTGATTGATCGTTTATCTTTCCGTGATCGTACAACAGAAAATGTACTCCTTTCAAGTATGCCCAGAGATGAACTTAATACTAGTGATTTAGGAGAATTTCAGCGCACAGAATCTAAAAGTGGCTATGAACCTCTACAAGAGGGGAGTTTGCCAACATTTGAAGGGGTGCAGCCTCTTGTTCTTAAAGGACTTATGTCGAGTGTCAGTCACAGTGTCTCTATTGATGTCCTCTCTCGTATAACAGTTCATTTATGTGATTCTATATTTGGTGATGCTGAGACTAGACTCCTGATGCACATCATAGGATTACTCCCTTGGCTCTGTCTTCAACTTAGCAAAGACATAGTGATAGGTCCAGCTTCACCACTCCAACATCAATATCAAAAGGCTTGCTCTGTTTCTGCCAATATTGCAATTTGGTGTCGAGCAAAATCTTTTGATGAATTGGCTACTGTATTTATGATTTACTCTCGTGGTGAGATTAAGAGTGTTGATAATTTTCTGGCTTGTGTTTCACCTCTTCTGTGCAATGAATGGTTTCCAAAACATTCAACTTTGGCCTTTGGACACTTATTAAGGCTTCTGGAAAAAGGACCGGTGGAGTATCAACGAGTGATTCTACTTATGCTCAAAGCTCTCCTCCAGCACACACCAATGGATGCTACCCAGAGTCCACATATTTATGCAATTGTATCCCAATTGGTAGAAAGCACTTTGTGTTGGGAGGCACTAAGTGTGTTAGAAGCCCTACTACAAAGTTGCAGTTCATTGACTGGTTCTCTTCCGTATGAACCTGGTTCATTGGAGAATGGAATTGGTGGAACTGAAGAAAAGTTGCTTGCTCCACAGACCTCATTCAAGGCCCGCAGTGGCCCTCTGCAATATGGTTTCGGATCAGGACTAGTCTCAGTTTCTACTCCTGGACAGGTTGGGGCAACTGAGACTGGGATGTCACCAAGAGAGGTTGCTCTGCAGAATACTCGTCTGATAATTGGTCGGGTATTGGACAGAAGTGCGTTAGGTAAGAGAAAGGACCAGAAAAAGCTAGTCCCTTTTGTGTCCAATATTGGTAACCCATGATTGTATAATTCATTTGCTGTATATATTCTGTCCAAAGATGTAGGGATTGTTACAGGGTAGAGGTTGTACATACTACATAGGCTGGGATGAGAGTTTTGTAACATTCTGTGTAGTTGTAAACAAAATCATTTTGATGTCAAATAGCATGCACAATTTAACTTTGTTGGTAAAATTGGCCATTGCTATGCTGTTCTTCAGTTGTTCCCCCTTGTAAGATTTTGCTCCTTTTTTTATATGTTTTTTTATTTCACTAACAGTCTGCATAGTTTAGAGGATCCAGGAATTCAGTACGTTGTGTATAATAATCATTAAAAGGACAGTTTATTTTTAATTTTTTTACTATGCTATTTAAAAACCAAATAATCTGATTAGTTGCCAAAGGTAATTATTAAATATTCAAATATTCATAGTAGACTGTATAAGCCATTTGGGGCAATATGATCGATTTGTTTTCCTTATTGTTTTATACGTTAATTGGAGATTGTTCTCAAGTGTTATGGCAAACCAAAATGAAAAAGTTGAATTTTCTATTATAGACCATAAGATAAGAGTTTGAAATTTATCGTTACTATTGGATAATGCATAACACAGATGTTAGGTGAGACAAGAAGATGAAGGAAAACCAGAAGGTGCAGTTATCAGAAATTAAGTTAACGAATTAGGGTCGAAATCTAAATGGGAAGCGGAGTGGTAATTGAGAGGTAAAGAGGCATGAGTTAGTCTTAGTCACATGGACAATTTCTGGAAAAATATTAATCAAGTGACAAAATTATATCAATTTTTAAGAAGAAAAAAGCTAACAAAAAAGTTGTGTCACTTAAAAAGACTTCAGTTTCAACATAAACTTTTTCAAAGACTAGGACTAAGTCTTGTGTGATCCAAATATTTAGGATGCTGATATGATTTTTTTTTTTTTTAAATTAAGTTAGTTCTTGAAACATAAAACGTGATTTTTCGGTGATCTTCCTTCTAAACCTTGTTATGATACCGTATAACAATTACGTAACGCACATTAAGTGTTATTGTAGCATGTTTGTTGTTACTTTGTCTTTATGTTTGTTAAAAATGTGACATAGTTTGATAAATTGATCAAATAATCTGTAAAAGTAACTCAATGAACTAGAAGAAAAAAAATAGTAACTTTATTTGTTACTTATTACTACCTTCATTTTTATATATAAGATTCTTTCAACTAATTCATATTTCTTAAGAAAAATAATTAATTTAATTTATCACTGTTAATTATTTATATTGTATTTTTAAAATTATCTTTTATTTTTTTCTCTACTTAATTGTTTCTTATTAAAGAATAATTAATGTTTGGATTGAATACTGTAATTAATGTGTCAGACTTTTTGAAAAGAGTCTGAAATAAAAATTGAATCTTATATATAAGTATGGATGTAGTATATGTTTAGCCAATGCAACCTCGGTCCCATATACAAGGAAATATGGGTCTTATATCTAGGAAATATAGGCATAGCAACAATAACCTCTACAATTACAACAGCATATATCACACTATAGCAAACTTACAAGCCTTCACATACTTTTGAATATATATATATATATATTACAATGAAGGCTTCTCTGCTTATTAGAATCAACCCATCTGAAAGTATGAATAAACCTGTACTAGGAACTACAAAGAAAGTTTCAAGAAATCATTCATGAATAAGCTTTGTTCTTCTTGATCAAGGCATAAGCATCACTGTATATAGCCACAGCGTCTGACAAGACTGCCAAGACTATCATAAAGACAGATAGAACCTTGTCACTTTTAGTCGCTATGTTGTGTCGATCCCTGTAATCAAAAAAAGAAATGGTTAATGATAATTGTTAATTACTTAGCAGCAAAAGCATAAACAGAAGAAAACCATTTTTCGTGCACGAGAAAGTTGCAGTTAGACCCAGAAACAGAAGAAAATATTTCAATAAAGATGTAGCTCCTCGTGAGCAACTCACTCTAGAAAGTAAATTAAATATTCCCAATCATTAATGAGAAAATTAATAGTCAGTATTACATGCATGCACATGCATAATAAATCAGGAACGAGTTGAAATATCAACCGTTAATTTTTTTCATCAATGACTAAAATTAATTACTTTACCCTTATTCACTTTAGAAGAGCCAAGCCCAATAAACACTTCTCATTCTAGAATCACTCATCACATAAGGGAATGATAATTAATCTTAAAATCCTAAAATAATTACTTCCCCTTATACCTTAGTAAAGCCTAAAAAATTCCCCATAATTTCCTTGTAAAGACTGTAGTGGTAAGCTTGTAGGAGTGAAGACCATGACAGAATGCAACTTCCAGCACTTTCTGCAGTTTGCTATGTCAGGGATTTTGACAATTCATAATCTGCTATTATTACCATATAAAGTCGGTCAATGAGATCTTCCCTAGCTATGTATTTCCTCTCTGTAAGTTAAAGAACAAAATCCTACAATCAAGTAAATTAATCAAATATGTATTTTCTATTTACATTTTCTATTCCACTCACTAGAGGGATACTTATCTAAATACAACAAAAAAACATATTTGAAAACCAAATTCACTGCTGAACTAAGAATTTGGCGATCAAACTCACCGAAGAGTGACAGCGGCTAGAAATATGAATGCTACACAGACAGCAGCTGTTCGTCATTGAGCACAGAACCAAAAGGAATTCCAAGATCAGTGTCAAAATTGGCAAGCACATCATCAAGAGTTCGTTCACCAAATAGAAGGAATCCAAAGAAGCTTGTCAGTAAGTACACTGAAGCACATAGAGCAAGGGAAGTGAGTACAACACCGTGCATCTGTGAGGAGTCCTCAAGTTCATTATTTATGCTGTGAACTGCAAATAAAGAGTACACGCAATGCAACCATCAGACTATATATCCATGAAGCAATCTGGAAGATCCAAATAGTTAATTGCAATCATGTCATGTTCCTTTGTAACTGAAACTTTTGCAAAGGTTGTCCGTTTTTAATAGTACTGGGCCTTGGGGAATCAGTTTGAAAATTCTATATCAGACTTCAAGCAACGAAGCAGAGGAAGCAAAAGATCTACTGACATTCATCATGTTGTTAAGAAAGAATGAACTATAAAATGCATAAGTGATTTGAACTCATGGTGTACAGCAATAAACAAAAAAGTAACACGAATATTTTATTTTCAAATTTGTAGTTGTCAGATTGACCTCACAACATTTTTCATGCAAATTATTAAATAGCTCATAGTTATATAAGTATGATATGCATAAAAAACTAAAATAAAGGGAAATGAAATCTACACAAAGGCCTAAAAAATTTACATACCTTTTTGTAGTGGCAGGCATAGGCTGTCACAAGCACAGGAACAACAGTGAACAGTTCAAAAACTGATGCTACATCTGTAATGATCGGGAAGAGTCTGGGAATCTCAAGGCCTCATATTATAATCTTGAAAATTGAGATTCCCACAGCAATGACAAGAAAAACAACTGCTAGTCCTACTGATAATGCGGATGTGAATTTCAATGAATCTGCAACAACCACAGAGAAGGCACATAAATCTTCTTACATTAGTATAAAAATGAGCCTAGATAATCATGATAAGAAATTTCCCATGATCCCAGTGTATAACTTGAACACAATAAATATTGCTCAAAGGATTTAATTTGTTGGTATGAAAAGCCAGATGTATGAAGTACCAAAGCAACAGAATGGTCCTATCTTAAATTTATAAATGATGTCTACTATTTTTGGTCATTTAGGCATCATATCCTTAATATAGTAGCATATACAGCAATAAAACAACACAGTTGTCCTAATTTTTCAGTTTTTTGTCCCCTTCATTTCTACCGTTAAATATATATTTTGAAATCGTGACAAAGTGAGTAATGTGGAAATTAGAGCTATTGGCATGCATTGAATAGAGATTCCCAACTTATCTTAAGCCTTACAGTTTGATTGGATTAATGGAAAGGAATGAAATCTAGGAAAAGAATCTGATGGATTGACATTATTATTGTTTAGATTGTTTAAAGGTGGAATGGAATGGAACCAGTCTAAATCAACTTGGCTGTCAACACTTCCAACCAAAAATTTTAAGTAATTTGAAATGACAGCAGCCTTTTAGCAACCCCTTAGCTTTGTCACAAACAACCATTGGTAGTCAAAACCAGAACTTAAAAATTCATTTATAAACATGAATCCCAGTGCTTCAGTCATTTTCCTCACACTGTTGTCTAATCTATGGCCAATCATTATTAGTAATTTGTAATTTAATAAGTGACACAGCTAATAATAAGTAATTTCAGTTATTTTCATGATAAAGAAAAAAAGTTATTTGCAAAAAATATAATAATAATGCCAGTTGCACAAATGACTTTTTATGAAAAATGTAACAATTGTTATTTTTAATTAATCAAGAAGAATGAGTGTATATATACGAATGGAGAGAGAAATGGTTTTAAGCAAGAAAAAATATTTTAAGAAACATTTTTTCTTTTTGTTATATTTATTGAAAACAATTTTCGTATCAGTCGACATTTAAAAAATGATTTTTTTAATAAGACTAATTTCATTAATTAAAGTACTAAAATAATACAGGTAGGTACTTTCTATAAATGTCGGGCTCTACCATTTGTCCTTTATATAATTACAGTGGCTATTGATTCTCCCCCTCCCCACCATTATTCATGCCGGAAACGTGTCACAATACTTCCAAATCAACCTTCAAACTTTGTAAATGGCGAAAGGAAATAAAGGCCAAGATTGACAAGGGATTTTGTTCAAAATTTTTTAAAGACATTTTGCTCAAATATGTACTTTTGGTAATTTGCGAACCTTTAAGCATGAACATGTCAGATTAGTACTATTGTAATATGCCATTACAAGCTGTAAAATTAAAGAGTTGAAACATAGCATTCTCAAAATAAACAGAAAATTTATAGTGACAGGGAGATAATCAGCAAGTACACCAAGTCATTTTCGAGAGAAAAGAATAAATATGAATGTCGTTTTCAGTTTTCACAATTAATTATTAGATTTTACTTTCAACTCAATAAATATTAACATATGATTTGAATAAATTTTAACCCTTATTTGATAGGACAGAGATAGGAAAGTCAGATAAGATGGATTTAATATGAGTTGCTTGCTTGGTGAGAGAGACAAAGGGTGAAAATATTTTTTTTTAAATAGTATGACATATTTCCTTCCTTTTTCTATTTCTTTCTTTATTTCTTCTCTATTTTTCTTTAATAAAACATATAATTTAAGTATAATTTTAAAAAAATGACAATTTTTTTCATAAATTAGAAAGGGTGCTTTTTATAAAGAAGATTTAAAATATTTTTGAAAAACTGATCTAATTATCCAAATACAACTTAAAATATTGAAAAGTCCAAAAGACTAATAAATGAATGAATTTATTATAATTTAGTGTCGGGATGTGAAAAAGGTATAAAAGGAATATGGTTTTGAAAAATTAAATAAAAAGAATTCTCAGGTGGACCTTCTTTCACCATATAGACCATGATTGAGTGGGGAAGGAAATTAGTGAAGAAGCTTCATGCAATGGTTTGAGGGGTGGGTCAGGTCGATCATTATTAATATAACAACCAAATATTTTAAAGGAAGAGAAAGACAAGTCCTTTTGAACAACAACATGGACCTCGAATTTACATACATTGAAAAAATATTATTGCACTTTAGTTCCCCACTGAAAACCACATAAAAGGGAGGCATTGGTGTATACTTTCTCTTTACTTCGTAGAGAATAATTTCTTGATTAGATTAAGCATAACATTCAAGAAAGATTGAAATCAATGAAGGTAGGTGTTATTCTTAATCCCTGCAGTAGTATGTTTGCTGTTACTATCTGAAAGTAAAACATTATAGGAATATTTAGTTTGTATTTAGTTTGTCATTAGAAAATTGATTATGAATGGATAACTAATTTTAAATATGTTTTTATATGTTAGATTTTATGTTGGAAAATAATATAAAAATGATTTTAAATTAAAATAACTTTAAATAATTATTGGATTCAAAATTTTATATTTAATTATATTTCTAACTTAATTTTATAATAAAATATTCAAATATAAATTATATTATTTAAAATTAATTTTAACTAAAATCAGTTATATTTGAATCAATTTTTTCAATAGACGGTTATAATAACATAACTTATTTTTGCTTTGCAACATAAAGCAGTATAATGAATGGGTTTTGGTTAGGGATGGAAATGTGTCAGATTGTTTAAGAGAGATCTTTGATCTGGTTTAACTTATTTATTATAAAGATTAGGTTAAGACTTTTTAAAAAATTTATTTAAATAAAAAAGTTAGACTCAAGCTTTAAAAAAAGTTTATTAAACTTATTTAATATATATATTAAAACTTAAAAATAATATATTTATTTTCTAAAAATATTTTTCTTTATTACGAAGGTATATATATGATCAGTCACTTCAAAAAATTACTTTAAAAATTTTATAAAATAATTATTACTTATTTGAAAATATAAATAAAATATTGAGACATTTTCTGTTTAAAAATTATTTATTTAATTTTTCTAAATTGATTTAAAATATTTTATAAGATTAAATTTTTTATTAAAATAAACTTTTTAATAAACTCATACATTAAATCAGACTTTTAAATAAATCAAACTAATTCTAAAAAACATCTATAAAAAATAAATAAATTAAATTAAATTTTATATTTTTAAATCAGTTCGTCACACCTCTTTCCACCCTAGTTGTGTTGACCGGAGAGGCTGCATAGGGTTGGGGCCTACTGTGGAAGTGTTTCTGCTTCCACAATCTTTCTTAATTATTTTTCAATTATTATTGTTAGAATTGTTTTATTTATCTGATTTACGATTCCCAAAGTCCTTTTCTCCACGTGGCTTCTCATCTGCCTTGCAGCTAAGCACCATCGACTTCTCTACTTGCCACGTCCTCTTTTCATGCCACTACTCTCTCACTCTTGGGTATTTGTTGCCCCTCCCAATTATACTCCAACCCTCATAATGTGGTACTAGTTTCATTTTCAGGTTACGTAAATAAATAATGAAACACAAATTTATACTAGTAGTGTACTAGTGTTATATAAAAGCGATAAACCGTTTGATATGGTGTCATTAATTGACCTAACAATTATCTAATTTTCAACATGATATCGCGAAAAGCGGGATCTCTCGCCTTTTAACATGTAGTACTTTATTAATATAATGAGGAAAAACACAACACTAAAGTAAGTCTGGCAAATGTCTCAAATATGAAATAAAGTGCTCATAATGCACATTGCGACTAGCGAGAGAGCCAGAGATTGATTTTCACGTGTTAGAACAAAAGCAAAACGACGAAAGAAAGCAAGAAAGAAAAAACGAAGCCAATGAGACATAGTTTATTCTCTCTCTGTTTTTTTTTTTTTTTGGTACTGCCATAAGTTTTAGTGTGGGTTTGAATCAAACTTCCTAAATTAATTTTAAATAAAATTGATTTTATAAAGTTTATTTTAAAGAGATATAATTTCTTTTGTATATTTTATTATAAATTAATAGTGATACTAAAAGAACTAGTTTTAAAAAAATTATAACTATACTTATAACGAAATTTATATAATTAGTTGTATAAAAATAGATAAAATTATAACCAATTTTATAGCTATAGATATTTTGAATAATTTATTTTATTTAAAAAAAAGTTATAGTTATAAAATTATAACTAGTTTTATTTATTGAGTATTTCAAATTACTTGTTTTTATTCATTCATAATTAGTTATATAATTGATTTTATATATAATTTTTTATGTAATTGATTATATAATTAATTATGAATAAATTAGTTACATCAAATTATACTCATATTTAAAAAGTATTTATAGTTATAATACTCATTTATAATCTAGTTATTAATTAGATATGATTATATTTATATAAATATCCAAATCATGAGTGCCTCTAAAAATTAATTTAAAAATAAATTTAGTATACAAATTTTAAATGCAATGCATAAATTATTCAAAATTATTTTAACTTAAAATCAATTATAAATAAAATTAATTTCAAAATTTTCTCAAATATAAAATCAAACATATAAAATGCATTAATCTATAATTAATTAATGAACATGAAACCAAATACATACGTATCTCCTTGCTAATGCGATGGCGTGATATTGGAAAACATAATTATTATTATTCGCTCATACATATTTGAGCCCTTGAGTCAAGATAGGTTAAAATCTGACAAATTATTCCAAGAGTTACTTTGCATTAAGAATGAGTAATTGAATTTCCATCCATGTGATAGAACTTATTTCAATTAAGAATATTGATTTCCATAATTTCATTCATATGTAGAATTGAAAAATGTTAAAAAGTAAAGTATTTTTAACAAGTAACAATTGATACTATTGTAAAAAAGTTATACAAAAATAGTTATCATTATTAGATCATTGTATATAAAAATATTTTGTACACAACATCAAAATCATATAATATGACTTTTGGTATGGTAAATCTATAAATAAATTTGTTTCTGTGAATTTTTGATACACAACCATTTAATTTCTTTCTCAAAATACTAACATTCTACCAATAAAATTGATAAAGGTTTAATAATGAATATTTCACTTTTAGAAAATTCATGTCTATTTATTTTCCTCAATATTTCTAAATCCTTGACGTGATATGCTTGCCCCTCCCCACACCTCACATTTTCCAGTTGCTTCAATTCAAAACAAAAAGCAGTGGCAGAAGCCCTAAATAGAAAGACGATCTCGAGAATAGGGTCAGGTTCGCACACTAATGCGAGCTAGTACTACAACCTGTCAACACCAACTTACAGCCTGGAAAGCCATTCCCACTGTTCGAAATTTTACATAATTTTTAATAATGAAAATTCCGACGTGGCAAAATGGTCTCAGACTCCCTTCGCTATATAAATTCTCCCTTCTCCAACTATTTAGTAATTACCATCTATTCCTCATTCCTCTTCTACCGAGTTACTACCACCCACCGGACTCAGTGAGTCACGATAATGGGAAACTGCAGCTCCTCCGATTCGACTCAGATTGCGACGGCGAAACTCGTTCTGCAAGACGGGAGGCTGCAGGAGTTCTCGTACCCAGTAAAGGTTTCTTTCCTCTTGCTGAAGTATCCTGCGTGCTTCATATGCAACTCCGACGAAATGGAATTCGACGACGTCCTTTCGGCCATCGATGAGGACCAAGCGCTGCAACCCGGTCAACTCTATTTCGCGCTTCCATTGAGTCTCTTGAGGCAACCTTTGCAGCCGCACGAGATGGCTGCATTGGCCGTCAAGGCCAGCTCCGCGCTCATGAAAACCACCGACAAATGCGGCTCTCGCCGTAAACAGATTTTGTTCTCTAACGAATATGACTCTAACACTAAGCGCGTGTTTCCCGCACTCGCTGCCGCCGGCGGAACTGTACATAGGAGAGGAAGAGCTACTGGCGCTTCCGGTGGTAAGGGGAGGTTTGCGGCGTTGTTGAGTTCGATTCCGGAGTAGGGGCAGTTTCGGAATAAAATTATACGGCAGTGATTTTGTTCGTCTGTATATAAATAGTTTTTCTATAAATAAATAAAAAAGTAATATAAAATTTTGGACATTGTAGAGCTGTTTTAGGGAACAATGGAAGCGATTAGATTCTTGGAGTTGGACCAAGTCGTAATGGATATTCATATTCCTTTCTTTTCGGTCGCCTTTTTTTAACAGCACATCCATTTTAGGTTTTGATCACAAAATCGTATTTTAGCATGAAAATGTTTTTTTTTTCAATATTTTTATGCCCAAGTTAACTTCTGAATATATAATTATATTATAGATTTGGAGAAAAAACTGTGTTGGAGTAATTCTGTTAAAGTTGAGTAAGATTATTTCTTATAAAGGATAGTATTTTGTAAAAAGTGTTCTTTATTTGTATGTTTGATTACATGGAGAATAATTGATTTTAATTTTAAATTTGGAATTGATTATGAGCTTAAAAAATTTTGAGTAATTTTTATGCTGGATAATTTTTTTTATTAAATTTCACTCTTATTTTAATTTTACAATAAAAATATTTAAAAATAAATCATATCATTTCAATATCAATTATGAATAGTAATATAAGTGTAATTAATCAGGCATATATAAGTGTAATCAGTTTTCCTATTGTATAATTACCAGCCTTATACGCAAAAGGATTTCATGAAAGTAACCCATGATTATAAATTAAATAGAACTTCACACGGAAGAATCGTATAAATTATAATGCAAACTAAGATAAAGACGGCCCTGGTATAGTGGTGTTGCGACAAAAGTAGAACGTAGTAGAGGACAGCATAAGAAACAGAGAGCAAGAATGAGGTGAGATTAAAAAACGACGGAAGGAATTTCTGGATCGATGGTGAAATGAGAAAAACGACGGAAAACATTTTCGCATGGATTACTCAAAGGGTTGAATAAGCAAATCTAAGTATGATAGAAAGGGTTTACGAACGTAACCTTATCCTTATCCTATTCTCAGGCAGGTTAAAATCCAAAGAGATGGGACAAAGAAATATAAGTATGCATGTAAAATGTTCTTTTCCCGTTTTGGACTTTTCATAACGATCCAATTCTTCCAAAGGTTGACACTTGAGTTGAGGCTATTATATTTTGTAATATATAATTAAATTAAAAAGATCTACGGCGAATAATAATTTGATATATAAGATACCAAACGGGTGAGTGTTGAAGGGAATGAACAATTGGAGGAGTGGCATGGTATAGGACGATTGAAGGAAGGAGAAGAAATCTTGGTTGAGCCAATGAAATGTCTCCATTTTATGTGTAAAACTAAAAGGTGGGTACCCAAGATAACAAAGAGTGGTGGAGAAGCAAGTAAAGAGTACAAATTGGCATAGAAATCATAGGCCATGCCGGACCCAATAAAACGAGTCAGAGTAGGAAGGGTGGGGTGAGGGTATTAGGTGAGAGTACTATCTGTACGTTGTGGAATTGTTTACAGCTGTAACAAGCCTGGTCGTACGGTAATAGGAAAATCTTTAATCAACACTTATATAGAATAAAAATAAGTCACACAAAAAATTTTGATTACTTATTTTTTAATTAAACTTCAGATTAGTTAGAATTTTTTTTTCTTTGATGAATTAGAGGGTTTAGACAAAAAAAAAAATTCAACACTTAAAGAGAAATTAAAAATAGAAAAAAAATATAAATATGATAAAAATTTTGATATAATAAAAAAAAGATATTAATGGAATATATAAAATGACAATGATGGGTGAATCGCTACTAATAATAATATAAAAAAAAAATCTGATCCAATTGGCTTGCACTTGTCATGACTCATATGGGTCCTAGCTTAGCTCAAAAGAAAGAGAGTGAATCAAACAGAGCCCCATCTCGTGTGCATGCACACAGTAGAAATTTACAGTTACAGGCTGAGATGATGATGATGGATGAGTGCCCAATTAAGCTGGTACGTGCAACTTGGGAAGGTGCTGCATATAAAATCGTACCGTCGTGACAATGCAAATGTGACCACTCAGCACGTACTAGTTACTGCTACTACTAACTACACTTACCGAACCTGAATAGTTTGTTTGGACAAGGCAATTTTATTTTCGGCCATTCTATATTTCTATTTTGGTTAGATATGGAATAATTGGGAGATTGAGGTCCCAAAGTTTGGTAAATCAATTACATATTAGGTTGTCGCTAATTAATATGACAATTAAGTTTAGTGCATGGAGAATGCTCTGCCTTGTACAGCTGTCATGATTTATGACTCGGGTACAGTCATGCCAAATCGAATTTAATTTCTTACAAAATATGGGTGCATTCCATCAATATTTTCAAAAGAAAAAATAAATAAATTTAAAAAATTATTTTGAATTTATAATTGTATTGTATATAAGAGGATTTCTCTATATAAAACTAGCTAGTCCCATTGACTGTCGTGATTCAAAAATCAAAATCAGGGGTTAACTTATGACTATAACTGCTGAGATAAAATGTGTAATTAATTGAGATTTCTTATAAACATTATTTTCCAAAATGGTACCCATGAGATACCTATAAAGTAGACCAAATTCTATAAATACCATAAATTTTAGAATCCACAAAATACAACACCCTTGTAAAACTAGTCCCATTGAATGTCGCTTGCACATTTAAAATTCAGGTAAAGTGGAGCGAAAGTAGCATTCACTTACTACTTTGCATAGCATAAAACCGGGGAAAGAATGGAGGAGAGTAATAAAAAACACGTTTGATTTACGGTTACGTCTATGGTGTTGGTCTACCACTATTACTGTGGGGCGTTAGTTTTGATACACTACACGAGAAGTGTTTTTTTATCCCCAGATATAAGTTGTTAACTTTTTTTTAACGGGAGAATTGAATTCATCACTTTTTTCATTTTTTATTTTTCTTTTATCATCAAATCCAACTTATAACTCTCTTCCACAGGAAGTGTTAAACTTAATAATACCTTTTCAAAAACTCTCAGACATACTAATTGAAATTTGTGTGTCTCCTGCTAGTTTATGAATATGATTTATCAAATAGAAAATGGGACTCACATACATAGTGAAACTCAGGTAAATTTCACTTAGAAGGAGAGTGTGTAAAAAACTGATAAAGAATGGTTGTTACTATTTCTGATAAATATATTGCATGCATTAGCTGTAGTGGTCGGTAATTAAAGCAGGTAAGATGAATTTTTTTATTACATTTGCAAACTAGCACTTCGTGTAAAAAAGGCCTCGCTCACTCGCTGTTAATATATTGAACTAATTTTGGACGCAACAAGGCTAAAGAGAAGAAATAACTCTTTTTTTTCGCTCATTGATTAAGATACACTTACAGAAGTGAATTTTTAATGCAAAATTATCTAGTGGGAATTGTTCAGGGAGAGGAAAAGTTTTAAGTTCTTTCAGAATCCGGTGTGGACGCAGTACATTAATTAATGGCCGTTGTGCTTGTAAATTAATGGACGGTGTGACCTTTTGGGAGTTTAATCATATTGGCAATAATGGATGTTATTTGTAGGTACAATGTTGGAGATTTTTCCTTAAATTGATAAATTAAGCAGGGAAAGGCTCCTGAGTCCCGACTATGTGAATGATTTTGCTTGGGTCCTTTGAACCGTAATCCACCTTAAATGAGTTGCAGGACTTGTTTTTCTAGTCAAATTGCAGGACTTTTGAGTTTAAACTTCAAAGCATGAGTGGACTTTAGTTGTCTATATATAATATATATAATCTATGGATAAAATGAATTTTGAAGCATTTATATCATTATATATATGTTTCGGTGTAATGATAGGCTAGGCTCCAACAAAGATAGATATGTTGATTTCTTGGATCCTAACTTAGTTGACTGCTGTTCGAAGCTTATGGAAGAGCATGGTAACCAAGAGAATGGTGATGCATATTTGTTTAGTTGTAATAAAATTCTCTCCATACTACTTTAAAAGAATAATGAAGTTTAAATGATTCATTTATCTGAAAAATATGAGATTTAAAGTTTTGGATTTAGTTTGTTAATTTAGCTTATTCAAAATGTTTTATACATTGGACAAAATATCGTCCTGATTTTTATTTATTTTTACTTTCTTACTTGAATATTTGATGGATGTTTTAAAAATAAAAGAGAGCAAGAGACATCTTAAAAATTGGGAAATGCAATAGACAACGAAGAAAACTATAATTTAACAAACAATATTATAACTCATTAAACAATATTATGATAGATAAAATTATTATGTGTTTTTTTCTTAGTTAAAATTACAATTTAATTTGTTTATTGAACTTGTGTTTATGCATATATAAATTAATTATAAACTTTAAATTTAACTTGTCTTAAATTTAAATTTAAACATTTTTTTTAGTTAAAGATATATTCAATTTACTGACAACCATTTTGATCACATCAATCACCAATGCATGCCTGTTTAAGGGGCACATGTTATTCAGAATGTTATCACCAATGCATGCCTGTTTAAGGGGTACATGTTATTCAGAATGTTATATATATTTATAAGTTTTTTAGCCTTTTTATCTTTCAGGCATTTCATGTATTTTTGTGGAGTACAATTAATTATAATATTTTATTTTGTCAAAAAATAGGTTAATATTATGATTCATTTGATGAAACTTAAGTCTATTAATTAATTCTGATTAGTGTGAAAAAATAGTATATACCTAACCACTAGATCCATAATAAGATGTGTCTAAGATTAATAAATAACAAGATTATATCTCATCTGCAGTTACGTAATTGATCTATAAGATTTTGAAAACTCTATTATAACAAAATGTAAATAAACAAAGAAATAATTGACTTTTTAAGTGCACACAAACTATTCTCATCTTTTTTATGATGTCTTCAACAAATAAGTGTTACATTAATATTCTAAATTCATAAATTCATTTTTGATAGATTTATTTATCTTAAAAAACAGGAAAAGTCCTTGCCAACATGGACTTTTACTATACATAATTATAATTACTATTTTTTTGAATTATTTACATAATTATAATTATAATAATAGGTCACCTATGGAATCAGAAAATCCAACCTAACATGTATCAAATCAAGATCTAGCGTTACTTTCTCCCAAAAACCTCACAGATCCAGTTAGTCATAATACCTATATGGGAGTTGACATCTGTGTCTCACTGATTTTATCATATTTTTATTTTTTGGTGCCAGCATTCAGTCCCTGACAGGGAAGACTGAAAAAGGAAAATGTAAGAAAGAAAGTTGATGGTGAGAAAATTATGTAATAACATATGACTTCAAAGGGATAAATTAGAAGCATTTGTCAATTATCCAACCTTCCTTTTAACAAATACATGAGCATATAACCAAGAGATTCCAGATCATCCCTTCTGCTTTGTTCTACCAGTAAAATAAATATAATTAGTTTATAGAAAGCATTTTATTATTATACTCTAATTTATCATATTTGGACAACAAAGATACATTAATGATGCTTGTGTCTTACACAAAGCAATAGAAATCCAATAGGACATTGCTTACCAGTACGTCCAGGTAAGTGTTGTGCGATAGTAAACCACTTTTTAGGTCCATATTTATTCACCAAATCAATAATTATTTCATCCTCCTGTTTGCATTCAGATTCGATAGTTGAGTTCATATTAGATATGTAAACAGAAAATTTATACATTCTAATATTACATCAAAATAAATTCTAACATGTAGAGATAAGATTAACACGGGCAAGAAATGGAAATTACAGATTACCTCTTTAGACCATGGACCTTTGCCAAGTTCTGGATTTAAGACTTTCTGCCACCTATGCAAGCATTGTACATCAGTTCTACTTCTATACTTGAAACACTCTGCTACAAACAAATTTGGCAATCAGAACAGGTCACAACAAAATATTGCATAATTAATTTGCATAAACTAAAAGTGCTTAATGTATCTCTGTGTGTGTGTATGAGAAATAAGTAGAATTACAAAACTGGTCAAGGGGACGAAATGCAAGAAATAAGTAGAATTACAAAACTAGGCAAGAAATTTCACCATCCTCAGCCCCAGATGCAAGAAGATTTGGTGCAATGACATAAAACTCAAGACCACAAACCTGAAACATAAAAATATAAGATAGGATTTTAAATTAAGCAAACAATATATGGTTAAGAACAATTAAAACTCAACAGCTTGGCTTATAAAAGCAAAGCAGAACTTACTGGTCCTTTATGCCTTACAAGGTGTCCAACAAGAGGGATTAATTTTACTTCTTTTCAGAAAACGCTCCATAATTGAAGCTTGCTTTTGTAAACTACGTACTTATTTTTTAATTCAGCTTCTACTTTCTCTTTACGCCGTTGATTCTTTTCTGCCTCATCTACTTGTTTCTTTTGTTGTTTATTCTTTTCAGAAGATTTCTCATCATTTCTTGCCTCATCTTGTGACAATTTTAAATTTGATTCCTAAAACAATCAAGCAGTTAAGGGAAAAATCTTTAATAATCAAAAGATAAATCTATTTTCAAAATTAAGTCAGAAAATTAAATTAAATTATATATATACAAACCATTGTAATATTCAATTTGTTGGGAAATCGATGGAGGTATTAAGGCTCAGGTTTATTTGTTGGGAAATTGAGGGGGATTAATATCGAAGGGAATTATACCAATAGATCATGAGTAACCATATAAGTGAACTATACACCACACTTTAACCCAAAAAACCTTAAAGTTCAAGTTTATGGGTTTTCTCCTTAGTTATATAGTGTTCAACTTTTCTATTTATATCTGATATGAGACTTTACCTTACACTTATACTCTAATACAATTTGAACATATTTAAAACATGATTGCACTGCCAATGAGAACAACAACAAGAAGGAAGAAGCAACTTTAGCTATAAAGAACACATAACTGGATCAAAACAGCAGCCCTTACATTAAGGGTTTCTCTTTGTAGTTCATTGTACATGCTTTCTTTCTCTTTCTCTTTTTCAGCCTCTTTACTATTTCTCTCCAACTGCTTACTTAGCAATTTATTTTCTTGGCTTGCTCTTTTTCTTGTCCCTACAATTACATTTTAGGAAAACAAATCAACACACAAATTTATATATTTGAGACAACAATCAAAACATGTCAGGACTATCTTTAAGTGCATGTCTTCACTATTTTTCTGCAACAAGCCACCCACTAACAAGCGGATATCTGCCTCAGGAAAAGCTTTATTGAGCTTTGTTGATGCCTTAAGTAAGTCATCATTGTAATCTGGTTCACTCTCTACCATTTTCAGAGCTGCTATCATTTCTGAAAAACAAACAAATTTTATCAAAATACTCATTAAACAAGCAAACAACCCCATTCCCTAAACATGATCAAATAAAAAAAAATTACGGGTCAAATACAATGAAACACTACAATAAATGTCAATTATGGCAAACGTCGGTATAGTATCAGTCATGTAGCCTTTATTGACGTCATATTAAAACAAGAACTTCAACTCAATTCTAAACCTTTTTTGCAAATAAAATAATTACATAAAGATATAATTATACCATTTAATTGGTTGCCAAGTGAATAACAAAGTACATAGCTCAATTCTTGAGATGATTAGTGTGAGCCAAACTATACATTTACAATTTACATGACACCCAGGCTTCATATAAGAACTACCTCGCCCTCTTCATTTCAACAAGAGTATAATGTACTAACTCGGATGTTCAGGAAGGCAATGTATATGGATAAGCAATAACAAACCAACACATACTACAATGATGCAGAAATTAGAAACACAAATTGATACACAATCTCAGTTGAATTACAAACAAAAAGCCACACTACCAACAACAAGAATGAAGAACAGACACATTCTTCTTCCAAGAAAAAACAAATAATTTAATAATTAATCAAAATCAAAGTACATTGAACAACCAAAAAGTAGCTACATGAGTGACAAAACACAATACCAGAGGCAACCATAATCCTCTCATGGATCCTTCTCCGGCAAGTGTGTTGAACACCGAGCTCTCCTCGAACAGATTTTGGCATCAATTCCAAATCCCTAGTCTGCATCACCAACATAGCCAGTCCATCAATAATAAACAAAAACTCTCAATCTATATTAGAATAACAATTCCTAACGCGCGCATTATAAAATTCAATAATTAATGTACCAAATATCAACATAATTCAAGAAAAACAAGAATCCACAATCACCTCCCAGCACCAGAGACACGACTCGGCATGGTCCTCTAATACACCAGCATCAGCATTGGGCACGTCGTAGGTCACTCTCTCTCCCACAAACAACACGCTACTCTTCACCGTCGCGTAGGTCACAGGCTCCGCCAGCACGATTGCGTCGTTACTTACTTATCCGTTCAACGTGTCATTAATCTTGTCCACGAGCTTCGACAGCGGAAGGTCGCTCTCCTCCATGAGCGTCGAGACGACAACGTTTCGTGAACCACCGCACAGGCTCAGCTCAAATGCTGAGGTAAATGTGAGTGAAGCGACCGCGAAGGCGAGGGCATGCGCCGAAGACGACGGCACGAACGAGCTTCGACGGCGGCGCTGGACAGCTTCGACGACGACTAACACGGAGAGAGATACAGGGCGCAAAGAGACTGAGAGGCCAGGGTACGACTGAGGGAGTGAGACTCTGAAACCTAATGGCGCGAGAACGAAAAACACTTCACTTTAAAAGACTATTTTTTTTAATTATCGATTTCAATTATGATTTTCCTAAAAACAGTAATTGATTTACAATTTCTATTTTTAGGTAGTTTTTTTAAAACCATGTTAAAATAATGAGTATTTATAAAAATGTTACTACCTCTTTAATGAAATGTAAAACCGTCATTAAATCTCCATCATAAAAACCATGTTTTTTAATAGTAAAGGCGTTGATAAAATATGAAAACTACTCGTTCATTGAATAAAATATATAATTTATACTAAACATTTTTTTTACAGAACTTTATATTGAACATAAAGTTAATAAGATTGGATTTTGACAGTCGCATGCACAACGAAGTAAAGTCGAACAGAGGAAAAAAAAAGCTAACTTACAGCACAAATAATGTATTGATATATATAATTATATATATGTGATCTGTACCAAAAAACAATTTGATCATTGATGCCTCTTCCTTCCGGCATGGGTGTGGTATCTCATTTTTATCCGTTGTCAATTTAAACCCAGAAAATACGGATCCTTCAGTGTTAAGAAAATTTTCAGCTACGTGAACGTGACTGCGATTGGGACTCCAACGTGCCAACTTGTTAATAGTAAAATAAAAGGGAGCAGGAGAAAGAAAAAGAAAGGTCTACATTTTACTGTAGATTGTTATTTTTCCTGTTAGACGACCTAGGTATATCAAACTGCACATGCATGAAGCCCTTCACCCATCAAGTGGATCACTTTTTCTTTGGTCGTCTTTTTCGTTAGTGGAATTGGCTAGATATCTTTCTTATACTAAGCTTATTTTAACCTACCACGGATTATAGATCGCAAATTGTGGGTGCTTTTCACTTCCCCAGTTTATTTAGAAAGCGAGCATTCTTACTTTCCACAAACAATTAATACACGACGCGGAAAATGCATGGTTGGAATTTTGCACAATGAGCAAATAAATTTCACAATTTGACTGATGAAAATTTATTATAAAAGGTTAAAATGTATTTTTTTTCTTTTATTTTCTTAAATATGTGATTTTGTCTTTTTAATTTTTAATTGAGATTTTTTATTTTTTTTAAGTTTATGATTTTAGTTATCTATTTTTTAATTGAAATATTTTGTCTTCCATTTTTTTAAAAATTACAATTTTAATATTTGTGAACATTGATCTATGTATTATATAAACATTGATACATGTCTATTTATTATCCACATGACAAATATTTTTATTTAATTGTTAACAAACTTAATATAAAAAAATACATAATCAAATTTGAAATTGAAAAAAAATCAAAATTGTATATTTTAAAAAAAATAAAGTTAAAATATCCAAATTAAAAAGTAAGAAAATAACTAAAATTATGGATTTAAAAAAATGAATAATATGTCTTAATTAAAAAATAAAAAGATTAAAATTATAAATTTTAAAAAATAAAGAATGAAAATTACATTTTAACCAAAAATTATATTATTAGCTCATTTGGTTGAGCTTGGATATATGCGTAAGTCACATGTATTCGATTTTTATAGAAAAATAAAGAAATACTTATAGGGTCCATATATTCCTCAAAACAGGCTGTCACTAATAAATTTTATACATACAAATAGTACTGAATTTTAATGGTATGTTTGGATGTAAAGATAAAAGAAAATGCAAATAATGATCTTTTATGTTTAATTAAAAAGGAAATGAAAAGATAAGAAGATTAATTTTAAAAACATTTTTAAAAAATGTTTGTTCTTAGTTTAAATTTTAAACTTTTTTTCTTCTTTCTCATTTTTCTTATGCTGCTAAATGTTAATAACGTTCAGTTCGTGGTCAAAGAAAGGTACTACTACATATTTCAATCGCCTTTAATTAAAGCTAGAAGAACATGCACCTGGACTTTGTATATCGTCAAAATAATGCAATTCATTGCATTAACTCCGAAAAGAAAAATGACCATCCAATCTTAATCAAAAACAGTTTTGAAGTAACCGCCACCGACTTTAGCGTTTTTATGTTCTAATATTATAATAATTATAAAATTTATAATTAAAATGATTTTTTATCTAATTTCAAAATACACACATTTTTTTATTAACAAAAATACATTAATATTTATAGCTTGGATTGTTTACTTATTTAAATGGAGATTATATTACGGGTATTAATCACAGAGAAACTTGGTGTGGTTTTATAAGTCATTTGAATTAAACAAATCAGTTTAAATGTGGATAAGTCTATGTTAAGCTGAAATAATTTCACTTCACTTTTTTTATCTACGTATTCGGTGATCCTATTTAGAGAATAATGACAATCACAATTCACACATTAATTTACAATGATCGATATATGATATGATGTTCATCCACAAGAATTTTTTTTCCACTAGAAAACTTACATTATATATTTTCTAGCAAAATAAAATACTTTTATTAGAATTAATTAATTTTTTAATGACTTGAATTTTTTAGATTTTAAATTTTATTCCTTCAAAAAAATTTATAACCTTTAGTTATTTATTAACTTTTTTTAGCATTTTTATTCCTCTAATTTTTTTCCATTTTTAATCCTTCATTATTTTTATTGTTTAAAATTGATTATAATATAAAATAAATGATGAAATGAAAATGAGTAAGAAAGATTAATTTTGAGTAATAAAATTAAATAAATAACTAAAAATGAACATATAATTTTAGAGGAATAAAAAATATTTTAAAAAATTAATGAATAACTAAAGTTAAAAAAAACATTTGAAGGATTATAACTTAAAATCCAAAAAAGTTGAGGAACTAAAAAATTAATTATCTTTTTATAAAAAAATAATCAAAATAAAAAACATGCCAATCTCTATATTTATCAATTTAATACTATAATTCAAATTTTAATTGATTATTGGTTTTAAAATAAATTATGTTGGAATAAAATTGTATACTTATTATTTCCAATGGAGAATAATTATCTTATATCGGTAAGAAAAAATAATAATAAAAGAATACTACAATGTCTCAAATTTAAGGATTTAATAAAAAAAATTATTTGCGTAAAGTCTTTTTATTAGTTTTTTCCTTAACGCACGCGCACAGGTCAAAGGCTTATGTGACATCTACATCAACGTCACACTGATCCCTCATCCTGAAAGAAACTAGATCCACTAAGCAGGATAAAAAGTGGAATAAGAAGAAATCTGAAAACGGCACCATAGTTTCTTTCTGCGCAATGGGCGCGTGCTCATCTTCTGCTTTCGTGGAAACGACAACAGCAAGTGTGAATAAAGGTGGTGGTGACGGCGGCGGTGCACCTGCGTCGGAATCTTTCCGACGACCACACTGATCCCTCATCCTGAAAGAAACTAGATCCACTAAGCAGGATAAAAAGTGGAATAAGAAGAAATCTGAAAACGGCACCATAGTTTCTTTCTGCGCAATGGGCGCGTGCTCATCTTCTGCTTTCGTGGAAACGACAACAGCAAGTGTGAATAAAGGTGGTGGTGACGGCGGCGGTGCACCTGCGTCGGAATCTTTCCGACGACCA
>CM023951.1:5222991-5312408 GCA_013407115.1 Glycine latifolia
ATTAATTAATTTTTAACATAATTGGTCTATTAGCTCAGTTGGTTGGAGCATCGTGTTAGTAACCTGAAGGTCACAAGTTTGATACCTGTATACACCATTATTTTCTCAAAAACTATACGGATTGGGTTTACGGATTGCCCAATCCGTATGTATAAAAAAAAATGTACGGATTGGGCTTATGGATTGCCCAATCTGTATACATAAAAAAAAAACTTACGGATTGGCGAATCTGTAAGAAACTTACAGATTGATGAATCCGTAAGTGTGAATCATATGGATCCGTGTATAAAAGCAGCAAAAAAGCGAAGGACAATTTCGAAAATGCACTGTTCATAATGGTGTAGTAGAAAAAATGAATGGTTCAAGAAGAAACACTCTTTGACTTATGCTACATACAAATGGATATTGATCCAATCTGGACGTAGCCGATCCCTATCGTGATTAAGCCATCGTTAATTAGACCAATATGAAATAATTTAAAAAATATAATGAAATAAAATATGGGCTTAATTTCTATTTTTTTGTGTTAAAAAATATATCTTATTAACCATTTAAAATTTAATATTGATACATCTTTTAAAGTATTCACTAATAAACTTGTAATATATCATATGATGATAAGTGTAGAATTCTTTTACTCTTTATATACACTATTTCCTCATAATATATTAGTTTTATTAAAAAGAAAACAAAGGTAGACTTAAAGGGAACGTACCACTTACCACTTTGGTATTGATTTGGGCCCTTGCTACATTATGCTTCGTAAGCTAACTTATTAGAAATACAACTTTTGAGAAAGGTATGGTCCATAAAAACTTCGTCTTATTAAGAAACCGGAGATAATTACGTTGTCCTTACACAATAAGGGATTATATGGGTGCTGGTTTTGAATCTGTACTGTGTATGTAATATGTGTTATCCTCGGAGTTTTTATTTTATATGTATAATGTTTTTAAAAAAATATACGTAGGTTTAATTATTGATATATCTTATTGTTTTCTTTTACAGGATTTATAAATTTTAATTCAACTTTTTTTTTTTGCCTCAGGCATTACGATAACGAAAAACCAAAAAAGAAACCTAACACTTCTCTGTCTCTTACGTCTTCAGTGAAATTATGAGCTACTAGTTGGAACAAATACTACGTGCATCAACTATCAATTAGTTAGAGAGCAAAATAGCCTAAGAAAATATGTATGCCAAATAAAAATATTTTACCCTTATTAATAGTTATAAATAAGCAATCAAATAATTGTTATAAAATGTGGCAATTAGAATGACTGATTTAGTTTTTAAATTGTTAAATACAATTAAAATATATATTTAAATTAATCTCAAATATAAAATTTATGTTAAAAATGTGAATAACGAAGATATTGTTTTGTGGTTAGAGATATAGATGTGAAGGACGGCCTAGGCTATCTTGTAATAAAAAGTAATGGTAAATAAATATATATTTTCAAAAAAAAAATTTAAACATCAATCTAATATTTTTAATTTTTTTTCTATCTCCTTCTTCCTATCATATCATACTTATATATATATATATATATATATATATATATATATATATATATTTAATTTTTCTCTTTTCTCTCTCTTAAGCTGTTAAATAATACTACTATAATAGATGTTGATGTAACATTTTTCTGTATTTTTCTGTTTTGACAGCACTGGTGAAAGAATGCCGAAGTGGCTAAACCTCAAGGTAATTATGTTTAATAAAATGGTTTACGACTTTTGAATATGCAAACAAAAACACGGAATTGGCTCGCTCGTGATCTCATTCTGCAATCTGCATTAGAGCTTGCACTCGATATCCATGTATGGTGTGGCAAGTGGATTTGGAACAACATATATGAAGGGCAACTTGGTAAATCCACTTTAGCTCCTTCACCTTCCCTCGTTATAAACAATTTCCCCGTCCGTAACTTCAACAACATACTGATTATGCATGCATCAAAATCAAATTATGTTTAAGCTAACTCGATCTATCTTTTATCCTTTGTTTAATGTTTACGTATGTAATCCAATTTAAGTGTTGGATTAGTTATGACTTATGAGTTAACTTTGTATTGTATCAGTGTTGCTGAATTTTAAGTGCGCCTTTTTGCTAATGAATTAGCTTATGGATGTCTGTGGAGTCCTTCGGGAGAGCATGGTGAAGAAAATTTCTTTTAGTGAATGAAGAACGATTCTTCTTCTATATGAAAAATATTATCAACATATTTTTTAATAAATTTTAACAAAATCTTTAGTTTCAATGCTATTAAAATTTAATTAAAAAAAGTAAGAAACAAATGTAATATATAAAACAAAATAATGTAAAAGTTATAAATAAGGTTATGTTAGACGAGGCTATTTCACTATGTTCCATGTTTCAAATTCTCTCTATATAACTGACTCGTGAAGATAAATATAGTAATTGAAGAAGAATGTTATATAGGAGTAATTATTTTTCTTGATAGTCATACAAAGGAAATAGATATCTTAGCAAAAATAAGAAAATAGAAATCTTGAGTAAATGTTATGTAGCTACATATATTAGCTTTGGAACTGTTGTGAACCTTGGGTTATCATTCATGGCAAAAAATTAAAAATAATACAAATTTAATATTTATTTAGAAAAAAGGTGCAACTGGACAAATATTTAGGAAAATGGGGCAGTCAATCACGCCCATTTGGGGCGTGTTTAAACACGCCCAAATGGGGCGTGTTTGTGCACAGGATAACACGTGGCAGGAAAAAAAGGGGGTGTGGGGTTTTCGCGGTGTTTTCGTAAATTACAGAAGACCATAACTTTTGACTGGGATGTCCGATTGAGGCGTATGATATGTCAAAACGATCGTAATTGAGAGGAGAAGCCCCTGACAGGTTCCCGAGGGGACTTGCCCAAATTTTTTTCCCAAAAGAGGCCTCTAAGTGCCTCAAAATTGCGATTTAAGATTCAAACCTCCAAAAAAACTTCTTCTTTTCTAATTTTTTATTTATTTAATTACTGAATTGCATGCTTTTTTAGTTACTTCTCTTAATTTCGAGCGTTTTGACATAAAATACGCCTCCATCGGATATTTCTATCAAGTTATGACTTTAAATATTAAGATTAAGCTTATCAAAAATGGGAGTGCATTTAACAAATTTTAGGTTTTTTATTTTTTTTAGTTACTTCTCTTAATTTCGAATTCTGAAATATTTATAACATGATTTCTTAAAGATAGAGAAATTCAAAACAAGTCACACTTTGTATGTAAATTATAATTGTACCTTACACTTTGCATGTCTTAGGCATGTTTATTTTTTTTAATCCCTAAAGTCTTCATGAAGCAAGATAAAGAAACACTTTCAATTATTTTTAACCTTCACATCAATAATTGCATATGAACTACATAAATCACTATTGGCATCTTAGTCAAATGCATAAGCAATTGCCTACCATAATATATCTCTTCGAGAAACAAGCATCAAGACTAATGAACGGCCAAAAACCTGCATTGAAATATTTCATACCTTAAAAAAAGAATTCGAAATTAAGAGAAGTTGTTAAAAAAAATAAAAAACCTAACATTTGCTAAATGCACCCCCATTTTTGATAAGCTTAATCTTAATATTTAAAGTCATAACTTGATAGAAATATCCGATGGAGGTGTATTTTATGTCAAAACGCTCGAAATTAAGAGAAGTAACTAAAAAAGCATGCAATTCAGTAATTAAATAAATAAAAAATTAGAAAAGAAGAAGTTTTTTGGAGGTTTGAATCTTAAATCGCAATTTTGAGGCACTTAGAGGCCTCTTTTGGGAAAAAAATTTGGGCAAGTCCCCTCGGGAACCTGTCAGGGGCTTCTCCTCTCAATTACGATCGTTTTGACATATCATACGCCTCAATCGGACATCCCAGTCAAAAGTTATGGTCTTCCGTAATTTACGAAAACACTGCGAAAACCCCACACCCCCTTTTTTTCCTGCCACGTGTCATCCTGTGCACAAACATGCCCCATTTGGGCGTGTTTAAATACGCCCCAAATGGGCGTGATTGACTACCCCATTTTCCTAAATATTTACCCAGTTGCACCTTTTTTCTAAATAAATATTAAATTTGTATTATTTTTAATTTTTTGCCCATCATTCATTTGTGTGCAAACAAGTGTATAAATGATATATAAAGAGCAACATTTTTTTTTTAAATATTTTTTTCGTAACTCTCTATTTGCATGGGTACATCTATTGTCTTTTTATATATTTTGCTGATAAAAAAAATGGTGGACTAAAAACAAAAAAGAAAGAAAAGAAACATCAAACACAAAGAAAGTATCAACATCCAAAAAGACCCTAGAGGCTACAGATGACGTAATACGAAAAAGGGAACTGCTATTGATCCCTACATAATGCTTTTGGCCCCAACCTCACTATGAAATCCCCATTTTGTCCCCTATTTCAAAAACTGCACTGGTGCACTCCTCCCTCTTCCCTCTTCTCCATGTTCCCCTTCCTGGCACCCCACTCCCTCTTCCTCCTTCCCCAGTCCTTCTTCTTTCCTTCCCCAACTCCTCTCCTTCCCAACCCTTCTCCTTCTCCTTTCCCAATTCCTATGAGATACCTTTTCCCCCGCTAATTCTTGTTTAACATAATTGTAATTTCGTTGTAGTTCTAAGTTAAAATCAATGTTAAAAAAATGCATAATCAATGTTTAAAATTGGTTACATGGATTAAAATTGTGAATTTTTAAAAAAGAAGAAACAAAATGTCTCAATTAAAAAAATGAGAGGACTGAAAATGTAGGTTTAGAAAAATAGGGGGATAAAAATTATATTTTAGCCCTTTTTTAAAATATATAATATATAATTAGCTTATTAATAAAAATTTATTTTACCTATAAGAGAATATGGTTTCAAAATTTATTTTTTAATAAATTAATTAGTTAGTTATGTTTGACAAATAATCATAACACAGGACAATGAAGTCTGCGTTTCTGCTCAGCTGTGCCTTCTACAGCATTTATTTCCAATTCATCTCCTTGTGTAAATGTTGTTTCTGTTGACGATTGTAATAATAAAGTGCTAAGTTCTGTTTATAAATGGCACCTTAGACTAAGACACCCAAATTCTCATGTTCTAAAAATGGTTCTCAATCATTGTAATTCGAACATGTCTGTCAAAGATGATTTGCCTATTTGTTCAGCTAGTTGTATAGGCAAAATTCATCGTTTACCTTCTCAGTTGTCTCAAACTGTATATAATTCTCCATTGGAATTGACATATAGTGACTTGTGGGGACCTGCCCCTCTATGCATTCTCATTGTAACTTTCGCTATTACATGTCCTTAGTTGATGCTCATTCTCACTTTACATGGCTATATTTGCTCAAAACTAGATTTGATGCTTTGAATGTTTTTAAACAATTCAAAGCAATGGTTGGAATTACAGTTTGATAAATGTATTAATGCCCTACAAACAAATTGGGGAGGTGAAATTTCGTACTTTTTCTTCTTATCTCAGTGAATTAGGTATTGCTCATAGGCTCCCTTGTCCACATACAGATCACCAAAATGGTGGTGTTGAGCGTCAACTTCGCCACATCATTGATAGCACCGACTAAATTATAAACCTGGACTTGGACTTCAACTGCACATCAGGGGGAATGTGTCTCCCATCAAATGCGGACCTAAATCATCTGATTGTCAAGTGAACCCATAAATCTTACAACGTGATTCTAATTTTCGGTAGTTTGTTTTAGTACATGGATCTAGATACGACATTTTTCATCTTTGGTGTATATACACGTACTTTGTCAAAGGTCATCAGAAGATAAACAACTCTTCAAAGTTAAGCATGTGAAAATTGAAAAAATGGTTATTGTAAGTTGATGTGTTTGTCCATGTATTTATTCCTAAATCTCCTGTGGTCAACTTGTTTGGTTAACATAACTAGTACACGGTGTAGTGAATTTACAATCAATATGGAATTGTCCACTTTATCTTCTTATAGAAAACAAGGCATGTTTGAAATAAAATCTTGTCCTTTTTTTAATCGTCCAATTCAAGGCATGTTAACATCAGATTTACAGTAGCAACAAAGATTATTTACAGTGTTGTCACCCTGCAATATTGTATTTCGCTGTACCGTTTCTACTTTGTACAAAAAAGAATTACATAGATCAAACAAATGCACATCACTTGCCACAGTAGAAGTAACGCTGCAAAGTAATCATTTGACCATATCCTTAGATATGAGGTATCGAAAAGTAAAGTTGTGTGGAATCCATTCTATGCACTTGCGGGATTTTGCAAGCTGACATTTCTTAACACTCTTTCTCAGGGATTCGGGTAGAGATTCTAGGATCATATCCATGACACCATTGGGGCACAAACCTGAGTCCTTGGTGAATGACTCAACAAGCTTTGGCAAGAGTATTTTTTGGTCCTTGCGTATGCCTAAGTTAGCTCGAATATATTCGTCCTTCGCAACTTCTAGCTCTTGAAACACCCTCTTTGGTGTATATACACGTACCTGTCAAGGGTCATATAAACAACTCATTACTTATTAGAGTTAAGCAAGTGAAATTTGAAATTTGATTATCTTATGTTAATCTGTTTGTCCATATATTTATTTCTTAATCCCCTGTAGTCTGTAGACAACTTGTTTGGTTAACATAACTAGTACATGATGATGTTGTGGTTTTACAACATGGAATGATCCATTTTATTTTATAGAAAGTAAGGCATGTTTGAAATAAAATATTTTGTCCTTTTTTCACCCCTTTCCCACCCCAAAATAGTCTAATTAACGAGAGGGGAACATGAGGTGTGAAACCTGTGAGAATAGTTCACTTGTCAAAGTGCATTCCATGTTAATTGTTAAACTCAGTTAAAAGTAATTTTCTTCCATGTGTAATAACACCTCCAAGGCAAGCATTACACATGGCGTTGTCAAATTAAGGCATGGAAAATTTCCATGTTATCCAAATGGTTGTGCTTAACTACTTGCCAATGTATAAGGAATTGCCCAAACAAATATCAGTTATTCATATAATCAAGCTTTGCAAAAATGAGTAACGAAATTGCACACCCATGAGAATTAAGGGAATACCGCAGGATCAGAATGGTTTCCTGAACAGAGAGCAAAGTGTGAAAGAGGCTCAGCTTGCTCCAGTGCATAGGCTTGTCGTCTATCTCCAGCTTTGAATTTTGTACTTTGAAAAAATAACAAGCGCAGCCACTACAAGAGGAGCAAATTTGAAGGGACCATGTAAATCACCAGTGTCTAGAATTAATAAATAATAACAAATACTCCTTTGTTTTAAAAGTATATTTGAATGGCATTTCAAATGTATTTTTTTCCCTCCATTTTGTTTTTTCATAGGGAAGTAATTGGGAACATAGGATTCACCTGTCCCGGGCGACACATCCGACACTTGAGTATAGTATTTTGTATTGTGTCTGCACTAATTGTATGACCCCCGACATTATATGCAGCCTGCAAAGACCAAGCAAGTAAATGTGCTTAAGAGTTTCATCCTTTAATTAATGACTTTAAGCTACCACTCTCTCAATGTTTACCTTCAAAAGAAGAAAGACTCTTTTCACATTGTTTTGTGGAATTCCATAAGCCAAAAATGCCTATTAGAAACGAAAGAACAAATTATAACACAACTAATTAAATGACAAAATTATTACACTGAAACATATTCTTGATAGTATAATAATAAATTACATGCATCACTAAAGCATTGTGTATGTTGATCCAAAAAGATATCTTCTCCTCGTGTTTCAACCTGCCGGGGTCTACTTCTTCTAACCGACCAATAAATGACCTAAAGCAACATAAAAGGACATGCTCATTAAACTCCACCTAGAACCAAAGAATTCATTCAACTCTACTATCTCAATCAAGTATAAGTATATAACAGCCTCACCTGAAATTCTGGAGCAGCTTCTCAGTATCAGCCGACTTCTGACTTTCTCTATAAAGCCATGATACTTCAACCATGGTGCTATATGGCCCACTAAACTCCTTAAGTCCTTCAACGTGGAAAGGATTGTCTAAGCGCACATCAAAAGATGAATTATTCCTGAACCTTGGACTCCACATGTCACCTTGATCTCCAATGGAAAAGGCACTTGCTGAGGACAAGGATGAACTTGGGGATGAAAGTCCTGGATGTGTCATAGGAGGGTCTGCAAGCTTGCAATATATAGCTGATATGCATTTGACCATATCCTCAGAAAGTTTGTTAGGTGTCACTGGAACATGATCAGATATTCGTGTGCCAAGATGTTCTGCTAGACTAATTATGTTTGATGAAGAGCTTTGAGCATACTGCATACAATCATGCACTCGGTCAGAAACCAATGAATGTCAAAAGTATTTTGTGATTCTTATGCAGCAACTCAATGCATAAGCTAATTTTAACTCCAAAGAACCTTATTTCCTTTTGTATTATTATTTTCTTCTCTTATAAGTGTTTATTGAAAAGTTTATCCAAATAAGACCTAGATTTTTACCTCTAACATGGACAACGGCTGGGAATGACAGGCACGCAGAGATTGAGCTAAAGAATCTGCTGGAGGAGATTCTCTTGTAAATGCTGGACAATGGGACAGAGAGGAATGACAACGATACACACCAGAACCTAAATGCTTTTCTTCTAGCAGATTTCTATTATGTTCCTTCCCAAAAGACTCAGTCTCATAGCTATCATACTCCTTTCTCAAAGTCTCAAGCTTATGCTCATTAGATTGTTCTGTAGAAGATTCTCTCTTGGTTAAGACCTCAGGCATAGAAACATTGATGAATCGTGCGCTATGTGTTGTTAGAGGGAACTTTACACTTTCCTCCTTAGAAGTCGGTGATATAGAAGATAATTGTTGATCAAAAGCTTTACGGTACAAGGAGAGAAGATGTTGCTCCAAATACCCAACTTCCAACTCTAACACTGCAATTTCCCTAATTAATTCTGTGGCTGGCTGGAATACAAAAAGTAACAATTTTTTTTTAAGACCAATAGAAATGTATAACAGTGTATAATCATGTATAGGCTGCACAAAAATTTTATGATCCAAGACACATATATGACACTGTTTTTTCATATGCATATTTATTGAACTTGTTGCTACCTTGGGTATCATCATCTCATTTGAATTAACGAGAGATGAAGATCTGAATCCAAGTGCCTTTTCTAACGTGGATCTGACCTGAAATTGGTCTTGTAATCTTCTCTCAAGCTGTAGAATCTGTAAAAGGGTAATTTAACAATAAATAAATAACATAGTAATTTGGCAAAAGTATGATCAGTCACTTCGCAAAGCAGGAGCATGATTAAAAGAATACGGTCCAAGTCACACTCCACAGTGCATTAAATATGATTGCAGCAAAATATGCATCAAAAGAATTATGATGATTGATGAGCAGCAATTCTGGTATTGTACCTCTTGCTTCAGAGTACTGTGGACTTCATTTGTAGGGGTTCGGTTTTTCCTAGCTTTATCACATTCCGTGAGGTATCCCATGTCCTGGAACCAAATCAAACCCATACTTAGGCATAAAAGTTAATGAATTTTGTGGTGCGTGGGGACTCGGAGAATAAAATCAAAATAGTCATCTATGTCCCGACAGTATGGAATGTGATTAATGAAATCAAACTACACCGTTGGCCAAAAAACCAATTCTATGTTTGTCCATCTTACATTAAACGTTTGGAAACATAGTTAGTTGCTATTATATTTTGGGCCACCATTGACATCATTCATGATAAAGATTTGTCCGAAAAGTCAAAAGAAAAAATGATGAAATTTCTTTTCAGCATCATACACGCCTCATTCATGCCTCAGAAATGTACTTTATCTACATGTAGTGCCTTCAATTTCTAGGAATTACAAAAAATAATAATAGAAGAAGTGATTTGAATATACCAGCTTCATTCGATCTGAGGCCTGAATGTGATTATCTGGATTATCCTCCTCAATTATTTTCTTATCAGGAAGACTGTCATGTAAAACACAGTAAAGATAAGAAAAAAGCAAGTCCTCTTGTATGGTTCCAAATCTATTTATTATAGATATACATGATTACAAATAAAATAACCAAAGAAGCCCTGTTTAAGCATGACCCTGTTGGATAAGTTTCTCCACAAACACTTACAGAAGGAAAAAAAGAAGTAAAGTATCTCCCATAAACAAAAAATAGTTTTATACACAAGTTAAAAATCAGTTTCTTTAGAGAAGCATAAGCATGAGAAACAGATAGAAACCTCTTTGAACGTTTGTGCCTTGGAGTAAATCTCAGTCTCAGCATTCTATTTTCTCCTACCCTTTCAACCATCATACCTGAAAGCCACCCAAATCAGAGTTGTTCACACAGTAAAGCAGTTACAATTGACAATTCACAGAAACAACAACTGCAACTGTGGAAAAACCAAGCAACAAAGATACCATGAACCATCCTACCTTGGAACTTCACAGGTCAGAACTGAGATGAAGCGCACTTGAGAAATTAGCCAAAAGCACTAGTCAAGACTCCACACTACAAATTTAATTGCCAGAGACTACTAAACAGATTCTAATACTTCACTTCACATGTCCCTTTGCATTTCAGCAGAGAAGAGCTTACTTCCTGGAAGTTCCCACAAAGTGATCATGGGCTGTTAAGTGTCTATGAGATGAGCAGTGTGGAGAAAAGATTGTTAGTCTTCTCTATCAAGACCCTACTGCTAGTGCTAAGCCACTACTTGCCTTTGTAAAGGATGGCCTTTTTGCATTTGCATGAAAAGAAGTTGTTGGAGTGTGCTTTAACTCAAGAACAAAGTCTTTATAGAAAAACTTTGACAATGGTGAACGAGAGGAAAATGTCAAAGCATAAAAAAGTGGACAAATCTTACTCTTAAAGTCTCACTAGAGATCCAATCCAAGGTGTGACCGACGAGAAGAAGAAAATAAATAGTGGCTGGAGTACTGTCAACTGTTAAATCGTGAGTGGAAAGTGTATGTGTGAATAGCAGCGTATTTATTTTCAACATTCTCTTCTCTTTGTTAGGAAAAACAAGTGGGAGTTGGTGACCGTCTGTCCACCCTTTTGTCTCATTTTGCACCCTTCATTTAATTAAACCTTAGACATTAAGCCAGTTGATTTGATAGAACACAATGAAGACAAAAAAATATTGGCACTAATATTAGATAGTGGTTTATTTTTGGTTGAAAAGATAAATTATGATCCAAGTAAAATGGCTATTATTTATTTTTTAGGTGTATTGGAGCAATCTGTGTACAGTGTTAGAAAGCCTTGGTTAAAATCTTCATACTTAGACTATAATTACTATAACATGTAAATTTCATGTGTATCACGAATCAAACATTTTGTAAAATAATTGTTTTCTCTAGCTTAAGTGCTTATCATTGTCTTTTTTTATTTATTTACGTACTTTTCTAGTTTTTAGGCCTACAGTCTTGGTTAGACTATACTCAAGTTTTACAGATTATAATCAATGATGAGAAAACAAGTGAGCGTAACAAAAATACTGGACTGCAAGAAAGAAAAAGCAAAGATTTACCTCGAAAGGGATGAAAGGTAAGGGATAAAGAACATTGGATGCTTAAAAGAAATAGAGGTTATATTGTGGGGTTTCTTTTTGTCTAAATGGCTTTTTGAGGGATGATGACTTGGGAGATACCCATATTGTCCTTCAGTATCAAAGAGACTAACGTTTGTCAACGAATCTAAAAATATAATAATATACTAATGGGACTTGACCTTTTTGGTTCCAAAACCAATACAAAAAGAAAAGTTTCTTGCTTATTGAAATCATACAGACCTATTGACAAAAAAAGTTTCTTTTTTAGCTGCAACTTGTTTAGACATATAGACGAAGCAAGAAAAGGTAAAAAAGAGAGAGTAAAAAGGAGCTTAGGAGACTCAAAAGAAGCTGAAGCTGAAGCTGGGAAAAGATAAAAGAAAAAACAAAGGATCATTGTTAAGAAATCTGCACATGCTATATTAATTATTATCGAATGAAAATATTTTATATATTGACAATTGAGGAAAGGAGGGTGATTAACCGTTTTGATATTCAGTGCACAAAATTATCTTAACCTAACGTTATTTTTTTTGGCATAGAGGGTAGGTGGAAAAGCAGAGCCAAGAAAAGCTATAGAAAAAGACTTGTAAACTTCTTTAATAGGCTAGTGAACAAACGTTTTGCTCAAACAGCGTTATCTATTTTCCTGATGAAGGAGATTATGTCAAAACACATGGCAATGATGACATTACTTGTAGGGAAAATGAATATTAACGTTTGAACTTTAATTTAATTTTTGCATATAATAAAAGTAAGTGACAAATTTGACATAAACCTTGTGGTGTTATTCTCCCTATAAATTGAGTAACAACAAAACAAAATGCTGGGATTCTTCTTTGGACGCATCATATATTATAAGCTTCACTGCAGAGTGGAAATTTTCATTTCAGGTCCCAACAAATAAACAAATGAAACTTCTATTTTATCTTATTATAGAAATTGTATACATGTCAGAGGGACGATTTTCAATGCCAGAAAACACCAATATAACAAGAGAAATGTGTAGTGTAGTATATGGTTTTAGATCAAGTAATGTGTAAAATTTCAAATTAATCTGACAGACATGCTTCCTTGATCCATGTAATCATCGAAAAACATATATAGCAACCTCTTTAGTTGAGGAATAGGATTACAAAAGTACAAATTATGCCATCCCTATAACAAGGATCTAAGTTCACATAGTTCTATAGCACTGAGATTCTCCTTAAAAAAAAAACAGTTTATAAACACAAGATAAGGTTAGGTGAACATGCTTAAATGGTAAAATCGTTGTTTTTACAGAGACATCTTCAAATGATTTGGCTGTATTTTATGCATAGAGGGTCAAATACTTATTTTAACATAAGAGGACGGTTAATTTTTGGCTGAACTAATAAAAGACGACAAATTAGAAGTTTTCCAGAGGCAAGTAAATTCAAAAGCAGCTCGGAGGGCTTCTTAGCTAGTGTGCAGAATGGTACTTGTTATTTGTGATGTTTTGTCTTTGTTGGCCAGCTATATTATATTAGCTAGTGTTTGTTTGTTTTCATATGGGAACCAAAATAATGTTGAACACATAATTTAAAACAGAATTAAAGTTGGTCTTCATACGAACTTGTTACATAAGCACATAGCGTACGTACTATCTGGCACTAGCTAGTGGAACAATGTCATTCAATCATTCATTATGTTAGTGATAATTTTGTATTTAGTCTTTAGTTTTTGGCAAGGCTTTTCACTTGGCAAGTGGTGGCACTCCATGCTTCAACTTGCTATGGGAGAAAAGAAATTATAGATAAAATGAAAGTGACTTGTCGAACAAAGTTTACATATTGAGACCACTAAGTGACCAAAACAAATCACAGGTACTGTTTCCAAAATGTGAGTCATAAATTTGGCTAATGCAGCATCATGCATCATGCATCTTCTAGGAGAGGGGGTTCTGATAGTTAAAACATGTGGGGAAAGGGTGAAAGAGACAGTGAATAACTGTTTATCTATGTCCTAGAGGGAAAGTGGAAAAGAGGCTAATATGGACACATACTGGTTTTGGGCCTGGGGTGGCCTAGTAGACTAGAATCCCATTTGTGGGACAGAACAAGTGAACTTTCCAAATAGGTTTGGACAAACTAGTCAATGCCAATCATATATATCCATCAAAAGGCATATTCTTTCTCTCTCTCCCCCTCCCTCCCTAACTCGCTAGAAAACAAAAAAATAATCAATATTTTGTAATAATTCTCTGAATCCAGATAACAAGTGGTTTCAGGATGATGTTTAAAGATCTAATAAATACAGTAAAATATTTTATTAAAAACATAAGTACGTTAATAATATTATATGTATTTTTCTATAGTTTATTTTTTTCACTTTTAATCATTTTTGTTAATGTTCTCATGGTGTTCCTTAACATTCTTCTTTATAGCGCCAGCAACAGCAAGTATCAAGGCATCGTTGATCACTCTCAAACCAAATATTTCCTTATTATTTAACTTTATCAAATTAAAGCTTTTTTTAGATCATAAATGTCTTTTAATTCTATTTGTATTAATATTTAACATGTTTAAAATTCAAATTTAAAATACCAATTAAACTGAAACAAATTTTATATGCGTCTATTGATCTATCTACTAAATAGTATTTAAACATATACTTTAGTGTGGATGATAAACTTTAATTGTACTTTTGCTGCATGCCAACTTGTTCCTGTGCATGAACAAACTGCTCCAAACATGGAGTTGGTATAGGCAAATGAATTTGCGTGCATGAAATCACATGTGAAGCAAAAACAAATTGTCAGAAAGGCCTTTTGCATATGGAGATTTTGACAAAAGGGTCTGATATCGTTCACAGGCTTTATCTTTAGTCTAATCCTAGTGAAGAATTGAAGATGGCGCATAACATCATCCAGGAACCACCTCATTGTCTTTATGTTCTTTTTCCTTTTCCTCTTTACTTTTCTTAATTTACATAAGACTTCACTCCAAAATTTACGGCTGCTTTAATTTGCTTACCCACACAACTCTAGTTCTTGTATTGACACCATGCATTCATGCACCTTCCCTATAAGTATAAGCTATGATAATAATGTATTTATTTATCCGTGCAGTGAAGTTTTTAACTTCTACAGTTACCATCCTTCACATCAAAATTATTAAGTACGTCTATCACTAAAACTTAGAAAGACACTATTTTGAGAGACCTTTTTTTTTTGCCACAAATCCAAAAAAAATTTGGCTAAATGCCACGCGGGTCAAAGTATTTTTAAAAATGCCACGCCGGCTACTTCGCTAGTCAGACCAGCGAACTCGGTAGGCTGACGTGGCGCAATCCTGGTGGACACGTAGTTCGCCACCTCCCCCAGCGAACTCCATGTCTGCCCAACGGGCAGTCTACGTGACAAAATGAAGTTTGCTGCCTCCCATAGCGAACTAGGTGCACGAAAATTCAAAAAAATAGTCGTTACTGCCACGTGTCAGGATGGGACTGAGTTCGCTGCCAGGCGTAGCGAACTACGCCACGTGAACCAGGTTGTATACCCCACTCCCATTTCTGGTCCCCCCCTTTCTATTCTCTCCCTCCCTCTCAAAATTTTCGAATTTCTGCTTTTGGTGTGAGATTTTTGGCTATCATTGTGCAAATTAACAAGTAAGTTGTGATGATTTTTTTATATTTTTGTATATTTAATTGATATTTGAGTTTGTTATATAATATTTAGGTTCTAAATTTGAAACATTAGGTTAGAGGATCTTGTTTTAAACATTAGGTTAGATGCCATGTTGTTGAAACTCTAGGTTAGAAAACCAATAGTTTGAAATTAACATTGATAATTTATAGGGTAGATGTTTATTTGAATTTGTCTTTGTTTGGATGTTATAAGTGATTGACATTTTTTGATAATTTTTTGTTTTAAAAATATAATGTTGAATTTATATTTAGATTTAGTTAATTAGATTTAGTGACATTCAATTTAGAGTAGTATTTTGAATTTGTAAATGTATATATATACTTTTTTATATTTGATCATTTTAATTATGTAAAATAAAAAAACAATTAAAATTATAGTTAGACATGTTTTTGTAAGTAAAATAATTAATTAAATAAATATATTTAATTTAAAAAATTAAACATAAAATTACTTTTACTATTTATTATTTTGTAACAATTTACGTAAATAAGGAAATATATATGAGCGTATGATTTGTTTACTTATTTAGTGATTAATATTGATATAATGTTTCAAGTTAATATCAAAATATGAATATATTTATTTAACCCTTAATAAACTTAATTTGTTTCATTATTTGATGATTTATTGTTTTAAAAATATAATTTTGAATTTATATTTAGATTTAGTTAATTAGATTTAGTGACATTCAATTTAGAGTAGTATTTTTAATTTGTAAATGTATATATATAGTTTGTTATATTTGATCATCTTAATTATGTAAAATAAAAAAAACAATTAAAATTATAGTTAAACATGTTTAAGTAAGTAAAATAATTAATTAAAAAAATATATTTAATTTAAAAAAGTAAACATAAAATTATTTTGACTATTTATTATTTTGTAACAATGTAGGTAAATAAAGAAATATATATGAGCGTATGATTTGTTCCATATGCCTACAACCCATTCACTGGAAGCCTTCTTTTCGTATGCCCTCATCCTCCATGGACAACCGTCATTATGATATTCACAAACCATTATAATCTTTTTCGTATCACTTTTTACAACTACGGTTCTCCAATTGGAGGCCATACAATATTGCTTTATTGCCATTTGCACGTCCATCTTGCTCCCAAACACCTGCCCCTTATATAGCGCTTGACCCATCTCCCAGTTAGGTACTTGCACTCCTTCCATGTCATCTGCCTCCTCATCTGGGTATGCCCAATTGATATTCGTGTAATGCCTTACGTTAGACCAAAAAGGTACATTGCCTTTTCTTATATAGTCACACATTGACATTGACCACATTGTTATGCTTTACAAACAATATATTTACAGTAACACTAAACCCTAGTACACAATTATGCGTCCATACCTGCAATCGGAGGCTGACTTTGCATTCCAACAATCCCTGGAGAAGGCATTTCAAAAGCACGATCAAAATCACCGTCTACGTCCGTATCCAATGAAGCACTATCTGGAACCACACCTTCATCATCCTCTTCCTCAGAACTATCCATGGGCCAAGCTGGGTCGTGGGCCGGCGTCATTTCTGTATCTTCAGAATCGATTTGTTGGGATGGTTGCGTTGGTGGCGGCGGTTGTGATGATGGGGATATATCTCTATCTTCCGAATTCACCATCGGCTCTAAATTAAGGTCAATGGAGCCAATGTTTGCAACAAATTGTTGACTACTTGACTGTCCACCACAATATATTTCCGCATACAATTCTATAAATCTGGGGTTTTCTCCATCAGATCTGCATGCGTCTGTAACTAACGTTACATCGTCATCATCCACAATATCCACACCAACCCACTGCACCGGGTTACCAGATGCACATCTCGCACTCAGTCGACATATAGATTGACCCCGTTGTAACCGTAACTTCTTGTATATCATTTTCATTAAATGATCATAACTGCATCCTGAAGAAATACGAAACATTTTGCTTTCTCCTTCAAACACTTGACCATTCGGTCCAACATATCTCCTCCCATTATGATATACAATGGTGATTAAACCATTCCCTCTACCACTCATTTTACACCGATTCAAAAAAAAATTAAAGACTATATCACTACAAAATACTCTCAGGCAATACTCTCACGCAATCCTAACAAGTTATATACAAATTGGAGGTGGGGGTGGTCTCATTAAATACCTGGGGTGTGGGTGGAGTTCGCTGGGCTGTCCAGCAAACACCTAGTTCGCTACACTGACAAGCGAACTAGGAAAGGCGCCACGTGTCACCAATCAGCGAAGTTCGCTGTACTTGCTAGCAAACTAGGTGTTGTAGTTTAATGTGCTGGCTAGCGAACTTCTGAGGCTCTGCCACGTGTCTTGCCTGCTCCCTATGGGGCACTGGCTCATTCATCAGAGTATTGCCATGTCAGCATACCTAGTTCGTTGGTTTGACTAGTGAACTAGCCTGCGTGACATTTTTACAAATAGTTTGGCCTGCGTGTCATTTAGCCAAATTTTTTTAAAATTTGTGGCAAAAAAAAAAGGTCTCCTATTTTGAAGTTTGTACCCCCAATCAATCACCGTGAAAAGTAAATTTTCTTCTGCTGAAGATAGGGGATACAACAATCATTTAAGCAACTTCTAAAACAAAAATGGTATGTAGAAAAGTACATAATATGCCTAAGAATATTATTCTCATTAATATTTTTCTTTTTATGAATTGAATTCAAATATAAAAATTTATAACAATTCCCACAACAGTCAATCTCAATCAATTAAGTTATATTCTTTAATTTGATTTCCATTTATATGTTTGGTTAGCATTAAGTAATTTCAAGAAAAAACAATTAAAAATAATGAATGAAATAGAGGTATGTAATTATTGTAGAAAGTAATTTTTATTCTCATGACAATGTAAAATATTCACCTTTCACTGCTGAAAATTAAAATAAGAAGTAAGATACATATGAATATTTAATAATTTTGACTTATGCTTTATAAAAAAAAAAGTGACTTATATCTTTTCAAAACATGTAGCAAATAAGGATATGTGATATTTCGAAGTTCACTTTATTCTTATATGTAAACCATTCCATAATCCCTGGTTTCAAATAATAAAAAAATGACAAACGTTCAACATTTTGAAATAGATTTTGATATGCACTTGAGAAAAATATGGTAAAGTTGTAATAATAAATTTCTTTCGTGTACTCAAATATTTAATTAATTCGGTCTTTCCATGAGTAAGTCTTAACCAAATCATCATAATAAGTTTTTCATAGGGTTTTCCCCCCCATAAATTTGCTTGGAAGGTTTATTTCTCAATATTTGTTGAAAAACAAATAGACAGAAATAAAATTAACATTGGCGTATCAAAGTATAGTTTAATCATTCCAAACCTATTTGTATTACGAATTGTCCAATCCTTTTAATATTCAAATGGTGTCGCACAAATGCATGGAGGTTCATGGGTCGCATGGCGGTTGTTAGGTGGTGACGATGGTGCGTATGATGCGGTGTGTAGGTGGCATGCATTAAATGATGATGTTGGGTGCAGTGGTGGTGATTGGGTGATTGGGTGGAGGCTGGGTGCTGTGGTCATGGAGGTTTGGAGGAGAGGCCGTTTGGAAGGAGAAGGATAAGAAGGGAATATTAAGAATTTTTGGGTATACCAAACAAAAAAAGAGGTGCATTAAGTAATTGTGCATTAATGATTACAACTGTACAAGTCCACAAGTAATCTATTTTTTTTAAATGCTAATCTTAATATACTGGCCCAAAGGTCCATACCACAACTAATCTAAATCTAGTCACACACAAAAAACTAAACTAAATCTAGTGGTCACAATATGACATTGTTTGTTTTGCGATGGCCGTCGTTACAAACAAAATCAAAGTGCATTGTTTTGGTGTGAAATTTTTCTTTCACGGAAAATTCAGCAAATACCCGTTTGCATCTCGATGTCCAACCGTATCCTTCCTTTTCCATCCAAATCTTTTTTTTTTCTTATTCTATTATTTGCTCTATTTTTAGTATCAAGGATACACATAACAAGTTCAAAATATATTATATTTATTATTTCCTAAATTCATACATAAATTATCAAATCTAAAAACGGAAAATATCCATAGATATTAGAAAATTAAAAATTCGGCTACTACAGTGAAGCGTCATGACTATAGAGTATAGAGTATAGACACTTGCTATGTCTAATATGAAAAAACGCAGTTGCTGACTCCCGCGAGCGTTGGATGCAGAAGCTGAAAAAAAAAAACCCTCACCCAAAGGTTTCAAACTCACAATCCCAGCCCTTATTGTCAGGACCCATCTTTGTAATCCCACCACACACCTCTCAAATGATTTTTCTACTATTTTTATTTATCAAACTAGTGTAATAACCCATCTTTTTTACTAGTCTTAAGTTTATAATTTACAAGTTCTTATATTATTATAATGTTTATTATATTTGTAATATCTTTTTATTTTAAATATATATTTATATATATGTTTTTGTGTCGGTGCATATTTGTGTATGCATGTGTATATATTTGCAAGTATGTTCATAGATATCTTTTAAGAAAAATAAAAAATAAAATAAATTAAAACAAATAATTTGAATTATATTATTATACTAAAACAAATACTTTTAAAATATATATTTGTATTGAAAATAAATCATTTTAATTTTTATATTTATTCTAAAATTATATTAGAACGACTTAACTTATATATAATTAAAATTATTTAATTAATTTCAAATTTCTTATACACGTTAAGTTTGAGTTATTATCTTATTTATGTTTATTTAATAAGTAAGTAAAATAATATTTAATTTATTTTACCCTTACACATAGATATCCATTAAACTATCTATTTAATCCATAATAAAATTTAGTAGATATTTTTTGTGTTATTTCTAATCGTTATACTTATCACTCAAACTAAAAATTAAAAGATAGATCAAATAAAAGTTAAAGATTCACAAACAAAATAATATTTCATATTATGTAGCAGGTGAATATATATAATATTTTTAAGCTCACATCTTCAGAAAAAATAGCAAAGATCAATTTTAATATTATTGTAGAGGATGATGCATAAAATATTTTTCTTTAGAGTAACATGTTACAAATGGAAAAAAAAAGAAAAGTCTTTACATGAGGATAACACCCTTTATCACACATTTAAAACTAGAAAAAAAACATTAAAAAATAATAATAATAAGTGTAAAATTAAAGAGACAAAACAAAAGAATGGGTAATAAAAATTAAGCAGTAAAAAAATGAAACGAAACAAAACATATAAAGAGAATAATAAATAATAAATTTGAAATTTAAAATAAAAATTAAATTAAATTCAAATAATTAATAAATAATCAAACCAAAAAGATGAATAATCTTAATTATATATAATTGATTTAAAATAGTTAAAATTAAATATTTAATTACTGGATTACTTATATTTGACTAATAACATACCAATTTTATAATACTAATCAATTTAAAAAAAAATCATTTTTTCATTGATTAATTATAATATATTTTTAAAATAAATAGATTTTCATATTAATAAATATATTAAAAATTATCAAAAAAAAATTATTAAAAATCTTATATGAAAATATATTTAAATTAAAAACTTTCTATCCCTCACCCCATCAAATCATTCCCTATAAATTATGATCTTCTCTATTCTGCCCTTTAGTTTAATTTTAACACAATCCCAACACTTTCTCTAATTAAATTATATAAAATTCTTTTTGCTTGTCATTTAATTTGGGCACGGAACCTGACCCCATCCCCTCTTTCTTCCAATATCTAAAACCTAGAGCCCCACTTGGTACAAATATATACAAAATTATCAATATCAATATCATCTATCTATCACTAAGCAATAGCCCCAGTGAGTATGTGCGAGGCATCGATTAGGGAAAAAGAAGACACTTAAAACATTTTTTCACATAAAAATACCACAAACCAATTTCACCCACCCACCACCACCCCTCTAATAGACCCAGCAAAATTCTCACCTTCGTGCGTAAACTTCCACCACTCCCATTATTAAGGTACATTACCACTACCACCCCTTTCCTAGTTCTTTTTTATTCTCTGAATTTTGCCTTAGCCAATGTCTATTCTATTTTATGTCACATTTTTTGCAGTCAAATTGGTTATGGTATCTGACCTAGCTCATCTCTTATATGGATTTTTTTTGTACCTTATGCATTATATAGCAAAAATAAAAATAAAAAATCTTTATAGGTAACAGAAAAAAGACTTACTAGTAATGGCAGGAGGGTAGATCTTACCCCTTTTCGTTCAACGTTTTAAGGAGCACCTCTATAATTGATTGATGTCCGTTTTTTATTTTATTTTTACTTGTATGATTCTGCACATCCATTTCATTCTTGAGACATGCAGTTACATGTTCATCATATTATAGACTTTGGATTTGGTTAGGGTTTATTAATATCATCCTTTTACTACCATACCCACAATAATGCAGGGATTTAGGCTAATTTTACTATTGGGTCTTCGTCATTAAGGGTTTTGGTGGTGAATGTGATTTGATAAAGATCTAGAACCTTAATCGGGATGTGCCTGTGCTGTTTTGTGCCTGTGAAATCTGACAACTTCTAAGATTTTTCTGAACGTTTTTATGTTGTTGTGGATTTACACTGCTGGGGACTGAGATCATTGATTCCTACCCTAAGTGGTGGATTAACATTAAATTTTTTTTTTTTTTTTTTGGGATGGAGGTTTAAGGGTTGGACATGGAGGGATGAACTAACGTTGCCAGATATAAAATGATGCAATTTTCATTTGCTAGCTTTCTGTTTTGATTCTCGTAATTGCGATAACAAAATCACTATCTTTACTGTTTCTCTTTGCTTGGATTTGTTTTGGGGAATCTTTTTTTGACACGAATTTTACGAAAAAGATATTCAAATTTGGGCTTCAAGATTAATTATTTCCTTAAGTCTTGATATAAAAATATTAATGTCGATGATGCAATTATAGCATGAATCTGCCTGTACTCCGCGTAGTTACTTGGAATCATGACATTTATGGCACTGCGTGTATTAATTCAAATTTCCTTAAAATGAATTCGTTATGGAGTCACGCATGAACTATTATTGCCTTTTCAAAATTCATAAAATATTCTGATTTTTTTTTTCTTCAAATGATGCTTAACTTATTAAAGCCTCTAATTCATTAAACGATTTCTATGATCGGGGCATTAATAAAGAAAATTTAGATTCTTCTGTAAGTTCACATTGAATTGAAGCAGGGGTTTGATAAGCCAATGCAGAACGTTAAGTTGCCACCCTCGTAGGGTCGGGGAGGATAGTGGACCATATATGTTATTTATACAAAGTTTATACTGTTGATTCTCATTATAATTCTTTGCTTTCACATTTTTGTATGATGATAAAACTTATTTTTAAACCATGTTGCATATGGTTATCTTTAACTGATTTGAACTTGTTCATTTTTGTTTTATTAACTCATTAATGTCATTGCCATATACAGTCAAAAAAAGAATCCATAAACAAGTTATTGTAATTAATGAACAAATAATTTTTTTTACTGTACTTACTACTAGTTATATGAAACTCCATCAATAAATTTAAAGAATCTAGAATGAAATGGAATTGAATTAAATCCTGGACAAAATAAGATGCATTAATTAAGCTCACTTTCAAAGAGTTTGTGCTGCATATTTTAACATCAATGAATTTCTTTAAAAATTAATTATTAACAATTATAAAATATTATTACTATGAGGTTTCTTTCCAATCTTAGTCGTATGGTTCACTATACAGGCTGTTGCCTGTTGCCATCATCCTGTGTCTGAGAATAATTTATATGTCAATGGTTATTAACTTCATCAACTTGCTGATATGCCAAGAGGTTAAGTTCTGTTGTTGATGCTTATTCAAGAACACAATGAAGTGCCTCATATTTCCGTCAAAGTTCAAATAATCTTGCTACTCCACCCTAGAATTAGGGATAGTGATGAATACACATACATGCACACACATGTCCACTGGGCATTCAATTCCTTGATGCACTTTTAGTGCTACCAAAATCTGAATCTCCATAAAAACTATCAAGGTCTCCATGGCCCCTGATTTTAGCATGAGGTAGCAAGTTTATCTGATCTTCGACCAAAAAAAAAGGCATTTTTATTTGTGTTCCTGAATAGACGTCAGCAACAACAACTAACGAGTAGAAACACTTGTCAATAATTTAAACTGATAATTGCAGATCTAATATATTTTTATATTTGCATTATTGGCAAGGTCATCATGGTCCCTGATTCTCGTATGGACTGCTTTGGAGAAGCAAGGTTATATGAATTTTGATAGGAAAATAGGGCATTTTAATATTAACCAATAGAAATATCTGTCAATAGGTGAAACTAATAATTACTGATTCATAATCTTGTTGAATTTAGAGGAAATGGGTGCTACTTCCTAAATTCTAATTCCTATGAAAACTAAATGTATCTAAATGTGATGTATGAAGTTGTTTAATGTGTGATATGTGAGCTGCACCTTATTCTAACAATTCTAAACTTGCATTCTTGTCAATGTAATCATGGTTGTCTCCCTGATCTACTGTGAAGTAGCAAGGTTAGTTGAACTTCAATAGAACAGTAAGACATTTTGATTTTTGTGCTCCTGAATAGACATCAAAAACAGAAATTTAACATCCAGACATACCTGTGAGCAGTGTTATCAATGACGGAAGGCCAAAATTCTGCCATATAAACAAGCCATTGCGCTTTATGGCACCGCCATGGCAGGCCTCCCTTCATTCATTGCCTATGTTGGTTGGCAAAAAATCCATCACGCCATTCCACCATAACGGCGCCATGGCTGCTATTTAACAACACTGCTTGTGAGTAGGTGAAATTAATAATTTTCGATCTAATAAATAAGCAATCACATTCTAGTCGGCAATCAACCTTTTCCTTGAAATAGTTATAATGGCAAAAATTCATTGCTTCAATGTTGCCCATTCATCAAGTCCGTACTAGATTGTAGTTGTAGAAACAGTCTGTTTTTTGTGGGGGTAAGATTTTGTACATCTAACCTTCCTAGATCCCAAAAATGGCAGGAGCTTTGTGAACTGAGCTATCTTTTTCTTTTTTCTTTTAATTGACATGCTCTTGCCATGAAGTTTCAATGTTTCTCTTTTTATTCTGAACTTCTTTTGTACATTACTGAGGCTAAGACTTTGTTGTCTGACTTTTTCATGCAATGACATTTTCTTTAACAGGGTGGTAAGATAAGAGTCATCAGTCATAGCATGCGTATCATGTACCAAACTCTATTTTAGATTAGTGTTATCAAAGTGCTTCCTTGTTCTGGTGTTCAATATGCTGGGGAATTTGATTGCCCTCAACAGGGTTCAGGAACAGCATTTGTATACCAGGAACAACCTAATTGCCCAGAAAATGGTGAACAAGTCAACTTTGTAGCTGCTCAACTGAATGAATCATCACATAGGATGCAAGGGCCTCAGATAGAAAGACAAGGTGATTTGTCAACTAATTCAGATTGTCAATGCATTGGAGCTTCATGTTGTGAGTGTCAAGTGGATGACCAACATGAATATTGTGGTTTTCATGATTTTGAAGAAGACATGGTAAATGAACCTTGCTTGACATCTGAGAACTCTGTCTCTGTTGTGGATACAATTGAAAGTGAATCACCAAACAACAGTAGGGAAGGAGACTTGTCATGTTCCGAACCCAAGTGGCTAGAGGGAGATGAATCTGTGGCATTGTGGATCAAGGTAACCATAATTCTTTTAATGATGAATGTTTGCTATTCTCCCTACATTGAGATTTTTGGTTGCTCATGATTCTATCCCAGCTTCATTAATGGTGTCTATGTATTAATCTCTGAATTCGCTACTCTAACTGATCTGGAATGCCTGATCATGAGAAATTATTCATTTAGAAACTTAGAAGGTTTTCACTCTGTTAAAAATGGAAAATCAAAATGCAAGCTTTGCTAATTTTCTATTCTTTGTGACTTCTCTGTCTTTTTTAGTGGAGAGGGAAGTGGCAGGCTGGTATCCGATGTGCAAGGGCTGACTGGCCTTCATCAACTTTGAAAGCAAAACCAACTCATGACAGAAAGAAATATTTTGTTATATTTTTTCCACACACAAGGATTTATTCTTGGGCGGACATGCTGCTTGTTAGATCAATTAATGAGTATCCCCATCCTATTGCATATAAGACTCATCAGGTGGGATTGAAAATGGTAAAAGACTTAACTGTGGCACGGAGGTTTATAATGCAAAAGCTAGTTGTTGGCATTCTGAACATGGTCGATCAGTTTCATTTTAGTGTATGTGGTGACACTATTTCCTTTTCTCCACTCCTTTTCTTGCACTCTCTCTCTCTCTCTACACACACACACACACATACATATATATTCATTTTCTAACTGGACTTTATTCAATAATTACAGGCTTTGACAGAAACTGCACGTGATGTGAAGGTCTGGAAGGAATTTGCCATGGAGGCTTCTCGTTGTAATGGTTATTCCAATTTTGGAAGAATGCTTCTAAAGCTGCATAATGTAAATTCCAATTCCTGATGATAGTATCTTTAACTTTGTGATTTCTCAATACTTGTTTTATTAATGTATTGCAGTTACTTAATATAGTTGTCTGTGTTGATGTTTTTCTTACCCTTGGCATTGTTTTGCTAAAACAGTAAGGAATTATAAATTTTCTAGGAATCTTAAATTGCTAAAATTTGTCTTGTCATAATGTTTGAACCCCTTGTAGCCATCTTTCTCTGTTGGATTCATACACCGAGTGTCAGAAATATCCAAAAAATTGTCCGAGATTTCAACTAACATAATCAAATGATGAAATGCTTGTGATTGATTTGCAATAAATTTGTCCATTATTATACATTTTTAATTCAATTAAAAGTGAAAAAACTACTTGACAATATTGTAGTTTTGGAATGTTATGTACAAAATTAATGGTGAACTGAAAACATTAATTGATACAGTTCCAATGCATTGAAAGTTGCTTTACGATTTGGAGATATGGTGGAAATTGAAAGAATGAAAACTAAGCATTAATCATTCTTTTGTTTATCTTTGGCATGTGAATTTTGTGCTGCATATCTGCTTTGATTAATGCTTTATTTGTTATTTTTTTTTTATAATGTTACATGATTATAGGCCTCTTAATTTCAAAGTATATTGTTTCTGCAAGCTTCTGATTATTTTTCTCAGATAGGAATGTTTCTTGTTATGGCATGTTGGAGGATATCAGACCACTTTCCTCCACTCCTTTGTACGATGTTCTTAATTGGTCTAAGAGGCTAAGAGCACTTTTATTATCTTGTTGTTCGACTAGTCATGAATTACTTTCTACTTTGCTTGATATATTATGTATTTCATAATTCATTATACTATCATGAAATAAGGAGCATTTTGTTTTTTGCGTCTGTTCTTATATATTAGATATGCTTGGCCTTTTCTTACTATATATATATATTGAGAGAGATAGCTTAGCATGATATCTCTTCAATAAAGCACATATCCATTCTTTTTTCCCTTTTAAGATTTCATATCATGTACCTGGCTTAGAATATCTACTTGATAATTTGATCAAGTAAATCAATATTAGATTTGATTGATGGCTGAATTACCAATATACATGTGAAGCTGAATGCTAATACCTACAGTATGCTTTGCATAGACTCTGCAATTTATGTCACTGGAGCTATGTTATTGCTATAAAGTTTTTTAAGTCCTAATATTATTAATTTTCTTTAGATAAATACCACAATGATTGTTTCCATGAATTTTTTAATATAACTTTCTCCATGTGACTGAAGTAGTTTTACACTTTTTTTCCTTACAGAGCATACTGCAGCACCATATAAATGCTGACTGGTTACAGCATTCTTATTCCTCTTGGGCTGAAAGATGTCAGAGTGCAAATAGCGCTGAATCAGTAGAACTTCTAAAGGAGGTACAATGTGATTTTGACTACCAATTCGATACAACTAGCATATTTTTGCTCACAAAGATGATAACAGTATAAAAGAATAGAAAATGAAAAGCTTAAAATTTGAGTAGGCAGAGTAGCTAAAGGATGTCTCAGATTTTTTTGCTTGTTATCTTGCTCCCTTTCTTTAAGTGCTTTTGATGAAACGACATTCAAGCTCAGCTGATTGCCCGGTCCATAATCCATAATGGAGTTAACAGAAATAGATCTAGAAATTTGGCATTAAAAGGTTTTGATCATAGCCAAAAAAAGGTTTTGATGATTATTTGTTTTTGTTGACATTTTGAATTTAGTAGTATTTTGACATCCCCTTACTGCTGCTATAAACCAAAATGAGGCATTTTTTATCAAATAAGGATCCACTATGATTGGTTGTAGGTCTCACTAATTATATTTGATAAAAATTGTCTTTTTTACTCTAGCATGATTTATTCCTCTTCAGGAGAGGATCCAAATCCAAACTTAGGGAGCCACCCTTCTGCTTCATTTCTACTGAAAATAAAAAGTTTTTCATTACTGTAGAGTATGCGTAGGTCATTGCCCTCTGTTTGTTTTGTTTATATTACACTAAATTATCTAACTTCTAACTGATAAGTTATAACAAATAAAGAAAAGAAAATTGAAGTCTTCAACCTAAAGAACCCAATAGACTGACGCCCTATAAAAAAATAACGAAATTAAATCATAAGACAAATACAATTTTCAAAATGTTTTGTCTCCCAGGTTTCAGCAAATCTCCATAAAATAAACTGTTTTAAAATATCCGTCATTTTGCAGAATAAATTATGTTTGATTTTATCTGTTGATATAGAAAGCCAAACTAATTATTTTTTTCCAACTTTATCCTACTCTCTTGTTATCTCCACTAAATGGAATGCGAAAACGTTAATGAAGTGATTTTGTTGTGTTGAGTATTTCAATAGAGACTAATTCTGTCAGATACATTTAATAACTTCAAATACTGTACTTAGCTGATATAGCCCAATTTATTTTTAGTGCTTTGTAATAATATATGACGTAGCTGTTGTGGTGCTTCTTTCAAGGTGCTTAGATTGAAATCACATGTCAATTTTTGAATACATGCAATGCAACAATGAAGGCACATGCCCTGTTTCAAACAATGATCACAATCTTTTGGCTCGATATGTTTGGTTGATTTTATTCCTTTTCCTTTTCAGGAATTATTTGATTCTATTTTGTGGAATGGGGTTAATACTTTCTGGGATGCAGTTGCACCAATGCAACCAACATTAGGTTCTGAATGGAAAACCTGGAAGCAGGATGTAATGAAATGGTTTTCTACACCACCCTACTTATCAAGCAGCAAAGACACCCGGCAACAGAGTTCTGATGATTTGTACCAAGCAAACCTTCAGGTTTGTAGAAAAAGGCCCAAACTTGAAGTCCGTCGTGCAGATACACATGCTTCACAGTTGGAAATCAAGGATCAAACTATTGCTCTTGAGGCTGACCCTGGCTTCTTTAAGAATCAGGACACATTGAGCCCATTAGCAGCTGAGTCTTGCAAACAGGAAGGTGTTAGGGAGGTGTCTATGGCAACTGCTTCACCTAGTAATTTGGCCAATAAATGGAATGAAATTGTAGTTGAGGCTACCGATTCTGATTTTTTGCATACCAAAGAAATGGAATCAACACCTACAAATGAAATGACTGTTGCAAACTCTGTAGAACCTGGTAGTAAGAATCGACAATGTATAGCTTATATTGAAGCAAAGGGAAGACAGTGTGTGAGATGGGCAAATGATGGTGATGTATACTGTTGTGTACATTTGTCCTCTCGATTTTTGGGCAGCCCAACAAAATCTGAAAAGCCTGTTCCAGTTGATACTCCAATGTGTGATGGTACAACTGTTCTGGGTACTAGATGTAAGCATCGTGCCCTACCTGGCTCATTATTCTGTAAGAAACACCGACTACATGCTGAAACAGGGCAGACATCAAATTTACTCCAGAATACTCTAAAGAGGAAGCACGAAGAAAATTATACTGGTTCAGAGGACATGTTTGGAAAAGACTTGGTATTGGTAAATCTTGAAAGTCCACTGCAAGTGGATCCGGTGTCATCCATTGGTGCTGATTCTGTACATGGAGAAAGCAACTTTTATGAGAAACCCATGCATTCTGAAAATGATCATAATGCAATGGTGTCAATGCACTGTATAGGTTCTCCTCCCTTTGATAAGAAGAATCCTTGTAGGGAAGGTCCTAAAAGATATTGCTTGTACTGTGAAAGTCACTTTCCAAGCTGGCTTAAGCGTGCAAGAAATGGGAAGAGTAGAATAGTATCAAAAGAAGTGTTCACAGAACTTTTGAGGGACTGCAGCTCATGGGAGCAAAAGGTACATCTGCATAAAGCATGTGAACTATTTTACAGGCTATTCAAAAGCATTTTATCATTAAGAAACCCTGTTCCTAAGGATGTCCAATTCCAGTGGGCTTTGACTGAAGCCTCTAAAGATTCCAATGTAGGAGAGTTTTTTACAAAGTTAGTTCACAGTGAAAAGGCAAGAATCAAGTCAATATGGGGATTCAATGATGACATGGATATAACATCTCTCTTGGAAGAACCACTTCTCTTGCCATCCACAATTAATGATAACTGTGATGAGGAAAATGCCATCAAATGTAAGATTTGCTCTGCAGAATTTCCTGATGACCAAGCACTTGGTAACCATTGGATGGACAGTCATAAAAAGGAAGCACAGTGGCTGTTTAGAGGCTACGCATGTGCCATTTGTCTGGATTCGTTTACTAACAGAAAACTATTGGAAACTCATGTTCAGGAGAGACATCATGTGCAATTTGTTGAACAATGCATGCTTCTCCAATGCATTCCTTGTGGGAGTCATTTTGGAAATACTGAACAATTATGGCAACATGTTTTATCAGTTCACCCTGTTGATTTTAAACCATCAAAAGCTCCTGACCAGCAAACTTTCTCTCCTGGCAAAGATTCTCCTGTAAAACATGATCAGGGAAATTCAGCCCCCTTGGAGAATAATTCTGAGAATACAGGTGGTTTACGGAAATTTGTTTGCAGGTTTTGTGGGTTGAAATTTGATCTACTACCTGACCTAGGTCGACATCACCAAGCTGCTCATATGGGACCAAATCTGGCTAACAGTCGCCCTGCAAAGAGGGGAGTTCGCTATTATGCATATAGATTAAAATCTGGCAGACTTAGCCGCCCTAGATTTAAAAAAGGTTTGGCAGCAGCATCATACAGGCTTAGAAATAAGGCTAATGCTAATTTAAAGCGAGGCATTCAGGCAACAAACTCACTTGGCACGGGAGGAATGACCATACAACCTCATATTACTGAAAGTGAAACAACAAATATTGGTAGATTGGCAGAACATCAATGCTCAGCTGTTTCAAAGATTTTGTTTTCTGAGATTCAAAAAACTAAACCTCGGCCCAACAATCTTGATATTTTATCAATTGCTCGCTCTGCTTGCTGCAAAGTTAGTCTTGTAGCCTCACTGGAGGAGAAATATGGAATTTTGCCTGAAAAGCTCTATTTGAAGGCAGCAAAAATTTGCAGTGAGCATAGTATTTTGGTAAATTGGCACCAGGAGGGGTTTATTTGTCCTAGAGGTTGTAATGTATCAAAGGATCAAACTTTGCTCTCTCCTTTAGCAACGCTTCCTAGTAATTCTGTACTGCCCAAATCTGTGAATTTATCTGATCATGCAAGTAATGAGTGGGAGGTGGATGAATTTCACTGCATCATCAATTCGCGTACCTTAAAATTAGGTTCAGTGCAGAAAGCTGTTATCTTGTGTGATGACATTAGCTTTGGGAAGGAATCAGTTCCAGTGATTTGTGTAGTAGATCAAGAACTTACGCATTCTCTTCATATGAGTGGGATTACTGGACAAAATATAAGCTCTTCTATGCCTTGGGAGACCTTTACCTATGTTACAAAGCCAATGCTTGATCAATCCCTCAGTGTTGATTCAGAGGTAGGTCTCTCTGATCATTTTCTAACCAGAGGGATAAAGAATCTAAAATAGATCATATTTCTACTAAGTTCTTGTAAAATCCTTTTACTTGTGTTGAAAAAACTATCTAGAGTCTAGACTGTTAAGTACTCAGGTACACTCATAAATGTTACTCTTCTACATAATACCTTTTTTCTTTTTTGAAATTGAAGGTATAATATATATTTCTTTACAATATACCATTACTTTTAATTGATTTTTAATATTCTTTAGCCTATCTGTTTATTGGCAGAGTCTGCAATTGGGATGTGCCTGCTCATACACTAGTTGCTGTCCTGAAACTTGTGATCATGTATACCTTTTTGGCAATGACTATGACGATGCAAAAGACATATTTGGGAAACCAATGCGTGGCAGGTTCCCATATGATGAGAATGGTCGAATAATCTTGGAGGTAAATTTATTTTATCAATTAAAGTGTTTTATACAAAATCTGAGCTAACAATTAAATTTGGATCTGTTAGGCTTTACTTGGTGATGGTATATCTGGTACTTGCTAAAATATTGAATAATTTTCTCTTTCAGCTTACTTTTACTTGTATGTTTCTGTTTTTTATGTTCCTTATTTTTATCATTGCAATTTGCAAAATATTTTGGTTAGTATTATTATAGCTGCTTTGAATGTGTTGACTTAGCTCTGTTGGCATTACCATGATGTAGGATCTTGTCCTGATTTGGGAGAATTACTTATATAGGATATTTTAAACATCATTATTGGCTTATTGCTGTGCGTTCCCTTCATAAATCAGTGTCATATACAGAAGATTTCTGCCTTTGATTCCTTCTCTATTTCTTTTATTTATTTACAAATTTTCATTTTGTTCCACTCCGGTAATTGTCCTAAAAAACTGCAGGAAGGTTATCTTGTCTATGAGTGTAATCATATGTGCAGATGCAATAAATCCTGTCCAAACAGAGTATTGCAGAATGGAGTACGAGTCAAATTGGAAGTCTTTAAAACAGAGAAAAAGGTTACTCTTTTTTTTTTTTTTTTAAATAACTCAAATGGTTCTCAAATCACAAGGCTGGCTACATTGACTTTTATGATGTGATTTATAGGGATGGGCAGTAAGGGCTGGTGAAGCTATTCTACGTGGCACATTTGTGTGTGAATACATTGGAGAAGTTTTAGATGTGCAAGAGGCACGCAATAGGCGCAAGAGGTTTACATCTCTTCTAGATGTAATTTCTTTTAGATTAGTTGATTTTTTCGTTATACTAACTTGGTCTATATCAATACCAGATATGGTACTGAACATTGCTGTTATTTCTACGACATCGATGCTCGTGTTAATGATATGGGCAGATTGATTGAAGGACAAGCTCAATATGTAATTGATTCTACTAAGTTTGGAAATGTCTCAAGATTCATCAATCATAGGTGAGCATTTTGCTCCTTAACATACTATTTGGCATAGTTTTGCTTGCAACATGGTTCTTTAATCGATTTTTGCTACACTATCTGGTTTAAAATTCCAGTTGGTAAAACTTTATGATTTCCTGTGGTTTAAAATTCCAGTTCGTAAAATTTTATGATTTCCTTCCAATGAATTTTCTTCAACCAAACTGGCATTACTGCACTGCAATTGTATGTCCTGAGTAAGTTTTTGGCGAGGGATTTTTCCTATTCCTCCATCCATGAATCCATGCTACTAATGAGCTGTTCAAAATGTCCGGGACAGACAAATGCATAAACTTTTGCGACTAGCAACTATTCTACATTCTGATTTTTACATCCTAAATGTATGTTATGGTGGTTTCCTCTTACAATTTGTTGTTGTTGTAGCTGCTCACCAAATCTTGTCAATCACCAAGTTCTTGTAGAGAGCATGGATTGTGAACGTGCACATATTGGTTTTTATGCAAGTCGAGATGTAAGTACTCTCCTCTATAGGACTATTTCCTTGAAAATAATCCAACATTTATGATGCTTGGCTATTTCTACATGCAAACTATTTTTTTTATTTGTTATATATATGATATATTTGACTTCTGAGTTGTATGAAAGGAGACTCAAGCCTGAGAAAGAAACATGAGATGTGAAAAGAGTGTATCATAAAATATTGATGGTCACAGCTTTATTAGATTGTTGCCTTGCTCCGACAAAGAAAGAAAAATATAGAAAGGTTGCCAGCCTATTGGCAAATATGTTGTTAGAAATTTGCTTTCCATATTATGGTTGAAGGATGTATTATGGTATGCATGGATATAATGAGCATCACACGACACTCCCATGTCATGCTTTGTTTGTGAAGAACATTCAGTCCTGCATGTTATGTTGTGAACAGTGGACAGACTTTCGAGTAACTTCCTTGTACGCCATGGATTACATTTTTTGTTTCTTGTTGACAGATTACTTTGGGTGAGGAGCTAACATATGACTATCAGTACGAGCTTATGCCTGGAGAAGGATCTCCTTGTCTTTGCGAATCCTTGAAGTGTAGGGGACGCCTTTATTAGAACCTCAATCTGACTGTTGTTTCAACAATATTTTCTGATTGTCAATTTGGAACACAAATGATCTGCTCAACATTAAAAGATTCCAATGTGGAACGGCCCTACTCTGAAGGATTTTATTACCCATTTAGCCTTGATGTCTTCCAACAGATGAGAACAAATCAATCACCTGAGGCAGGCAACTTGTAAGGGAGTCAGCTGTAATTTTTTGGCTGTATGGTAAATTCACAGGATTCAACTGTGATTTGGATTGTTTGCCATGTACAATATGCCGTTACCCCCCTCTGGTAGAGTAGGCACGTTTTTTTACAGCTTTGTGCACAATTGTTCTCCTTTCTCTTGCTATATTCTCCAATTTATCACTTTAGTGCCTGATGTCATAGAATAATTTGGCAATCCATCACTCCTTTTCCAAGTTCCACCCACAAAAGAAATCCCCACAAGAAGTCCAGCCAAAAAAAATATCTGCAGTTAAAGCTGTCTGGATTGGCAATTGTTATGATTTTTCACATTTTTTTTTCTCTCCGGATCATGGTTAATTTATTTCACCAGTGTTTCGGGAATGTAAATATGTTATGTTTTTTAACTTATTCGTTCCTCCTTTTCTTTGCTAAGTAACTTATTCATAGAAAATATATTCGTTGTAAATTGTGTCATTTAAAGATGAGTGCAGCTTTTGCTCGTTTTAATTTGTACCAGTGCCTTCTATGATATCAATGCCTGAATAAATCACCTTTTATAAAAATGAATGCCTGAATAAATCGGACATGCGCCTAATGTACCTAATATCAATCGAATGTAAACAATCGAACTTAATTCCCATGGTGAATAACTAAAGTGGATACCCTGCTAAAAAAGAAATTATTTATTTCCTTATAAGTTAGATAGTTCAAATCCTTTTATAATACTAATGTTATTCATATACTGATTTTGTATCAGTTTACATTTATAAAGTTTCCACTATTAAACTATTCAACTATAGCTATTTTTTCCATAACTTATACGCGTCTGCAATTTGATGGTGCCATCCATGTTGAAACCCTATGAAATGTGCTGCTAACATTATTCTATAATTCAATAGAAAATGAAGAACAAATTCTCAAGTAGGCAATGCATTCATTTATTTCATTCAAAAGTTAACATGTTTACAGATATATGATGCATTCAAGATATAAATATGTTTTGATATTGAATGGAGTGTCCATGAACAAACCTAAGTTAGAATTACTAGGATGGAAGTTTGCTATTTGTTCTAGCCTAAAAAAAAAAACTTGAATTCTAAACCAAGAGGAAATTTAGTTTTGATTTAAGTAAAAGCTGGCTTAAAAACATTAAGGTCTACAGTCCACATACATGGTAACTTAAGTTGAAAAGTTAACCACAATTGCTGTAAATTTAGATAACTGTTGAACGTATTTTAAGTACTATATGTACTTCTGATGGACTCTCTTTGTATCTTTTACTCTGAATGAAAGAAATCCAAACATATCTTTAGTGGTTGAGATCAGAATTTATTTGCTCTCAACTTGAAATTCAAATTAAATGTATATGCTGTGTGCTAATCACGAGGAGTTATGACTAATGACTAACATATTAACATCACTTTTGCCTAGAAAAAGTTTACAGTGGCAAGATTTAAGAACAAAAAAGGGAATGGTTTTAGAACAACATGGTGCTTCTATACGTAATATCGTGGAATTTACATCCAATATGCTTCCAGCTTTCTCCCTTACAACTGTATCTTAGATTCCGTGTCCAATATTCTGCTATACCATATATCAAGTCTTCGAGTACAACTTTGAAATACAATAATATCTCACCCACCCCAATAGATCAATTATGCCAATCTGTGTGTTCAGTTTGGATGGGATGATGCAGTTAGTGAGATTAATGATGATAGGCCCGTGAATATTGTGAAAAGCAAAAATACCAATCCATGCTGCTTAGAAAAAAAATCACTGACAACAAGAAAGTTAGCTTGGAAATTCCATGAGGGGAAAACAGATACAATTTGATACAGCATCAGGGTCACTTAACCCAAAAGAGACTTATTGTTCAAAATGGGAGTGCCATTAGTGGGGACACAAACTGAATAACCATGTGGTTGATGCTGCCATTATCTATTCCTTGACCGTGAGAGCCTAAAGAAGGGTCCAATTGCGCGAGGGCTTTCCAAATCGTCATTCAAGTAAAAGGAACAAGACTGAAGCATAAATTATAACATTCAACTGCTACTAAAATAACATAATGATGATATATTCTATCTATCTATCTATCTATATATATATATATATATATATATATATATATAGTTAAAATATAGTAGTATACTTCAACTCGAGGTATATGATATGTGACTGATGTCATGGCATGTCCATTAGGTTTAGTAGTAACTAGAAGACTAAACTATTGCAAGTGTATAAATTATTAGAGAAATCTATAGAGATTCTTCATCATGCCTGGATGCCAAAGTTCATTTGCTGAATTTACATCTTAAAATGCATAAAGATAAAATGTGAAAAAAAAAAACAGATATTGAAATCCATGCAAGAGTAAAACAAACTAATCACAAATCATGTTATCATTTATTATAAAAGTTAACAAGATGATTATACATCACAATATACAAAAACTCTTCACCCTATTTTCTCTTGATACATTATGTACATTATGAAATAGTACTATACAAAGAAAGAAAAAAAGAGGGGTCAATCACGTAGTTTCATTTCTATGATTTTATTTGATTAATTTTTTTTTTTTAAAAAGAAGGGACATCATGTAATCTAACTTCCTGAGGTGCTGCTTTCAAAGGTGCAGCATATATAGAGGAAAGGAACACATCCATGCAGGAGGTCGGTCAGGGTCAGGGACTGGGGCCCACATTGAGAGAGATTGCAGGCAACAGTGCATGTCAATGCCAAACCAATATGTCGGTCACTCTTCATTCGTTCATGTACTCAAAAAATAGTTAACCAATACCTTGTCTCTTTAGGCCTTAGCTCCATGTTTCCAAATTGTTTCTCATGGTGGAGAACTTCTTATAGATTATTATGATTGATGAATAACCTAGATTCTCCCCTATCTTTTGTTGGACATAATTCACTTACATTTTTTTTAATTATAATTTGAGAAATGTTAGTGTCATTCTGATATCTTTGTGATTGAATAAAATTAATTGAATATCATCAATATTTGTAGATTTTATTTTTTATTATATAACATAAATCAGGAAAAAAATATTAAATAAAAGTAAAACCTATTAAAAATAGTAAAATTTAATTAATTATAAAGAAAATATTAACAAAAGATGTGAGAGAAAGAGTCACTATCATTTCTCATTAAGATTTATATGATTCATGGTATCCCCTATGAGCTAGTGGTTGTGCTTAACATATAAATAGTGGTACTAATAATAGGTTAGGTGGATATAATTAACTGTAATCTCTATAATAAATTGGCGTGTTAGTTGGGCTAAAAACTTTAGAGCACATGGCGGAAGGTTTGTTAGTAACATCAAATTTTGGGAGCACTGAATCTTGGGTGGGCCAAAAAGCCAACTATTCCAGGCCAGCAGAGGCCACTTATCATGTGATTGGCATTTCTGAATCCCTATGACGAAAACACGTTTCGTTTCTATCTTTCTATCCTCTCTTGTATATAAATTAGATGGAATCATTGCAAAGCTCTATGATTGCACTAAAGTCACGGCACACACAGCTATGTGTAATGTAATTGCATAAAAGACATCAAAAGAACAAAAAAAATAAAATTGTTGAACATCACCCTACCCTCCGTGTCCAGGCCTTTTCCCTATGGAAATTGCTACAGCTGTGAATTTGCTCACTTCTTCCCCCAAAACAAAAGTAAACAGAATCTTCACAATCAAATGTTTCACCGTGGAGCAGCATTTGGCATGTCAATAATGCTTGAGGATAAACTCGCATTGTAGTTCAGGGGTTTCGAGAATGAAAATATGTCTTTGCCATAATTCAATTAAAATAAAAGCTAATAAATTCATATAAATGCTAATACTAAATTGATTTTTTAAGTTTTCATTTAATAAATTTATATTAATCAATGTAATAAAAAGGAGATGCCAGTTAACCAATTTTCTCTGTTTTTTAAAAGTTGTAGTGCTAAAAAAAGAGAGGTAGTAGTACCAATATAAGGTGATGAAATTATTCTTTTTTTGTAACTGGATCCTATGAACATAGAAACCCTGCAAATTACTTGAGACTATCAAATTGTTACAAAAGAATAAATAACATTGTCATAAATTTGGCTCAGGTCTAGGTGCACCATTCTTTTGCAATTTCAGTATTGAAAAATCATCAGTGGACATCTAGGTGTTACTTGACATCTAGAAGAAGAAGAAAGAGAGAGAAATATGATAAGTGATATGTGAGAGAAATATGATAAGGGATAGGATACGTGACATCTAAAAGAAGAAAGAAAGAAACATAATAAGTGATATGATATGATTGAAATAAAAAAAATGTATATTAATAAAATGTTTGATAAATAAAAATATTTATATATTATTACTCTTCGTTATTTATTGGTAGCATCAATTTTTGGGTCTTTCTCATTACAATAGTGTAAAATTGGATGTTTTCAATAATGATAATAAAAAATATGATTATTGATTTTTATTTTTGGACATCTTTGTAGAGAGTTTGAGCTCAATTTGACAAATTAAGTCCATTCGTTGACTCAATTACCAAAATCTAATAACTAGGTCTCAAAAAACATGTATAGTGAATTTTTTGACAGTGGATGAACCTCAATATATGTGGGAATCACTAAAGCATAACAAAAAATTAGTTAGATGTATTCTAGTAAGGTTTTGCTTGAAGAGACATTTATTACGCACCACTTCGTGTAAGGAAGGCCAAAATAATCAAACCATGAATAATTCTTTTTCCGTAAATATCAAAATTAGATAATAAAAAAAAGATTTACAATAATTTACGTATATTGTTCAATCAATTAAGTTACATCTTCGTGATGAATCACAAATAATATAAATAGATCCAGTAGAATATTTTTCTAACTTTTTTCGTCCATTTTTATTTTGCATATATACTGATTTGAGCATAAGAGTTCTTACATGTATACTGCCAGAGTTTGGCTCACAAGAACTCATGGAAATTAATTTTGTTTGATTCTATGACCAAACCGATGATCAGACATAATTTAATAAGACTAATTAATTTTAGTAGGTTGAGTTTTTACTTTTGGTCTTTACGACAGTGATAAGATAAGAAATTTTAACTTTCTTTTCATTTTTTTTATTTTGTTCGCTTGTAGTCGAACGCATAAAAAATTGTATGGAAGAAACTAAAAGAGAGAGTTAAAGAAACTTAAAATGGTGTTAAATCTTCTTGATATGGTGAGAATGTAAAAATATACACTCTTGAAATCCGATGCCAATAATGAGAACGACAAGAAAGAAAGAAAAAAAAAAAGAACGATAAAACAGAAAGGAGTAAGGAAGAGATGGGTAGGAACTTAGGAAGCAACAGAAGTAACCTCTACGTCCATCTCATGCTCCGACAAAGAAAAGAAGTATATGGGATCAAAGAAAAAGATAATCGCAAAGAGGGAACAATGAGAGAAAAAAGAGAAAAGAGCCAAAGAGCAAAAGAAAGTAAGAGAGACAAATAGTAAATTAGAGAGGGAAGCACTGCATGTGATGATGGGAATCTTGACATTTGATTTTTTTATTTAAAGACTCTTACTTCTCACATAAAATAAACTTGTCATATATATGATTTTAGCAAGTATAAAATAAATGATTCTTTATTGTGGTGTCAATAATTCTTTTATTTTATTTTCTAAAATTTGAAAACATTGTTTTTTTATTTCAAATAAGCATATTTTGATTTTTAATCTTTGTAAAAATAAATTCTTTAATTTTATCTCTCCAAAATCTGAGATAACTATTTTAATCTTTAATGCTCATTTTTAAAGTGGACAACTAACATTTATTTTGGAACCTAAAAAATTCTTTTAGAATTATCACATTAAGACATTGTACCGCAAATACTAATAAGTGTCATTTAAGATTGTCACTTAACTTATCATTAAACACATAACAAACTAACAAGTACCACATGTAATGCGCGTGTGTTCCCCCATTTAACTTGAGTAGTTCAATTCTAAATTTATCTTTGCCAAAATGAAAGCGATCCATGCCAAATCTTAGGTTGGTTTTCACTTTTCATAAGAGAAAAGGAAGGAAAAAATGTTTCGTAGTTTGGACTTGTCTTTTCATAGTAAACTAATTTATTTTGTGAAGAGGAAATATCAAAATAAGTACGAGTGCATCATAACGCATCAACCTCATCTTCTATTTATTCTTGCTAGCGAGGTTAATTCACCTTTAAAGTGAGTTAAGGGCAGAGTAATTTAGCAATGATAATGAATTTAGTGATGAAACTTGTAAGTAAAATGCATCATAGCAAAAAGTGGTCAATTAAAAAGGCAGCATCGCCGTCAATTCTTGGAAGATCCATATTTTAGTACCATATATCCATCCCTTTCATGTTTATATCCTACTACTACAATTCCACGGGTAACTGCCTCTTTTTTTTTTAAAAAAAAAAACAAAAAAAAGTGAGAAAAACCTTAACACCTTTCTGACACCGATCTGCTGCTATCAATATCAAGATTCCTCTTCTCTTCTACTCAACTTGAGCTTCAAGGGCGTAGTTGTAATTACACCATGTAACAAGCAAGCATACATACTTTAGCTTTACTCTACTCTCTACATGAGTACATGATAAAAGCAACAGTGACATACATAAAGAATCAACAAAACAATAACTTAATAATAAATAAATAAAACAAAACAATAAAATGAGACGCGTGCTTCTTGTCTGTTTGGTTGCTGAGTTGTGTATAGAGAATTACAATAGGAGAAACATGATAAATAAAAGAAAAGGTACTAATACTTTTATTTTTATTTTTATTTTATTTAAAAAATCTCCTATTTAATTAGAGAGAAGAGAAATGGTTGAATCTGGGGGGCCAAGTGATGCAAAAATTCTGAGACCCAAATCATCAATAGCATGGAACTGGTAAAGTGGAAAAGTAAGAAAACACGGCCCGTAAACCATCATCATCCATTCCATTTCATTTCATTTGGTAGCTCCCTTTTCTCTTTTTTCGGGTTTCGTGGTGTTCTCTATTTCTTCACAAATTAAAGAGGGTCTAAACTGAACTCATTATTCCTCCCTGCAACTCTTTGTTCACTGGTTCCCTTGATGGTCAACACTTCAGCTCCTCTTCAATCATTTTTAACGCTTTGAGCTTAAACAAAACATTGGATACGACATGGGTTTTCAGAGGTTTCTCATAATATGACCAATATTTGGTAAGTTTTCTGCTTTTGCCGTTTACTAGTTGTTACTAGTGTCCAAAGAGAGACAAGGGTCATTTTCTGTGTGCTGATCTGTAGTTCACTTTGATGAGGTCAGATATAGAACTTCTTGGTTATTATACTTTTGAAAATTCTCCAACCATTTTTCTATTAAAAAATTGAAAATAAAATTAATAAATTTACATACTTCTGCTTTTCTGCATATGTTCCTGCCGTTCTGCTTGGGTTTTTCAGTTCAAATGTTTTTTCCCATTTGAGAAAAATATCAAATTTTCAGTCCATTAACATTCCTCATATTGTTCCATGCACTTTGTGTGAAACTGCAGTGGCACCGGTTCTTTTGGGGGAAGTAGATCAGCTTCAAAGATTGCAGCTTTTCATTTTGCTTATTTTCCATATTTTCCATATTTTATGAGGGGAAATTAAGAAATTGGTTGTTAAATAGAGAAACAAAGATTTGTCTCCACTGCATCATTTTCACTGTTTTGCTATTGCTATATCTTGTTCCATATTAGCTGTGAATCCTTGTCACTTATGGGGGATATTAGGCTTACCCGGGTAGAGCAAGGTCAAACAAAGATTAAAAATGTTCCAATTGCTGTCACCCCTGAAGGATTTTGGTGTTGCCCTACTCCTGTTGGGTTTCAGAAAAGCCTCAAGCCTCGAAACCCTTTGAATAAACTCAAACCCTCTTCACCACCTCCAAAGATTAGTTCCCAGAAAAAGGCTGTTTCAGTGAGTCAGAGAAAAACAGTGCCTGCCCCTTCAAGATTGGCCGTTTCAGATGCTCAACAATGTAATGATGATCCAGAAAGACCTCCAACTAGCACTTCTGTGCCTGCACAGAGAGCACCCAAACCAAAACTTGAATCTTTGCCCAAAAAGGTGGCTATTGAGTTTGGTGAACCAGGAACTTGTGACATGAAGCTGCTTCTCCTTGGAAAGCAGGGATTTTGTGTGAAGTTAAGTGTGCACAGGGATTTTCTAATAGAGAAGAGTAGCTTCTTTGCTGATAAACTTTCTGAACAATCTGGTTTGTCATGTCTCCAAGTTGATGACTGCGAGGATGTTGAAATATATGTTGAGACTGTTGGGCTTATGTACTGTAAAGAAATGAAACAGCGGCTAATGAAGCAAAGTGTTTCTCGCATTCTTCGAATACTCAAGGTAATTTGCTAACTCTGTTGTGCTTTGCTGCTAATTCTGTTGTGTTGTGCAAGGCATTTCTGGGAAAGAAGAAATATGCTCTTTGCTATTACTCTTTTGTTCTTACTTACTATAATACTACTAAGAACTTCTTAATAGTACTTATATTTTTCAGATTATTTTTTTGGTGCTGTCTATTTGTTTGTCTGAAATACTATGCTTCCTTGGAAGCTTGTTTTTATATCTCCATTAAGGAATATTTAAACGCTTCTTATCAATTATATTTCTTATCGAGTTAATTCATGCTCCACCATTATAAATATTTTCAGCATGGTTTTTTCTTCCTTTAATGTATCTTGAATTTAATCAATACTATTTATATTCTTTTTTATTTATAACAATTCTATTTAGATTCTTAATGCTGCAATCAACTGCATTTTTATCTTAGAATAGGTCTAACTTTTTTATATTCATGGAATAGGTCTAAATATAAACTTAATATAGAGTAATGTCATATTCTCTTCATATTTTATAAAGAAAATATTAAATAAAGAGGAAACGCATTTAATATTTTAGGAACATAAAACGCATTTAGAATTATGGGTTTTGTTAACTACTAGTACTCTAAGGAGCATTTATACGCTCCATTAGATTGCTTTTAATTGTTTTAAAAAGGAAGTAGGAAATGATTTTGTTTTTTCAATATGTTCCCTTTATTAAATGCTTTATACTCTTTGTTCCTTAACTAATTAATAGTCTAATACTACCTCAAGGGTACTCATTAGCATTTGACTAGAATTATTCTTGAAGAAAAGGATATTTTTTACTGCTTTGTTATACTGTAAACTAGTATAAGGTAATTCTTGTGCCCAGTTCCATGTAAGATCATAGTATTTTATCATGGGTCAAAATATTTCTGACCTGTTCTCTATAAGGCTTCATTATGAAAGGTAGAGCGTAATAACTTCTTGCTAAATACTGCCTTCATTTCAAATCTTTCTCGTCCTTGTTTCACCATTTTATCATTTGCTAGGAATGAGCCACTAAATATTGATTGATTATACACCATTGCTGGACATGTACTCTAAAAAAACATTTTTGCAGGTTGCAGAATTCCTTGGCTTCAGCTCATGTATCCAATCATGTTTGGAGTACTTGGAGGCAGTCCCTTGGAATGGAGAGGAGGAAGAAGAAAAGGTGATCGCAACTGTCCTACGACTCCAAGGAGAAGGAATCGGGGTAAATCCGGTGCTGAAACGAGTTTCCCCTGATATTTCCAATGCCCCAAAAGATACCCTCTCCCACATTGTTGAACTTGTTCTCAAAAGCAATGAGGAGAGAGGTCGCCGAGAGATGAAATCCATAGTTCTAAAGCTCCTTAGAGAGAACAACAGTCTTCCAAGTTCTTCAGGCTCAGCTGACCTCTGTAATGACATGATTAATAAGTCATGCAGAAGATGCATGGATTCTTTATTGTGTCTGTTCAACCAGGTGGCAGAGCCAGGCTTTAGTGATAACAAAGAACCTGTAGTAAAACATATAGTTCTTGAAGCTGATAACTTGTCATGGTTGCTTGAGATTTTAGTTGACAAACAAGCTGCTGAAGATTTTGCGCTGATGTGGGCAAATCAGCAGGAATTGGCAGCCCTTCATGGAAAGCTTCCGATTGCGTTTCGTTATCATGTCAGTTGCATTTCAGGAAGACTATATGTTGGCATTGGAAGAGGGGAGGTTTTGCCATCAAAGAACACACGCCAGTTCTTGTTGCAGACATGGCTACAGCCTCTAATCAATGACTATAACTGGTTGCAGCACGGGTGCAGGTCATTCGATAGGAAACTTGTAGAGGAAGGAATTGGAAGGACAATTCTCACCTTGCCTTTGGAGGATCAGCAGAGTATTTTGCTTTCATGGGTTGGAAGTTTCTTGAAAACTGGTGATGGCTGTCCCAATCTTCAGAGAGCTTTTGAGGTGTGGTGGCGGAGGACTTTCATTAGGCCATATGTGGAAGGCCAAAGTATTAATGCCATGCCAGATATGTGATGATATGCTCATGATTCATGAATATATCTTACAATGGTTTTGGAATTTGAATTTTCTCTTTTGAGGTGACTATTCTAAGCAATTATAAATGTTATGTTGATTTGCCAATGTGGTTTACCTCCAGCTGCTAACTAGTACTGAGTCCTGTATATATGGCCGTTTCATGTATACAATCACTCGTTGAATTGTAACTTTCAGTAATTATACAAATACAAAGGATTTAGTTTTTCTAAATTGAGATTTATTTTTATTATACAATTACATGCATTCAATTATAATTTTAATAGCAATTTTTTCAATTAATAGTTACATTATCATTATAGCTTCTTGCTTTAGTGGAAGAAAACCCCACTTTTCAATACAAGGTACGGGAATACTTCATTTCAAAACATTGAAATAAAGAAGTGAATATTTTTTAACCACTGTTTGAGGTATTGTTTAAACCCTTTCAAAAGTACACTGAGAGCCAAAGATACAAACGAGTCCCTTCTCTAAAAAAACGTTTGGCACCCTTCAACGGTAATCCAAACATAGCTTAGTATGTTGTACTTTTAAGATATAATTAATAACTGGTGTCATAGTAATTGACATGACTACAGAAATGGAGTTTTATACTAGCTATTTATACTAAAAAGAATTCACATTTTCGCTGTTAGATCAAAGTCTAGTTATGTCGCGATAGCAGTTTTTTTTTTTTCCGTGTTGCACAATATTTTTCATAAATTTACATGTGATTGAGTACCTCTTAGATAAGACGAGATTGTCTTCTACCGTACTAACCATGTATTAAATTAACTAACATTTTTATTAAACACATCACAATCCAATACGGTACCCAGTTCTTGTGGATTGGTCATTCTCGTTATCTAGAACCTAAATAGGCTAATTTAACTTTGCATTCTTTTTGTTTGTCTTTTGTGTCACTGGGTTGCAACCTTTTTCTTTTCTACTAGGTCCAGTATAGAAAAACAAACACCCTCAATCATCCAAAAATACTGAAACAGAGGCAAAACCAGCAATTTAGAACAAACTGTATTACTCTCTCTCAGAGAATGAAATGATTATATCATGTGGGATCGATCGAATTCCAAAAGATACCTATCTAAAAAGTTTTTAGCTTAACATGATATTTGGATAGTAAACAAAAATGTTAGGTGAACATTCATTATTCTCACACCTTAGAAGAACAAAAATTAAAACATGGTGGTTGGATAATCGGCTATACGCATTTTTCTTACCTTTCAGTTTATAACAGTGAAAATTAAATTGTTATCTTAACCTCCTGCTTTTACGTTCAGAAGTTCAAATATTTTGAAGGAACCTGATCTGAGAAATGGACAAACTAAAAGTTGAATCATTCAAACTTCAAAGATACATATAGAATCACCTTTTCCTTGTTATGAAAAATCTGTCTCAACATGTTTTCTTCCTCCCAAAGTATATTCCATGCAATCCTAATTCCTTGCTTTTTCATTGTTTATAAATGTTGTTATTAACACATTTTCTGATATTTTAACTCATTTGATTTTTATTATCTGATAGAATTTACGTGGATTTAGCTCTTAAATGAATGAAATTCACATAAATTTCGTTAAAAAAAATTGTGTTTAAATTTTATTAAGGAATATTTTACCAATAATTTTCTATATATGCATGTTTTTTTTGTACATATATACGCATGTGTTTACCACGAAACGATAAAAACAAAAATCAATTCTATAAGTTTACAAGGGCTTGAAAATTATTAAAAATGAACACTAAATAAAAATTAAGATATTTAAATGAACACTAACTTCATAAACGAGTAATTAAATAGCAAATTAACCAAATAATAACAAATAAAAAATTACAAATAAAACCCTAAATATCTTTAATGACAATTGATGTGCTTCAGATGAAACTATTAATTTTGACCAAATTTTGGGTGAAGTCGACTAAAGTGTGCTTTCACGTAGATTGAAATTTGAGATAATTTGGTGATAATAAAACTCTCTAGTAACATTGAGACGTCATAAATTACGGGTAGGTACCTATAAAAGATATTTCGATCCTCAAGTTAGTGATTCTATATATAGCTACGCTTTGTGTTAAATGTTTATCTATTACAGGATCATTAATTGTATTTGTAAAAATTTGAGAGGAATCTCTAGCACAAAACTGAAGACCTCTCGGAGGCAATATTATTCTTTTGGAATAACGATAGAGTAATTTTACTTCAGCTTGATGTGTATTTTACTACTCACAAGTGCATTTAGCAATCCTACACCAGGGACATCTGTTTCAGTCAAACTCTACAATTTAGCTAGGCAGGTTCAACGCTTTGGGCCAAAGTAATCCATTCTTACAAAGTGGGCGTTTGACTCCGAACTAGACAAAAAATAAGTACATGTTTAATATGAAGTTTGCGATGTGATTTTCTACGTCAACCCAGACGATCTTAAGATATTTGACATAATTTTTTTTTCATTCAAAATGTGCGTTCAAACACTCGCTTTCCAATATTTATTCTAGAATGAAATTTATTAAAAATTATTATATTTATAAAATAAATCAAATTTGATGTAATAAAAAATAGTTACTATAAAAAAATTGTCCATATACTTGATGAATAGATAAAATCTTTCCAATCAGTACGAAAAAAATAGGGTTTTCTTCAGCCTAGTATTTGAATGCCTAGGTGGTCCTGACCTGACTCCTGATAAGTGATTATTGCTAGATAAATGTGCCCTTTATAATTCCCCCACTGCCAATGCCAACTTGTAGCTCGGCTCCAACCATATCCACCGTTCGTGTCGCTGTTTTTTGAAAACCAAAAATAATTATGATTATTCATTTTTGAAAACCAAAAAAATAATCTACAATCTATACTCATTTTGAATTTGGGGTAGTTGATGTGAAACATTAGTACTTCACCCACTAAATAAAAATTGATATTCAAACCATACAGCCGCGCGACACTCTATATGTTTTCCTATGCTTTAAAAATAGAAAATTTAAGCAACTAATTCACATCTCTCATGACATGACTTTTTAGAATATTTACCAATCAAGCTAGAGACACACTCCATGCTAGCACTATGACGACCATGGTTACATTCGAATATATGGCCATTATTCATTCACATCTCGTGCCTTATATAAATGAGACATTTTTCACATCACCACTGTACACTGTTGCACGATTGAAATAAATATCTCTACCTTCTTCCACTTATTTAGTAAACTAATATCTCCACCTTCTTTACTTACCTAAAAGAGATTAATCTGGAAATGAAAAGTCCACCTATACAAAGAACTCTATAAAAAAGATTAAGAATGTTTTTTTCTAGCCCTCATGTAAATTGATTGATTATTCATAAATAGACAAATTATGAAAGAAACAATATAAAAGGTTGACAAATTATAAATCCAGAACCAAAAGTTCATAAAATTAAGAATAAATAATTTAATTTTTTTTTTCTTTTCGTCTTGTATGAGTCAATTAACATGTATCTATCTCTCACTACCGGCCAACATTATGTTTTAGGATATAATATATAATTTTACCACGGTATATATATATATATAAAAATGATCTTGATCTTGAGACTGAGTATTATTTCGCATCCCTCCAAAAAAATAATCCAATTCTTCATTTCTACTTAAACTTTTCTCACATGATTATTTTTAAAAAAAGAAAAAAGAAAAGAAAAGGAGCCAAGATTTTCTGATTTGCATGGACCATCAACTAATATTTACGGCATAATGTCCAGTAATTGGGGGAAGGCGTGAGGAGTGAGCTCTAAAGATGGGCCATGCAACGCAAAGAAGGATTTTTAGCTTTATCAAAATGAGGATATTTTTTTTGGCACTTCACACATTGCTTTCAGAATTATCATTCTAGAAGCAATTCGGGCAGTGCAGAACGCAATTGTCTCAAAATGATTGTAACTTTGTAACGGTTAGCCTAGGATAGAGTTGTTCCTCCGTCGCTGTCATCCTATCGCAATGGGCATCGGTAGCACCACATGGGCTGATTATACCATAGCCTATATCAACCTAGCTATACAGTATATAAGCCCTTTTCTACAGTTCCATTTATTTTAACTACCTAAAATTTTCAGGGGATTTCTTTCTTGCACTTACAAATTTCTTCATACACCCCTAAGTATGGCCGATACAGATTGCTAGACTTGAGATCTTTGCATTATTAACACGATACTTTAATCAATTGAACTAATAGAGGAATTATGTTAAAATTAATTAATGTCGATATATATAACACTAAAATTTCTAATATATATTTAATACACATATAAGTTTATATGATAAATTTTGTAACAATTAATTTTGATCTAATGATGTTTTTTTTACATATATAAATTTTTATTAAACCTATAATTTTTATTTAAACTTATAATTTTTATTTAAAATTTATATATGTAAAAAAATACATGATTAAATCAAAATTAGTTGTTATAAAATTTATTATATAAACTTATATGTATATTAAATATACATTAAAAATTTTAATATTATATATCACGATATTAATTATTTTTTAACATAATTGATCTATTAGCTTAATTGGCTAAAGTATTGCATTAATAATGTGAAGATTGCAGATTTAAGACCTATATGTATCCTTATTTTTAAATTATTTCATAAAATATATTTTTAACATAACTTACGGGTGGATTTACGAAATGATATTTTTTATTTTCAGTGATATTGTTGGATGTTTTCTATTTTTGAATGGTGTAGGAAGAAAATTTCAATTTTAAGTAGGTTAAAGATGGACCCTGGCCCAAGACTGAATGAATCCAATTAATCTTGAAACAATTAATCGATCAACAATCAATATAAAAATAACTTATCAAACCATAATTATAAGAATTTAGTAATAAGAGTCTTCGCTCAAAAACAAATATAAAGTTAAAGCATTTGAGATTTTAGAAACTTAAAAAATGTCTAATATTTGACTTCTTAAATTATTAAAAATATTAAATGATTCAATGTAGGTCTCGGTCTCATGACCCTCTTATTATCATATCTTAGTTAGAATTTTCTTTTGGGATCCATCGATTGGGTTCTGACGGGTGACGGGTACCTGTTCTTTCTGTTCTGTCACGTTGCAAATGGTGGGCCCAGCCCAATTTGCTGTCAATCTGAGCATCTCATCTCATCCCTTGCTGGTGATGGCAACAGTGGGCTCCTTCATTAAATGGAATCGAATTCAAAGCCCTCGTATCGATTTTTTGTCAGCTGCTTTCCCTATTCAATGTGCAAGCTATATTGTACCTATACTAGACAAACTAAAAATTATAGGGTGGGGATTCCCTCCATCATCCACTAGGCTGTCAGATCCCTTCTATTGTCTCTCTTGCTGTTAAATGTTAATGAATTGTCTCTTCAGAGGACCTAGCTACTTCCTCTCTTTATGTTAATGAATCACCAATTTTATGTTCAAAGGAAAGGAGTAGATATATTCGATCGTTACATATGTAAACTTTTTACTCATACATTGATTATTTGTAAGTTATATTAAGTAACATGGAAATATTTACCAAAACCTATTCAATAATAAAGCATATTCGCTGGTTGATATATATTATTTCAAAAACAGTAACATTATTTCATGTTATAACTAGAGTTATATATATATATATATATATATAGACACACATTTGGTATATAGGAACTATAATATGAAGTTAAATTGAATTAAGAAAAATGATGACAAAATCAATTAGGAAGTGGTCCATACAATGAAAGACTGAATTACATATTCACTCACAGTCAGACCAACTACGTAACCACTGACCTACTGCTAATAACATGTTCTTTTCATAATAAATTTAATTTTTAAATAATTACTTGTTATAATCTCTTGATGACATCATAGTGACTCATCAATTCACACTAATCCTCATGGGTGTCTAATTGGTTACTAAGTTTAAAATTATTAGATAGTTTAAAACTTTTATGGTCTCCATTAATTTTTACATCACATATAATTGTGTGTTATTATTATTATGAATTAAAAAACTTAAATATATATTATTTAAAAATTATTTAGACCATAAACTCACAATAGCTTTAAACTACTTAATATTATTTTCTGATAAATGAAAAATGTGATGAAAGACTACTAGCCCCATAGAAATTGGTCTTCTACCTTTAGAGTACTTACTAATATTCTACAACCCAATTAAAGCACAGCCGGAAAAGATCGAGTATGCAATTTCAGTGGCTCAAAGGAGCCTTTGCCATGCAATTATTCATTGTTGGACCAACTGAGCAAGACTACACGTACGTTTAAATTCACAAATATATATATATATATATATATATTTTTGGTAAAAATACTGTACTTATATATGGCCCCGTGATTTCCTAAATAATAATAGGAAAAACAGTACACACTGGTCCATTAGAAACCCGTATTACTCTTGGTCTTGAAGAATGAAGACTAATTATGGTGGTGTTTTGTAACTTCTTTTGTTAGAAAAGAAATAATTATTTTCATAAAATGAAGTATTCGAAGCATGTATTGAATGTCTCAGATTATGTTTAAAGTTTTCCTATGGAGTTTTGAAGCCAAATACTAACGACAATGACACTGCTGTAAACTAAGTGAATATTGTTCAAACCTGAAAAAAGTGAATCACACAACTCCATCAGATCTGTGTTTTTAGTGCAGCCACATGTGTAACTATCCAGCTAACTGCAACCATATCTTAACGTAATTCCCAAAACTTTACTTATGTTACTATATATAAAAGAAAAACTCATGTGAAATCAATCATATATAGTTGAATATTCAAAAAGCATCGTTGATCGTTGCAGCAGAACAACCTTGAAAAAACCATTTGGACGTGGAGAAGGCTCTCTTTCGGTTAGTAATATGCGGTGTTTCTCAAACAACAAGAAAGATATTAGGTGAGAAGTGCTTGTTGCTTTGCAAGTTCTTTGTTTTGGTTTTTACGGAAGAAACGTGTGGATTTTGTTTTACATACCACAACAAATTTCCGTTGATATATTAATTACATATAACAGAAACGGAATTGACAAGCCTGTAGGTGTGCAGAAATTATCCAAACACTTGCAATCTATAAATGTAGTACGGTTTTCAACTTTCAAGGATGTATTGAAATTTGGTTTTCTCCATATGCATAAGCCATGAATGCTTTAGTTTTTGCGTTTAAGGCAATTGAGGAGTAATATACTTATAATTTGGTTAATCATAGTTTCATTGTTTTTTCATAGACACGTTAAATTAAAATTTATCTCAACTTTATTGTGCATTGTGACTTACTCTTTTGCATGAATTGATGACTTTCTTCATTGCTAATTAAATAATCAGTATAGAAAACAACCTTTGCTTGTATACACATTTTCTTATATCCAATTACTCAATAACTATTAGAACACCTACTATTTTAATTAAAGTATAATTGCATTCAGATACATTGTCAATTTTCTCCTTTCCACTGGTTCATAGTCGTTACAAATCGTAATTAAGTTCTTAATGAAATGTGAAAAGATACATAATAGTCTAAACTAATAATAATTTAATTGGCAAATTGATCCATGACAATAAAATTTTAGAAAACTGGCATGATGGAAATCTTTTCCTTTTCGTCTATTACTTAAAAGATGAAAGTTGTGAATTAATAGGAAATATTTTTTTATATAAATAATTAATGGAAAGTATTTCTTTTCTATATATTGTAGAAAACATTTTTATTCACCATTTAAAGTTTAAATGAGTTTGCTAAAGAATTGTTTCAGGTTACAAGTTTGTTTATTATTGTTCTTTTAATCACCGTAATGAAGATATTTGATTTTTTGGTGGGATCACAAAATATTCCTATAAGAGTAATACTCGATTTAGAATTTAATGATGCTTAATGTTTATCATTCCTTCTCCAAGCATGTATTATGTATGAATTAAACAAAGTTCTACACACACATTGCTTATTTTTTTATTTTGATTATTTAAGTTTTTATTCTCTTGTAAATTAAAGTTGATGTAAGAATTTGAGTACCGCTTATATTCAAAAATCTCAATATTCATTTTTCTTAGCGGGAAAATAAAGTTTGCCAAAGAGGCAAAGAGTGTCACTTTGTCGAGTTTTCAATTTCAAAGACTCCATAACTTGCATTCGACTTTAAATTCCCTTATTGGTGGATGATATGTGGTCCCATTGTAAATTTAAGACTCATACACATGCATGTTTTTTCTCAGCATGCATGATTGAGATAATCTGTCCTTCATTACAATAATTTAAAAACATTCATTACAATAATTAGAAGGGTACGTAACTGGACAATATGTAATGTAAGAATGTCCATTCGACTCTATTAAAAGTATGAGCACTGAGGTTGTTGTCAATGTGTCTCTTGGCAGTACTGAGAGGACTAGCATGGTATGAAGAGCAAGATATATATACTCATCAAGTGGAGTTAGGATTGGACAGTGAAAATTAAACGCATCTTTCATTAAAGGAACAAGTGTTGATTTCAATTCAAGGCAGCAAGAGTTGTTCTTAACCGTCTGGGACATGACTCACATCCTATAAATATTTGTATCAGTTATTGCTGTTATATTTATATGATTCAACGAGAGTCTTTATTCCCAAACTTTTTCTTGTCTAATTTTGATCTTTTGTTTGAAATTAATTCAGCCCTGTCTATTTACCAAGGAACAACCAAAAAAAAAGAATCAACAATTGCACAAGGACAACGGTAGGTTTGACATTTCATTATCTTAGAAGTTAAAAAAAAAGGAACAGTTATTATTTCGGTCATTGACTAGATCATGTCCAATCAAACTAAGCTACAAACCTTAAATAATAAAGTACATAATATATCGGGGAAAAAATCATGAAAAAAATCTGCTATGCAGTTATACAATAGATACCATATTAATGCTATCCCTAATTAATAGCTACCTTCAGACTACCTTTCTCATATCGTATTACCTTTTTTTTCTCCTGTCCTTCCAACAATACAAATAAGACAGATCGAGGAATAACTGAGAAACAATAAAGGGGGTAAAAATGTTTTCTTTAGATGATATGATTATATATAATAATATGATAAAGCATCTTCCTATATATATATATATATATATATATTATTATTTTGATTATTATGTGAAGTAGTACTATATATATATATTGAAGTTTAAATGGCTCCAAAGTCTCTAACAGAGAAAGGAGTTTTTTCAGGGGGCATGTTCCCGGCGTGGCGAAGCCCTAGGGTGAGTGACACGTCACCGGGTGTGGTCCCAAACCTAATGAGTGTGGATCCAATGTCAGCATTTGCAGATGCGGTCCCAAAATCTGCTGTGATCAAGCGACACGTGTCATCGGAGGCCATCAATCTCTGTGGGGGCAGGTCTGAGTCGAAGCACTGAGACACGGGTGGAGCCACCTCAGAGGCGGTAGTAGTGGTGGTGGTGGTGGTGGATGCGGTGGACTTCTTTGCTTGGTTTTCCGAGAAGCCTTGTCTATTATTCATTGCAACATGCTGTGAAGGGTCGCTTTCTGGGGCATTGATGGCATTGGATCTTTTGCCTGTCGGTTTTGTTGTTGTTGTCGTTGTTGGTGGTGGTGGTGGCGCTGTTGCTGTTGATGTTGTGGCCGCTGATGGTGTGGTTGGAGTTTGTGCTTGGTTGCCACTAATGTTGCTGTTGTTGTTTTCTCTCTCTTCTGCACTCTCTGCTTCTTTAAGTTCTTGTTGGTACATTTCTTCCACCATGGGTTTCCACAACCGAACCCTGGCATTAATGAACCAGTTTGATACCTGAAAACAAACACGTTCCATCCATTCAACCCATCAATATACTATACACACGGATGCAAATTTTATAGTAAATGAATTTGACTGAAAAAGGTAAAAAAGACAAAGCTAAATATAATGCATTAATATTAATGCTAGTATTAATTTGTCACATTATTAAGCTATGATTAATTTACACTTAGCAAATGAACGTATACATATACATAAATACAGTATAGAGTTATAGTATAAACTGATATGCATGAAGTTCATAAATCATAACAATGATTATTGTTGACCTACACTTTGTGTTTTCAGCGAATACGTGTATAATTTCAGTTCAAATATTTAATTATTAATACTATATATTATCAGCTAGCAGCCTAGCACAAAAGAAAAAGGACACATAAGAGCTTCCTTTCTTCTGGCTCATTGTTGTTTGTCCCTTTGTGCTAAAGTGTGATTAGACACCGAGGTATCTTCTCTGTGGTGTGACATAAAGGACAGTGAAAATGACAGATTTAAAAATAATAATAACGTGATTAGTTTCTCCAACAGATGAAACTATTCATCACCAGTTTCTTCTAAGAAGGGACAGTGATTTAGTTGGATGAGTCTAGCCATCCCCATAGGGTATAGGTGCATATTGCACATATGTAAGGCACATGAAATTAACAGGCCTTTTCTTTCTGTCCAGAACTGTGGTTTGATTATGGGGCTAACTCTAAGGAGACAGTGAAATAAAAACAAAGTAGAAGGAAAGCAAATAAAAATATTTTTCTGAGAAAAAAAGTAACAAAATAATTATTTTTCTACTTTTGTTGTTGATTAAGGAAAAAATTAATGTGCGTTAAAAAAAACTTAATATCCTTTTTTTGTTACAGAAACTTAATATCCTTTTAATAGATGGTAAATAAGTAAACTAATAAAATTGTTCTATCAATAAAATGTTATGTTTCTCTATCATTTCTTCTCAATCTATTGTTTTGTGAATTTCATATTTTTTTACTTGTATTTTTCTCTTCAATTAAATGATAAAAAATATAATTTTACTTTATATTTTTCTCAACCAATTTTCTTTCCAATCATGTTCCGTTTACCTAAAAAATTAAGATTAATTACAAGTTCTCACATATTATATTTTATATAGCACGTAACAAGGCTTTTGGATTTTGGTTTATCAGGAAAAAAAATAACACTCAAGGAAAAAACTCATAGTTTCCTCAACTATTTTTTATGTTATTCTCCAATAAAAAATTGGAATTTACATACATCAGTAATTTGCATAATAAAAATTTGCATTAAGATAATATACACTATTGAAGTAAAACTTCAATTTCAATTGAAGAATTACACCAAAAACATTTTTTTATCAGCACACCAAAAACATTTATATAGAACTATATCTAAATTTTATCCAATGTACACAACTAGCAGAATATCTAACCAGGTACAGATAAGTTAGGATGAAGCAGAAGAGAAAAAAAAAAACCAAAATAATCCATTTTATATTTCTATCCACGTATCAAATAAAATATGCGGACGGACATAGTTTTTTGTTGCCTGATGTCGCTGATATATATATATATATATATATATATATATATATAGCTAAAATAGAAGGGATTAATGATTAATATAAAACGTGTAAAATTCTATAATAGATTAATCTTATGTGAATATATTAACAGAGGAAAGAAACAAACAAAATATCAAGGCAGGCAAACAGCAGACGAAGTTGCATGAATCCGTAATAGTATGCCATTAGCAGGCATTAACATCTTGAAAACACACATTTATTTCCCATATTTATGGCTCCTATATTGTGTAGTTGGCGAAGCCAGTTGATATGATAGAGAAAAAAAAAGGAGTAACTGGCAGAGTGAGCTCGATTGAAAGCAACAAATTTCCAAGTCTAATTGCTTCTGTACTTACCTCTGCTCATTTAATTTCAGAATTAATTATGTCGTGAAGTAAAAGATTCCAAAAGTAAATTAAAACTAGACAAAAAGATAAGTATTTCTTCAGAGAGGAGAAAACGAAACTTTTGACTCGAGAAGAAAAAGGTAGCATTACAAAATAAAACACACATAGCAGCCTAGAGAGAGACAGAAGAAACCAGAGAAACAAAACTCAAAAACATGTAAGCTGCATCTGAACTCAGTGCTGGTCCCTCTTCTTTTTCCATTCATGGCTTTCTCTTTTCTTTTCTACTTAACGTGGTCCATGTGTCTAATTAACTAATTAATTATTATATTGTGGAAATTAAAGGTAGTAATTAAGAAAGAAGTTAACGAACCTGATTTCGCGATAGGCCAGTCTGTCGTGCCAACAGATGCTTATCTGCATCGCTTGGATACCTGAGAAAGAGACCAGAAAATGACATCAGAGTCCTTGCCTTAACCGTATAAAGGGTCACGGAGCTTTCTGTATCTGTACCCCTCGCTGATCGAGTTTCAAACCTTTCTTTATTTTCTTTCCCTTCGTGGGCGTGAGAATCTAAGAGAAAGAAAGAAAGAAAGATCTATGTCCTAGCTGCCATAGCAGAAGTAAAGCAGTTTACTGTACACACTGATATCACTGTCTCTCTCCCCAACCCCTTCCCCCCTTAATCAGTTCATCTAATTAGGTATATATTGAACGAGATCACAGAAAAAGATACCAAGAAATATTCATCGTAGTTAAAGCTAGAGCATCGATCAATGATGCTGTATGCATCTTTTTCAACCTTTTTGCTGCCGAGACAACATCCAAGGACACTGCGCAATATTACTGCATTACTGTTCCTCTAAACGACCATACGCATACGGCACATAAATAATGGCTTTTATTTTAGATTAGATTCTCTCTTTCCTTTTGCCACCCCTCCTCCCTTTCTTTGTCTCTTTATTATTTTTTTAAATAAACACAAGCCCTGTTGCTTTTCTTCTAGTTAATGATCACGGTATCTTCCGTATCGAGTGTTATCCTTTATATATATATATATACTCTCAAAGATCTATATGATAGATAATCCCAATATCCTCCTGTGTTGTACGTGTATATATATATTGTTATATACTCAACACAATGTTCAAATGTTACTTTCATTTTAGTAATCACCTGATATAAAAATGTAATAAAAAATAATAATATGTTGATGTGATTCTCGAGTTATAAAAGTTATTAACCAATCTAAGGCTAATAACACTCAATTATATATCATGAAGAGATTAATTAAAACCATAATTTGGGTCACAATATTATTGTAGTATATACTGATTTTGTTATTTGCTAATCAGCTCGGCTGATGAAAACCTTCATTGGACATTATTTTCATTCACAAACTTGAATTTAAAATTTTACAAAAAAGATTTTAACCTAGTTTTACTAATTAGTGAACACCATAATAGTATTGGACCATATGATAATCTCTCCTCATCATTATATTAAGTAATAGGTTAATTAATGGTGAGAGAAAATATATATATATATATATATATATATATATATATATATATATATATATAGGGAAAATTAAGCAATAGAAGGAATTACGTACGGGTGGAGAAAATGCTCGAAAAGCCAGGCTCTCAAAATGTTGACAGAACGTTCAGGCAAGCCTCTCTGGGGTCTCCAAGCTTCTTGTTCCATCATGCCCATCTGGTGGAAGGCTCTCTGCTGTCTTAGGCTTTGTTCTAACATCTTAAGCCTTGGGGTCTCACCCTTGGTCAAACCTCCTGAGTTCCCCGCCCCATCTTTCTCTCCTAGTACCTCACAACTTTGCTTTAGCTGCGCTGTTATCGCCTCCTTCAGACACCGGAAATGCCGAGACATTGCTTTCTGAGCTAGTGCTGTGTACGGCACTGCCGCCCCAAAACCCATCATCAGGTCAAATGAATTCACTACCATCTGCATTTGCTCGCAGTAGTGGTTGTATCTCCTGTCCACCTGCATCCAACAAATTAATATTATTCACTATATATTAACTTGCTATATCAATGAATGAATGAAATGTTGAAGACAACAATTTTAAAAAATAATTAAAAAAGGAAAAAGCTAGCTAGAAGATGTCGTTCATGCATGTTCTCATTTACTCATCCATTGTGCCGTTTGTGAAAAGCTATAGATGAACCAACTTTAACATTAATAAAGGAAAGCAACTCATATGTGAAATAAATGTGGATAGCTATTAGTTAGATATATATATCGGCACTAGCCCATGCAAATAGTGAAAGACAAATACACATATTAAATACTCTTATTAGTTTATGGTTGTTAAGTAAATGGATGGATTAGACGGGGCAGAAAGAAAAATTCTAACTAGGTATTGAAATTTGGTTAATTTGTGAGACTATGTTACTTCTGAAAGAAAATAAAATATAAAATAAAAGATCCACGATATCTAAGGAATTGTATAAAGGTGTGATTTTTCCAAGGAATATTAGAGATGCAATGAAATAGTATTAATTGTTAACGAGTATGAAGAATATCCCCTGGATTTCTTTTCTGCAGTACTCTTCACCAATTGATAGGCTCGTGCACATATATCTATTTTTTTTTACAAAAAGCTGAATTTCATTCATAAGAAAATAAAAAAGACCCCTGTGGATCCCTTCTGGTCAACTGAGATATGATAACTTAACAATGGCTTTCGCTGCAATATTTCCATGATAGGTGTGGATCTGTAAAGTGAAAGTGGCATTGATAACAACTTGTTACGTAATAGATATGGTGAGTGAGTGCCTTTCTTCGTTCTGTTGGGGTCTATCTTACACTAATGAGAAGGAACGTCGCTTCTTGATGGACGTATTCTCCTAATACTAAGTCTCACGGTTTACACCAAACCAAGAAACCCAATTAAAATAATATAAAATCATCCCACCAATCAAATCGAAGGATTAAAAAACCGGGTTTCATATATATAAATTAAAATAAGGAACACTTACCTACCAACTGATCCTATGCAAATGTAACCCTATTATACCAGCCGGCCTTTTTCCTTTTTTTTCCTTTTTTTATAAAATAAAAATATGAATGGAAGATACCGGCCGGAGAGGAGAGAAACGTGTGCTCTATTATCCCAGTTGTTAATTTGGAAGACAAATAATGCACTACTAATTAATTGATTAAATTAAATAAATAATTAAGAAGAAAAAGATAACGGGGGACCTTGACTCTTGATGGAGGAGAGAAGGTGAGAGGGAACAGAAAGAGAGAGAGAGAAAGAGATTACAATACATGCCTCGTCAAGCATTGATAGTAGTTTGACCTTCCTTCTCTGATGCTCAATCCTATCAGCCGCTGACAATGAAGGAGGAGGAGCATCTTTTGATGAAGGCGAAGAGCCACCACCGGCATTTGAATTAGGGTTTGAATTCTGCCTATTGAACTTGCTCTTCTTAAACTGACCCCTCCCAACACTGCAAAACTCTTCCAGCAACTCTTGTGCAGCCTTCATATACTTTGAATTTCTCAGAACATTAACTACACCTAACGAGGATGACCCAAACCCAACATGTCCCTGGTGGTTGTTGTCGTATCCCATTGCCCCTTGCAAATGCAATGCTTGGTGATGGTTATTGTTAATATTTTTGTACTGAAACTGAACCGCGGAAGAAGAAGAAGGACCACCTCCTCCACCTCCACCTTGTTGATGATTGTAATATAGAAAACCACTATCCTCCATCCTCAGTTCCTCGGCTTTCGCTGCTTCCAGCGAAGAAGACAATGATAACGAAAGACCATTCCCTTCCACCACACCTCCTTGTTGATGAGCACTCTCAGGAACCCATGTGAATTGACCAAAAGACCCTCCGGCGGCCGAACCAGTAAATCCTTGGAGGGAAGAATTTGAAGAAGGATTTGGAAGCAGCCTGTGAAGAGTTGAGGTAGGAGTGGCGTGGGTTTGAGGAGGAGAAGGAGACCTCGTTTGAGGGTTCATCAGAAAAAGTTGCATGGCTGCTGCTGAGTCAGCATTAATGCCTGAAATCTGTTGCTGTTGCTGTCTGTTTCCGTACCACTCTCCGGCTTGCCTCGCCTCCCGGAACGTCGCTGTCACGTGCTGCTGCTCGAGCAATTCCGTCGCGGGCGGAAAATTGAACATCTCCGACAACATCCCGGCGGTCTCGTACACCGGTTCCTCCTCCTCTATCCCTACCAATGGCGCCGCCGCCTCGAACCTTACTTTGTCCCTCCGGATCTGCTGCTGCGGACTCACTAGCCTTCCTCTCTCCAACCCATTCGGGAAGCTGAAGATTCCTTGTTGAAAATCTTGGGACATAGAATTGTAAGAATTGATACAAGATCCAATAGAAAACCAATGGTGTTTAGTACTAGTACAGTTCTTGAATGTGACGGTGTTGCTATTCCCATATTAAAACCATCATCTTGCCAGCAAGTAGCAACAACAACCACTAATCCCAGCTCCTCAGCTTATTCTAATTATTACCACTGTCCAATAGTTGAATTATTGATCAGTAATAAGGAGAACAACCAAATCCAACATCAACAAACACTAGACATAATAGAAAAAGAGAAAAATAGTGTGTTAAATTTTCAGCTTTATCATTTTCAGATTAATTTGCTAATATCTCATGGGATGTGTGTGTGTGTATATATGCACACATAATATGTACCTCTTAGAGTTGCAGGTATGAAAGGATGTAAAGCTCTCAGACATCGTTTTCCCCTCGGTGGTTTTGATAGCTTCTACAGTTCCTTCTTTCTCTCTCTCAATCTCACACACTCACTCACTTTCTCTCTACGTTGTCGCCTGTCGTCTCTTTCTTTTGTTGTTCTCCGCGGTAAGTGTTTTTTGCAATCACCTTCTCTAAAAAGAAAGTATGGATTTCACAACAATATAAAATTAAAGATGGAGGGTTTGGGGAACTGATATCATACTTGTCTCAAATAAACATAGAGAGAGAAAGAGAGTGTGTGAAAGAGAAGAAGAGAGAGGAAAGGGAAGCGGTCGCTCTCACTCTTCTTCGGTCTTCACCTCTTCCTTTAGTTTTTTTTTTTCCCCCACCAATAATGTCCTTTTATATATACTTTTTTATCTTTATATTCTTCAATTTGACACCATTTTTTTCATATTTATATAAATGGTAATGAATTGTACGCACAAGAAATATTCATCGACTGAAATGACCATACTAACCCTATCTTACCTACACAACAAAAATCGCCAACGTAATAATGCTTGGAGTTACAAGTCAAACCAAAGGATTACGATGAATTTAACAAAGGATACGATTTATGCATATCATTTTTGTTCCCTTTCGAAATATGAGTGGATGCTCTTCTACAAAGAGAAATATACGCAAATTCTAAACAAAACTGTTTGTACGATAAAAAATTTCTAATGTTAAATATATATATATATATATAGGAGAGGATCATGATCCATTTTTTTTTATCACACTAGCTTAGTTTTATATATGGTGTTTAGGAAATGAGCACAATGTCATCACAAGTATTGGCTTTTATTGCCATTTGAATACGTCCTTTGGAAACCAACGCAAACTACGGAATAAAATAAAGATAAGGTGAGTACAAAGTCATCTCATGATCCAAACTACCACCATCTTTTTTTATATGTTGGAATGACCATAGTGCCCTACATAATCATTGCCGATACAGCTGAGCCCCATTAGTTGGTAAGGACATGTAGGTCATATTAAGCGCTGCAAATTCATTAATAGCACAAGTGAAGTAAGACGGGAAATAGAGATTTTAGAAATAAGAAATGATACACGAAGCGGATGGATGGCACGTGCGAATGGATGGGTAAAACAGACCAAGTTAGGTTTGTGAGGATAAATAGGGTCTGAAAAGTACCCATAACTGCTTTAAGGTTTGGCACTGTCACCATGGCCATATTCATTTCCCTTTTGGTGTACCCTTAATTTTTTACATGTGTTTTTCATGTTTCACCTTCTTTTACTTATGATTAAGGTTTAAATATATTTTATATTTTATGTTATATTTAATTAAAACTTATTTTTTAATTAGATAATTTTTTAATTTCATTTTTCATGTGCAATTCTTTTTATCGCATATTTATTGCGTCATCCTAGAAATCAAACAAAGCTATTATAAAATATAGAAATTTCATTAAAGTAATTATATATTATACACCAAGGACATTGTTAATTTGCTTTTCAAATTTTATCATATCGTGTTATGAATTTGAAAGACAGTATTATAGTAACAATAGATAATAAAAATTAAATTTATAACAAAAATTCAATTCATTTTATATTTGAGTTTCTTAAACTAAGAGGTGAAAGAAATAAGATTAAATTTTGTGTTCACGCTCTACGAATTCAAAGCACGCAGTAAAGCAAGCAACATGAAACATGGTATCAATCTTTTTCCCAGATGAAAAAGATTTCGGCGGTGAATGGGAGTAGGAGCATGGTTCACAAGAATAGAGCAAATTAATGAAGTTAATCTTCAAATTAGGATCCACATGGTTTTTTCAAGAAGCTTCAAAATTAGTTGCAATGGCCATGCCTTCCAAGTAGAGGCAATGACGATGAGGGAGCGGGTGCTTAGCTAGCCATGGCTGCCAAACGGAGGTAATGATGGTTGGAGAAAGGTGTCAACAATGTCATCCAAGTTGAGGCGATGAGGATAAGGTGTCATTGTGGAATAATAATTATAAAAAAATAATTAAATATGTTATAACCCATTTAATTTTTTAAAACTAGTGTAAAAGAGTTTTAAAATTGAATTAAAAATTGTTGACTATACTTTGACAAAAACACGTTTTGTTTTGAAATTAGAGTTTGAGACTCTAAAATCATAAACCGGCAACCATCTCAAGTGGATCCTTAATATTTTGTTTTCAAATTTAATTAGTTTCTAGTCTTTGTAATGGTTATGATCAAGTTATTTTCTTATTTTTAAATTTTTGTTTTCAAATTTAATTTCTATGCGCTGTGTTTTAAATTATTCTAAACTCTCTTATATTCAAGATTAACTAATAAAAATTATATTGAAAGAATTTTCAATATATAAAAAAAACTAAACACATGCATGATGAGAATAAAAATCACCTACTAAGTTTTGGTTCAATTAGGGTAGCCATGAAATTTCTAGAGATGCTACATGTACTTTATTGACCCTATAATAAATGCATATTCTATAACAAAATTACAACTCGATCACAATATATACTATTCATACCTTTATTTATTTTTCTAAAAATACATCTAATGCCTATACTTTACTGGAAAAGTTACAACTCACAATCCTATTCATACCTTCATGTCTCAAAATTATAAATTTTAAGTCCTAATTAATTGTCGTCATTAATTAATACCTTCACTTCTTTGTGACTGTGAACTTGTGCGGTGTTGTGAAAAGTGGCTTCACCTATATTTCCTTGAGGAAGGACACTAGCTATTAAGCTTTCATATGTTAGTTAGGTTGCATTTGAATTTAGTTAAATTATTGTAGTTACATGCATTAGATGTATAGTATATGTTTTTATAATGAATTTGTTTAGTATATTAAATTATAATTTAATTAAGTATTATTATTATTATTATTATTATTATTATTATTATTATTATTATTACACTAGTAACATTTGCGTTGGTTTGAATTCAGAAAAAAAAAAAAAAGTGTGTTGGTTTGATATTCTCGGAGATCATGAATTGTAAAAACATGTACCATTTAATAACGACAGTACGAGACTCGGCATGTACCAATTAATAAAGAAATGTCTACGATTTTAACTACCGTCATAGCAAAAGATCACGAGCAAGTATTCAATGACTATTATTTCGAATTAATACCCGGATATGCTCTGGTAAATGTTACTATAATTTTATATCTAATTTATTGTATATAACATAACATAGGGCTCGCTCTCTTATCATTTTTAGCAAGTCTACATTAGAGTTTGTACAGGCTCAACTCTCAAGTTTGACTTCTGAAAACATTATATATGCAATATTATACGCGTCTTTGATGTTCATAGCAGCCCCACCCTATCAAAAAGAAAACAAAAAGAGCCAAAGAATAGCTTAACGGTTAAAAAGAAAACAAAGAATATCAAGTCCCATGTAGAACCGTTTCTGCAAACAACTTAAATCCATCGCACAATCGATTCCGAATCAATCGGGTTGACCCATTGGATCGAGTCGAATCTGATATCACTGCCTTAATCAATTTCATCGTCAATTTTATTAAAGAAACATCAACTCAACTATTTTGATTATTAAAATACTGAAACTTACCTAATTTTTGAATTCAAAAAAGGGAAATGGGGCGGGGATCCGATTTTTCAAGTCAAGTAATACAAAAGTAATTTAATTTCTGCGTACTCAATTAATTTTTTCTATCTAAATGCATAAAAGTAGTTCTTGAACAATCTTAAATTTTAAAATATTATTTAATCTTTCAAAAATAATTATTTAAATTTTCTTAATAGTTAGCTTAATTTTATTAATTAATTAATCATGCCGCTGTTAATTATGTATTTCATTTTTTATAATTTAAAATGATTTATCTTTCAAATATGTTGTTAAAATTTATCTGAATTGATTTTTTATAATTTATAAATGTGTTCTTAAATATTTTATCTAATTTATATTTTCTTAACTTTGTTTAAGCTCTAAAATACCTTTACGATGGACATGATAATTAATAGTTGAAACATGTTTCCGCATACGTGCCAAAGGAAAGAAGCTATCAATTTTCTTTTAATAGCATAGGCAGTTAGGGCACACGCATGCGCTATTTTTCCATGTGAAAATAAGGTGATGTTGCAACCCAAAATTCTTGTAAGCCTGTATACACAATACAGATTCAGAAACGATCATCGGTTGGTACTTGGTAGTTATATTCCCATATTCTGTTTACCACAAAGTTGGGAAACCGATTCTAACATAATTGTTTAATCCGTACAGAATTATATATATATATATATATATAATAATAATAATAATAATAATAATAATAATAAGTAGCTATCATAGCTTAGATTTGAAGTTATATAAAGTACAAACACAACACTTATAAGAATTAATTTGGATAAAGTTTTTATTAAATGTTTATAAAATAAAAATATAATAATAAATCATACTTTATTAAAAATCAAAATCAACTTATATTTTTCAGCTAAAAAAGATGCTACATGATGAAATTTTTTATAAAAAATGAAGTACATTAACTAATTTAATTTATGATTAAAAAAATTCGTTTACATTTATTTATTATTATTTTATTTTCTTATGAGTTGTTATTCAAAAGTTTGTTTAAACTTTAAACCACACTCAAATAAATCTAGATATATATATCTCGAAAATTTTAATTAGAACGAAATATAAATGAGGCATATATAAATGTTAATTAATTCAACAATTTGTAATAAGTGATATATATGGCACTGCAAACAAGTATAGTCAATAATTTATCTCTTAAAAATCCTTTTAGCTAGGATTCCAACTATTACAATCAACCAGGCAAAGAGAATTTGTCTTTTTAAAAAAAATTAAAATTATATTACCATTGTTTTTACAAACACGGGGTTTATATTGTTTATGGTCTTAATTTTCTCTCTCAGAGCTCTCTATATATTCTAACTTGTCGCACATCACCAATACGACTTCTACTTCAGAAGAAGATTTTAGAGACATAATTAAAAACAATAATATGGTGGAAAATTCACAAGAGACGTGCGATCAATTAATATAATGATATTACAAGCAAGAAGAAATGATTTGAATATTATTTCTAACAAACACGTATATTTATATATCGATTAATGGAAGCCATTGACGTGTACAGACAACCTTAAATATAAGTATAGACTTAAACCAAATTATAATATAAACACATAGGAACCGTCAAATCTCTATCCCTTGGCTTATGGTTAGCGTTAACCAAACCTAGTTTCGTAAGTAGAGAAAATATTGTTTCCATTAGAAGGTTCAATCAAATTAAAATATTTAATTGCCAATAGTAATTGACGTTTGTTTGTTTTTTCCTTGAAATATAAGTGGGATCTTGACATACGGAAACGAGAGAAAGTGGGAATTGTCATATTGGAAATGCAATTAACTAACAACTAGTTATGCCTAGCTAGGTTGAGCAATCTTAAACTCGAATTTACTACTCATTACTCAAACACTCAATTGAGAGGAGGGAAACGAAATACTTTGCATTTGATCTTTCTCCAACTGCAAACCAGAAGAACAATTGACAGCTCAACACTTCTTCTCAAGTTCTAAATTATAGTCTTTTGTGATGTCACGTGATTCCCACGTACTCCCCTTACACGTACGCTTGGTCCCTTTGCTTTGGCCGGGACCAGTTCATCATTGCGAGAACCTAATTATCCCTTATATCCTCCACTCACGTGCCAAAGTCGGCTACGCACGTGTCTCTAATTTATGCATGCTAGTATTGGTTAAACATTTATTTCGTCCTCTCTCCGACTTTTTCAAGTTTGATTACTTTTATATGCTATAAACATTTTTAAAGTTCACGTTCCGAGTTGCAAGTGCCGCACTGCTTTGGGAAAGTTAGAAGGAACAATAGCCACCCCCTTTGCTTTAATTAGGTGGCTGAACTTTTAAAGCCTAAACACCACAAACATTGGTTCACCCCTTAATTTGCCTTTTTGGCATCACTATGTGATTTTGAGTCAAACAACAAGAAAACCTCAGCATCCAACACTTTCTATCTGTACCACATGCTCGAACACCACAAGAGACGTACTTTGAAGTATAACAGCCAACACCAATGATCACTTTTTTATATCCTAATTTAAAAAACAATGATTATGATATTTTAGATGGAGAGATAAATCAGCAATGCATCAATCAATAGACATACAAATATCATGCAATGCACCCAGCGCCGTTGTCATTACCATGTTCACTTATTAAAATATTCGTGTAGCTATACTTAGATATGGGAAATATGTACGTGGGACCAAAAGCGGATGTTTGCTCAATTTCAAGCACATTCTGATACCGCTGTCTTTAATTTCACAACACTAGTTTGATCGCTTTGTTTATGGATGACGGGGATAGCAACAGATATAGGAGCATCGTGCACAGTGCACGCGTCAATATTACTGTAATGTGATCATTATTGGGGAAGTTTGATGGCACCTTCCCATGATATATTTGCATCTTTGTCAATTAAATGGGTAATGAAGTGCGGTAGATCTTTTAATTCTAAGCACACATTTTTCTTTTATACTACTGTATAATTTATATTACCACCATTGACTAACTGGTCTAGAGCCCACATGTTCATCATCAACTTCAATTGTTAATTGTTGACAAATTATTGGTTCTTAATTGTTGCTACTAGTTCACAGTTGTTATACTCATCAATAATTCAATACATACATACATATATATATATATATATATATATATATATATATATATATATATATATATAACACTAGTGCTTTACGTTTTCATTTCATTTTATCCAGAAACATAACACCTTGTTAAGTACTTTCTGTTTAGTTGCTTATTTTCCTTGATGTTAGTTACAACTGCTCCTTAATTAAGGCCAATCGAAAGAAGAAAGATGTACTTGAATGGAAACGAGGAAAATTCGTTTAAATTAAGCATCAACATGTGCTTCATTCTTAATTTTTATGGGTGTAGTGTAAAAGTTAGCTTTGTTAATTAATTCAGTATACCATTTCGTCATTTCGTGTACTTCTATTTCTTCTGCTTCTTTCGGGAAAGAAAAAACTAAGAACAAATAACATCGATCCTTGATAAGTTTATATGCATTTGGTTAAAGAATAATACAAAATCAGCTAATGATTTCCAAATCCTGCAAAGCCAGTTTCTTGATTTATTAGCAGGTAATGCTGCAAAAGGTTAACGGTCAGAATCTGTAGCCTTCATTTTACATCTGACCCTATCATACAAGATTTTATATATATATATATATACACACATATATAATGGTCCTAATTGATCCCTTGCATACGTGTGCAGTTGTACCGCCGTAGTACGTTACGATCGTGTCGCTAATTTGTTGGCAAGATCTATCATTCCAATTTTATATTCTTACACCGCCAATCCTACATCCAACTTATCTGATAATGATAATTAAATTAACTAATATTACTTCCGTTTCTTTTTAATTATCTCAGATTTTTTTAGAATTTTATTTCTATCTATATGTCACTTGCAAAATTCAAAATTACATTAGTTATTATTTTATCAATTATACTTTTATTTATCTCATAATCTTTAAATGTATTTATTGTGGAATGTAAAAAGAAAAAGATAAAAATGGAAATCTTCACAATTATTTTACTAAAAAAAATATTATATTTTTTATTTCTACATAATGACATTAAAAAATAGACAAAAGAAACGGAGGGAGTTTTGGAAATATTTATGTATCATTTGATTATCGAATAACTGATGTGCCATCGTTAATCAGTCCACTAATTTAAAATAGATTTCTTTTTTTTCTACAAGATTACAAATATTTTTTATGAGAGATCATTTTATTCAAGCCAATTATATTAGGAATGAAAAAACTCTCTCTTTCACTATATATGAAACAATTTTATTAATCATTGTCTCCCACATTGAAGTAATTTTTATTAGTAATATAACATTTAGTATTACCCTATAAAAAAAGATAGGTATTATTAATAATTTTTCATAAGCTAAGTATTTCTAATCATATAAATGTTTAAAGCTAGGTGAGCACAATGAATAACACAACAAAAATATTATTAATATATTAAATATCGTGATATTTATTTCATAAAAATTTATACTTATTAATTATTTAATTGCTGTCTAATGCGAAACTTTAATTAAAAGTAGTTAATTAATAGTTGGTCTATTATTAATAGCTGCATTTTTTTTATTATTGGACACGGGCCTCAAATAATTCCCCTCGCCAGTCGCCATCAGCTTCAAAGAAAAACACTCATCTATTTACGTGCATGTGGAGGATATATAAAAAAGAATTTTATTTGTTTATTTTGAAACAATTATTTACTCTATCTTTTTTTAATTTGTTTATTTTGAAATAATTTGATAGAATTCACAATCTTCATTATATTACATTTTTTTTAATATCCTAATATGACCGTTATAATTATTTTTATTTTATCCATAATAACTATAAAATATTTAAAGAATTAAGTATAAACAAGAAATTCTGTCAAAACTTTAGATAAGAAGAAATTATTAGTTTTGTTTATTTTTTTCACTTTTGAAGAAATTTATTTTATTTTAAAATTTTAAAATACATTAATTATTATTTCCTCAGTCATATCCTTATAAAAGAACAGGGAAAACAATAGTGTATAATACGTCATAATAGAAATAGAAGACTAAGAAATTACAAACAATTTTAATAAAAATGAAGAGATTAATTATGTTATTATTCTTAATCTATGTGCTATCATCTTAAAAGATAAGGGAGTGCTATTTAATAACCAAAGAGTAGACGCGGTGTCTTTCATATATCACTAGCTAGCTACCTATACACGCACGTTCCACCTTTCTCTTGTTGTTTAACAAGAGATACGCACTTGTCCTTCAATGTGTTCCAATAATTTACAGTTTAGTGGCTCCTTATCTATATATCCATGTTTTTACTACCGTACTAATCAATATATACCACCAACAAGGAGTGTTGTGGACTGTGGTCATGCATGGGTGCAGCAAAATGTGGTAGCAACGGAATCTCTAATATCGAGGAGCAATATTATTAACATTGAGGGGGTGCATGCATTTAACCAAAAAAGACAGTGATGAAGTTGTATAAGGTTTAAGAGTTAGACCTATATAGCTATAGTGTGGTACCTGTCGGGCCACTATTCCTTTATTGCGATTGGCTGGAATGTACCTATTCGGATTTTCTTTGCTAATGTTGATGGTATCGGCTAGATTTATATTTAGTATTTTTTTATTAATAAGTATTAATTTTATTAAAAATATGAATTGGTTTTTCTTTCATATTTTTTAATCATTGAAGCAATTTTATATTTTCGCTTGATACTTAGTATACTTTATAAGAAGGGAAGTTTACACTTTAGTTGCACCGAAAAGTTTAATTAAAGATTCTTAATGGCTCTTTGGCTTGTTTTCAAGTCACGTGTTGACTAAATATTATAAACACAGAACAACTATGACTTATTACTACGATTCTTTTGTACGTACATTCATGCTCGTAAATAGTAGTGTATGTACTATTTAATGCAATGTATAGTAAGTGCAGGTATTTCATGAATTGAATACCATATCAAACCTCAGGTAAAGTGACATGAGATTAAGCCAATTGTGAAATATATATATATATATATATATATATATATATATATATATATATGTATGTATATGCAACGTATCTTATTTTATTAAATACCTTTACCTATCAATATATACTCTTCTTCTGCCTTTCTCAATTCTGTGCATAAACGATAAACTTCATATATTGATTTCTGAGTCCATATATGTCTAGTGTCTAGTTTAAACGAATTGTACTATCCTCTCTCTTTGCATGCTCATCACCAAGATGTGTCATTATTTGTTGGAAAAAAAGATGTCGTATATCGCTGTTATGTCACAGCAAATTCCAAGTTTAGATGGTGACTTTACGGGACCAACCAGCGTGTCCTAGGATCTGCAATCACAGCTACGTTTTAGTTCATGTGTCTTGAACTCCCCGAAGCAGCTGGCTAATTTTAAGCTAGCAAGGAGTTTGGCGCAAAACTATTCTCATCGCATTTGCAACAAGGATTATCTACTCATACACTCTAAATTACAATTAATTTAGAGAGTATAACTATCATACTCTCTACTCTTTCAATCAGAGATATTATCTAACAGTTTTTTTCCTTGAATCCTAGGTAACTAGCCAAAAAAATATATGTTAACCATATCTATTTTTGTCGTTTTTATCTTTATATATATATATATATATATATATATATACACTTATTTTTCTTTTAACTTTCTATCCATTTAAATTTTAAAAAAAAATTATATTATGATTTATATTATTCATTTTAAATTTAAAATGCAATTTACATATTTATTTAATATTGTTCGGCACCAATTTTTAGAATAAAAAATTCAAACAAAATATTTTTTTCACATGTTTCCCCTTAAGTGGAGAACAAAGTTTAAAAAGAATATCATCATTATTCATTACTATAAAATACACTTTTTAACTTTACTTATATTTAATATTGGTTTTTAACTGATGTTATATCAAACAATGTTAAAAATAGACAATTTTTAACCCCCCTCCCCAACCCACAGAAACACAATACTTATGCAAATCATTTAATCATAGCCAAGAGTTCATTGATATAACAATTCGATCTGGTAAAATTTGGCCAGATAAAAAATGATAAAATTAAATAGGTCTAATAATGTATTGGGTACGTTGCAAGTTAGCTAGAGCATCTAAATTGTATGCTAGCAGCTACACTTGATAATATTTCTTTTTCTAATTATTAATGAAATAATATTATAAGAATTGAAAACAACTTATGTTTGGCTATAAATCAAACTGACGTCATTGTTGGAATCTTCTATTCTTACTAGCCATATTAGGAGTTATTTCTGTAGTTGATAATTTCTAACAATTTTTAGTATTATTGGTAAGTTATGTTAAAGATTAAGTAATTAAAAATTGAGTATTTAGAATATATATATATATATATATAGAGAGAGAGAGAGAGAGAGAGAGAGAGAGAATCATAGTATCCATTATATATTGCTTATTAAATCGTGCGTGGCCTTTATTTTATTTAATTATAGAATTAGTTATCTCTTTAAATAATAGTTCAAATAATTATTTAAATCTTGCTAAGCTTACCTACTGATGTAAAGGCCTAACCAACCATTTCCTCAAATGAGGTGCGCCAAATACTCTATGATGTTAAGCCACCAAAACCTAGCTAGCATACATTTTGCTTTAAAATTAAGCCTCGTGGTTCTCTCACAGCACCAAACCCTAGTTTCTTCATAAAAGAAAATTGTTTCCACTCCCCATTGGTGGAAAAAGTTGAAATCCATAGAGAGGTCGAAACGTACTATACGAGAAAATCATAAAATAATGACAACTTTGTTAATATATTTAAAGTCAAATTAATACGTAATCTCTAAAGTTTTATTAGATTTTTAATTAGGGCTCTATAATTTGAATTATTAGTTTGATTTTTATAATTTAAATTTATCATAATATTCTTGAAGTCAATACCTTTAAACTTACATTAAATATTATTACATGGTATTTCTATATTGTATACACATATTTTAAATAATACACGGATAATATCTATTTCTTTTATTCTATTTTTTATTTGGTCCCCGAATTACAATAATAGCGTTTTACATTTTATTTTAATTTTGGTCCAACAAATAATGTACCCATTCCCACTCTTAATGAAAAAATGTTATTTTTTATATGTAATATAATGAGATTGCATCCTATATATGGTATTTCTTTTTTCACGAGGCCACCAGAAAGGGGAGTTTGCTTGAATCAACGTGTTTAGCGGTCAGTCATACATACATACATATACATATATATATATATATATATATATATATATATATATATATATATATGGCATTTTAATTGTTATATGTGTGATAATCTGATTTTGCTAACACGAATTTAACAATGTATACGAACAAATCTTATAGTTAGCTATAGTATGTATATATATAAAGTTTTTTTTTTTTTTTAAAATAATGCATGGGATTTTTAGTTTACTAAGTTTTTTTTTATTAATTTTAAGAAGTTCGATATTTTTCATATCTGTAAAAGCAAATAAGTTATTGTATTTTCTTTAGTTTTAAGATGAATATTTCTTAGTATATTGAAAAGAAAAATTATATGTAGTTATAAAATTCATATAAACTTATTTGATCAAATTGGAAAGTTAAACAAAGAATTTATATTTTTTTTATAAATGTTATATATTTAATTAAATAATTATATTTAAATGTTCTCATATTTATAATACAAAAAGTATTATAAATTTTGAATCTCTTTTTTTCCATTAGATTTGATGCGTTATATTGTTAACTTTAAACAATTGTTAAAGAAGTATTTTTTTTGTACCAATATGTAATTTTACATTGACTTAAATATGTTTTTTTTAAGCGGGCTTAACTTTATTTTTAATTATTGTAAAATGAGTGAATTTTTATTTTTCACCCATATAAAATTATTTGTTTGGTATTCACACCTCAAAAGACTTAAATAATTCTTTTTTATCCCATGCGATATTCATTAATTACTTATGTGTTTAATGAATAGTCAAATAACTATTAGAGGTGGCACCCACTAGTGTAAGTAATATCATGTGACACTTCTAATTTTCTTTTCTTTTAAATCTCTAAAATAGATATTGTTTATCTACTTTAAAGCGAACATTGTGGATTAAAATTATAGATTTTAGATTTTGAAAAGATTTAAATCATAGAAAATATAATTTTACATAAACCCCAAAAAAAATTGAAAATAGGGACCGAAAATCATAATTTCAAATTTTAAAAGAATGAAAAATAAATAATTTTTTATAAGTATTAAAATAAAACTCGGTTAATTTATAAGATTATAAAATATTTAAATATTTTATATTTTAAAAACACAAAGTTTAACTTGGGAATATATTTTTCTTATTGGATGAATTAAATAATATATTACTAAACTTATTACATTCACTTCCACTTCCACGTGATGATTTGAAACAAAGGATAAAAAAAATTGAAAATAAAGAAATAAGATAACTAATATTAGAAATTTACTATTTATTTAGGAAATAGTGAAGGAAAAAAAAATCTTGCCATACCCTCGTACCCAAAAAAAAAACTTTTAAAGATAATTGAAAAATAACAAAAAAAAATGTCAGAAGATATAATGAATTCGGGTAACGGGGTAAGCAGCTCATTCACGTGGGAGTGCTTCTTCATACACCAGCTGAAACTTCTCCTACACCATTTTTTTTTCAAAAACCCAAAAATGCCCCTGGTGCTTTGGACAGAAATATGCAAGGTTGGAGTCATTGAGCTTCATTTGAAACACTTCATTTGAAAAGCAAAAGACATCCGTACAGCATTGGGAACATCCGTATAGCTTCATTGCAACAACATTGGTGTTTTTGGGTGGCATTTTATTCCTTTCTGGTGGTTGTGGGTGGTTGCCGGAGTTGCAGAGCCGTCGGCGAAGGGTGCAAAGGTGAGTGGTGGTCGTGGATTTCGTACGGATTCGGTAATCCATCTGATCTATACGGATTAGGTAATCCGTATAGCTCATACGGATTGGTCAATCCGTATAACCCATACGGATTACCTAATCCGTATGGTCCATACGGATTACCTAATCCGTATGGTCCATACGGATTGACCAATCCGTATACCTTTGAAATTGCTGAAAAAAAACCTTTTTTAAATGTGGAAATTGTTGTGAACATGTATTTGCATAAGATTGAGTTTATATTGATAAATTAATTGATTAAATGAAGTTAAAAAATTTAATTGTTGTATAAAAATGACAAAAGATAAAATGGAACAATATAAATAAAGACAATTTAAGTATAAGCGTGTGTATATATTTATATGCTATTCCACATGGAGTTTTATTATGTTTAATTGGATTGGTATTTGTTAGGATGGACAACGATGAATGGATTTATGACAGCATAATGTCAGAAGAAGTGAATATGGAGGAAGACCTTGGAGTAGATGATGATGCGTTTGAATTCAATGAAGACAATGGTGTAGACCCGGATGCGAATGAGGATAATGGTTGTTTAATTGATTGTTCTACAGCGTTTCAAACAAATGAGGTAATTAGTTTTATATGAAAGTATTTAAAGTTGTTATATGACACGGTTTAGCATATGAAATATTAATTATCCATTTGTGTAGGTGTTTGAATCGCGAGATGCGATATTGAAATGGGCTCGTACCGTTGCATTTGAAAATGGTTTTGTAGCGGTCATAATGAGGAGTGATACAAAAACTGGAAAAATGGGAAGATCGTCGTTTGTGTTAATTGGTTGTGAAAGGAGTGGAAAATATAGGGCATGGAAAAAAGGTTTCACACCTTCAACCACTAGTACCAGAAAATGTGAGTGTCCGTTTAAGCTGAGGGGTAAACCAATCCCAGGAGAACAAGGGTGGATGGTGAAGGTAATATGTGGGAATCATAACCATGTTTTGGCTAAGTCATTCTGTGGACACCCATATGCTGGTCGAATAACTGAGGAGGAGAAGATCATTGTTGGTGATATGACAAGGTCCATGGTGAAACCAAGAAATATTCTGTTAACTTTGAAGGAGCACAATGCGGATAATGTAACAAGTTTGAAGCAAATTTACAATGCAAGATATGCATACCGAACGCGTACAAGAGGCAATAATACTGAAATGCAACAGCTAATGAAACTTCTTGAACGTGACATGTATATTCATTGGCATCGAGTGAAGGATGAAAATGTTGTACGTGACTTGTTTTGGGCACATCCAAATGCAGTACAGCTGAGTAATGCATATCATATGGTGTTCCTCATTGACAGTACCTACAAAACAAACAGGTACAGACTTCCTTTGCTTGACATTGTTGGTGTAACACCAACTGGGATGACATTTTCAGCTGCATTTGCCTATTTAGAGGCTGAACGCATCAACAATGTTGTCTGGGCCCTTGAATGCTTTAAAGGGATTTTTTTGAAAACTGAATTCAGCCCACAGGTTATTGTTACTGATAGAGATTCAGCTTTGATGACTGCTGTGAAAACTGTTTTTCCCAATTCAACTAATTTATTGTGTCGGTTTCACATTAACAAAAATGTGAAGGCAAAATGTAAAACTTATGTTAGGCAGAGTCATGCATGGGATCATGTCATGCAAGCATGGGGATGTCTTATTGACTGTGCTACTGAAAAGCAATATGATGAATATCTTATGAAGTTCGATGTTGCATGTGCACCGTGGCCTACGTTTGTTGATTACGTTAAGGACACTTGGTTGATTCCCCACAAAGAAAAGTTTGTCACAGCATGGACAAACAAAGTTATGCATTTTGGGAATACAACAACAAACAGGTAAGTTTCGGCTTGACATTGCTTACATTGACATTTGCATAAGTTTATTGTATTGAAAAATATTTGATGACATGATACACTGTAGGGTGAAGTCTGCACATTCGACCCTAAAGCGCCTACTGCAGAATAGTGTTGGAGACTTGTGCACTGTTTGGGATGCCATGAACAACATGATCACCTTGCAACATACTGAAATCAAGGCATCTTTGGAGCAAAGCACACATGTTGTAGGGCATGCCTTTAAAGTTACTTTGTACAACAGACTTGTTGGCATGGTGTCCAGGGTTGCCTTAAACCATATTGCTTCTGAGTATGAGCGGATTCATTATGCAGGAAAAAACCCAAACCGTTGTGGATGTGTTCTCAGAACAGCTTACGGTTTGCCTTGTGCATGTGAGCTAGCTAAGTTTGTGCTTCAAAGTATTCCAGTGAACACCGTTCATTTTTTTTGGCGGAGATTAAGCTTTGAAAGTCAAGATATGCATGAATTCCAAGTTACCATAACTGAAGAGATTGAAGTCATATGCAACCGTTTTGATAAACTTGGTTTGTGTGGCAAAATGACCCTTAAGAGTAAGCTTAAACAAATTGCATATCCTGATTTAAATTCCATGTGCCCTCCTCTTGATAAGGTTAAAACTAAAGGTGCTCCAAAGAAGAAGACCACAAAGCATGAAAGGTCAACCAGAAGAGATCCCTCTTACTTTGAGTATGTAGACGAGTTTCATTCAATGCAAAGTAGTTGTTCAACTCCAAAACAGTCCAATGCCTCATCTGATGTTCAGATGCAACAGGGCTTCGTTCCGATGCTAGATCAATTTCATCCATTTATGCAGAAGTTCATCTTGAATGTCACCGATGTCAAAGCAGATGGTAATTGCGGATACCGTGTGATTGCTGCCTTATTAGATTATGGTGAAGAATCTTGGGCTTTGGTTCGCAATCATTTGCTCAGAGAACTTGGAGAGTGGACCGATGGATATATTGCGTTGTTTGGTGGTATACATAGATTTGAAACCTTAAAGCGGTCTCTACTGGTTGATGGATTCTCAAAGGTATACCTGTGTTTTGTTTAATCATTATATCCCTGTAATAATAACGCAACATCCAACATATTTTATTTACTGTTTATTTACAGGTTACTATGGACAAGTGGATGGATATTACAGACATGGGCCATGTAATTGCATCCAGATATAATGTGATTGTCGTATCTCTTTCACTTAAGCAAAGCATGACGTTTTTCCCGCTAAGAAGTCAACCGCCCAGAGATCCCAACGTTCATCGAATTCTGTGTATTGGACATGTTTTTGGTAACCACTTTGTGCAGGTATGACAATATTTTGTTCATTTTATGATTAAATTTTTAAACAGAATAAACGCATGATTGTTTGCTGTTCTTGTGTGGCACAGGTTTCCCTAAAAGACAATTGTCCCTTGCCGTTAACTGCATTCTTGTGGGGTAGTCACCGTACCAGCGAAGCACAAGATTGGCCAAATTACTATATTAGTAGAATGCAAATGTATTACGCTCATACGAATGTGCGCACTGAACATGTAGACTTACAAGATGTGTAGAAAGAACTCAACAAACAATGAATAGCGTGTTTTTTTGCATAACAATATCTAAATATATTTATAAATATGATAACACGTGTGTCCAACATCAAAAAAAACATGAAACTAATACAAGTATAATTTTGTCTAAAAGTAATATATGTGCCTAATGGTCTAGTCAAAGGCGCCTTCGCTGTGTCGGTCGTGGTCGGGTCCCTCGAGTGTAGACGAGGCCGTAGTCCTTGACACTACGAGCTAGGAGCAACATTTGTTGCGTCCTAGAGTATGCCTCGGAGCCCTCTGCAACCATCCCGTCATCTATGAAGGCCTGCAAGCTCTCTACCAGCCGTTCGCAAACAGACTGCAAGTACAAATGAGAAAAACACAAGCACTAAATGATTAACAGTTGGAAAAAATGATAACACTTGCCATAAATGAATAAGTTTGAGTTTTTTACCACTGCATGCGCTGGCAGGTGCTCATCGAGACTCCCATCTGATGCATGGGGAGGCGCATCTGGTGAACCGGGATGAACATCAACTGAAGGGGGCGGAACTGGATCAGCAGTGGGCCCAGGTGTAGCCTGTGCACGGGCCTCTACGTACTGTGCCGGAGTCATGAATGGATGTGACACCCGATAGAACCACTGCATATACCCAGGGACACAATGACTTGGATACTGCACCAAGTCACTGGTGTCTACAAGGTAATCCGCGTAGTGGTCCCATCTGTCGTCAACCTCGTCTGCGGATGGGACTCCTGACGTAGGCAGGTCCGGAATGTGCTGAATCTGCCCAAACTGCCTAACCACCCTGTCTGGCAGATACCGGACGACATGAGGACCCCATCTAATGAAACCCATAAACAAACTGATGGGCTCAAAATCCCTAAGGGGCCTGTGCTCCGCATAAGGTGTCCAGCAAATATCATCTGCTCTCAACCTGTCTATACGAGCACGGTAGGTCGTCAGCGGTAACGCCTTCGCACTCTTCCAGCGACAGGCGCGCGGCTGCGTCTCCTCATATGCATCCTCAGCACTCCCGTTACCCACCGTCGGAAAATGCTCATAGATCCAGCACTACAAAATCAAATGATGAAAGTCAATAACAGTTCTTCGCATAAAACCCACACCAACACACAATTTCTAACAACATTACCTGAAGTATAGTAATATATCCAGCCAGATGCTTCCCGTGGTGTTTTGATGCATAACTCAAATTCTCATACATATGCACCAAAGCACCAGCTCCCCATGCATATCCGGCTGCTTCGTCAATGTCTCTGAAGGGCTCTAAGAACTGAATGCCTATATGCGTCGCACTCTTGTTGGCAAACAAAGTGCAGCCAACAAGATGCAAGAGATACGCCCTGGCTGCTAGTAGCCACTGCCTAGCGCCACACAGTCTGAAATAAAGCTCTCGAAGCCATGACAGTCGCACATATGCCCCGTGGCACTGTGTCGTCTCAGCTTCAGCTTCATCAACTGTAACGTCGAGCAGCTCCACCAGCAAAGTAATAGCGTCTCCGATGTCTACCTGGTCATACGAATGGAAGACGCCGGTGACAGGGATATGCAGAAGGGAGGCAACGTCGTCCAATGTAATACTCATCTCGCCGACAGGGAGATGGAAACTGGAAGTCTCTGCGTGCCATCTCTCGACAAATGCAGATAACAAGTCCCGATCTCCCGTCTCAACAGAGCACCTAATCAGCGGACTAAGGCCTGTAGCTGCCACTAGTCCCTCAATCTCTGGAGCTGGCTTCCCGAATTTAGTTACCTTACGTCCATGGGAAGCCAACTTTAGCTCTGGACGTTCCTGCAATAATTCAATGAACACTTATTTACAATGATTAACATGCAAACATGTTGTCCTAAACTACATCTCGTTGTCTTATAAATACCTCTCCGCTCCAGACTTTAATAGCCACGTGATCCACATAAGCACACAAGACTGAACAGTCTTCTGGGCCTCCTGGAAAACCTTCCGAAGCCACATCATCCGTCACTGGTACATCACTATGTCTATGTGGTTCCTCATCTACAGGATCCTGAACGGCAGCGTCCTCGACTGGAGGATCCTCAACAACACTAGCATTAGCTCTCTTTCGACGAGCAGATGCTGTCGGCCTACGCCGCTCATGATCTCTATCAACCGGCCGTTGCATTCCTCCTCTAGTCTTTGCCATAACCTGTTTACATTTGTTTATATATTACATTATCACTTCAAACTAAATCACATGCAAAGTTTTATTCAATTTCTATGAAAAGAATCCCATTTCGGGTTCCACAAGCATGATTCAAAACCAATGTCACCTAGCATGTTGTGGGCTATGAAAAGAATCCCATTTCGGGTTCCACAAGCATCATTCAAAACCAATTCTAGCCTAGCATGTTCATTTCTATCAAAAGAATCACATTCCGTGTTCCACAAGCATGATTCAAAACCAATGTCACCTAGCATGTTGATTTCTATGAAAAGAATCCCATTTCGGGTTCCACAAGCATGGTTCACAACCAATTCTGACCTAGCATATTCATTTCTATCAAAAGAATCCCATTCTGGGTTCCACAAGCATGATTCAAAACCAATGTCACCTACCATGTTGATTTCTATGAAAAGAATCCCATTTCGGGTTCCACAAGCATCATTCAAAACCAATTCTAGCCTAGCATGTCCATTTCTATCAAAAGAATCACATTCTGCGTTCCACAAGCATGATTCAAAACCAATGTCACCTAGCATGTTGATTTCTATGAAAAGAATCCCATTTCGGGTTCGACAAGCATGGTTCACAACCAATTCTGACCTAGCATATTCATTTCTATCAAAAGAATCCCATTCTGGGTTCCACAAGCATGATTCAAAACCAATGTCACCTAGCATGTTGATTTCTATGAAAAGAATCCCATTTCGGGTTCCACAAGCATCATTCAAAACCAATTTCTAGCCTAGCATGTTCATTTCTACCAAAACAATCTCATTTCGGGTTCCACAAGCATATCATTATCCATATTTGGGTATTCAAATGCAAAATACTGTGCCTAATTATTTAAAAAACAGTTTTTTCAGACAAAATTGTCCTGTACGGATTGGTCAATCCGTATGGGTTACACGGATTGACGGATCCGTATAACCCATACGGATTGACCAATCCGTATGGCTTATAAGGATTATCGAATCCGTACGATGCCCCTTCTCCATTAACGGCCCAAAATCAGAACAACTTACCTCACGCCGGCGCCGCCACCAACTGCAGACCGTCCCACCACCAAGCAACACTAACCACGCACCAAATGCAGAAGCAAGGATTCAAAACAAGCAACCACCAACAACAATCACCAGCGGAGAAGCGGAGAAGCGGAAGAGCGGAGGAGGGAAAGGAAAATGAAAAACTTTTAAATTAAATTGCCAGGGGTATATTCGGAATTGCACTGTAGGGTAAATGGTGTAGAAGAAATTTTGCTGGTGTATGAAGTTGCACTCTTCACGTGGTTGTTGGCAAACCAGGACCATTAGTGAGTGAGTTTTAGACCTTAACTTTTCTTGGGTTTCGGAGGACTATGACTAATCCAAATACAAAATGGGCTACACAGCCCAGTGCTTAGAATAGTCATGTATATAGTATTTTGGACTATAAATACTTTCTGCATTCCTATTATTACATCATGCAATTTTCATCATATCCTGGAAAGCTCATTCTGAAGTGTAAATTTATGTGAGATGCAGGATGTAATAACAGGTGGGCAAGATACAATAGCCCAATTTTATACTCTTCAGATACATTAGGCCATTGGCAATATTTTTGGGCTATCTATTGGATGTATAGTTTCATTGTTGTTTCATGCACTTCTATTGCACTTCTCATAGTATTATGAAAAATCCATTCTGAAATTTAAAATTATCTTTTGGCATGCGTTTTCCATAATGCACTAGGAAGTGAATAAAGCAACAATGAGAAGTTTTACCCTAGTATGTTTTATTTCTGTCTCATAGGCCCCACTTAATTTTTCTTAGATTTAAATATATTTTTTATCCTCTTATTTTGTCAAATTTATAATTTTAGTTTTATTTTAAAATATAAACATTTGTTTTTCCTATTTTAGAAATTTCACAATTGTAGTTCAATTATCAATTTTGATAAAATTTATTTCTTATATCTTAATTAGTTAAATCACTTTTTGATGATATTTTAAATTAATGTCATATCTAAAATTCAATTGGACAAAAATAAAACGTAGTTTGAATTAAGGATTCAGCAAAAATTAAGATTTTTAAAAAAAGGGAGACCAAATGTTATTATTTTAAAATGGAATAATTAAAATTACAAATTAAATAAAATAGGGAGAGTAAATTATATTTATGTTTTTTTTTTTGTTTTTTTAATATTTTAAAACATATTTCTCTCAATTTGTGGAATCTAATTTATTTAATTGAATATGTATGAGTTTTTTTTATTGAAACTTTTATATATTTATGAAACATGTTTCTCTTACTCCAAAAGATCTAACTTAGTTAGTTAAACGATGTACACAAATTAAAATCCTTCAAATAACCTCTTTGGTGCCACTCTCTCTCCCCTTTCACATTTTTTTAGTGAATGAAAGTGGATTTAATTTGTCATTCTAGAAATTAATTTTTAGAAGGTATTTTTAAGAATATGTATATGTCTTGGAGTTTTATTCCTTAATGTATTAATACAAATGCACTATATTAATAAACTAAATTTTTGCATGCTTATAAATTTTTAATACATGGTACTCTAGTAATAAAACTAAATGCACTCTAGTAATAATATAGTTAATACAGTCTGAAAATATATTTTTTTACACATCTACAAATTCCTTAAAAATAATTTTCTTTATTTGTTAGATAAAGTAAATTTTGAATACATTTTTTTTAATTTTTCTTTACAAATTAGGAGGAGAGTAAATAAAAAGTTTTTATAAGAAATTTGTGTATTGTTCTTATATGTTATGCAATATATTTTAACTTATTACTCACTCCATTGTGAAATAAGTGTCATTTTAAAGTGTTATTATATAAAGATTAAATTTAAGTGAGAAACTTTGTATATAGAATTTAATTATTATATAAAAATACGTCATTTTAAAATTACCAATAATTTTTATATATTTAATTTGACCAGTACATATTTTTTGGATACATTTGTTTTCTTTCTCTGAACCCTTCTCTCTGTCAATGCCTCACGTAACTTTTCTTACCTCAGGCATTTCATATTTTATCGTTTTTTCTCAAATATTATTTTTAAATATTTTCTTATTAATATAAATTGAAAATTGATTTGAAATTACTCAAATATTAGTTATTTTAAAATAAACGACGTACTTTTGTGTTACTTGTATTTCTTGAAGTTGATATTTACAGGTTAATACATTTATAATATTTTTTTTATAATCATATTATTGATATAGGGTATCTATCAACTTTGTTGATAATTAATTAATTTCTATCAAAAAAATTTTACTTATAATTATAATTAATTCCTTCCAATCACATTTTCTTTATCTACAAATTTTAAATCTTAGATCTTACTTAAAAAGATTAAATCCAATATCACTTAAATTGTTACTTTTAGTATATTTACAACACTTTAAAATGAGGTTTTGACGTTGAATTTCTACACAATATAGGTGAAGAATTGTTGGTATTCTTGATAAAAGCACTTTTTTGACAGCTTGAAAAAAGCTACATGAGGAACGACCCAATAAATTCCATTTACTTAATTCATCATTTATAGAAATAAAAAACAGCTAAATCAACTGAGGTTGATCCGTTTATTTCATCTAACGGTGTAAAGGTGAGAATCAAACAAACGTTTATAAATTCAATGTATTTGGCGCTAATTTTTCTTCACCATAATATACTGGTTCCTAGAAAGTTTCATAATCATCATAGGCCATACCATTATGTAAAATGGCTTTACGTGGTTTAATTTCTGCATAAAAATATCTAACCTAATTCAAAAGCCAGCATGTGAAAATTGAAATCAACAAAAAAAGAAAGTCAGCATTTGGTCAGCTATTGGACTCGTCAACTTGCTCTTAGAGATTATAATTACCCGCATATAATAATGTGACATGATTTGTTTTTTTTAACCTTACTAATACGTTTTTCCCCCCTCGATAGATATAAGTTGAAAGTTCAATGATCTCTCACGTAAGATGGACATGCACAATAACTAGGAAAACACAGCTTCACATTTTTATTAAAAAAAAGCAGCAACTTCAAATTACTTCATCTTTACTTTTTATTTTTTATTCCTCCAAAATTATAAAACCAACTATTTTCTGAAAAAGAAACTCAACTTTACACATTATTAAGGAATAAATTTATCGTACACATAGCTTAGATAAATTAAGAAATAAATTTATCGTACACACCTAGCTTAGATAAATTGCCCCAGTCAAGACAACTTTTTACAAAAACACATTACAATTAAACGCAATTTCAGTTTGGTTTAAAGTCGAGTCGAGGAATTAAGTTACACAAAAACCTTAACAATTTCACTTCCATTTATAATAGAGGAAGTTAAATGACACAAATAAGTAATTTTTAACTTTTCTATTTTTATTTTATTTTTCCAGACCACCGATATTCTCTATTGGAACAATCTAATCAATCCCTCATCAGATTCATGCGCTTCAAAGTGAAAAGGTTAAAGAAGTTAACTGACAGAGAAAAAAAAAGAGAATAAATTAAGAAAGCATGAAATTAAAGAAAAACAAAGTATAATTTAACCGATATTATAAAATTGATATCAGGAAACATGAAACAAATAATTGTATCATTATTTAAATGGCTTTTAATAAAATAAATTTTTATGTATCATTTTATATTATAATGAATAAAAAAGGAAATAAAAATATATTTCACTAATACAGTTGAATTTTTCTATCCATTTTTCGTGTCTTCTTAACCTCAGTGTTCCATTTCTCTCTACCAGTGGAAGAGGACCCACATGCTGAAGAAGACATTGAAATTCAGCTGCTTCTCCTCTCCTATTCTCTCTAATTTCAACCCCGACCCGTCTTTTAATTTAAGGAACGCTAATAATTACAATATTACCTTAAAAAGATTCCACTGCTCCTATTTTTGCCTTTTTTTTCTTATCCCTTTTTGCGTAGAATCCGAAGTACCCCTCTTCTCTTTCCTTTCCTTTTTTCTTTTGGTTTCAATAGCTATTTCTTTGGTATATCCAGTACTTTACTCTAATCCCTTTATGATCGTTTTTTTTATGACTTATTTAATTCCGATTCTTCAGATTCCGTTGTCTCCGCAGATTCTTAATCTATTCCTGGTCAGTTCTCACTTCATTCTTCCAACTCACCATTTTTCGTTTTTCTTTCTTCCTTTCGCTACTTTAATCGATATGTGTTGTGTGTGTGGTGGGTTTGATGAAAGGTGTTTCCTTTTTTTTATATCTTTTTTTTCCTGAAGCAATTTAACATGGGTGAATTATTTATCAAGCAGTCTTATTGGGTACTGCGGAAGTGAAGAGATTTGAGCTAACAGCTAGAAATTCGATGTTTTTGCTTAGATTGAGATTTGAGGCTTTAATCATATCTTATCGTTGAGATTTTACACTAATGAAAACTGCTTGTCTTCTTTTGTGTTGTTATATTCTCTTCATTAACAGATTTTCCTATTGAGCTTACACATATTCTAAGTTTTCCAGTTTCTGATAAGCCATATCAGTTGTATCGAATCTTTCTGTCAGTCTCAAAAATATTCCTTTCCCTGCAGCACCTCTCTACACACAAATACACAAATATTGGACATATCTAATAAGAGCGTGAGAGCGTGAGAGCGTCAGAGGTGAGGTGAGACGAATAAATCTTAGTCAATAATCATACAATCATATACAGACGGTGAAGATTATTTTAAATAGTTTTAATTTTAATCATCCATTTCAATTATACGGTTGAGATTCACTCCTACAGCCATAAATGAACAATCAATATTGTTTTGATTATTTTTAATCTTAATTATCCATGATTGAGATTTGCTTTTCTCAGGTTCTCATCTTTCACTCGATACACCCCCTATATATATATATGTAATCCCAGTCTCTAGTTGCGTTCTTGTTTCTGTCATTGCTATTTTGAGCATTTTCCTTGTGTCATAGCATATTTTTTCCAGTAAAAGTATGTGTATATATTATAGTTTTTGATGCGGGTTAAAAGCTTCTAGGTGGACGGTCATGCTGCATTTGAATTTTGAAGTTTGGATTCAATGCATAACCTTTGTTTTTTAGTGAGCTCTTATAAGTCGGCCGATTTTCCTTCTATGTAAATTATGGAATATAATTCCTTACTTACTCCTGGGGCATATTTTCAGACAAAGGTTTGCCAACCTGAATGTGAATAATTTTGCATGAAATGGGTTGGTTTACCAAGTTGCTTAAGGGCTCTGATCATAAAATTTTACGAGGACAATACCATGGCAAATATGGAGAGGACAGAATTTGGGATAATCATCATAGTTCAATGGTAAACAAAGTTTTTCCTTTTCTAGTAAGAATTAAAAGCATTGTCACAAGTCACAACTACGTCATTGAGCTAGCCTTTTATCTGAATTTAGCTTTGAGATTAGCATGAAGCTAACAAGGTACTACTTCCTCTGAGGACATAAGCAGATAATCTGCATTTGTAATAGTTACAAACTGAATGCAGGATGATTTGACAGATATTGAGAAAGAAGACATTGACCGTGCAATTGCACTTTCTCTGACAGAGGAGGATCCTAAAGGGAAAAAAGTTGTTGGTAAGATTTATCCTTTTGCACCTTGGTAGTTAAAGTTCATTTCCTGGTTAGTTTGGCTCAAATTTAATGCTGTTATGATTCTGCATACTGCATATGAGGTACCTAAACTCGAAGATCTGAATCTAACCAAAATGCTTGTTGATTTATTACAAGCTCTTACATACCTCTTGTATTATTTCCTGTCTTTCTATGCCTATTTCAGTGTCTTCTTCATTCTTGTTTAAGTAGATTATGCTTTGTTGAACACCCCAAAAAAAGATCATGCTTTGTTGATCAAAGGCTATGATGCTATCAGTTGAGTCTTTCATTTACATCTTAATCAGAATGGAGCTAAGAAATAAATTTTTAAATTACTTCAATTAGCTTCTAGATTACTTTAAAATATAAATTTAATATGCATATAAGAATTATGGGGATATTCTGATTCTGGTGTTTCACTTAAGTTGCAACTCAAAGTGCTTAAAGTATATTTCTTAGTTAAGAGTCCATTGAAGAAAATTAAAAAAAAAAAAGAGTACATCGAAGAAAATCTGAAGTTTCATTTGGTTTATGTGTTCAGAACGTGAATGTGTTAATCAATTAATTATTTCCACACCAAAGCATAACCAAAAGGTCTCATGTTTTTTGTCTCATAATAACCTAGATTACGACTCTCAATCTGAACATGAGGAACTTTGTAAAATTGATGAAGAGGGGGATGAACATCTTGTTAAAGTTCATCTAGATGAAGATGAACATCTTGCTAAAATTCAGCAAGAAGAAGAAGAACGTCTTGCTAAAATTCAACAAGAAGATGAGCGTCTTGCTAAAATTCAACAAGAAGAAGAAGAACGGCTTGCTAAAATTCAACAAGAAGATGAACGTCTTGCTAAAATTCAACAAGAGGATGAACGTCTTGCTAAAGCTCAACTTGAGGAAGATGAGCAACTTGCTAGGGCAATTCAAGAAAGCTTGAAAATTGATTATCCTCCTCAATATGACAATGATTCTTCAATTCTATCTTTTCCTCACCTCTTTCCCCCTGGATACAGGTAATTGTTGGTATGGTCACATCTTTTATCTATATAGCAAGTCCTTATACTGTTTATGGAAATTGTTGAAGTACACTAGTTCTAAATGAACAGACCAATAATGTAATTGTGCCAAAAATAAATACAAAAACAAAAAAATTTCCAAACCGAATATGTTTTGAAACTTCAATTTAATTATTGCTGATTTTAGTGATAGGCTATACAACTAACTGATCTGGACTTCATACAAGCTAATCAATCTTATTTTATGAGATTCTAGTCTGAATCATTGAACTGGGATAAATACTGGATTGGGATTTTATGCATGACACCTTGGTGTGCGTTGGTTTTCCTTAGTGTTCTTAAGTACCTTTCAATTAGATGAAAATTTTAAAAAATAGTAGTTATTGAAATGATCATTTCATAATTTGATTAATTTAGTCTTATTTATGGTAATCCTGAGCACTTCCTGTAGAATCACTTGGATTGATTTTATGATCACCTAATAAATAAAATTGAAATACTCTCCTCTGTTGCAATATTGTGGATCCATATAATCGACATCTTTGAAATTTATTTTTCAAGGTTTCATGAATCTTTATTATTTATTAGAAACAAAGTATTATTTATTAGAAACAAAGATTTAACCTTTTTTCTGTAAAATCTGACTGCAGAATCTGTGCTGGATGCAAGACTGAGATTGGCCAAGGAAGATTTTTAAGTTGCATGGGAGGTGTCTGGCATCCAAAATGCTTCTGCTGCTATGCATGCCATCTTCCAATCACTGATTATGAGGTTAGAGACTAGAGTCTTGTTTTCTTTTGCTTCTTGTTTCGCAAAGCTGAATTTAATTACAATAAGTTGAAACCTTGTTTTTTGGTGATAGAAAAGGTTGAATTTATTCTTAGCTTCATAAATGAAGGTCTTCAATTTATTTCACTTGTTTGGTCAATCTCAATATGATTATGCTTAATTCGTCCCTTTACAGTTTTCCATGTCTAGCAATCGCCCTTACCATAAATCATGCTATAGGGAGAAGCATCACCCAAGATGTGATGTTTGCAAGAACATTGTAAGTATCTTCACCAGTTGTTTTTCACTTACAGTTGTCTATTAGCCTTGGTTTGGTTGTGAGGATGGAAGTACTATTCAAGAGAAAAATTTCAAAAAATAGTGCCCCACACCTTTTTTTTTTCTCTACTTTAATTCAAATATTTCTTCTCAATTCTTTTCTCTTCCACACAACCAAACACACTCTTAGCCAATTTGGTGTGCTTGTTTTCTTTCAAAGGTTTCTATCAATTTTGATGTGCTTTAGAAGCTCTACAAGATGCACATACAAGGAAGACTGTTGATATTGAGTTGTTTTTGCTTCTCAGATAGATCCAAATTCAGAACTATGCTTGACAAAGTTCTGCTGAACTCAGCAGTTGTTTAATCTTTATAACAAATCATGGGCTAGTGATCTTACTGAAATAACATCATGGGAGCCCCTCATGAAGCTGATATTAGTTTTTTTTATATTTTGGGCCAAACAGTATGTTTGGGCCCAGCCCAATGTGACTATAGCTCTTGGGTTTTATACACGCATAGACTCAAATCTTAATATTTTAAATGTAATGTTAGGATTTGAGCTATTGCATCCTGTACTCCCACTATTCCGGAATGCAGTGAGATGCAGGATGTAATAGTGGGAGTGCCTATGCAGTGTAATGTGCATAAACCCCAATGTGGCTATCCCTCTTGGGATTTCATATTTTTTTTAAAGACTTGGTTACTTCACCGATACGTATCGGTGAAGTATCCAGTAGTATTGGTATCGGTGACAAAAATTGAAGCATTGGTTCTTCATGAACAGTATCGGTGAAGTAACCAGTAGTATTGGTATCGGTGACAAAAATTGAAGCATTGGTTCTTCATGAACAG
>CM023951.1:5312418-5327785 GCA_013407115.1 Glycine latifolia
ACCTTAAGTTTGTGTTTTTAAAGAAATAATGGCAGTAAGATATATTGTTCAGTAAACTAGAATTATTGGTTCTTTCCTTGTAGATCCCAACTAATTCATCTGGCCTCATTGAGTATAGAGCTCATCCTTTTTGGCTACAAAAATACTGCCCATCACATGAGCTTGATGGCACTCCTCGTTGTTGTAGTTGCGAAAGAATGGAGGTCAGTTATATTAACTCCCAAATCTTTTCATCCTATTATTAACAATTAGAAGCTAACTGTTGGATCCCATCCCCTCCTCCTTCCATTCCCTGTCCTGTTTTCTTGCCTTTTCAATCAATGCAGCCAAGGGATACAAAATATCTTTTGCTTGATGATGGTCGAAAGCTATGTTTAGAGTGTCTAGACTCATCAATTATGGATACTCATGAATGCCAACCTCTTTACCTTGAAATACAAGAATTTTATGAAGGTTTAAATATGAAATTGGAGCAGCAAATTCCTATGCTCTTGGTTGAGAGACAAGCTCTGAATGAGGCTATGGAGGGAGAAAAGAATGTAAGTGTTAATGTGTTTAACTTTCCATTTCATTCATGGAATTCTGTTATTTCTATTCTTTCTAGTGTCCGGACTTCGAAATGTTCTTTTATTTCTCTCTATTGAATGTAGGGTCATCACCACTTACCTGAAACTAGAGGACTATGCTTGTCAGAAGAGCAAACTGTCACCACTGTAGGGATTTCTCACTTGCAAATTGAATCTTCACCTCTAATCCTGCTATAGAAGATCTGTGTATCAAATAGTGATTTTATTACTTTTATATATTTCATGTAATACTAGATTTCAAGGAGGCCTAGGATTGGAGCAGGCTACCGAGCCATAGACATGATAACTGAACCTTATAGGCTGATACGTCATTGTGAAGTGACAGCCATTCTTGTTTTGTATGGCCTTCCTAGGTATCCTTGTACAATCTACTTTCATAATCTACAGTGCTTGCATATGACATTCCCCTTATATAATTCAATTTTTGTTATGTTTATAGGTTGTTAACAGGATCAATCCTAGCTCATGAGATGATGCATGCATGGCTTAGGCTAAAAGGTATTCAGCCATTAACATGATGCAGAAAGTTTATATTTTTGTTTCATGGTGCCAAGTTGGACAAAATTTCTGGATTTTTGACAGGTTATCCTAACCTCAGTCCAGAAGTTGAAGAAGGAATCTGCCAAGTCTTGGCTCATATGTGGTTAGAATCAGAGCTCTATTCTGGATCTGGGAATGACGGTGCATCATCCTCCGCATCATCTTCTTCTTCGTCATCACCTTCCTCCTCTTCTGTCTCAACAAAGAAGGGTAAACGGTCTGACTTTGAGAAGAAACTTGGTGATTTTTTTAAACATCAGATTGAGTCAGATACCTCCTCAGCTTATGGAGATGGATTCAGATTGGGTAACCAAGCAATGGTCAAGTATGGGCTTAAAAGGACCCTTGACCATATCCATATGACAGGAAGTTTTCCATATTAAAAATTGAAAATTTGAAAGATATGATTCTCTGACCTATACAATGGCCATTACCACAGCTTGGTCAATAAATTATAAAGTTCAAAGTTTCCAGGATCATGTAGTTTAACACTCGACAAAATATGGAATAAAATTGCTCCTCTTATGTTGCGGTTCCTTAATTTCGTGTCAAATGTGGCACCGCATGCCCTATATGTATAATTAAATACTACTCAGGAACTGAAGCAATGAAAGTATAGAATTAATTTTTTATCTCTTGTGTTTTGCTGATATTGGTTTCCTCATTTGGAAATTTTATTTGCTCCCAACCTTTATGGTTTATGTTTCAGAGGGTGATTGATGAGGGAGTTGCCTTAACGATTAATGAGGTGGTTGCCTACTTGCCTCTTGCAGATAAATGAGATCGCTTTCTTTCCCAATTTTTTATGTATAAAAATAAAAAGCAAAGTTGTTTTTATGCTAAAGCAACTTGATTGAGAATTTGTGAAATCTTAGAATTTTTTGAAGGACATCGGGGTTAAGTTACAGAGTTTTGAGTTGCGTCAAAGATCCACGTTGGAGGTGCAAATCCCATACATAACGGAAATCGGAAATGTGATTCTATTGATTAAAATATACAAGTTTTTGTTGTGTATTTTTTTGTATAGGTGTTTTTGTAGCTGCTGATATATTTCTGCTTCATGTTTAACTGTTGTATCAGCAATATTAATTTTTTCCTTGTTATTATGTTTCCCAGTTAAGGGATATTGGGAGGCTTTCTTGGGATACCTATTGTATTCATTTTTTGTATCCTCTATTGAGATTTTGGAACACATCTCGTGGAACAAAACATATAATAAATTTCCTTTCAAATAAAAAATGGTATGTCTAAGGATAAAAATGGATTTACTATATAAGATTAAGGTTTAATGATAAATTTTATCATTAAATTTTTATTATTTTATGAATTTTATCATTTAAATTTTATTTATGTGAGTTTTAACATCCAATTTTCATAATTTTGTGACTTTTATCACTAAAATTTTTTTTTCCACAAATTTTATCATCTAGTATTCGGTATTTCACAAATTTTATCATTCAAATTTTTGTTTTTTTATGTTTTACTATCACTTTGATAATAAAGTGATGTAAAAAATTATTTTTCTAGATTTTTATATATTGATTTTAGTTACAATTGATGTAAAAAAAGTCATTTTCTACATTTATTATAATTACAACATATGTTGTTAAAATTATCTATCTCTTGTAAATAGTTTTTAAAACATCCTAGTTTGATTTATACTTTTACAAAATCACCTAATTTTTTAAAAAAAGTCAGTAAGCGATGGTTAAATGTATAAAATAAAAAGTTTGGGTGATAAAATTTATAAAATAATAAAAGTTAAGTGGTAAAATTTGTAATTAAGGATAGGATTAAAGGACATTTGTCAATTGTCACCAAACTAAGATAGGTTAATTATGTAATTTTCTTAGCCCAAAGAATGTATATAGATATATTAGATTAGATGCTAAAATGTAAATTTTGTGTAATTATAGGAATTGAATGAATTATTGAAAAAAAATCACGGAAATAGGTAGGCTCCTTTGCAAATTATGGCCGAAACTCATCTCATGGTAATAGGCTATTAGATCGTGACACGGGTTTCACACCAATTAATGAATCATTGTCAGAGGGTCAAAACATGATTATTGTGAGACGTAAAAAAAAACCCTACAATTAATTATGGATATAGTTTTCGAATAAAATAAAATTTTGCTTTTTAAAATGATAATTAGGCTATTTATTATCTTTCGGGATATTTTCATAACTTGTCCCATTTCATTTGCTTTTTAAAATGATAATTAGGCTATTTATTATCTTTAGGGATATTTTCATAACTTGTCCTATTTCATTAATTTGATCTGCTTCAAAATTAACTAATGGTTTCGGATTTTACAAATTAAATTTGGCGAGTAATTCATAAGAATAAATTCAAGTTATATATCACGTAGTATTTTTTAAATTATACTGTTTTTTTATAATAATTATGTGTTAATAACTACATAAATAAATTTAGTAATTTACAAACCTTAAATCTAAACTATCTGTAAAAAAACTTCAAATTAATCTAAACTAACTGCGTAGTAAATTAACAATAAATCATGATAGATAATTAGGTTCTTTCAATATGTTATATTTTTTGTTATGCATATGAAAAAGGCTCTACTAAAAGAAACAAAACTTACTTTATCTCCTATTCAGAAACATTTAATCTTCGACTATTGATATTATTCGTGAAAACACAAAAGAAAAAAAAAAAACCTTAATTTCATACTCATTGCTAACCTATTTAAGGATTTAGCTTCCCACGATTACACTGTAACTCTGGCCCTCACAAGTAAAATCCCAACTCTTCCCCCGGCAATATATCTTTGTTGACTCGTAGAAATGTGCATGGTCTCATAGTCATGACTATAGGATTGAATAAGATTAATAATTTAGCCGCCTTATAAACACTACTACAAAGGCGATTTTAAAAAATGGTTGTTTTATCTAAAGAAAGATGTTTATTCAATTGTCTTTCTAGTGAGTCTTAGAGTATGAATTTTTAAAATTAAAAAAAAATTAACATATATTTCTAAGATGATTTAAAAAAAAAATCATCTTAGGACGAATTCTTGGAAAAATCATTTTAAAAAAGAGTTTTTTTATAATAAAAAATGTAAAAACTCCTTTCTAAAAAGATTTTAAAGAAAATCATCTTAAAATTAAAAAAGAGTTATTTTAAAAAAAATAATAATAAAAATGTTATTTTTTATAGTGTCTAGGCATTACGTCATTCAATGTGGTGAGGCAAGACACATGCTAACTGCTAGTCATTTTTATAATAGAACTCCATTATTCTAACTTACCATTATCAGCCTTTTGCTTCCATCAAATTAAGCTGACATTTCTTCAATCAAATCAATCAACGGAGTGTCCCAAAATAAACATTAAAAATTTACGTCAATATACAAGCACACAAAACATATGAAATAATTTTATATAATACTCTAAAAAGAGAAAGAGGAATTAATAATGGTATAATGTTACCTTCAAGAGTTACTCCATAAAGTGATATATTAAAAAAATATAATAAAAGTTGTTCCCAGCTTCCTATCGATTTGATGAGCATATTAAAAGGATAAGCAAAAGGTGAATTAAATAAAATATAATGTGATAAAATAACTGATTCATAAATAGTAAAATGTAGTACTCATGATGAGTTGATTCATATCGAAGCCAGGTAACATTGGCAAATAACATTTTTTTTAATGGCTGAAGTTAAAAAAAAAATGTATAGAACACGTATAATGACATACATTTTTTTTAAAGCCTAATAAATTTTATCTATGATATATATATAAAACCTAATTCATTTCCAAAAAAGCTAATTCAAGAAGCATCATTTGCTTAAGTTTTATGAGAAGTATATTAACCACTTTTTTAGTTACTATGAGATATCTAACTAGACTTTCCTCATATCTAAAATAGTTATTATAACGTAACCGGTATATATATATATATATATAACAAAAGAAAAAGGAATTAATAAAATTTGAGTAGTATCAGACCATATATATATATAATCATTAATGGGTTACCTTTCGGTTAGGAGAAATGGAGCATAATTTGAAGTCGGTTGCCTTTCCTTCCAGCAACTGATCCACTGGTTCAATAATGGCATGTTCTTTCCTGTTTTTGTACATCTAACAAAACCCAAAATTTATTATGGATGGATGTAGGAAAACTCAATCATTAATTATATATACTAATTCAAAAATTAATTCATAGAAGAAAGGAAATAAATAATATATATATATATATATTCTGAAAACGGATTTCTGCTTTAATTTCTGACTTTAATTACTCAAGATCTAGCTAATTTCTCACTTCTAAAATAATTAACAGGATACTGTATAGAAACCACAAAATATGAGTAGCCAGCCTAATGGCTTTGAGCTGGTCTCTAGATAGCTAGTGAGGCTGCTTGATTAATTATTATTATTATTATTATTATTATAACCAAGTATGACTTGAATATTGGAACGCGTACACATTGTGCATGCGTTTTGTTGTTGTCAAGATGAGAGAGAGAATTGAATTAATTTGACAGCTGTATAGAGCTGCATATTTGGCTGCTTTGATATTGTTAAGCAATGAAACAAAAATCTTATTTTACTATAATTTACAAGAGACATACGGGAATTAATGAGAAGAGAGGATTTCATTCTTTTTCTTTAAATCTTCCCTCTTAGTGGAGCATCTGTACCTAATTGTTGGTTAATTAAACAAGATGCACAAATTATTATAAATTATTATACTGTTTTTAATTTTTATGAATAAAAAAATATGCAACTAACCTAGATAGTTAATTGTATATAGATGTTTGTATTTTATATACTATTATATAGTTCCCTGTGCAGTGACTTATTATCATGTTCTCCATCAATTATGGTCTTTTTGAAAGAAGGCTCTATCTGCTTTGTTGTTTTGCTTTTCAGCAATAATTACTAATTACCAATGTATTAGCTAGGTCTATGTTATTTATTGTCCCAATTAATATAGATGGAAGAGAGATGTGACCTTGGGACTAAAAACGGGAGAATTAATAATCTATACGGACGTTCTATGACAATACTATCCTATTATCATATCAGAAATATTTTAAGACTTAAATATTTTTTAATCTTTATAATTTAGTATTTTTTTATTTTTAGTTTTTATAATTTTTTTATTTTTAAAGATTATGTTTGTAAGGACTAAAAATAAAATAAATATAATTTGTAAGGACTAAAAGTATAAAAATAATTTTACAATAACGAAAAAAAAATTACTAAATTGAAAAGGACAAAAATGTATTTAAATATTTTTTTAATTACATAATCTCTGCACGTTTTAGAACTATTTTACTAGCTAGTACTGTTAAGTGATGAAAGAAATTGGTGCTAAATTAGCTACTATACGTATATTAATTTCAGATAATCATGCTGAGTTTCCATTCACAAAAAAAAAAAAAAGATTTGGACCACACGAGTAAGATATATATATATATATACATGCATACCTGAAGATGGCTTTTGATGTGAGCGATTCTCAGTCCTTTCACACGCATCTGCTGCAAAATTCGCTTTGGAGTTGCCTCTGCAAAACCATTTTGCTGGATTTATATATTTGCAGCTTAATTAAGCATCCCAATTCACAAACAGTTCCTTTCCTTCCCACCTTAATTTGATTTGATATTTCATACGCACACAAGCTAGAGAAGAAAGAGAGGAAACGAACGTATGCTTCATCTATGGATATATATTATGAACCAATAATTTTCTGCTATATACATGTCATATATATGTGCTATTATAAATTATATTATGAATCAGATATTGTGAATTGTTTCTTAATTTGACAAGAAACGACCCGATATCCAAAAAAAAAACATGTGTTCTTAAGAATTGGAAACAAGAACAGCAGCAATTGAACACTTTCCCAAGAACAACCATTCATCAGATGAACGAAACAGTTCAGTATCAAGTTATTTAATTGTTTGACTTTGCTATGACATAAACCACCAGAGTACTAAAATGTATGGATACTTATATCAGAACGCAACATAATATACATAAATATATAATTAAAAAATCTCATTTTATAATATGCAATAATTTCAGCTAGATGAAGTAAGTTTGCACCTATCTGACCATGGATAAAGAAAATATCAGCTTTGCATTCAGCGTTGAAGCCCAGGCTGCACAAGCTATTAAGGAGTCAAGAAATGTTCTAAAGGAGAAAAGGGTGAAAGATGATGAAAGGATGAAAAGACAGCCCTCTGAAATCAAGAAGGTTGAGGGAATAAAAGAGAGATTAATTATTAGAGTTATAAGATAAATATTAGAGTTATGTAACTTATTTCAAGTAAAAATGGGATATATGATGCTGAACACAATAACTATGGCCAACAGGCGCAAGTCCATGTGTCCACAGAGTGGCATAAGCTAGTAGGGTGCAGAGAGAAATGATAAATTGAGGTAGAACATACCTAACAACTACTACTTGATGCATTTGGTCCATCTTACAGTCAATTAACGTGGCAGCTATTGCTCTAACCACCCATAGTTTCACTCATGGTTGTCACACTCTCAATTTTAATGGTAGAATCGTTCATTTTTACTATTTTACTAAGCCTCCGTAAGTTAAATCGCACATAGACTCGTTTTCAAAATAGAATTGCACGATTCTGGGTAGAATCATGATTCTGCGAGTTTGACTTATGGCAAAACGACGTTGTTTTGCGAGTCAGATAGGGTGCTTCGAGTGTCATTTTTTTCAGTCTTCTTCCTCGCCTATTTTGCGCTGTTTCAATCTTCTTCCTCACCTGTGTTGCACTGTTTCAGTTTTCATACACAAACCTCGTTCTTTGCTCAGTCGTTTTTCGTGCCTCTGTGGCTGTGTTGTCGTCGTTAGTTTGTCGTATGCTCCTCGTTCTTTGAATAGTCTAGGAAATTGTTCCAGTTACAAACCCATAAGAAATTGATGTTTGAATAATGGGTTTCATACTTTCAATTCGTGAAGAATTGAGTTTGTTAGGTGGTTAATTAAATTGAAATTGACTCAGCACAAGAAGGAGATACATATGAACATATAATTTTATTCCATGCTTTCTGAATAGTCTATCACAATAACACATTATTATTTTTTTGTTTGAAATAGACTCTAACAATTTTACGATTCGAGCCTACGAGTCAAATCTATAAAACTCCCACGAATTTACGTAAATTCTCAATTTTGACAACCTTGATTTTACTTCATCATTATTGATCTAAAAGGGACTTTCCAACATGTCAATTATGTCAGGAAGAGCACAAACACAAACATAGAAATCGAATATAAATTTACCTAAAATGTGTCCCTTACAAGTGTGATTTACGTGTGAGGTTGAAATTGTTGATGATCAAAAAATTTAAAATGAAAAAATAGATATTTTATATAGCAATTTTGGATCTTAGAAAAAGAATATACAACTTATATATATATCTCTACTCTTACTTTTACTGTAATTAATGAAAAATTATTTACTTATTAAAAAATAAATTACTATTCCTTGATAAAAGAAAATTGAAATTGATTCGGAGGCAACAACATGGACGCAGCATGAGAGTTGGAGGTGCTGGTTGTTTCTGAAGATGACAGCGTGGGCAAAGGTTTTCGGGATGGCTACAAGTGTTCATTTTCTGCCATTACATGCATTAATTGTAACTATTCTATTTAGTTGGTAGTTGGGTGGAGTATATATATTGTATTTTGGTTTATGGTTTGTAACATCACTAAGATGAGAAAAAAGTTTGTGCATTGAAAACGTAAAATATTTTATACAATTATTTAATTATAATAATGTGTGATGTATAATAAATTTATTAATTTTTAAAATAATTATTTTAAAATAATTTAAACAATAAATTGTGATTAGATAATTATAAAAGCATAAATATTAAATTCTAGTAACATTTACTCTTTTAATGATTCTTTCTAATAAAATTTTGGCAGTTTAACAAAAATGAAATAATCGATCAAATACAACTTAAAATTCAAACAAGACGGCAACAATTTAATTATTCATCGCCATCTCGACCAAGTTCATTGCAGCTTTCCACTGATGCTTAAATTGCTTAACCAAGTCACTGAAAATATAAACGCAGCAGCCGATACTCAACTTATTTTATTTTATTTTCCTTTTTTGACAAAATTGAACTTTTTTTTTATTTTATTCTTCAGAAAACCATCAACTTAGACTAAGACTGATTAGTCAGTACTGTCATGGTCGACTAAGACTGATTAATCAGTACTGCATGGTCGACTAAGACTGTTTTTTTTAAAGCACAACTAAGACTGACTATTCCTTAGGCGGGTTATTTATTCAAATCCCAGGTGACATCAAAACCATGCTTCTACTTCTACGAGTCAACAATTACCTATTAAAATGGTTTTTCCATATAGGTTATATTTTTTTATGTATATGTTGGATCTAAGTTTTTTTAGAAGAATTTTTAGAAGAATAAAATAAGAATAAAAAGATAAAATAAATTTTTTTATAATTTAAAATAAGTTTTTATTAATTTATTTATAGATGTCATTTTATTTTTTAGATAAATTATATTAATTAACTTTTAAAAATTAGTTAACCAAGAGTTTATTTTTTTATGAAAAAGTTTATCTCATTTTTTTTTCTTACTTTTTTATTTTAAAAATACTTCTAAAGAAATTTACTCAAACAAATCCACATTTACATAGGCAAACTTAATTGGGATTTTTGTGAGGGACAAGATTTATACCGTAATGGAGGGAATCTAAATCCTAAAGAAGATTAGCAATTTAAATTGAACAAGAAACTTGGGCTGAGTGTGAAAGGATCTTTTTTTAACACCAAGAGTAACTTTAATCAATAGTTGGAGATTAAATCTTTTCAAAAACGTAGAAATCACTAAAGTTTTATTTCTCTCAATAATTTGTTCTCCATATACATATTAGCAAGAAAAAGAAGGTTGGGTGAATACTGAATAGTCGACCATATATGGCAGTAGTTTAAATATTGTGACTGCATTTATGTTGCCACATTGACTTGGTTAAGCAGGTAAGCATCGTTGGAAAGCCGTGTTGCAATGAATGAGTTGAGACTTGAGATTTGAGACAGCTATGGATAATCATATGATTTTTCACATCATCCATAACAAATTAAACTAATAATTAATTATTAATAAGAATATAATTAATAACTTAATAATATTTTAACTATCAATAAAACCAATTAATTTGTATAATTTTGTTATAAGTGGCTTATATTAAAGATCAGATGAAGTAATTGTTTTTTCTTAATTGCATCTCTCCTAAAATGTAACTAGTTCTTTAAAGTTTTTCTTTTCAATTTTTTTAAGTCATACATTGTGCCTGTACGAGAATAAAAAATCAGAGAAATTAAAAGATTTACTTTTTAAAATAACTAAAATATTTAATAAATCTGTTAAATATTTTTAAATAATTAGCAAACACGCATTATGAGAATGACAATACTATGTATTTTTTTAAAAACTGTATGGAAATTAAGACTTGTAAAACATTCGAAAACTCAACTTAATTAGTACTATCAAAATACTGCAATAAAACCAAAAAACGCAATATGTTTTTTTTATACAGCAAAAGCAAACACCGAGTTTGTTTCTTATTTGGTGCCTATAAATCCAAATAAGCATAGGCAATGTACTGCCTACAAATTGAAAATCAATATAGTGCAATAAAAAACAAAAAGCCAATAATGGTTGAAAACTTGTTTTGAAAAGTAAACATTAAATAGTCTTTATTTTGAAGACTATCTAAATCTGTCTAGAATTTTCTTCTTCTTCTCGTAAGATGATAACGTGATAATATTTTTTAAGAAGTATTTAATGAAACATTATTTAGAAGATGACCTACTTGAGATATTATTTTATGTGTAAAAATTGAACATAATACTAAAAAGTTTATAATATTAACACATTTTACTTAACCAACTTAATTAGAGTCTTTTAATTACTTGGAATATTTTTGTAATGGAGATGAACGTGCTTGAGAAATATAAAAATAATTGAAAGTGGTTTTTTTTAATGAAATCTAGAAATCAGACAATATTAGGCAGCGGCTTCTTTCAATTTGTTTATATTTTTTTTAAAAGAAAATCAGCACGAGTTATGAAGAAAACAATAGGACTAGTATTGACTTTATATATATAGGTCTTTATAGATGGCGACTTTATTCAAGATAACTTTCTCGAAGGAAAAAACACACCCACACAATTTGAACAGACGCACACACAATTTGAAAATATGTATTGTGTTTTATTATAATATTAATATAAAATATTCATAAAATATTTTTTTATTTATAAAAATCAAACTCCAAATTTCACTAAAAAAATCTAATCTAATATCATTATTTACTTATAATAGATAACCAAAATTAAAGTAATTATTTTTTTATAAGCAAAACTTGTGTGTATTTTTTATAAGCAAATTAAATTAATGTAATAAATTAATTTTTATTGTGTGCATCTAATGATTATAATTTTAAGGACTAAATTAATTCATAATTTATAACTGAAGGAACATTTCGTTAATTTCGTGAACCAATTTCACTGGCTATTATAATTTTGAGATTAAAATAACGATTCACTCATTTCTAGCTATAATGTACTAGACCGTTGTCGTCATTAGGATTTATATTTTCTATAAGAACCCTCATGATTCTCAGCAAACAATGAACTCACGACTTGATTCTATTTCCCTTAAAGTCATGGAACATTCTCAACTGTCCATTGTCATTACCTTCTTTGTTTTCTTGCTCTTGCTTAGGCTAGTTAAAAAACACAAGCCAAAATCGAGTCACAAGTTGCCCCCTGGCCCTTGGAAGTTACCTATCATTGGTAACCTTCATCAGGTAGCACTAGCAGCTTCACTTCCACATCATGCTCTCCAAAAACTTGCCCGTAAATATGGACCTCTCATGCACCTCCAACTTGGTGAAATTTCAACGCTGGTTGTGTCCTCTCCCAAGATGGCCATGGAGATAATGAAAACACAGGATCTTGCTTTTGTTCAGAGGCCCCAACTTCTGGCTCCTCAATATATGGCATATGGGGCAACAGATATTGCTTTTGCTCCATACGGTGAATATTGGAGGCAAATGAGAAAAATATGTACGTTGGAGCTTCTAAGTGCCAAGAGGGTCCAATCTTTCTCTCATATCAGACAAGATGAGAGCAGAAAACTCATACAATCAATTCAATCATCTGCAGGCTCACCAATCGATCTTAGTAGCAAACTTTTCTCTTTGTTGGGCACCACTGTTTCTAGGGCAGCGTTTGGAAACAAAAATGATGACCAAGATGAGTTTATGTCTTTGGTCAGAAAAGCTGTAGCAATGACCGGAGGATTTGAAATGGATGATATGTTTCCTTCATTGAAACCGTTACACTTACTAACTGGGCAGAAAGCCAAAGTGGAGGAAATTCACAAGCGGGCAAACAGAATCCTGGAAGAAATTCTGAGAAAGCATGTTGAAAAACGAACAAGAACAAAAGAAGGCAACAACAGTGAAGCACAGCAAGAAGATCTTGTTGATGTTCTTTTGAGAATCCAACAAAGTGGGAGCCTCGAGGTCCAAATGACAACCGGACACGTCAAAGCTGTCATATGGGTAAGTAAATTAATATTATGCCACAAAACTCATTTTTTTATTTATTCTACCACAAAAATGAAGGATAGACCTATTTATTCACCAAGTCACCGTACATGTTTTTCAGGGGGAAAAAACCCACCTCTTAATATGTTTCACAAGTCACAAGCAAGCAAAAACGGTTAATATAAGTTTACAAGACAATTTTTTTAAGATGGCTGGATAATATGCAATCATATAGCTGTTGCATTTTTTTTTTCAATCGATGGTCACTGATGCTATTAAGATTATCATCTTTACTAGAAAAATTCATTTTGAGCTTTTGAATTATTTTTTTAGATATCATGATATCACATAGGATACAAGAACTTTTTAAATCATTTTTATCCTAATGATAAAATTCAATTTAAATTTTACTTGTATAAAAATATAAAAACAGAATCTCTTTTTTTTTTTCTCTCAAACAACATTAAAAATAATATTTTTTGACAAAAATAAAATTCTTGAAAGTTTTTTTTTCCTGAAATTCAATTTCCAATGTAAAGAACTCTTAGAATAATAGTAAATCCAGTGGAGAAAGATTCTTGAATTCAATAACCCAATCAACAACCTTTATTAAAAATGTTCAAACACACATATGTTGAAATATTTGGGCGGTAAACTGCAGTTTCCAAAAATTAAAAATGTCAAATTGAGTTTTTCTTTTCTGACAGCTAGGGTCAAATTGAGTTATATAGTATTATTTGTAGACTTGTTTGATGTTTGCATAATTTGGGTGCATGAGTCAAATAGACAGCACGAAAGATTACAAGAGTACCGTATGAACTAAGTAATTCAAAAACACATGTAGAGAAAGATTAATTTATATTCAGTGTAATTTTTTCACATTTTAATGAATTTTTACTAGATTATTTTATTTTAAAATTTAATTTTAGAATAAAAGTTATTAATTATACACAATATTATATTAATACAATTTAATATTTCACAATTAATTACACACAAAGAAATAACCTTCAATTATTTATTATTATTATTAGACGATTACAAAATTTGATACTTACATTAATCTAAGTAATTAGGTAGTTCTAGTTTAATATGATTAGATCGATAATTACAATTACATTATACAAAAACATGATTCGAAGATAAAATGTGAATTACATGTTTATAAAGAAAGATGAAAAAATTCACGGGTTTGATTATCTTTGCCAATAAAACTAATATATTAACATTTGATGATTTAAAAGAAAATACAAAATTATCAAATTGATGGCATAGTTATCTAACCCACAATTTTATCAAACCCTATTATTTTCATTCTAATCCATTAAACTAAGTCATCATATTATTCTTTTCATGCGATATTTCTCTTGTTTATCTAGGACATATTTGCTGCTGGAACTGATACCTCAGCATCAACGTTGGAGTGGGCAATGGCAGAGATGATGAAAAATCCAAGAGTGAGGGAGAAGGCACAAGCTGTAATAAGACAAGCATTCAAAGGAAAGGAAACTATATGTGAAACTGATCTAGAAAAACTTAGTTACCTAAAGTCAGTGATCAAAGAAACGTTAAGGTTACACCCTCCTTCTCAGTTGATCCCTAGAGAATGCATCAAATCAACCAACATTGATGTGTACGAAATACCAATAAAGAGTAAAGTCATGATAAACACATGGGCAATTGGAAGAGATCCCCAATATTGGAGTGATGCTGAGAGGTTTATCCCAGAGAGATTCGATGGTAATGATATCGATTTCAAAGGGAATAGCTTTGAGTATATACCTTTTGGGGCAGGAAGGAGAATGTGTCCAGGCATGACATTTGGTTTGGCTAGCATTACGCTTCCATTGGCTTTATTACTCTATCACTTTAATTGGGAACTCCCAAATAAGATGAAACCTGAAGATTTGGATATGGATGAACACTTTGGAATGACAGTTGGCAGGAAAAACAAATTGTGTTTGATTCCCATCGTTTACCAAGCTATATGATACTTATATTTTTCTAATAGGCAAAAAAGGATATAATAAAAGTACCAATGTTACCATTGATAATGTTTGTAGTGTCTCTACAATTTGGGGAGTCTTGTCTAATGTAATTTATTGTTTGTTACTAAATCTATAATCCATAATCCAATGTTTTTAAATTTGAATTGGTGATTAAACCAATAAAGATACTGATTTAAGGTTTAATGATTTAATATTAATTGAATCGTTGTTGAATTAATTTTATATATTTTAATATTATATAACATTTTAAGTAATAAAATAATATAAAATTAGGATTAAAAAATTATAAAATTTGTATAAAGGACTAAATTATATGTTTCATAAGATAGAAATTAATAGCAGTTAACAAAATAATTGATACTTATGTAAAATATTTAAGTATATATTTTTATTTTTATTTAAAATTTTTTAGATTAAATAAAAAAACAATTTACTTTTTAAAAAGACAGATTCAGCACCAATTTTTCATGGTTCTCACCGATTCTAAAATACTCCATTGTTTGAAGTATCCAAACCGATCACAACTTTTCTTAATTAGCGTATAATACTTTTTATGACATGACATCATATTTCTATCAATATATATATATATATATATATATATATATATATATATATATATATATA
>CM023951.1:5327795-5430518 GCA_013407115.1 Glycine latifolia
ATATTTATAAATTTTAGACAAACTAACCCAAACTACTCGTATCTATTTATTGGATGAACACTCTTATCACCTCCACACTAATAAATTTAATAATTTACAAACTCTAAATCAAACATCACATGAACTTGTTCGATCGATAATTTTAGTACTAGATTCGAAAACTTTAAATCAATAAATAAGAGTTTGGTTTTTAGGACTAATTAATAGTAAATAAAAACACTTTAAGGAGTTTTTGTTTTCAAACAAACAATCATTTAGATTTTTAATTTAATAAATAAGGTATATCTCAGAAATTTTTATAAGAACAAATTTTATAGTAAGTATAAAAGAAGTAATCAGATTATAATATCTTCATTCTAAGAAATCGTAAACACTTTTTGTAAACAAGTATAAAATAATACTTGAATCAACAACATTTACTAGTATACTAATATGTTTGTCATAATACAATACAAAAACATGCATAGTAAAAAATAATAAAGAATGAGTCATAGGCAGGAAAATAAATTATAAATAAAATACAAAATTATTAAAGGAAAAGATATCATCGAAAGAAATTATTATACAAAGAGAAAAGAAATAACCAAGAATATACTGTAGAATCAAAAAACCATGAACACAACTAAGTTCGAAAAACCATGAACACAACAAAGTTTGATATATGCAAATATTCATAATGGAATAAAAGCAATACATCATTGTCTATTTATAAAAAAAATACAAATAATTACTCTTTGAAGTAGATCTTAACATGTGTCCTTAAACGTTGACTCCTTCAAAATTTGCCACTTGTAGTACCCATCTTCTAAATTCAATCAATCTTCAACGGTTTCATTCAACGGTTTCATAAGTATCAGTCTGACCATTCAGTTTATTATTCTAGATTTATTTTTCTTTGGAACCATATCATCCAATGTTAAAAGTAGACATGATAACGGGGCAGGGCGGAGGCGGGTATTACATTTCTCATCCCCGCCCCCGATCCTCGTCGGGGTTAAAAACACATACTCATCCCCGTCCCTGTTGGGGGTCGGGTTTCCCCGCTCCGCCCCACCCTTGCTAATTGATTAAACTTTTTAAAAAAATAAATCTCTTCTTGGCCTCACTGTAAAGCACAACCCCTATGATGGTGATTCCGAACCCTGCCATTCTCATAATAGTCACCGGATTCCTAAAAATCAATACTGAAACCACTGTTGCCACCACTGCCTTGGCATTTCCCAACACCTGCAGTGTCAATGCATTGGTATGCTTCGTGACAAGAAAATTCGTCAAGTTCACCAAATACGCCATGATGGCATTCCTAAGCAGCAAGAACACAATAAAAGGGTCACCTTTGACCTTCTTAACAGTCAAAGCCAACACATTTCCTTCAATGTAGAGAGTAAACGACAACAAAATCAATGCCGCCAAAGGGCGCCATGTAGAGAAGCAAGTTCATGGAGTGAAGCTTCTTGGCCTCTGAAGTCAACAAAATCCCTTGAATAACGGATTTCAAAGCAAGACCAATCGTGGAACTGACACAGACCAAAAACCTAAACAAATGAAACAAATGTTTACTGTTGCTCGTGACAACGATGCCGAACACCAATGGCAACAATGCAAGGTAAACCTCATCGGTCTCTTTCTTGCATGTGATTAAGAAAGCAAAGATAGCTGTGAAAAACAGGGTGGTTGCACTGATGGCTTGGTTGAAGAAGATGGGGAGGTAGCGGAGGGAGGTGTTGCCACAGACGATGGAGAAGCAAAAGATGGCGCTGAGTGCGAGGATCTTAAAGAACTATTTTTTAGAGTGGATGTGTTGGAGAGGAACGAGTTCGAGGAAGTTGATGGAGGCGTAAGAGTATGCGGCACATGATAGCATTTGAAGCATTGTGAGGAAGATGGGCTACTGCGACACTTTTAGTTTTAGGTTTATAATTTCTAAATGATAAGGTTTTTAGTTTCAGGACGGAAGCGGGGTCGAGACGGGTATCGCATTTCTCATACTCGCCCCCGTTGTTGGTTATCGAGGAAAACCCGACCCTGACCCTAAACCCGACCATGTCTAAAGAAAATACATCCGTTTTCTTATATATATATTGAATCGATTATATATCTGTCAACACTTCTATTTATTTTATCTATCTTTCAATCGATTCCATATTTTCGACATTGACAAAACAAATTTTATTATTGTATTATCATTCTTATTTGAAAGGAAATTAATCGAATATTTAATTGAAAATTTTATTCAAATGTCCCCATCAGAATTATAGAAAATTAACAAGAAATCACCATAGATAATTGGGGATTTTAATTTAAGTATGTTATCAAATGTTGGATCTAATATGTATATGGAGAAAAAATTATTGAGAGAAATAAAAATTTAGCAATTTCTACGTTTTGAAAAAATTTATTCTCCAACTATTGATTAAAGTTACTCTTGGTATTAAAAAAAAAAATCCTTTCACACTCAGCCCAAGTTTCGTGTTCAATTGAAATTGCTAATCTTCTTTAGGATTTAGAAGTATGGGTTGGATGTCAACTGGGACTTGAATAAATGAGCCGCCTAAGGAATAGTCATTCTTAGTTGTGCTATAAAAAAAACCAGTCTTAGTCGACCATGACAGTACTGACTGGTCTGTCTTAGTCTAAGTTGAAATTTTCTGAAGAATAAAATAAAAAAGTTCAATTTTGTCAATAAAGTAAAATAAAGTAAAAAAAGTTGAATATCGGCTGCTGCGTTTATATTTTCAGTGACTTGGTTAAGCAATTTAAGCATCAGTGGAAAGCTGCAATGAACTTGGTCGAGATAGCTAGCGATAATAATTAAATTGTTGCCGTCTTGTTTGAATTTCAAAGCAGTTAAATTATTTGTTTTCGTGATGAAGCGAACCTAAGACGTTAAAATATTCTTAAACACTCAAAATGCTATTTAATCCTTAGTAAGAGACAAAAAAAACTAATATAACGTGACAAAGAAAAAAAGAGAAAAATAAACCGTTTTCTACCCACAATACAATAATGTATTATATTTATATAGAACTTTAATACAGTTAATTAGTTATGATTTTTTTATGGAAATTGTAATTAGATATTATATTTATACAGTATTATTAGTTTGACTAGCTCGTGTGCACAATAGGTGAAAGTGAATTGAGGAAAATAGAAAAGTGGCCAGGTTCAATTTATTTGTGGAATACTGTTTAATTTGGACTTATTTTCTAATTGCTTGGAATTGTATATATGTATCTTGCCTATTTATTCCAATTTCTACAACCTGTGTCAAATTGAACTTATCAATATTATTCAATTTTGTTTATAAAAAAAATTAAAATCAAAGGAAATATAATCAATTGTCTACTAATTCTCGACAGAAGCAAAGGTACACAAAAGAAAGATTAAACGCCTAGAAGCTGAGGGAAATCAATCAAATTTGTTCACGTATATCTCTAGTCAATAAAAGGCTTCAATAAAAAAAGAAAACATGTATCCTAAATGGCATCATATGACATTGCTAGAGAAAAAGAAGGATATCATGCAAGGAGAATTAGAGTCTTGCATCTTTAGAAAAATGGCAATTAAAAAATTTCAAAGTGTAATAATGTAGATTGTCTCGAGGTGTTTGTGGTTTTATTTCAATTAGTTTTGAGATAAAAAAATCTGATATCTTAAATTTCTTTTAAAAAAGCTTTCCGGAATAAAAAACAAACCCACACAATTTCAAGAAAACGCGCCCACACAAATTGAACAAAATAAAAGCTCAGGAGTTTTTTAATAAGCACTAATTGTGTAAGAGTATATAAGACTATATATGGTTCGCATTAGGATTTAAATTTCATTAAGAACCCAAAGGATTCTCAGCAAACAAGAAACTCCTAAGACGAGTAGTTGAGTCTAGTTATTTCCCTTAAAGCCATGGAATATTCTCTACTGTCCATTGTTATTACCTTCTTTGTGTTCTTGCTCTTGCATTGGCTAGTTAAAACTTACAAGCAAAAATCGAGTCACAAGTTGCCTCCTGGCCCATTGAGGTTACCTATCATTGGTAACCTTCATCAGCTAGCATTAGCGGCTTCACTTCCTGATCAAGCTCTCCAAAAACTTGTTCGCAAATATGGACCTCTCATGCACCTCCAACTTGGTGAAATTTCAACACTTGTTGTGTCCTCCCCCAAGATGGCCATGGAGATGATGAAAACGCATGATGTTCATTTTGTGCAGAGGCCACAACTTCTGGCTCCACAATTTATGGTCTATCGGGCAACAGATATTGCTTTTGCTCCATACGGTGATTATTGGAGGCAAATCAGGAAAATATGTACCTTGGAGCTTCTAAGTGCCAAGAGGGTCCAATCTTTCTCTCATATCAGACAAGATGAGAACAAAAAACTCATACAATCTATTCACTCATCTGCAGGCTCACCAATCGATCTTAGTGGGAAACTTTTCTCTTTGTTGGGAACCACTGTTTCTAGGGCAGCGTTTGGAAAAGAAAATGATGATCAAGATGAGTTTATGTCTTTGGTCAGAAAAGCTATAACAATGACAGGAGGATTTGAAGTGGATGACATGTTTCCTTCATTGAAACCATTGCATTTATTGACCCGACAGAAAGCCAAAGTGGAGCATGTTCACCAGCGAGCAGACAAAATCTTAGAAGACATTCTCAAAAAGCATATGGAAAAACGAACAAGAGCAAAAGAAGGCAACGGTAGTGAAGTAGAGCAAGAAGATCTTGTTGATGTTCTTTTGAGACTCAAAGAAAGTGGCAGCCTCGAGGTTCCAATGACTATGGAGAACATCAAAGCTGTGATATGGGTTAGTAAATATTATGCCACAAAACTCTTTTTTTTCTTCCGTTTTTTTAATTTTTTCACAAAAATGAAGGGTAGAACTATTTACTTATCGTACTTGTTTTTTTGGAAAAAAAAAAAAGAAAATAAAACAATACTTGTATTAGATCTTTTAATAAATTTTTTACTACATAATTTTATTTTAAAATCAAATATTTAAAATTTATTATCACTACAAAAAACTGAAATTTCCAACGGTAAAAATCCGTCGATAAAACGGATGTAAGAAATTTAACCAACGAATTTTTTTGTATGTGGATAACTTTCGACAGAAATATCCATCGTTAATTTCTGACGGATTGTTCAAGGAAAATTACCGACGATTTTATCTGTCAGAATTTGTCGATAATTTTGGATGGATATTTTTTTTGGTAATTTGCGAACGAACATATCCATCGATAATGTCTTATGAAATACATTTGTGAGACATTAGTGACGGATTGTTCCGTCGGTAAATTACTTTAAAAAATTTAGGATTAAATTTATTTTTATTAATAGTTTATTTATTTATATTATTTAACATCATATTGAAATTAACTCATATATGTAATTAATAAAATACTTAAATTCATAAATCCAAAACAAATGTTAAAAAAAATTGACTTAAATTCAAAATAAATCTAAAATAAAAGCAGAAAGTTTAATATATATGTCAATAGTAATTTTGTGTTGCTAAGTCAGTAATCAAAATAGTTATTATTTAATAAATTATTAAAAAAATTTTGCTGTATATTTTTCGTCTGAAAATCTATCCATAAATCACACATATTTGACATAATATTTTTCGTAGGAAATATATCGTCGGAAATATCAATATTTTTTGTAGTGTATGATATATAAAATATTAAATTAATTTAAAATTATTTATATTTTAAAATTAAATACACACAAAAATAACCCTTCATTTTTTCATTTAGATGTTTACAAAATTTGATATTCACAATCAAAGTAATCACGTGTACAATTAAGTTAGTTAAACAGATTTTTTGTCAAAAATTAATTATCGATAAAACTGATAAAAATTTCACATCAATATCATGATGATAAAAAAAAATGTAGTTCTAGTTTAATGATTAAATCAATAATTATAATCACATCATACAAAATATTTATCACGTGATCATGTAATTAGCTAATCCACGATCTTATCAAACCTTATTATTTTTGTTCTAATCTATTTAACTAATTCATTATATTTTTTATTTCCATGTGGAAATATTTGTTTTGTTTATATAGAACATATTTGCTGCTGGAACTGATACCTCAGCATCAACTTTGGAGTGGGCAATGTCAGAAATGATGAAAAATCCAAAAGTGAAGGAGAATGCACAAGCTGAATTAAGACAAAAATTCAAAGGAAAGGAAATAATACGTGAAACTGATCTAGAAGAACTTAGTTACCTAAAGTCAGTGATCAAAGAAACGTTGAGGTTACACCCTCCTTCTCAGTTGATCCCCAGAGAGTGCATCAAATCAACCAACATTGATGGGTACGAAATACCAATAAAAACTAAAGTCATGATAAACACATGGGCAATTGGAAGAGATCCCCAATGTTGGAGTGATGCAGATAGGTTTATCCCAGAGAGATTCAATGACAGTTCTATTGATTTCAAAGGAAATAGCTTTGAGTATATACCTTTTGGGGCAGGAAGGAGAATGTGTCCAGGCATGACATTTGGATTGGCTAGCATTACACTTCCATTAGCTTTATTACTCTATCACTTTAATTGGGAACTCCCAAATAAGATGAGACCTGAGGATTTGGATATGGATGAACACTTCGGAATGACAGTTGCAAGAAAAAACAAGTTGTTTTTGATTCCCACTATTTATGAAGCTTCATGATACATGTATTTTCTTATAGGCCGAAAGAGATTTAATAAGAATACCAGTGTTACTCTCAAAATAAAAAAAGTTATGGAGAATAAAGGAACTCAATACACACACAAATATAATATTTGTAGTGTCTGTTGATACCTCCCCACACTTTGGAGAGTCTAGTTTGATGTAATTTTTTGTTTGTTATTGAATCTTTAATCTATAATATTTGATAATCATTATTATGGAATTTTTTTGCAAGTGTCAAGTTTTTACTATTCATTGTATAATACATTTATACACTGTTTTCTTCTTTTTATATTCTTTTCTTATACAGATTTTTATTTTAACAAACTTATTAACATTATTATTTTAGAAAATTATATAAAACAGAGATTTTAAAATAAAGCTATTTTATAATTAATTTAAATAATTCCCCATTTAATATAAATCTATTTGTTGTTATTAAATATATTAATACTGATATGTACTATATAGTTTTGATATTTATTTAATGTTGAAATGGTAAACTCATTTAAAATTGTATAAGAATTTATATCATACACAATTAATATAAAATTTAGATGCATAATCATTTTCACTATATAATAAAAATATATAATTTTTAATAATTGAAGTAAATTAAAAATGTTTATTGTATATCATTTTTTTAAAAGATTTGAAAAAAGATAGGTCCATGTACAACTTCAATTACATATGTATTATATTATATTGTCTTTAAAATATATAATTTTATTGTAAATTAAAATATTTTTATTATAATTCTCAACTTAATTACTATCATTTTATTTCATGTATTAAACTCTCATGCAACATCTATATATAATAAGATATTTTATTCTTTGTATTATACGAGTTATTTGAAGTTTGGTTTATGTATTATTTAACTCATTACTTAAAAAAATAAAAAAAATTGTTTTAAAAATATTTTCAACTAATATTCAATTTCAATATATTTAGTTTAATTTTTTTATACTTTAAATTATTCAGAATATTATTTATAAACTTAATTAAAATATTACGAAAATAACAACTTATTTTATTTGAAATATCACTGTAAAACGTTAAAGCAAAAGCAACGATGAAGAAAATTGCAGACTTAATTAACATTTCACAATGGGTGGAAAGATTGAAAGTTTTTCAGAAAACTAAAAATCGCTTGAGGAAATTCATAAGTGCGTGTTTATATTTATGTTCAAAGCTACGTTGAACGACAATTCTACAATTTCTCCCGGTCACGTATGTTTGAGTGTCTTGATCGGTGTGCGAGTGACGAATCAAACACACCTGTTGACTGTTGTTATGGTTGCTCACCTTCTATAATTAGGATGAATGAATAAAGGAAAATGAGAAAATTTTGCACAAACACTGCTATTGAGCATAATCAATTATGTCATGGAAACGGGCTTCGAGCAAAATTATAAAAGTCACTCAACAAAAAACGAATTAGGTAACAGGGCATGAGGCCCATCTATGCACAGGAAAACAAAAACAAAACCACTCCAGAACTTTAAATCAAAAGCCAGTCCATGATAATGCAAGCATACAATATTAACCTTCTTTTTTTGACGGCATACAATGTTATCCATTAGAACCTGAATAAAATAAAGTTAAAATAAAGAGTCCAGCTAGCGAAAGAATCCAAGCTACTAAAGCTAGCAATAAACTAAACAAAAACATGTGAAGTCTAAAAGGAAAAGTCGTAAAGCTTCTCAAGCATTTGTGTCATGCATTCCCATTATTATTTCTTATATTTTTCATTTATTTCCGAAAGTTCATTCCAGGAAATAAAAGTGAGAAATTCCTTAATTAATGTTCTAAAAATACTGGTTAACAAGACTCATTAACCAGCCAGAGATTCGTATATCATGTGGTCAGGTGGAGATGACTTCAGGCACGACTCAACAATTCATTTTTTTGTTAAATTTGTTTGCACCAATTCTCATTAAGGAAACAAAAGTGGGAGTGCAAGAAACAAGTGTTTTCAGGTTTATTGTTTTGTGTGCTGTTGGGCCACTCTTAGAAGTTCTTATATTTTTGGGCCTTCTGGCCTGAGATTTTATTGTAATGCAGTTGATAAAAAAATAAAGAAGCGGACGCCGCGTACAAAACACATAGCATAATAACAATTAATTATGTTAAGTATACAAAATTACATATGCTCAACATAATCGATTATAATCGCATACATAATACATGCATAATCTGTTTCACTTTCATGAACTTACCAGATGGAGCAGATTGACACACACACAAAAAAAAAAAAACAGATTGGAGCAGGTCACAAATGATCATTTAAAAGAGTCACCGAATTTTATTAAGAGTTATTTTTCTATGCAAAAGAGAGTATTTTTATACTAAAATATAAAAATAAATTCAGATTACATAACCTTACGTAAATAATTAAAATTTAAAGCTACATCTCTTTAAAAAAAACTACTTATCACTTAAAAGAATCACGTAAAGTTGTATATAGTTATATGATTTATATATACTCTTCTTATTCTCGTATTAAGAAAAAACATTATAATTGGATAAATCTTATATTAACGACTGACTCAATTTACTTTTCATTAAATCATAAAATTGACATTCCGTGAATTGTGTGTATCTTTTTTTTTTTTTTTGTGCCCTGACATTATTATTTGGGATCGATGCTTATCCAAACGGATCACTAAAGCATGTAACACCCTTGGTACCTTAGTTGGAAACGGAACTTGGGTGTGCATGATGTCTCCCATTACCCGAAAATATTAAACATTTTCTTGGCTTCTGGATCACAAAAGCCAAGAGACAAAGTTGGAGTGATTGGTCGTGATCAGTCAGATTAATAAGGATTTGTTTTGCATGATAAATCAAGGGTACGTTCTAGGGCTCAAGATTATATGTTTGTTCTCGTGTCTTTCTTCGTATTTTGAATGGTATTTCCTCTCTTATTATTAATGAAATGCCATAAGTATATTTCACTCAAACAAAACTCAAGCGTACGTTCCAAATTTTCTGGATCATGGGATTCACGACTTGTCTAAAGGCTGACTTATATGGTATATATGCCGCATGCATGGTCTCCACCTAGCGTGGTCTATATATGACTATAAGGACTCTTACAGTTACAAAACTGATTCCAATTAAGATGGTTTTAAATTTAATTTGCTTCGTCATGGTGCTAATAAAATGCATCCCTCGGCTCCTATGATTAATTAGACAGATACAATCGCTTACTCAAAGGGATTGGCATATCACATTTACGTATACCTTTAGAGAACAAAATTTGAATGGTCAATTGATTACGAATCACTCTATTTACTTTTCTTTAATTAAATTAATAAAAAAATTAACATTCTGTCAATTGATTGTATCTTAAGAAATCGTTATCTTTTATTTATTAAGTAATTAATGAAATATGACTTAACTCATTCCAGTTCATTTGATCATTTTCTAATTTATCCTTTATTAAATCTTAGGCAAGATAACGGCCAAAACCGTCATTTTCATTAATCATATCTTTTTTAATTTGTGAGAATCAAATTTATAATAATTTATATACTGCTCAACCAATAAAATAAACTCTTTTGTATTTTCATAAATTAAATTTTAAATATGTATTGATCAATTTTTTAATTTATCCTTGATTAAATCTTAGGCAAGAAAACGCCCAAAATCTTCATTTTCATACATCAATTTGAAAGTATGAATTGGCTATTTCTTTAAACCGATGGATAATGATATAAGAATGGACATTGAACACTAAAAAAAATACACTTTTATCAAAAGAAGAAGAAGACATTGAACCTAAATTCAAAATCTGCTCCAATACATACAAAACCTAATATTAAAATATGCATAGTGCAAATTTTGTTGAAGAAAAAAAGATATTTTGACTTTAAAAAAATTACGTAATATAATAGTGTAATACCATTGCCAATGACTGTTCAAATCTTCAGATGTAAATTTTTAATGAGTGAATAATTAATTTAGTCTTTAAAATGTGGGGTTACCAAGTTTGAAATTTGTTTTGTTAAAAGACAAGGTAATCTGATAGCTGATACTTCTTTAGCCAATTATATTTAACCTTTTCTTGCCCGGATAGAGTTTGGATTGAGGACTAATCTTTCCAAATCTATTATTTTCTGCTTTGTGATCGATGTAAGTAACTTTTTTTCGGGTGAATGAAATCTCAAGTATTGGCAGTATAAAAAAAAAGTCTTTAATTAATATTGTAAGTTAGTTAGATTGGCCTATAAAATTAATAAAATAGCAAAATACTTTTTGAAAGTGTAAATTATCAATTATTTTAGTTATTGAAATTTTAATCATCGGTTCAATATGGTATATGAAAATTTTTAAAATAACAAAATAATTTCTAAAATTATAATTTATCAATTAACTTAGTTATTTCATTATTAATTAGTGTCATCTAATTAATTTTGTTAAAAACACTGAAATGACATTTAGTTACCTAAGTGACAACTAACTAGGTTCACATATATATTTGATTGTTACATCACATGAATGAAAATGACCGAAATATGATAGAATAATAATTAGTTTTTTCCTTCTCAATGTCTTTTTTTATTCCTTTAATTTGCTCTTCAATGCATGACATTAGATGTTGGCTAATACTCAAATAAAAAGAGATGAAATTGACTAATAATGAAAGATTAAATCGACTGATATTTGTAGTTGACGAACTATATTTTTTTAAAATATTAGGGACCAATTTGATTATTCATTACAATTTTAAAGACTAAATTAATTGGTAATTTTACAATTTGTAAATCTTAAAGATTAAATTATTTGGTAGAATAATAAAATTACGCATGCATTGTTATTATATATACCTTCTTTCTATTCTTACTCTTGCATTGGCTCATTAAAAATTACAAGTCAAAATCCACTCACAAGTTACCCCAGGCCCAAGGAAGTTACCTCTCATAGGGAACCCCTGCATCAACTAGCAGTGGCAGGTTCACTTCCACATCATGCTCTTCGAGAACTTGCTCATAAATATGGATCTTTCATGCACCTCCAACTTGGTGAAATTTCTGCAGTGGTTGTATACCTCCTCAAATTTTGGCCTGTGGGGCGACAGATATTGCTTTTGCTCCATACGGTGGCCGGTGATTATTAGAGGCAAAATTTAATGAGAAAAAAAAAAGTGTGTTAGAGCTTCTAAGTGCCTGGAGGGTCCAATCTTTCTCTTATATATTTGAGAAGATGAGGCAAGAAAATTTATAGACTCCATTCGAACATAGATCAGCAGGCTCACCAATCAAACTACTCTGCATGCGTTTGGAAACAAATCTGAGTAACAATATCAGTTGTCTGTGTCGTTGGTCAGAGAATCAATAGCAATGACAGCAGCATTTGAACTATATGATTTATTAGATAGATCTTATATTTACGAGTCACTCTATTTACTTTTGACGAAATCATAGAAAGTGACATTACGTGAATTGAATGTATCTTAAGTCATCATTATCTTCTCTCAAAAAATAAAAAAGGAAGCCATCATTATCTTTTATTTTTATATATGCAATACTCAGTTTACTTTTTGTTAAATTAATAATAAAATTAACATTCTTTAGTTGACTACTGTATCTTAAGCCAACATAATCTTTTATTCTATTTATTTGACATATCAGTCATTTTCTTTTCTTTTATTAATAAAAAATATGACTTAACTCATTCCAATTAATTTGATCATTTTCTAATTTATCCTTGATTAATTAAGTCTTAGGCAAGAAAACGCACAAAATTGCCATGTTCATACATCAATTTGAAATATTTATTGACTTCATTTTGTTTAAACCTATGGATGGTGATATATGAGTTAATAGATGACCAGAAGAAGTAAAGCTCAATAATTAACTGCTTATGATGCATGATTCTTGTTTGTATAAGAAAATTTTGTATATTCTTTTATTAAATAAATCATTTTCATTTATGCAAGTTTCATACGGAATGACACTGTTTAATCTAATAAAGTTTTAAGAAAAGAATGTTTGTTTCAATAGAATAAAATAAGTTTGAAGGAATTTTATATTTTCCTTGTGATATTCACATTTTTTAAACTCTATTTTAATTTTAAAATATATCTTCTCAACGAAAAGTAAATCGTATGAACTTTTTTGAGATTTGTCCTTTTATATACACTTTGATATTCCTTTATTTTTAATTTTTATAGAAAATCTATTAATTTTTATACTTTTATTACACCAACTCTCCTTAGACATAAAAAAGTGTTACACTTACCCTTCTTTAGGAGAGTTCAAAGTAACATAAAAAAATGGAAAAGTATCATGAGAATAAAAATATTACTTTTCTCTCCATTTTATTAAAGAATAAATAGAAAATTTATCTGCTTTATTTCGTGCTATATTCTTCATCCCGAATCACGTTGTTCAATCTAATAAAGTTTTAAGAAAAGACGCTAAACACTAAGGTTTGAGTTTGTTTCAATGGAAAAAAAATAAGTTTAAACAGAAATTTTATATTTTATTTGTGATATTTATATTTCTTATACTTTACTTTTTATTTTTATTTTTAAAATCAAACACACCCTAAAAATATAAAGTAAATTGCACGAACTTTTCCAAAATTTGTCCTTCTATACGCTTGATATTCCTTTATTTTTAATTCTTATAGAAAATTTCTTAATTTTTAAGCTTTCGTTATACCGATTCTCCTTATATATAAAAAAAAGTGTTACACTTACCCTTCTTTAGAAGGGCTCAAAGTAACATAAAAAAATGAAAAAATTTCATGAATAATGAGAAAAAATATTAAGATCAAATGAAATTATATATATTAAATACTGTATATTGGTCTGCTCCATCCAAGAGACCTATTGTGTTTTTTAAGTGAGAAAAATTTATGACTTATAATGTTTATAATAATAATAATAATAACAACTTAAATTTGACTTAAATAATAATTTAGTTCCTATAAAATATTATATATATTTGTTTATTTTAGTTTTTTTAAAAAAAGTATTTTAGTTCTTGTTGTCGAGTAATATAGTTGATAATTTATTGACATGTTATGTCATTAAAAAGTTTGACATGATAATTATATATAAAATTATTTTTGTAAATTATATTTTTAAGTCCTTTTTTATTCATAATAGTTTAGATGTCCGATTAGCTAGTTGATGCTGATTAAAAACAAAATTTTAAGAAATGCACATAATTATCTTTGTTAAATTCTTTGATGACAAAAACAAATAAGTAAACTAATGACAACGTCATTGTTACATCATCATTAATATTGTTGATAATAAGGACTGAAAAAGAACTTTACATGACTAAAATAAAAAAAAATCTTTTAAAAACTAAAAGTAAAAAAATGAAATACTGTAGTGACCAAATTGTTATTATATAAAAGTTATATCAATAAAAACGGATCTAACATTTAATATTTTCATTAAATATATTAGTATTTTTTTTTTTGTATCGATTAGCCAGTCAATTATGAAAGACGTTGCATTATCGGAGAAACATTGACTGGAATCGGTAAATAGATTATACACAGTCGAATTAATTAAGGTTGAACATATATGTCAACTTCATTAATTACGTTGTGGTTAGTGGTCACGGGACGTTTTGACTTTTTATTAATAGTAAGCTGACTTTATAGCGCAGAGGTGTAAGCAAAACATATAGTTTAACTTTCACCTGTCAAAGTATAAATGATTTATTTAAAAGCGGATAAGATATGTGGTTGAGTTGAATAATAATCTCGTTTCTAGACTCTAACTCCGCTTGACAAACTTATAAATAATAGGTAAACTGTTAACATGTAATTAGTGTGGTCTAATATTATTTTCTACATGCATCCATGGAAAGTATTATAGTAATTAAAAAGAACATGTTATTATATTTATAATAATTATTATTAGATTTTTAAACTAATCGAATTAAAATATAATTTATATATAATGCCATTCCAAAAGTTTTTGTTTTCGCACATGCATGTATTTGTTTTAAGGTAAGAATCAATATATATTGCAATTTGCTGATTTGCTCCTAGAATGATATCGTCACGGCCGATATTGTTGTATGGTAAGAAAAGAATCAGCATACTTTGCAATTTGCTGATTAACTAGGTCCTAGAATGTATCGTCACGGCCGATACTGATGGAACCATAAAATATGAAACACATTTTCTTATTTCGTAAATATTATATAGGTTTTGTTTGAATTTAGTGTCTATCATTTTTTATAAATAGTACACTTTCTAATTTCATGAATATGACATGATATGTTTTGAATTTTATGTTTATAAATTTTAATAAGTATTAAAATTTAACAAGTTTTAATAAATATTAGATATGAAACACATTTTCTAATCCATGAATATGATAATTTTTTTAATGATAATATGATAAGTAATATATGTTTAAAATCCATGTTTATGTTTTAAAAAAATATTAAATAAGTGAGATTTATTTAATGTTATGAATATGAAATTTATAAACATAATTTCACCATGTTAGATAATCTTCGAAATTAAATTAAAACAACTGATTTTGATTAGTGCAAATTCTTTGCAGTAAAACAGAACAATATTTGTTATAATAAAAAAATTATTGGTCTGTATAACATTTAAATTATAAATATAATTAACCACACCAGATCATTTTTTATACGGGTAAATGAAAATAATTGAGTGATGTTACAAAAGAAAAATTAAATTATTTTATTACATAATAAAATTAATCTTAACAAAAAATATAATCCAACGTCTAATTTGACGCTACATAATAACTTTTAAGTTTTTAACCTTTAAATAAGAGGAATATAATCTCAATAGAGAAATTATGTTTGTATTTATTTATTTTCAACAAAAAGAGAGAAGTATGTAATTAATGAGACGATATATAATTGGAGTATAATAAAAAAAAAATTATATATAATGAAGAGAAGTTGAGTAAGGACAATGTTATAAGCATAATATTTTTAAGTATGCAAGTTTCTTCTCATGTAAGCACACTTGTTTTTTTATATAAAAAAATAGATAAAATATTATATGGTGTTGCCACGGACATACATTAAGCTTTTTTTTTCCCTTTTAATTTTCTTCCAGCCAGCAAAATCACGCATTATGAGGTACTTAATTTTCGGATGGCATGTTTTATTTGTAATTCCGCACAGCTTGCTTCTGTACATCATTTGCATGTTAGAGGGTTGGCATGGAACCCAACGTAGCTCCCTGGTATAAAGAAAAATTTAGAAAAAGAACTCAACAACACATTTGGAAGCTTGAAGAAGGAGACGTAGACGCTTTACTGTTGTTATCAAAAAATAAATAAAAAGAGATAAAAATATCACTTTTCATTTTTTTTCTTTCAAAACAGATGTGAACATTGCCAAGAGTCAATCTCATGCATATATAATGGGGATTTTTTTTAAGGAAATTAAAATAGCTAGAGTGCAACGACAATTTCTAATTTGATGTTATAACAGATGTTAATGTGTTTTAATTATGCATGCATATATAAATTTCTTTTTAGAATTTTAAAAAATAATAGTAACTAATAAATTAAGTGTTATAAGAGAAAAATAATAATAACTTACAAAATAATTTATACTTATGTAAAATATTTAAATATATAATTTTATTTATCTTTAAAATATATGTTAAATTAAATTAAAAATAAAAAAGAATTAAAAACTAATTCAAATCGTTTTTTTATTTGCACTACTTTTTTTACTTGTTTTTTTATTATAAATTTTGAACTGATTTAACCGATTTTTTTATCCATTTTAAGTTGCTCCTGTTTTTTGAAGTTATCGGTTTTAACCAAATCCCAATTCAACCAGTCGGTCTAATTAAGTTATTAAACAATAATTTTTTCAATATATTAAACAAAAAAATGTTGAAATTTTTACCAGAATATGTCAAAACTTATGAAATTTAAAGTTTTCAACGACAATTTAATTCATTCAACGCCCCAGCTATGATCTTCCAAGAAAAAAAAGGATAGATAGGTTTCCTGGTGGATTAAACTCTCCTCTATAAATACGAAGTTAGGAACTAGCCCTGGACAAACAATAATATATATAAACCCTTGAGACCTGACTCTATAATAAAGCCATGGAAGCTCAAACCTGGTTCTTGGTTATTGCCTTATTCCTCTTCCTTCTACAGAATCGGCTTGCAAAATATCTCAAGCCAAAACCTAATGTTGCTCACAAACTTCCCCCTGGTCCAAAAAAGCTACCTCTCATAGGAAACATGCATCAACTAGCAGCAGCAGGTCCACTCCCACATCGTGCACTCCGAGAACTTGCTCACAAATATGGACCTCTGATGCACCTCCAACTTGGTCAGATTTCTGCAGTGGTTGTATCCTCCCCCAACATGGCCAAGGAAATAACCAAAACCCATGATGTTGCTTTTGTGCAGAGACCACAAATCCTTTCTGCACAAATGTTGTCCTACGGGGGATTAGATGTTGTTTTCGCTCCATACGGCGATTACTGGAGACAAATGAGGAAGGTGTTCGTGACAGAACTTCTAAGTGCCAAGAGGGTTCAGTCTTTCTCTTTTATTAGAGAAGACGAGGCAGCAAAACTTATAGACACAATTCGAGCATCAGAAGGTTCACCAATCAATCTCACTAGAAAAATTTTCTCACTGGTGAGTGCTTCTGTTTCCAGGGCAGCAATTGGTAACAAATCTAAGGACCAGGATGAGTTTATGTATTGGGTTCAGAAAGTGATAGGATCTGTGGGAGGATTCGAACTTGCTGATTTGTTTCCTTCAATGAAATTCATACATTTCATAACTGGGACGAAGGCCAAATTGGAGAAGCTGCTCAATAGGGTTGACAGGGTGTTGGAAAACATTGTCAGAGAGCATCTAGAAAGGCAAATAAGAGCAAAAGAAGGAAGAGTTGTAGTTGATGAGGACGAAGATCTTGTTGATGTTCTTATCAGAATCCAACAAGCTGACACTCTCGACATCAAAATGACCACTAGGCACGTCAAAGCTTTGATATTGGTTAGTATTAATAAATACTGCAAAATTATCTTTTAAATCTACATGAATATTATGTAGTTAATAGTTCACATTAGAACTGCAAAATTTGAATTGAACTGAACATCTTCTTAAAAACAATTCGATTAAACCGTTTTTACAAAATGGTTTGGTTTGATTTTGGATGAATTCGGTTCTGTTTGATTTTTTTGCACACCCTTGGTCCAAATGCATGTGCTCTCTTTATTTTCCTGAGCTTCCGATTTACAAATTTACGGAGAAAACTATCTGCATAAATAAATTGTTTAATCAACGTCTGGTTTTTAGCTTGTTGAAATAAGTGCCTTTATTGGCCTTTTTATAACCAAATTCAAACCGTTCCCACAGATGCTTTTCCTTTCAAAGTTACGTACGAACAAGAGCGACAGCGAGTCGTAAAAATTAATTTTTTAGAACAAAAAATTGCATACGGGCTGTCGGGCATATATTAGTATGAAGTTAGGTTAAGTAATTGATCTCATTTGTATTTGTTTCTTCTTTGCCAAGTCAATATTCAATAATAGAAAAAGTTCAGTTTTTTACTCTTAGTAGTAAAATAAGTTTGAACCTATAGTCGATCGGCTGGGGTTTGGTTTTTATTTCACTATTCCCATGTTTGCTTCCGGTTTGTTTTATAAAGTATGATGTTGTGTGTATAATGGTAACCATTATTAGACTGTTGTGAGTAATGGATAAGAAAAGAGACATAAAAAACAATTATATAAATTAGGCGGGGGAGGTTGGAATTAACCTTCGGTAGCTTATTTATGTCAACAGATAACTGGGTTTGAGTAATTGATAAGAAAATAGACATAAAAAACGATTATAAATGTAACAATTAAGTGATATGATAAAAAAATAAAAGAAATAGAAAAAAATTGGGAGCTGACGAAAGAGACAATAGGTGTGTATTTACAGTAATCAAAAGTAAACAAATAGAGGTACATGTATTTCCTAGTGAAGTCAACGTAGCTGTACCATGCATTCACTAATTGTTATTTCCTTTTCCTTTCCGACAGTGCATATTTTTCTTTTCTAGCTTGCTGTTTCATACTAACAAATTTTTATAACATTATATTTTTCTATATCTTTTCTGGTATATTAATGATTTTATCTTAGGCTTTTCTCCTCTTTTTTTATCTTTTAATTTTTATACAGAATGTTATACAATTTTATTGTTTAATGCAAATGCTCTTTTGATTTTTACCAAAATTCGTATGAAAACATTTTAATTGGTTGACTAGGATGTATTTGCTGCTGGAATTGATACTTCAGCATCAACACTAGAGTGGGCAATGACAGAAATGATGAGAAATCCAGCAGTGAGGGAGAAAGCACAAGCCGAGTTAAGACAAGCATTTAAAGAGAAGAAAATAATTCATGAAAGTGATATAGAGCAACTTATTTATTTGAAGTTGGTGATCAAAGAGACATTAAGGCTACACCCACCTACTCCTTTATTGATCCCTAGAGAATGCTCTCAAGAAACCATCATTGCTGGGTATGAAATACCTGTCAAAACTAAAGTGATGATAAATGTATGGGCAATTTGTAGGGAGCCCAAATATTGGACTGATGCAGAGAGGTTTGTCCCAGAAAGGTTTGAGGATAGTTCTATTGATTTCAAAGGAAATAACTTTGAGTATCTACCATTTGGGGCAGGAAGAAGAATATGTCCAGGCATCTCATTTGGTTTAGCAAGTATTATGCTTCCATTGGCTCAATTACTTTTGTATTTCAACTGGGAGCTACCAAATGGGATGAAACCTAAGAGTATAGATATGACTGAACGCTTCGGATTGGCTATTGGAAGGAAAAATGATTTGTGTTTGATTCCCTTTGTTTATGATCCTTGAGTGCATGATTGAGGTGTTCATGTTTATTAACCCCACTTTCAAGTGTCCATGTTTATCAATTTCTCTTTGTTTTGAAGTGATGTCATTATATTTTATTAGTTGAAAAAGTAATTTTATATGCTATTTAACACCTAGAGATGTAAAGAAAAAAATGAGAAAAATATAAATGTGATAGGTGATATAGCGTTAGAAAAAGTGATCTCCGTATATGTAATCTTATACATTTTAAACATGATTGTAATAATAGTAAATCGTTTTCCATTCTAGAATAACATTACAAGTCTATATATTATGAGCGCAACATATTATATTATATATACTATTGATATAAAAAATATGCATACTTGTTAAACTTTTTGTTTATTTCTACGAAAAGAATAAAAAGTGGGAAGGAAGTTAATTTGCGTGAGATCTAAAAAAAAACTCTATCCCCAAATTGGCATTACATTGGGAGTGGGGAAATGATAGTTCATTTTTTTCAATTAAAAAGGTATAACACACATATATATAAAAGATTAAAGAAAAAAATTATTTAATGATAAGAAAAATATAATAAAGTAAACGATTAATTTTTTTTAATTAGTATATAAATATTTTAATATTTTTTTCTTTCTTTTCACTATTTTTTTCATTCTTTCAAACAGATGAATAGAAATTCACCTCTTTTTATTTCTTCTTATTTTTATCCATCCAAACAATACATTATGAAAAACAAGAGAAATAAAATAAAGAATTTTTTTTGACAATTCAACTTGAAAGTAACCAAGCATAAGCAACATTGAGAATGTGAATGGTGCAATTAAGAGAATATTTATGATAACAAGTTTGCAGTTTAAGTCTCAAAGAGCAGAGATCCAAAAAGAGAAGAATGAAACATAAATAGTTGTGATTAGTTTAGTTTACAGGCAGTACGTAGCACAATCAAGTAATGAAGAAGTCTCAGAGAATGGAGATCCAAAGAGAAGAATGAAGTAAAAATAGTTGTGATAAGTTTTCAAGAAATATATATATATATATATATATATATATATATATATATGTAGTAGTAGAATCAAGTAACGAAAATCAATTAGAGATCCATGATAGAAAATTGAAATGATAGAGAACATTTGGCGCCACTGTTGAGCTTCTGTCTAACCAAAGGCTTGAACTGCTCAAGGTCACAAGAATATCTGAGTTAGGTTAGTGACTGCAACAAGGAAAGGGTTACAAATGGAAAGGAAGAACAAGATGTCATGTGGAATGTTCTGCAGGATCATAATAAGGTTTCTGGTTATGACTCAGACAACACCATCAAGGCTACTTGCCTGGTAAGTGCATGTGTCATCCTATTATATTATAAATTTCAATAGGAATCAATTCAACATAAGTACTTGACTTTGAGTTGCAAAAAATTGATGACGTATCCACCAAGTCCTATTATCACCCTTCGTGCAGTGCAGCCATGAAAGAGTGCACATTTTCATGCTAGATTACATTAGGGTTAGGAAGCCTCTAGGTTCTGAATTCAGGGCTTACCATCTTGAAATAAAATGTTCAGTACTGGAGCTGCGCTGTTATTATAATAACAATAATCCTGCATTAGTGGGATTCACATTCTGATTTTCGTTGATAATAATAAATAATGATAATTATTATTTATTTTATTTTTTAAAAAAACTATTAAATCATAGAATACCAACCTTTCGGTCATATGTTGTTGTGAAAATCACTATTTAATTAAAGAAGAAAGCGAATATAGAAAGTGAGTTAATTGAGAGTGGAGATATTCAGTCCCACTCTTTAAAATAAGTATTCAAATTTATAACATAGAAGTATAATTTACTTTCATTATAAAATAATAATCACTTTTAGGTTTTTAATTAATTTATTCAATTTTCATTTTCATTTTATTTTATTTTATTCTTATTTGTTAATTTTTATGTTGCATATAATGAGAGAAGGTTAATAAAAGTGAAAATTTAATAAATTTTTTATCATGGTACAAAATATTTATATGTATTTTATTCTTTTTTTCTCACGCAAACATGTTTATAAGACTGAAAGAGATTAGATTAACCCGTTGATTAAAGAGTAGGAGGATGACTTATTGGTCCAATAAGTTGGAAGTAGTGTCGTTGGAGGTTTCATTGTGGCTCTCACTCACTAAGAGTGAGAGGGAGAGTGAAAAACGATGTTAAGCTCAAGAGATTAAAATTAAAAACACATTTACTTTTAAGATGATTTTTGAAAAATCATAATGAAATGATAGTTTTCAACACGATTTTTTAAAAATCATCTTTGTTGAAAAACTTTATATTTACAAAATTATTACTGCCTTATATAATAAAACTATTTTTGAAAATCGTCGTCGAATGTGTCCTGAAAGATATTTCTTTAGCAATGGATATTTCTTTAATAGTGGAACCAACACTCAACAATAATTACAAACACCTAACTAGAGTTGAGAGCTCCAATAATACCATGGAAGCTCAAGCGTGCTTCTTGTTTATTACCTTGTTTTTCTTTTTGGTATTGCATTGGCTTGCAAAGTATTATTACTATTAGAGTAAATTACACTCACACCCCCTGTGTTTTGATCAAATTTCATCTAATATTCATTCTTTTTTGCACCCTACAAAAAACCCTTAATTGTTTAGCCCACATTACACCTAGACCCCATCCTTTCTAAACACCATTTAATAATCTAACAGAAATTAGGCACATGCTGGTCACATGACTTTTAATGAAAATTTATGTCTAAAATACTCTCATCTTCTTCCTCTTAACCTGAAAATATTTTAAGACTCTTGCTTCTTTTTTATTTTTTCTGTAATTGGACATAAACTCAACTTTTTGCTGGATGTGAACCCACTTTGTTGGTACATAGTATTAACATCATTCCTCTCATCCTTTGTTCTACTAACATACATATAAAATGAATTTTGATTTTCAACAAACATTTTCAGCACATCATGATTAGTCTTTAAGGGGAAGAATTTTATAACTAACAGTAGAACAAAATCACAAAATAAAAGGGTGACATGGTGACAAGTCTAAATCATTAGCAATGTTGTTCACACAGTCATGTATTCTATGTATTGCAGTTCATTCATTGTGTTTCTATGGTTCCAAATATCAACATTATTTTAATCAATACTAATAAACAAATGATTTTCAGTTCATCCATTGTGTTTCCTGTGGTCCCAAACATCAACACTATTTTAATTAGCAATAATAAACAAATGATTTCCAGTTCATCCATTGTGTTTCCTGTTGTCCCAAACATCATTATTATTTTAATCAACAATGATTTTAAAAATCATAAGTGATTCCAAATTGATCCTCTATTGAAACCCCATTCAGAAATAGACAACAATAAATTGTCAAAATTAAATAAATAATCTTAAAAAGTAACTTGTATACAAGATCCAGTGTTCACTTACAAGCATAACTCTAGCGTGAACAGAAATCGTGGAACAGGAAAAGAAACAGAGCGCTCATAAACGTCGAAGAGAAAGACAAACGGATGCGCTCATGAACGTCGCGAACTAAAAGAAGAACAGTGAAGAACTTGCGAACGAGAAGATAAACAATGGAGAATTCGCAAATTGGAACATGAACGATGAAGAACTCGCGAATGATGAAGAGGAATGAAATGTGAACGTCGTGAGAGAAAGGAGAATTCACACCCCCTGTACACTAAAGAAGAACTCACCAATAATAGGAAGATGAACAATACTCGCGAATAGTGAAGAGGATGAAATGCGAATCATGAATTCTGAAACTAATTGGGAGGGATAATTTAGATTTTATAATTAAAATGTAATGACAATTTTGTATGCTTACATATTTCAATTGACGTTAGTTAACTAAGTTGTTGTTAATAGAGAGAGGTAAAAGTAATGTGCAAAAAGGAAGGAATATCAGGTGAAATTTGAGCAAAACATAGGAAGTACAAATGTAATTTACTCTTATTATTATTACAAGACAAAAACCACCCTTTCTCACAAACTACCACTAGGACAAAAGAAGCTACCACTCATAGGGAACCTGCATCAACTAGCAATGGCTGGTTCACTTCCACATCTTGCTCTTCGAGACCTTGCCCTTAAATATGGACCTCTCATGCATCTCCAACTTGGTGAAATTTCTTTAGTGGTTGTTTCCTCCCCCAACATGGCCAAGGAGATAATGAAACCATGATCTTGCTTTTGTGCAAAGGCCACAATTTCTTCCCACTCAAATTTTGACATATTGGCAAAGTGATATTGCTTTTGCTCCATATGGCGATCACGGGAGACAAATGAAGAAAATATGTGTGTCAGAGCTTCTAAGTGCCAAGAGAGTTCAATCTTTCTCTCATATTAGAGAAAATGAGACAGCCAAATTTATAGAATCAATTCAATTAGAAGATCAGAAGGTTTGCCAATCAATCTTACTAGTAAAATTTACTCCTTGGTAAGTTCTGCTATTTCAAGGGTAGCATTTGGTAACAAATGCAAGGACCAGGATGAGTTTGTGCCTTTGGTTAAAAGTTATTAGTAGTGGGGGCAGGATTTGAACTTGACGATTTGTTTCCTTTGATGAAATTGCATCTCACAACTGGAAGGAAAGCCAAATTGGAGAAGATGCAAGATCGTGGATAACATTCTCAAAGAGCATCAAGAAAAGCGCGTAAGGGCACAAGAAGCCAGGGTTGACCTGGAAGATCTTATTGATGTTCTTTTGAGAATCCAACAAAGTGACAATTTGGAGATCAAAATTAATACCACAAACATCCGAGCTATAATATTGGTAAGCATACGCAGCAAAACACTAACACATGGGTTTTCTTTAATTATAGTGCTCTCCCTCCCATTCTCCTACGTTACAAAATTATGGAAAAAATTGTTTGCATGACATCTTTTCGGCACTCCTTGGCGTCATCGCAAACGCAGTTACTTACAAGAACCGCTTAAAGTTAAGCAAACTTGTTTAATCAATTTTAAAAAATAGAACGCATATTGTTAAGCTTTTTTATGTCCCCCTTTAATTTTTCTCCAATAATTTATGATATCTTCATTTTACTATTAAACCTATTTGAAAATTGACTAGGACATATTTACTGCTGGTACCGATACCTCGGCATCAACACTTGAATGGACTATGGCAGAAATGATGAGAAACCCAAGAGTGAGGAAGAAAGCGCAAACTGAAGTAAGACAAGCATTTATGGAATTGGAAGTAATCCATGAAACAAATGTGGAGGAACTTGCATATTTAAAGTTGGTGATCAAAGAGACATTAAGGTTATACTTTCCTACTCCTTTATTGCTCCCTCGAGAATGATCTAAGCGAACCATCATTTATGGGTATGAAATACCTGTCAAGACTAAAGTCGTGGTAAACGCATGGGCAATTGCAAGAGATCCCCAATATTGGACCGATGCTGAGAGGCTTGTCCCAAAGAAGTTCGATGGTAGCTCTATCAATTTCAAAGGAAATAACTTTTGAGTATCTTCCTTTTGGAGCAGGAAGGAGAATGTGTCCAGGAATGACACTTGGTTTAGCAAACATTATTCTTCCACTTGCTCTATACTCTATTACTTCAACTGGGAGCGCTTCCAAATGAGATAAAACCTGAGGCTATGGATATGTTTGAAAACTTTCGATTGACAATTGGATGGAAAAGCGAGTTGTATTTGATTCCCATTGTTAATGATCTTTGACTACAGGATTGATATGATTGAAGCTTAAGGAATCATGTTTCTTTTACTAATGAATTAAATAAATGTATGTGTTTTAAAATTGCACCTAGCAATATGCATATCTGTTTTGTTTTAAAAGCTAGGTTACCTAACTAGCCATCCAAGATTTATTTTTATAATAATCTTTTCTGAATTTTACAGTGTACTCTTTCCAATCTCTATACGGAAATTATCGGGTCATTAACTATAGCAGTAGTACTAGAATCTTTTAATTTCTTACTGATTTTTGCAGCAATTTTTGTTTTGCCAGAATTTGTTGTGAACTTTTTATCAGGACTTCAGTGAAGATATGATAAAAAAATTGTAGATTAATTAAATCCACAGAAAATAAGTTGGCATGCATGCAGTAGCTATTAAAGTAAGCACGAATTATTACATTAAGCACTGAATTAAACGACCATATATATTCGTTCCTCAAACGGTGTGATTGTGAACTTTACTGGAATCCTGACGCTGGGAATGTTTTCCGTAGTGATGAGCTTCTTATACAAGCGCATAGCAAAACAGTCCTCAGAGACCCAAAAACTCATTCCTCAAAAGAGTGCTAAAAGATTCTCCGCAGGCCTTGGGTTGCAACGCGTTGCCACAACTGAAATTCTTCGACTAATTCCTCATCTCTCTCATTCATCTAGTTCTTCGGCTTGTCATGTTTCTTAAAGTAATATACATGTGATTGCTAGGAACAAAGTTGATGCAATATGGTTGCTGTACATGATTCAAATGGCAAACCGATGTAAGGCTCAGGGAGTCATATCGATGTTGTCCTAAAATTGGCAACTTCTTAAAATTGGAAACAAAAAAAAAAAAAAACTGGAAGTTAGTTTTTATTTATTTAAAACTTATAACTTAAAACTAAAAACGAGGCTATAAGTTATCCTAGTAATATAAATTTCATTATATTATTGTATTATAAATTCTGTCCCATAAAAGACACACTTGCAAACAGTGGGAGATTTATCAAATAAAATTGTAAAATTGAAAGAATTTTTAATAAAGTATTTCATCTTTTCATAAATTTTGATAAATAAAAAATTGTCTAATATAAAAAAAATTACATATAAAATAAACAAAATTAAAAAGTTTTATCACATAAGGTAGCTTTAAATTTTTAAAAAATAAAATCAAATAATGTATTAGAATTCAACGGACACATATGGATGTTTAGGGCGAAAAAGAAAGGATATATCGTTGTCCTCATAGATCGAAGATTCTATAAATAAGTACAAGCACTCGGCATTCGGCAATAATAACAAATACCCGAGAGTAGAGTGCTCCAATAATACCATGGAAGGAGCTCAAGCTTTGTTCTTGTTGATTACCTTGTTTTTCTTTTTGGTATTACATTGGCTTGCAACGTATTTTTATTACAAGCCAAAAACCACCATCACTCTCAAACTACCACCGGACCAAAGAAGCTACCTTTCATAGGTAACTTGCATCAACTAGCAATAGCTGGTTCACTTCCACATCTTGCTCTTCGAGACCTTGCCCTTAAATATGGACCTCTCATGCATCTCCAACTTGGTCAAATTTCTATCCTGGCTGTATCCTCCACCAACATGGCCAAGGAGATAATGAAAACCCATGATCTTGCTTTGGTGCAGAGGCCACAATTTCTTCCCGCTCAAATTGACCTACGGGCAAAATGATATTGTTTTTGCTCTATATGGCGATTACTGGAGACAGATGAAGAAAAATGTGTCTCAGAGCTTCTAAGTGCCAAGAGAGTTCAGTCTTTCTCTCATATCAGAGAAGACGAGACAGATGCAACAGCAGGTTGACAATATCGCAGATAACATTCTCAAAGAACATCAAGAAAAGCGCGAAAGTGCACTACGAGAAGGCAGGGTAGACCTAGAGGAGGAAGACTTTGTTGATGTTCTTTTGAGAATCCAACAAAGTGACTCTCAAGATCAAAATTACTACCATAAACATCAAAGCTGTTATATTGGTAAGCATATATACGCCGCAAAACACGTTCTAACAAATGATTTTTCTTTAATTATAGTGCTCTCCGCTTCTCACACGTTACAAAATTATGTAGAAAACTGTTTGCATGACATTTTTTAGCACGCCTTTAGGCATACTAAATCAATAAGTTACATACATCAAATAGGATAACCATTGATAAAGTCAAGTTTTTAAAAAATGCATGCTGAGCGCAAACTTTGAAGTAAGGTTACGCAAATAACGATCTCAAGCAATCTTATTTCTTTGCTAACTCAATATTATATATTTTTATTTACCATTAAATCTATTTGAAAATTACTTGACTAGGACGTATTTACCGCTGGAACGGATACTTCAGCAACAACACTTGAATGGGCTATGGCAGAAATAGTTAGAAACCCAAGAGTGAGGAAGAAAGCACAGACTGAAGACAAGCATTGGGGGAATTGAAAATAATCCATGAAACAGATGTAGAGGAACTTACATACTTAAAGTTGCTGATCAAAGAAACGTTAAGGTTACACACTCCTCCTTTATTGCTTGCTAGAAAATGCTCTGAGCGAACCATCATTGATGGGTATGAAATACCTATCAAGACTAAAGTCATGGTAAACGTGTGGGCAATTGCAAGAGATCCCCAATATTGGACTGATCCTGAGAGATTTGTCCCAGAAAGGTATGATGGTAGCTCTATCGATTTCAAAGGAAACAACTTTTTATCTTTCTTTTGGAGCAGGAAGGAGAATGTGTCCATACATAGCATTTGGATTAGTCAACATTTGCTTCAACTTGCTCTATTACTATGAGTTGAAACCTGAGGATATTGAGGATATGGATATGTCTGAAAACTTTGGACTGACAATTGGAAGAAAAAGCCAGTTGTGTTTGATTCCCATTATTAATGATCTTTGAATGCATGATTGATATGGTTGGAGGAATCAAGTTTGTTGTACTAAGGAAATAAATGTCAGTTTTAAAATCGCATGTAGTAATATATATATATATATATATATATATATATATATATATATATATATATATATATATTTTTTTTTTTTTTTTTTTTTGCGGCCTTCACATTAAAATAAATGGCTAGGATTTAATTATTTATTAAACACCTCACATTATCCTCCGGCACCCAATCCCCGACAGATACAATTGCAACCACGGTCATCGCCGGAGTGTGGAACGACATCGAGCTTTTATTACCAATCGTATCTAGCTTTTAGGCGCTCACATGAAAACAAGACTTGCAAATCTGAAATTAACTCCATGGTTTGATGATGCGTCAAGCACGTTCTCGTATCACAAAATTATTTCCTTGGTGCCATGAATTTCAGTCCTAAATTTGAATAAGTCATTTTCTTGTTTTATTCCTTTGAGTCTTTGACCTTGCAATAAATCAATTTAACGAATAAGTGATTTGCTTGGGTGCTATCATGTTTGCTGAATATATCCAATTAATTGTATTCCATATATATTGAACTTACCAGAGCTTCAAATTTTAGAGAATGTAATGATAAAAGATTAAGGTGCAGTGTATGGTGCATTCAATTGGCAGCGTGGGGTGCAGGAGGAGAATTTCTATCTGGGAATTCAAGCGCACAAACTGATAGCAGAACACCTGCACTGATTTGGGAAATTCAAGTGTAATGTGATGGCAAGTGAGGTGTTTAATGAATAACTAAATCGTAACCATTTACTTTAATCCGAAGGTTGAAATTAGACTCTCATTCACATAAAATAATCTCCTCTCATAAGATCTATCTATCTATATGTTTTTGTAGTGTTTTAAAAGCTAGGTTATCTAACTAGCCATCCAAGCTTTATTTTTGTAATAATCTTTGCTGAATCCATGATGTGCTAAAATATTGTAATGCATGTCTACAAAAATATTTTTATATTAACAAAAGGAGAGGAAATTTTCAAAATTTTTACATAATCTAACACACTACTTTAATTTAAATATTTATTCTTCATTCCACTCAATCAAAATGACTCTAATTGATTATCATAATTTTATGGATAAGTGACATCCATGTACAGTATGTAAAATAATTATAAAAATCTAATTTCTTACTTTCTTACTATCCATCATCCAAACAATTTTTTCTTTTTTATTTTCTTCCTAGTTTTTTCTTCATCCAAACATCGCATAAAAAAACTGAGGATATGGCTCTCGTCGTTACTCCAGTTTGAATTGCCCTGTAATTGACAAGAAAGGATATGATCCACCTTTGTATTATGCCAATTTTCTTAATGACGAAACTTCAGATTTAAAGTGCTTAAAAACGGACAATTTAGAACATTCAAGACTTATAGAATGGCTAATAAGAAAATTAAGGCTAACTATATCATTGAAAGAAAGAAACCAACATATAGAAAGGGATCACTTTAAATATTATATGAAAGTTTATGAACCAGGAAAAAACAAGAAATTAAAGTCCTAATCAGTAATACATTTATGACTTCACAACTATGGAAACAAATAATAATTAGAGAAAATAAACTATACAGGCTACAACCAAGCCAATGCCCTGAAAGATACAATCAGGATCATTTGGCCACCTAGGCTCTCACAAGAATGATCAAACAATCCAAAAAGAAAGAAGCAAACGAAATACGTGACTCAGAAAACTCAATGAAGAAAGTCACCTCGAATGCAAAAAAATGAGAGATTCTAAACTATCTAGTTTCACCAGTAAAAATTATCGCAAAATCCTCTCCTGTTGTGAATAGGGAGATCAATAGCCCCCCACCCATTGGAGGCATACCAAAAGGAGGCATTGGTGGCATCCCCATTCGGCCCATAGGTGGTGGTGGGGAAGGGGCATAACCTCCCCCCCATTCCTTGCATAGGAGGTGCTGGCAAAGCAAGCGGTAGCAACTGGGCATACATATTCTGTAGATCATTGGAAACATTGTTAATTTAATAATCAAACAACAATATAACTGAATGGTAAATGGAGGTTTGACAAAGGGTACCTGCTGAGCAAGTACTTCCTTCTCCTCCTTTTCCTTAGCTTTCTCCTCATTTTGTGCTTCAATTTTGTCCTTGATAAGCTCATCTATCTTGCCTGTATACTCTCGAATAAACTTCAAACACAAAGAAATTTCAAAATGTTTAGCAAAAAAAAGAATATATTTCATCTGTTGATAAATATAACCACAAACAAATGCATACCTGCAAGAGATATGGAAAAGCAAAATCAATCATATTGTTCATCCAAGCTAGCTCAAGAGCAACATCTGGCCGTATAATATCATAACAGACAAAGAGGCATGATGCAAAACATTCTTTCTTTCCCTGCAAATCAATATAATCCCTTTGTTAATTAAGAGAAAAGAACAGGTGCAGAAGGTGAGGAAAGAAAGCAGCAGAATCATTTCTAAGTGAAGCAGGGTCAAACTGCACTATGCCAAAAGGGTCTAACTTAGTATCTAATTAACGAATACCAAAGTTTGAGATCTTAAGGAAAAGGACAAGAAAATAAACACCTGCTCAATAAAGTAGACAAGCAAATCTTCAGAGAGTTCACGGTCACCAGATTGAGAGCATGTTTCCATACAGTCCTTGTAAAGATTGTCTTTCTTTGACAAAGCAATGGATTGCTTCCATCTTCCTGCTTTCTTGTAAATGTAGGCAGCAACACGCCTCATCTCAAGAAGTTCATGCTTCTCAATCTGCTCATGTGTATTGTTGAAGCCAATCAATAATAATTCAAAAATTTTAAATTTCCCATAACATTCTGTTCTTGATTTTTGCTAATTGTCAAGATAAGTGAGATTCACCTTCTGTGCAAGACCTATCTGATCAAAGTTGTCATGCAGATCTATTGATTCACGGAGTCTGCCATAGTCTTCTTCCTCAGCATAAATTTCATTCAAAGCCTCATTGACAGCAGACACATTGTTGCTTTGAACTGCAACCATGTACGGCTTAACTAATCTGAGGTGACCAGCCTGAAAATAAAAAATCCAAGCAACAAACAATATTATTACTGAATAGCATTTGAAGCCAGCAAGTTATCTCACCAAATAAGATTGAAACCGTAGGCATTTGACAATAGGGTATGAAAATTGCAGACCTTCCGCATTATATCTACTACACGAGTATGGTCCACACGAAGAGCAATCACATTTAGCATATCATTTATTATATCTGGATGTTCTTTCAAGTAGAAGTGAACAGCTTTATAGTACAGCTCCACACTTGCAACTTTAACTATCACATCTTTGAATTGCATGTGGTCCCATGCTTCTGGAGAGTGATTCATTACGGTGGTTGCAGCATTATCGAACTCATCATATTGGATGTATAGGTAAGTAAGCTCTTTCCAATGCTGCTGTTCATCACATGCTCGAATAAGCTTTGGAATGTTAAGCCGAGTTGAGAACAACTTAATGTGTTCCATTAGCTTCTCAGGACGATATCTCGCATACAGGACTCCCAACTCAGTAAAGATACCCATATGTGCACGCTCCAATCCTAACCCACTCTCCATTAGAGATATGAGTTCATTGAAGCATCCTCTGTTCTGATAATACTCGCTAACCTCCTCCAAATCATCCACCTTCAATATATAACAGATAGTTGGTATTCAGACAACACCAAAAGGTTAGATAAAGCAATCAAAAGTTTTTCTGTCACTTGTTTTAGTATTTTGCTACTAGCTACATCCTTTAACTTGTATTTAAAGGATTTCCAACATGGGAGCACTTGTGTAGTAATTTTTGGAGTGAGGAGGGGGCAATCATTCCTTGAAAGCACAAATTCCACATGTTAAAATATAAACTAGAAAATGGTGTCACCTGAATGATGACATTGAGACCACAAATCTGAGCTAAGCGGAATTCCTCAGCATCAACACAGGCGAAACAAACTTCCTTCCATGTTTTTGAACTGTTTGCTTTCCTGGCAGCATCAACAGCACCTTGGAACTGTTTAAGCTTCACTAATGTGACTGCCAACTTAGCCCAGTTAGAAATAAAAGCAAATATAATTTTGGCAGCCTCATACAAAGCCTCATCATACAAGCGGTCTCCAACATTTGGTAAATTGGCAACATTTGGCATCAGTATAAATTCTTCAATTTCTCCAAGGCATTCAATCTTAGCATAAGCGTAGATGAGCTCACTGTCCACCTTGGGCTCTTTGGTATTCTGCCTAACCATGAGAAGATACTTTACCAGGTCATGGTATACATCTGCATCTTCAGCAACCTTTATAACCTCTAAGAAATGAGTTGAATCATCTGCACGAATGAATGACTCAATTGCATCACTCACTAAGCCTTCTCTAAGTTGTGCTTTAGCCACCTGGCTCCAAACAGCATCTTCTTCAACCCGGAAAGCAAACTCCACAGCGCGATCAATAGTCTGAAGGTTATCCAGTAGGACATTAACAGCCTGAACATTCAAATTAAATTTCTTGAAAATAGCAAATGCCTCTTCATATAGTTGTGCTTCCACAGCCACCTCCCCTACTGCAGGCCCATCAAAGTTGTCCAACCTATTTATGTAATCCATAACTCTAGAAGGATCTGCCTTGATTGCAGTAAGGATCAGCAAATTTTGAAGATTAAAGTTTCCATTAAAAGCAGAATTTTGTAGCACAATCTTTTCAAGAAGCTCAATCAACTCGTGAGGAAGATCAGCAGTCATAAAAGCTTTCACCGCAGCTGAAACTTGATCAGGACTCTTGCTTTCAGGCAAAGCAGTAGACACCACTTGATCAATCAACTGTCGCCTAAACTCATTCTCAGGATTAAGAACTTTCTCCCAGAGGTCAGAGTCCATTCTTTCCACAACATATCTGACACAAAGATTAGAAAATAACATGAGTGTCTCAGACTAGAACTATGAAAATATGAAATACAATGACAACTTCCTGATGATGAAGCTCACAGTACACACCTTGCTTGGAGTTTGAACAAGGAGTTTTTATTAGTAACATTAACAAGCTCATCGTCACATTGCCCTCTTCGGTAAGCAACAACAGCAAGGGTTGGATCCCGCTTTTCACAATATTTACCGACAACACGAGAATCATAGTATGGGTTGGTTGTGAGAAAATTCTCAGGATTGTTGTTGCTGTCAATAATGATTTTACCCAGGGCATTATGTACATGTACATCCTGGCTTCCTTCACTTACAAGATGCTCCAAAAATTGAGTAAGCAAGCGAAGACGATTCCTATGCATAAAAAAAAAAAAATGAGAAATGAACATAGAAACGATACTGGAGATGCAAGATAGAGAGAAAACTAGCACACCTCTTCTCACATTCTTCAACTAAAGGCTCAACTGGCAGGAGAGAGCGAACTGAAAGTATAAGACCTTTGATAAAATCTTCAGGGCATTCATCATCTAACAACTGTCCTACAACTAGAGGAGCATTTCCAGGATTGACCTAAAAGCAAGAAGTTCAAAGTTTAGGTCAGAATTTTAAAACTTTTCAAGAATGATTTAAAGCACACCTACATGCTACAAGGATCACAAAAATCAAATACAAACCCTGAAAACAAAGTTACCTTTTGAACATAACCTTCAATATAGCGAAGCATGTTGCTAGTATAAAGATAATGGGTGAGATCCGGAACAAAGCCAAAACGATCACACACATTAATCAATGGACGTGCATCTGGAAGCTTAGCCTCCATAAGAAAATTCTTTGTCTTCTCAGCATCATAAAAGTTTGATTCCCTAGTTACACGCTCTACCTCCTTAATTTGTCCAGTTTTAGCAGCGGCCTCAATGTACTTGAAGTGAATATCAGGATCCTCACTTTACAAGACATAACAAAAAAAATTACAATAATTCAAAAAAAAACAGTGAAGCAGACCAACTAGTGAACTGAGGTCATGCTCACTCTCCAATAAGAAAGAAATACCTGGAGCTCAAGTATGCACCCAGGAAAAAGTATAGTCCTTCATAGGATTTGAATTGCTCAAAGAGTTTAATGCATGCATCAACACCCAACTGCTCAGAATATTCCTTAGCAGTCTGCAAATCATGTACTAGTAAGATTTTCTTATATATGAATTGTGGAATTCAAAAAATAAAATAGAACATGACTCTTATGGCAAAATTATCCAGAAACAGTACCTGCACAATTATTTGAAGATTGCCCCTAAGATTGACAAGTAAAAGATCTTTCATACACTCAAGTGCCCATTCTCGAGAAAGGGTTCCAAAGAACTCAACTAAACCCTGAAATACATCATAATCATATAGTAAGAATATAAAACAAATTTATGATAGATTGTGTCATTTGAGCAGTTGGAATCAAAACCTGTGGCTCAATGGCATGTGTATTCACAATGACACGTTTGATGTCAGGCAACTCAGTATAATGCTGCACAATACACAGACAAGGTTCAAGAAATATTCTAACAAAAGAACATTATACAGTCATCAGAACTTAAGAAGCAAAGAACCTGAAGAGCCCGTATGAACAGGCCCGCCTTTTCACATAGTTGTCCAATACGTGGGCAATCATAATGACTGAACATGCCATTGGCCAATATAGCATCAGCAACATTTGGAAAGGTCACAAGATTAATTTCCAGAACCTAAAAACAAAACATGGAAATTGTGACTTAAAAAAAAAATCTAAATATATCACTATCTGGTTCAGGGACAGAGATAATGGCACAGAAAATAAAAGAACCTTTGTTTGAAGATATCCATGTTCAGGAAGATTTGGCTTCAGCACATCCAACAAAAAGGCTGTTGCCTCACGGATCAAATTCCTCTGAAAAGTAACATAAGAAATATATAAACAAGAGTTCCAGTTCACAAATAACCAAAAAAAGTGTAAGCAAGATAGTTATCAAAAAATCCTCATCAAAAGCAGTTTTAAGGAAGAAAGGTTTGTATTCTTATAATTATTATTTTTCGTTTTAAATTTTCAAAAAGGTACAGAAGGAATGCAGTGGGATAAAAGGAAAACAAAATTGTACAAGATACTGTCTTTTTAAAATTACAACTGAATAATAAGTTATAAGAGAACACAATGAACCAAATATCATGAAGATACTAAAGGGTAAACTGTAAATAAACCTGAAGAAAGAGATCAGTTATTGTGTTGTAGTCAATGGGGCATCCTCCTTCCATTTGAGACATCATCAGAGCAAAATTTACAGCTCCCTGCAATCAAGAAAGTTTTGAAATATGCTATACATAAACCAAAAAAAAAAAAAAATCAACTTGGATGCTACAAAACTAAAACAAGCCAGATTTCAGAGATTAGCAATATATAAATATTCTTAAAATGAAAGTGACATAAGCATGAGGAAACCATTTCCAATTGGAAGCATTTAACTGCCATTCATGAGGCGATGCTATTTTAATCAAGCTATGGTATGCTCAGACTTCAGAACAAAAATAAGTGCATCATGAAGGTGAAGCAACTCAGTGATAAAGCATAATTGAATCATTAAAACATTTGTTCAGAAAAAACCTTCTCACCTGGGGGTCTGTTCGTAAAATTGTTTGGAGAAGGAACATATAATCAGGTGTGTATCCAACCTTCATCAAAGGAAAAGAAAAGAATGCATCAGAAAGATGGTATTAAAAAAAAAACTAATTTAAAAACATTTAATCACAACACCAACATTTTTATGATTCTACTAAACTAGAAAAAAAAAAATACCTGCTTAGAATATATCAGGATCTTATCAAATTCCCTCCTCTCCGCAAAACCTGCAACAACTTTTGGTGTGGCTCTAGCTTTGATATAAATTTTCAGTGCAAGGTCATTATCCACTGTCTGCATTATATGCAAGCCTCATAAAAATTAGGAAAATAAAGGATAGATGTGTGAAACACAAATCAGAGAACAGAGAATGAGTTCCCTTAAAAGGAATTGACAATTTGGATTTTCCTTCCCCAAAGGCCCAAACTGTCAATGAAATAAAACTAATAAATAAGTCCATATGAAAAAGACAAAACAATTTAAATTTCTGTCCGGACCTTCACAAGGTCACCAAGCTCCTCACTGCATTCAAGTTTATCCTCTGCTAGCCAATTTTCCAAGAGATTCTTTTTGTTCTGATTTACAACAAGCCGTGACAGTTCCAGTGACTCAAAAGCATTGAGTTTTCCCATGGTTAACAGGGTTCCAAAGTATTGCAATAACGGTGGCGTTTGCCCAGCTTGCACAGGTACACTCTGAAAGCAAATTAACAAAGGCAACTCAAGAACTTGAGATAGAAAGCATATTAACATATAATGTAGTACTCATTAGGCACACCCAAGGTTTAAATTGTGGTTGTGGTCACAATCGCAGTCGCATTAAGGTTCTCGCGATTACAGATATCAAGGATTCTGCGATGTGAATTGTGGTCGTTGCGGTGTGAATGACTCACAACTTTGCACAACAATCCATATTAGCATTTAATTAAATATGTTTTCATCATCATTAAGTATTATATAGAGTATTTTTTATATATTAGACAAATTATCTTATTATCTATCTTTTAATTCTTTAACTCATTTCACTTTGAGTTTTAAAATATACCTTAAATTGATTTTAAACTAATTTAAATTAACTCAAAATGATTTTTATCTTTAATTTAATTTTAAATCTTAATTAAAAATATAAAGCCTGATAAATTATTTTCATTTCTCATTCAATTAATCAATTTGGGATGATTTATCACTCAATTAATTAACTCTTACCAAATTATTAATTAATTTTTTCAATTAAAAAATTCTCATTAACTTATTCTCTCTCTCATTTTTTTTGGTACATTATAAATAGAAAGAAAAAAAAGACAAAGAAAACTAGCTAGTATTAGTGGAACCTCATCCTGCCAACACGTTCCCTCCTCTCTCACTACCCAAATTTCTATTTCCTACGTTCCTTTGATTTTCTTTTTCTCAATTTTCATTTTCAATTTTCATTTAACTTTCTGCCTTAAACATCCCACCTCACCTAATTTCCTTAGACTCCTACCCGTGAACCTTTCTTTTCTTCTTCCCTCTCTCGTCTCCCATCCTTCTGTTTTCATCTTCACACTGGTGTTTATTGAATAGAGAAGAGTGGGCGACGGCGACGGCGGTGACAGAAGCCGGCGACTATGGAAGAAGCGTGAATGGAGGGGGTACGAGGAAGGTTGTAACGAGTTGAGGATTGCAGAGTGTTTCAACAGTATTTTCAAGCAAGATTCTTAGACAAAAATGTTATCTGCAATTTTCGGCCACACCGCGATTGCGGTCCGTTTCAGTATCGTTCAGCTCCAAAACCGTTTTGTTGCAGATGATATTGCCATTTTGGAACGATATTTAAAACCTTGGGCACACCCTAAACTGAATGCATTAATTTAACATGACCAAGAAATATGAATGGATCAGCATGTGTGATGCATAAATACCTGAAATTTAGCAACAGTGTCAGGAGTACGAAGTACTCCTTTTGGTGATTGTGCAGCAAGTTCTGCAGCTTCCTTATACTTGGTCTGAGCAAATAATTCTTGAAAACGCTTAACAACCTGAAAAAAATGAAACATAACAATAACTATAGGTACCAAAAAAAAAAATGTAGAAGTTGAAAAGAATACCCATGCTTCCCACAGATAAATCAACTAGAAAGAAGAAGAAAAATGATGGCTGGGAAAATTTTTGCCAAAACAATTCATGTTACTGATCTATGAATCAAAAGTGGATTAAAAATTACTGTTGTCGTGCACATATTTCACACAAACAGTATACTTCTTTGCGCATACTTCTGATCAAGATTCCCTCAGGCATCAAAAAACTATAGTTTACAAACTGTTACCTGTTCATTCTGGTATTCTCTGTCAAAAAATAAAAACAAATATACAAGCAGATGCTACATAAATAAATGATATATTTTTCATCATTTTCTTGCACTCTTATGCTAATTGTCTTGCTGATAATTGTTCATTTGCTCTACTCTAGATGACTCAGCTGGAATGCTTTTAAGACAACTACAACCTATTGAGGCAAAAGGCATGTAACGATAAATCCTTTAGTCAAGTATTCATCTGTCAATAGAACGTCAGCCACTTTAAAAGTCAATACATGAAGTTTATAAACTTTAAAACTACAGATAAAAGTACAAAATTATCAAATGCAGCTCAAGTTACCAATTCTTCTGCACCAGGGAGGTTTCCTCTTTTAGCAAGACTAACAGCAAGTTCCAAATTATTTAACTGCAAAATATCCAAACAAACATTTAGAAGTAGATGCCAAAAAAGATATCCATGTTGCCAAAAACATGGTATAACGCATTAAATACCTGGCCACTAACAAAAGGTACAATGGTTGCTTCATTCACAGTAGCGAGCAACACCTGGCCACGTCTATTTATAGCATAAAAGCCCCCTTCTAAAGAAGCTTCTGTGGTCAAAAATATAGGATCGGAACTGATTCGATTTCTGTAAACTGCAGTGGCAGTCTCTAGATCATACACAAATAAAAGCCCAAGTTTTGTGATAACATATATCAAGCCATACTTATTTGAAATCTGCACAATAAACAAGTCAAATATTCAACAAAATGTTTTTTGGGAATAGAGAGCCATAAAATTTACACTTATACCTGCATTGATACAGGAAAGTCATCAGCAAAGTCTGGAGGGAAGAAGAGATCTGCTTGCTTTTTTGAAAATGATGGCTTGCCTGATAACCAACGCAACCATATACCAGAAGGTAGCAAGTAAATTGTAAGAGGCAAGAACATATACTATGAACAGACAATCTATTGAAGCTCTATAGTAACATACTAACATCTTTTGTTTTTTATCTCCTATTTTAATCATTAATCACTGTAGATATTAACCCATTATCTCCTCTTTCATTAATTAATTAAACTGATATTAAAAAAATATTTAATTTTAAGATTACAAAAAAACTTTTTATACCAATATGTATAGGAATGTGCCAACTGGCTGATAAAGGATAATCTAGCCATGCTTATACCTGGCTGGGCACCAAGTTCGATGACATGCATCTTTGACGTAACCTGTCCAGCATTGATGCTTTTTGATGCAAAACAAATAAGAGTTGAATCCTTATCATTGCCAGCAACCTACATGTAGCAAATATCAAACAACATTCAACCTACAAGCCACACAGCTGAAAATGAAATCCATATTAATGAATCACAAAGAAGATAGAATTACCCTAAATGTGGCAAATGAGGCAGCATGTGCTTCAAGAGCCTGGCTCCTCTGTTGATCCACAGAGAAGAGTTGCATATGTCCTTTTACAAGTTGTGGTCTCTGTAACCAACAAATAAAATGTCATCACTCCAACAAATAGGAAATTTAACAACCCACCCCCCCCCCCCCCCCCCCCAAAAAAAAAAAAAAAAAAATTAGCCAATTAATTTATGCAAGAAAATTAACAAATTAGTAAATATTTCTGAAATCTACTAAAAATAACTCATAATGAACATGGGCACAAGGCCAGAATTTACAGTATGTTCAGTATTTGAGCCATATCAGTAGCCACAAATATAATTTTTAAACAAGAGGGAAAGAATCTGTTTATGTGACTAATGGTCAAAAAGTACCTTTTGTGGCTCAATACATTCATGGACACGCCCACACACATCTTATCCTTTATGTTTTTTAGTGTTAAACTTATTCTAATCATAAACATATTATGACTCTCACAAAACAGAGCAACAATGTTTCATTACAACAGAATGGATAGGCCAATCAGGTGAGATGCATAAACAATCATAGCAAGTGCAAAACAAGGTTTTGGAGTCCTATACAAACTTATAGGGTGTGCCACATTCAATTCATACTGAATGTCAGTTAAATTCTTTTGCAATATGTACGATTTCTCCCAAAAATAAAAAGAAAAGTAAACTAAGCAGCCCAAGCTTTACTTAACATGAAAATTCAAGGGGCAAAGAATAGGACTCCAAGGATAGAAACAAAATTTTTATACATAACAATATTCTTTGATAGGTGAAAAAAGTATAAATAAATTTTTTAATATAATATATTTTTAAATAGACAGATTGGATGGTTTATTAAATGGGTCATGTGAATGGATTGGATTTTACATACATTATCCAAAAATCAAAAATAGATTAATGGACTGTTATGACACATCCATTATAATCCGATTCAACAAACAAAATTTACCCAAACTTTCCACTTTTCATCCCTAGTTACAACCTCATAATTTGTAAGATGTCTACACAGATGACTTTATACGGATAGTACTAATTTACTATTTTGCAAGAAACTATTGTAATGTCCTCCTCAAATGGTCACAATCAAGCCATGATATAAGATTGACAAATGTTGCAACTTATTAGTGACAGTAAGCTGACACACAAACACAAATAAAACAAGGCGAATTGCTATTGCCAATAACTCCAAGTACAAGGCCTCGAAGTTGGTACAAGAAAGGAAATACATACCTCAGAAGAACCGGGGGCAATTCCAATCAAAACCAACCACTTTTCAGTAGGATCACAACGATAGTTGATAATCTGATTATTCGCCAAATTAGCTGTTCGGTCAAACACCTTAACCGGCTCACCATCACCTAGATAAGAAAAACGATAAAAGCATTAAACTCACAACTCAGAAAAGTGTCATCGAAAGAACAAACATAATAGAGCATAACATGACCCACAGTCAAACTTATAGAAAGAAACTAGAAAGCAACAAAACAATACATCTTAACTTTACCTTCAATTGACCAATGGTACACAGATGACTGAGTCACTATGCCTAGTGTCATTGGTGCTATCCACTTCCAAAACACAACCTAAAGGAAATAGCGCACATCACGATCAAATAATTAACTAATTAATTATTAACGATAGACAGACACAATATCCGGGAATCAAAATCGTTGACAAATGTCACAACACCTCACCTGTTGGCTCATTTGATACGATTTCATCTTAGCTTTGGATTCAATGTTAAAAACTTGCAAATGATCCTGAGTACTGCCTGGAACTTGAGCTGCACGGAGAAGAAACGAAACAAAACAAAACAAAACATTGGGCGGGTGATCGAATTGGAATCATATAACGCAATGAATCGGAAGCGCGAATGGTTTGGTCACCTTTAAGCGCGAGAATTCTGGTGTTAGGGTTCATAAGCGCGGAATCGGCAGTGATAGGGCGTCGGAGAGGCTGCATTGGCATGGTCATGTCAATCATGACGACACTGTTCTGCAGCGCGGTTTCCCTGACGCAAATGTACTTGTCCGATTCCATGGTGACGTGCGTGAAAGTGATGAATTGCGGGTTGATTCCGACACTTGCCAACTGCAAAAACGATGAGCGTATCGGAGAGTCAGAAAACGACGAGAGTATGGGCAATGCGGCAAGGCATTGCGGGGAAAACAACGAGAGTGGCGAAATGCGGACCGTTAAGGCCTCGCGCATGGCGATGGGGGCGTTCGCGGCCATGGTGAGCTTGGATTGGATCGGAGGGAAATTGGACTGCTAGTGTTGCGCTGCGAGATCTGAAGAAGAAGCAGCAGCAAAGGGCAAGAAAGAGGGAGAAGAAGAAGGAAAACAGTGCAAAGAAAAAACTAAATGGAAAGATCCTTTCTAAACGAAGTTACTTCATTCAAATGCGTCTTGTATTTAATTGTACTGTATGCAAGATCTTATTTTCTTCTCAATCCTAATTTGGAGGGTACAACTTTTTTTACGGAAATTTGGAGGGTACGATATAAAATATGTTTAAATGCAAGTCTCCAATTTTGCTAAATATGTAATTGCAATCATCTTCTTAAAAAAAAATAGATACATTAGTTAATCTTATTTTACAATAAAACAAAAAAAATCTTATTTTAGTAAATTTATAATTTTCATTCAAACCTCAATTTTATTTACTTTTTTTATTTTTATCCAATTAAAGTACATATTCATAAATAATTTAATTACTTAAAATGTTAACATAAATATAAGTAAAATAAATAAAATTAGAACAAAATAGATGGTAAAATTATGAATTCAATAAAATATGATATTAAAGATGTATTTAAGACTGTAAAATAACCAGACTATGTGTCTCCTGACTGGTTTTTTTTGATTGATTAATCTAGAATTATAAAAAAAATGGATTTACTTTTCCAACAAACTTCAGAATTTTTATGTGTTTTGGATTCGTGGTTATGAAACATAACCAAATTATTTTTATTATTATTATGTGCAATGGGGTAATTTTGAAATTTTATAATAAAAAAATAAAGTGAACAGGTGCAGAAAGTATTTTATGGCTTGCAGAAAGTATTTTGACAAACGAAATATTTGAACCAACCGAAGGAAAAAAAAATATATTTGAGCCAACTGTATCCATCTATATAGTCTAGACATCACCTAGCTTGTGCGTATTCACTGCCCTGTGTCCCCCCCGCTCCTACATGTACTCGCACACCATATGTTTGATTATTTGCGTCACCCAACGCAGAATAAAAAGTGTTCCTTGGCAGTGTTGAATGTGGATGCACTTGAGGCCGTTCTTTCGCGAGGCTAACCTGTTAAACGGGTTAACCTCGCAAGTGCAAGCTCGTTCCTATGCTCGTCGTCGCGAACCGTTTCCCACCAAAGTTTCTCACTACCTCCACCGTGCAAAACTCATTGACTCAATTAGACTCACTCTACGCTCCAACACCCCCAACCCCTCCCTTCCCTCTCTCATAAACCACCGTCTTATGGACTCTTTCGTGGCCACTCATGCACTTCGCTCTGCCCCTTCTGCTGATTCCGCTCTCTCCTTTGTCCGTGCCCTCGAAAAAAGTTCCCATTTTTCCCACACCCACCACACACTCCATTCACTTGCCACTGTTCTTGCCAAGTCTGGTCGAAGCTCTGAGCTCAAATCCCTCGTTGATGATATCCGAGCCAACCGGTTCGGCTCTGTTCAGATCAGTTTCATGAATCTCATGCAGTGGCATGCTGCAGCTAGGGACCTTGACACTGTTCTTCAGGTGTGGGAACAGTATGCACTTGAGAATGGCCATCTATGTGCTGAATCTTATAACATTGTTATGACTCTTTATGCTCAAATGGGAAAGGACTTTGAGGCTGTTCGAGTTTTTCGCAGGATGATTGATGAAGGGTCTCTTCCGAATTGCAGAAGCTATACTGTGATAATCGAGCACCTAGTGAAGTTGCACAAGTTATCGGAAGCATTGGAGGTTTTTAACCTGTTGCCTTCAATGAGGATCAAACGCACCTTGAGACAGTACTCTGTTCTGCTTGAGGGTTTTGTAGGTAGCAAACAGTTTGACGAAGTGAGAATTTTAGTTGAGGAAATGCAGGTTGATGGAATATTGCCTAGTAGAGGCATGGGTCTGTTGCTGAAGCAGATGAAGGAGGGAGGAATTCTTGAAGGCAAGGAGCAATTATTGAGAGGAATTTTGCCAGATGAGAGAATCCGGAGTGTAAGTTATTCTATTGATAGTGGTGATGAGGATGAGGGTGAGGATGAAAATGAGAATGAGGACCAAGATGAGACTATAAGTGATGCTGGTCAATGTAATCATGTTGATGGAATTCATTTAAAACCGTGGATGGACCCACGGGCTTTGGTCAGTGCCTTGCGGAATTGGAGTCCCGATGAGGTAGCAGCACTAGAGAGTGCAAACTTTGTATGGACAACAAGGTTGGTTTGCAAGATACTTAGGAATTTCAAAACACCAGAAGCTGCATGGAGTTTCTTCTGTTGGGTTGCCAATCAGCGTGGATTTACTCATGACATATACACTGTACAAAGAATCACCACCCTTCTAGCACGTCATGGACATACTGACTTGGTTGATAGACTCATGTCCAAGATCAGAATGGAGAGAATGAGACTACCATTCAGCACCATCAGGCTGATCATTGACTTCTATGGGATTTCAAAAAAAGCTGATGCTGCTCTGAAGGTTTTCAATGATGATCGAATACTTTGCGGTCCCATATCAAATGTTAACTTGATGCTTCTTTATTCCTCTCTTCTAAGAACATTGACAAAGTGTGGAAGAAATTCTGATGCCCTGGATATGCTTGATGACATGATTTTAAATGGTATTTGCCCAGATATCCAGACATTTTCAGGCCTAATGCACTATTTTTCACAGCTTGGAGATATAAAAACAGTGCAGAAGCTCTTTGCAATGGTTAGGCAGAGTGGTTTAGAGCCAGATGCTTATTTGTTTAAGGTATTAATCCAAGGTTATTGCAAGTCAGAAAGAGCTGCACTAGCATGGAGACTATTTGAAGACATGAAGAATTCAGGTTTGGTGCCTGACTCTGCCACCAAAGAGTTGCTAGTAAAGAGCCTCTGGAAAGAGGGGAGACGGAGAGAGGCTGCTGCAGTGGAAGAAAGTTATGAGGAAATAAATACGGTCCTTCCACTTGCATTGCAGGGTCATGTATGGACTGTCAGCTCTGCAGATCTCACAAGAGTTTATAATATTTATTCAAATTCTTTTGATTAAAATGCGGGCTAGAGTAATCCATAGGTCTGTACGAAACGTGTGGATTTCTTCTTGCGTGAAATCTCAGCACACATTATTACAAGGGAAAAACAATCAGGGTTTTAAGAAAACGATTTACGATTGCAATTATTGCCAGGACCACAACTGCAGCCGCATCTGCATTTTTTCGCAATATCAAGGATTGTGGTGACTGCAATCAACCTAATTTAAACGGGGAGGTTGGGTGCAAAGGTTTACGTTGCTGTATTCATTAGAGTTCTGAAAAATTGTTGTTGGCCAGGACGTGAGTTGATTGATATTCAGAAATGAGCTATTGTTCTTATGGCTACCAAATGCTTTGTTGTATCCACTTAATCAAGTGCTAAAAGTCATCTTTGGCTTTGCTTAATCACAAAATTAATGAAACTTTTGTTAACCTGTGGAGTGCTACATTCAGTCGGCTGCTGACTAATGCAATTTGCAGGGCATCTAATAATTATCATTTTTAAAATCATTATTGGTTATCTTGTTGCAATTTTCAATTCCTTTTTTTCCCCTACGAAAGCAGTTGGTTACAAGTTTCAGTTGTGAATAAACAAGAGATGCACTCAGGTACTCAAAGAAAAGGGTGCGAGAACGACATTGAGAGAGTAAGAAAAGGACGGCATTCAACTGAACCATCAATTTGATCCTATTCTCTCATTAATAGTCCTTAAAGTAAGAAAAACTACTTAAATAGTTCTTAAAAGTATTAGAAATTATACCAAATCATTTCTTAAAATATTGAAAAACCCTTTAAATTGATGTTTGAACTTTACTAAAATACATCATCAATTTAAGGACTAAACTAATGGGTATTCAATTCATATCAAGTACTAGGCTACTACAACCATAATCCTATTGTTTGATGTACGTCTTGCTCAGCTGCTGAAGACAGTCCAGTATTGAGTTTCTTTGATTAAAAATAAAATGAAGGTGAATTTGATGAAGTGCTTTAGTATGTTGAATCCTATGCAAATGGACAACAATTCAACAGTCCAAGCTGTGTAAATTACAATAGCAAATAATGGTCTCTGTCTTTGTTAATAGATTATCGAGTTTAGTTGGTCTGTAGGTGTCGGCTTGCTGGCCAACATCGTGCATAGATAGAACATTAACTGGCCGTCCAAAGGTTGGATTAGGCATTGCAATACTCTTATTGTCATTTTTTTTATAGCATGCGCATGAATTGCATACAATTTGGCTTATATAATATTGACGTGTCCACAGTGTCAAAGATTCGGAAAACCAAAAGAAAATATAGTTAAAGCTAATGACAAAGACATGAGCAGATTTTTATATATATTAATCCAAAGGCTATTTTTGTTGACAAAGTATGCTACATATATATCAACAACTGCAGTTTCCTGTGATAATAGACTCCTTATTGTTTCCCTCATTACTTACATTTGTTCACAACTAAACAGCAATGGCTGTCTTCTTTCCCTTTCTTCCTCTCCACTCTCAGATTCTTTGTCTTGTGATCATGTTGTTTTCCACTTATATTGTAGCTCAATCACAACAGGCCAATAGAACAAACTTTTCATGCCCTTCTGATTCACCGCCTTCATGTGAAACCTATGTAACATACATTGCACAGTCTCCAAATTTTTTGAGTCTAACCAACATATCCAATATATTTGACACAAGCCCTTTATCCATTGCAAGAGCAAGTAACTTAGAGCCTATGGATGACAAGCTGGTCACAGGCCAAGTCTTACTCATACCAGTAACCTGTGGTTGCACTGGAAACCGCTCTTTCGCCAATATTTCCCATGAGATCAACCAAGGTGATAGCTTCTACTTCGTTGCAACCACTTTGTACGAGAATATCACGAATTGGCGTGCAGTGATGGATTTAAACCCCAATCTAAGTCCACATAGGTTGCCAATAGGAATCCAAGTAGTATTTCCTTTATTCTGCAAGTGCCCTTCAAAGAACCAGTTGGACAAAGAGATAAAGTACCTGATTACATACGTGTGGCAGCCCGGTGACAATGTTTCCCTTGTAAGTGACAAGTTTGGTTCATCACCAGAGGACATAATGAGTGAAAACAACTATGGTCAGAACTTCACTGCTGCAAACAACCTTCCAGTTCTGATCCCAGTGACACGCTTGCCAGTTCTTGCTCGATCTCCTTCGGACAGAAGAAAAGGCAGAATTCGTCTTCCGGTTATAATTGGTATTAGCTTAGGATGCACGCTACTGGTTCTGGTTTTAGCAGTGTTACTGGTGTATGTATATTGTCTGAAAATGAAGACTTTGAATAGGAGTGCTTCATTGGCTGACACTGCAGATAAACTACTTTCTGGAGTTTCAGGCTATGTAAGTAAGCCTACCATGTATGAAACTGATGCGATCATGGAAGCTACAATGAACCTCAGTGAGCAGTGCAAGATTGGGGAATCAGTGTACAAGGCAGACATAGAGGGTAAGGTTTTGGCAGTAAAAAGATTCAAGGAAGATGTCACGGAAGAGCTGAAAATTCTGCAGAAGGTGAATCATGGGAATCTGGTGAAACTAATGGGTGTCTCATCAGACAATGATGGAAACTGTTTTGTGGTTTATGAATACGCTGAAAATGGGTCTCTTGATGAGTGGCTATTCTCCAAGTCTTGTTCAGACACATCATACTCAAGGGTATCCCTTTCATGGTGTCAGAGGATAAGCATAGCAGTGGATATTGCAATGGGTTTGCAGTACATGCATGAACATGCTTATCCAAGAATAGTCCACAGGGACATCACAAGCAGTAATATCCTTCTTGACTCGAACTTTAAGGCCAAGATAGCAAATTTCTGCATGGCCAGAACTTTTACCAACCCCATGATGCCAAAGATAGATGTCTTTGCATTTGGGGTGGTTCTGATTGAATTGCTTACGGGAAGGAAAGCCGTGACAACCAAGCAAAATGGTGAGGTGGTCATGCTGTGGAAGGACATTTGGAAGATCTTTGATCAAGAAGAGAATAGAGAGGAGAGGCTCAAAAAATGGATGGATCCTAAGTTAGAGAGTTATTATCCTATAGATTACGCTCTCAGCTTGGCCTCCTTGGCGGTGAATTGTACTGCAGATAAGTCTTTGTCCAGACCAACCATTGCAGAAATTGTCATTAGCCTCTCCCTTCTCACTCAACCATCTCCCGCAACATTGGAGAGATCCTTGACTTCTTCTGGATTAGATGTAGAAGCTACTCAAATTGTCACTTCCATAGCAGCTCGTTGATTGAGTGAAGGCAATTTAGTTTCTCAAATCCATGATGGTATTTTGTTTACATGATGATTATTACATCTTTAGACATTAATGGTTGGCTTGGTTTAGGGGAGTTTGTTCAAAATTTCGTTTTTTTTTCCATCCCGGTTACTCTTTTTAAGTTTGGGGTAGAGTCAGCAAAAATGGAAGTTGCAATTGACCTCAGACTAAACTTGCTTATTTCTCTGTATCTTTTTGTGTGACAATTGAAACTAAATTAAATAATGGATTATCTGTTACATATACAAACAAATTCAAGCGAGAAAAATGATTGAGTTTGAAATATACGTTTCTGCCACTGGTTGCATTAAGCTTATGTTTCATACCTCATAATGTCACAATACTGCACCGATAGAATTTAGGATTTTGTTCATCCAATTACATCCACAATCCTCCTTATCTTAGTAATTTTTCCCATTAATACTTGGATCGCTACAATACAATTAATCTATCCCACTTTTTTGTCTTCTAATTTTTTGTCACAAGGCTGGACATTGAAACTTAATGGAGAATTTATGCAAGAAGGCCTTTGGATACGGCCTCAGCTCTGTTATCATTATTATATATCTTTAAAATTGAGAGTGTATGGCCTATAGTATTTGGTCACTATTCTTGACTACAATGCCAATCCCTTGGTGAACCTTCATCCATATCTCACAGCCCGCATTAAGGGATAGATGCATTTTTAACGTATAATGATGCATGGAGTAACCAAGGTAAAAAGTGCAAATAATTTTTTGTGCATTATGATATGCCTCTACGTTTATAATATATTATTTTATAACAACATGAAAGAAAGCATACTAGCTCTACCCTTAAATGCTGCAGCAAGTCAGCCAGCTATTTCCTTCTATTTTTTTTGGGGTGGATGGCTATTCATGTAACGCGAAGGGTGTTTAAAATACGCATAAAATAAAAAGTCTTCCATGTTGTTCCAATCATTGATTAAGGTACCTAACTATACGTTAAAAAAAATGCTAGTAGCAAATATAGGAATCTGTGGAGAATCTTTCGTAAACATTGACCACCCGTGCCTACTGACTTGCGAGAGTTCTGCTTCTACAGATGAACACCTATACTATTTGGTTCTCCTGTAGGGTCAAGAAACCAATGGAAGACCCAATACGCCACTAGAAGTATATTTACCCATACACTATACAGTGCTCCTTACAACTGAAAGTAGAAAATTTACACCTCTCATGTGAGTCGTTTCAAAATATCTAGTAGTTATAGTGAACCAACTTCACTCTAAAATTGCTCCATAGTTGTGCTCAGATGACTGTGACTCCCTTGTACTCGAATCCTATAAATTAATAAAAACACTTCACTACACTACCAAGGACATTATGTTTCCATGTTGTGTCTTTACATATATCTCCAGACCTTCACCTATTGTTGGATCAACATTTTCACCTTTTACACTACTTGAAACAAATTGATCCAATGAGCCTTCAAGGTCAAGAACTTAGCTTGATCAAAACATCAAAATTCAAAAGTGAAGATAAATATAAATATTTAACATACTCTAATCCTCCCTTACCCCTCCTAAATTATTTTCATTTAGTGGTAATTACCCTGTGATTTATGAGACAAATTTCAAATTAATCATTATTATATGGAAAATTTTGTCATTGTTAGTTGCGGGACTTTTCTATACATGATAGTTGCCATCTATATTATCTACATTTTTATCACTTCATTTGGTGAGCAGACTCACACCAAATTAATAAAATATACTGTGTTTTCTAAATGTTTCTACTCTGTTTTAAAAAAATTCTGGCACAAAAAATTATACGTATTTCTTTAATTTGAAGTCAAGCATATAGCAATATAATGGAATTAAAACACATTTTTTCAATTTTCTTCGAAATAAATCAAAGAATGACTAGAATGGGCTACCCCTCAAACCCAGTTTAGTCTGCCTATCATGATTCAACTTTATTAGGTGCATGTTTGAAATAGAAAAATACTTTTGAGACAAAAGAATTTTTTAAAAAGGTTAAAAATTATTATTTTTGTTTTTATACAATTGCACTTGAATTGAATGTGTCCAGCAAGAAACTAAACATTCACCTAGATTAGACACGTTAACCCGTTCTCATTGGTCCAACTATTCACACATCTCTTTTTCCTCATCTTACCCCCCAATTTTTTTTTTAATTCACATTCTACCCCCACTCTTCACACACCTTCCCTTCTAAACCTTTATTGTTTCCTCCCATGGATAGACATGGCAACAGCGCGGTGCGAGGACGGATATTGCCTCCTCAATCCCCAACCTTGACTCCCCAACATATCTCTATACCTATCTCTGATATCCGACAAGTTGAAATTTGTAATCTAATCCCATACCCGTTGGGTATCAGGTATCCCCATCCCCGTCCCCGTTCTGTCCTCGATTTAGGTTTATAAAATAAGCGAAAGTGTGAAACGATGTGTGTGTTGTAACTTGGAACCTAAACAAATGAACAGAAAATTGAAAATCCTAAACTAAAGTAACAAAAAGGCATTTTAATAATTTCATCATCAGGATTAATATGGGGACAGGTACAGGATGGGTAGTGACATCCCCATCCGGATCCCGATTAAAATAGTCTAGTAATCCTCCAAACCTGAACCCGTATTTGGTCAACTCAAATATTCTCTGTCAAAGTTAAGCCGGGTTTTGACGATACCCACATACAAGTTTTGTTGCCATGCCTACCCACGGTCCCACCCCCATTCCCTCGTTCTTCATCGCTAGACACCACCACCCCTTCTACCTCTTATCTTCTTCTTCACACCCCCTTGTGTAACTGGTAATTGGAATGAGTTCGCTTTAGTATAAATTTTGACGAAAGTCAAGTCGGTGAAACCCATCCAGCGATCATGTTTCTTCCACGGTATGATATTCATTCTCGTAATCATTTCTGAATTGGAAATTCGGAATAGAGTTTTTCTATTTCGTAATTTTGAGAAATTCAAGTCAACCAATCCAAGGTGTTTTAACTTTTGTATTCAACATTTAAAAAGTCTATTTCACAACTTTTACGACAGGAGTCGTTTTCTTGGATTTCAGTTGGATTGGACTTGTTGCTCGTAGTCACTGCGCGGAATAGCATCATCATTTTAAGAAATTTTTGTTTAATAATTAATATCCTAATTAGAGTCTCCCTAACACATATTCAGGGTTTAATGTCACACAAATAGTAACTAACAAGGAAATAAAATTACAATCACATTAATTTCTGATAAAATCACAACATAAAGAAAATTCATTTCTGGAAGAGATGTCAGAAATATTCATGCTCTTTAGCATCTGATCTCTTAAGGATAGTTATCGTTCTTATTCATTCATCATAATGTATCATATATGTTGATCTATACAAACCTAGTTGAACAAGCACACTAATACTAACGTACTACAACATACATTGATGGAGAAAACAATAGAAGAAGTTAATTTCGTGGGACATTCATTGACCTTTCCCAACTCAGTGAAGAGTTCAGTGTTCTTGAAAGAGATTGCACAATCTCATGCACACTAGGGCGACTTGCTGGATCTGTCTTTGTGCAATCATCAATCATTTCAATCACAAACATAGCAAGTTCCAATGGACAATTCTCTCCCAAAGAGAGATCCACAAACTCCTTCAACCTCTCCTTGCCACTTCCCTCACCTAGTATGTCACTTAAAACATGTGACAATTTTGTCTCATCTTCAGTTAAAATAGCAGCAACCTCTTTTCCAGTGACCATTTCCAGCATCAGTACCCCAAACGCATACACATCAAGCTTTGTGGACACAAGACCATTTTCCAAATACTCTGGAGCCATGTAGCCTCTTGTACCAACAATGTGCCTCGTCGCTGGAAATTGACCATCCTCTCCTTCCGAACACCTAGCAAGGCTTAAATTCGTGACCTTTCCCCTGAAATCACCATCCGGAAGAATGTTACTGCTGTTAATATCCTTGTGGATGTGAGGAGGAGAAGTGAAACTGTGAAGATAGTCAAGTCCTGTTGCCACATCCAATGCAATTTGCATTTTTTGAGTCCAACTCAGAAACTTCCCATCCACGTTGTTGAAGTAGATCCATTCACTCAAGTCCCCATTTGTAGCATACTCATAAACAAGGTACCAACGCCCCTCGTGGAAGCTAACCCCAGAAAGGCGTATAACGTTGGAATGGTTGATTTTGTTCAGTATCTCTATCTCTTTTGACACATCTCCTTTTATCTTTTTAATTGCAGCCAAATCACCATTAATCACACCGCGATAAACAGACCCTTTGATCCAGCTGCTAGGACTAAAGTTATCTGTTGCACGTTGTAGTTCCTCAAAGTTATACACTTTGAAAGACTGAGCTATGCCAGATATGATCTCTGACAATTTTTCATTCACTTTCACTTGTGGTTTTTCCTCAATTGCCGCAAAACTCTTAGACACTACCACCAATGAGTCATCTTTGTTTCTATTTTTGCGATAGCGTTTGAAGAAAATGACAGCACAGAGAACCAATGTTAAGGCAATAGCTCCCACAACAACCCCAACAACTACATACACCCATGTTTTGTTTGAGCTATGATCAGAAGAGGGAGGTGAGGGTGGTGGACTAATGCGTTGAGTTGGCGAAACGGTTTGAGAACTTGAGGGCTTGTCATGAAGGGGAACTAAAATTGTGGTAAAGGGATAGATCATGGCTTGTGTGAGAGTAAGGGTATTAGCCTCAAGAGTAGTCATAAAGTTGACACCAAATTTCTCACTAATGAATGAAACAGAATCACCCCAGTTCACCAAGTAACTCAAGAGGTAGCTGATGCCTTTCTTGGTTTGGTTCTTTGTGGGACAAGCACATGTGAGAGGCACTAAAAGTCTTCTACCGGGGTATATGTTTGCAGGGTTGTGGTTTTGGTTCTCCAAAGCTTGACATGTTGTGGGGCCCTCAAAAGTGTTGTTAGCAATCAAGAAGTAAGTTTCTGAATTCTGGAACACATACGATGTGTTTGTTTGATAATACTCACCTGAACAGGAACAGTTGACCGGAACAATCACCACCTTGTTTGTCTCAAAGGTGTCATTCATGGAAACTGAGTTTATTTTAGCAAGCTGGGATGGGTCAGAACCCAACAAAGTTGATATTGTCTTGACAGAGTTGTAAATGGGTTGAGATCTGAAGGTGAGGTAACTTTGGCAGCTATGGTATGCACCATTGCAAGTGTAACCGCGGATAGAATTTTTGTTACCCCTTCTTGGGCACGCTACTGTGCCTAAACCAATATAAGGTTGCTGCCCCAGAATCAGAGAGAAGTTGTGGATCAATAGTGTGAAAATGATTATGGGGATGAAGGGAAAGAGATGCATTGTTGTTTGCAGAGGAAGGGTATAACAAAAGGGATTGTTAATGAATGCAATTATGCGCCACTTTTTGTACATATGCGGGGCCTAAACCCAGCAATTCTGTAACACTTTATTAAATGATTTAGGGAGTGTTTGTTTCAATTTTTTTGGAATTATTTGTTCTATTGGTCATGATTTCAGATGGAAGACAATTTCTGAGAAATAACCAGCCAGCCTATTGATTTGCTCTTGAAGTTGAATTGGGAGTTAAAATATTTTCTAACAACGGGTTGGCTTGGATTGTAGTTGACCAAATAGTGGATAACAAGTAACAACACTTGGATGATACTCGTTTTCTTGACTTCCTGTCTTATCACTTCACGAGGAGTAATTTCAAAAAAATCAATTAAAAGAAGAAGGAAAAGACAACATAAATTGACTGAGATGCTGAATTAGTTCATTGTTGGTTAACCTCTTACTATTTATTTATTTTTTGAATAAGGTTAACCTCTTACTAATAATATTTTATCTTATAACTTTCTTTTATAGTATGTTCTTGCTCCGCATGAAATATCCCGAGATTCTGCAACAATATTTGCAATTGGTCAACTTAATAGCAAAGTCGCGCTTCAATATATATTATCCTACTTCAGAAATTCCTTAAACAAATCAATTGGTCATATATTCTTTTTTTTTATAATAATTGGTCATATATTCTTACTCTGCACGAAAGATCGATCATCCACGAAAGGTAACAAAATTAGTAATCGTTCAACTTCATGACAAAGTCATTATTATGCTTTTATTCTACCACGGAAATTCACTGAGCAATGTTCGTCCCCGAATACACTCTTTTATCACCAGCAAGTGCACAAGTCTAGCTAAGATATTCAAAATCAAGCAATCCTATCGTTGACGATAGAAACATATGAACTTCATAAAAAGCTGAGAATAGACCACAATATTTCCATCCATCACGCAACGCAGCAATATTTGACTATCATCTGCACCCCCACAAAATTAGTAAGTTTCCGCGTTTCATCAATTTTTGTCGTACCGAATAATGAATAAGTAATTTCACAAAAAACAATGATACATAAGTGGCATACCAGCGTTTGGTTTCTCATCCTGGATCCATGTTTAGTACAAAATCATATAAATAATAATGCAAAAGTAATTATTAATTGTGGTAGGATCCACATTCAGCGGTGTCTAATGTGTTTCCAAAGACTGTTGTGGTATACTTGGCGGAGGTGCGCTTCTCCTCTACCACTAAACAGCGACAAACAGCAAACTGGGGAGTCACGTACTCGACCCAGAATCAAACAATAAATGCGGAAACGTAAATAACAAATGCAAAGGGAAGAACAGGAGAGTAACAGCACACACAGCAATGGCTTTACATGGGAGAAAACCAGAACACTGGAAAACCCACAGGACCTTGTCCAGAATACTCCACTATCAATATAACGGTTACAAAACACTCCACGGCCACACGCTGGAGTAAACGCTCAATCTCACCAACAATGGAGAGAGTTTTCTCTCTACAAGGGTTGCTCACTCAACCTCTCGGAGACTCTCACTCTCAACAGCCTTTCGCCGGAGAACCACTCACAAAGAAACACTCACAGGAGACACTCTCGACTGCGCTCTTCTTCTTCTCTGTCTCAAGCTTCAAGTCTGCCTCCTCCATCTATAATGACGCATTTATAGAGAGGGAATTAGGTTTAGGGATTCTGTTCTCTAAACATGGAATTGGCAGAGGTCAACACCCTCGGGAATTGGGCCCAAGTCAAACATTCATCTTTCAGTGCTTTTGGGGATTTGGGCCAAGCATTGAAAACGGAACTTATCCAACAATTCTCCCCCTTCCGCTTTCAATGCAACACTTTGGCAACCCGACATAATCTGGTCTTCCACTGAGGTCCGAGGTCTTCACTCTGCAACTCGGCCTCTACCCCTCGGCTTCATCATTCCGAGTTTATAAGTCCGGCTCCTTCACAGCAATCTTCAAGCTTCATTGCTGGCACCGGCTTCATCATCATGTCAGACCAATTCTGACTTGTGTGCACCTTCCCAAGTGTGAGCTTCTCGGCCTCCACTGCATCCCATATCCAGTGATACCTCACATCAATGTGCTTGGTGCGGGAGTGATACGTCGAGTTCCTCGCCAAGTGAATGGCGCTCTAGTTGTCACACTTCAACTCATACTTGTCCTGATTATGGCCGAGCTCCTGGAGAAAACACTTCATCCACAGCAACTCTTTGCACGCCTCGGTCGCGGCAATGTACTCGGCCTCAGTTGTCGATAGTGCCACACACTTCTGCAATCTTGACTGTCACGAGATTGTCCCTCCAGCCAGGGTCATCAAATATCCCGTCGTCGACTTCCTCGAGTCGGAATCTCCCCCCCAAATCAACATTCGAGTAGCCTTGCTTCCTCCAAACTGAAAACACAGCTTGGTCGTTCCTCGGAGGTATCTGAAGATCCACTTCACTGCTTCCCAGTTTTCCCTGTCGGGGTTCGAAAGATACCGGCTAACCACACCAACTGCATGCGCCAGGTCGGGTCGGGTGCAAACCATTGCATACATCAAACTTCCAACTACAGATTGGTACGGGATCTTCTCCATCTCCTCTCGGTCTTCATCTGACCTCGGACATTGCCTCTCATTCAGCTTCAAATGTCCGGCCAAGGGGGTGCTCATTGTCTTGGCTTTGTCCATGTTGAATCTCTTCAAGATCTTCTCAACATATTTCTCCTGACTTAGCCACAGCAGCTTCTTCTTCCTATCCCGGATAATCTTTATCCCAAGGATCTGTTTTGCTGGATCGAGGTCCTTCATCACAAAGGACGATCTCAACGCCTCCTTCAGGGCGGAAATCTTCACCTTGTCTTGCCCTACTATCAACATGTCATCCACATATAGTAGCAAGATCAAGAAATCACCAGTCTCGTATCTCTTCACAAAAACACAGTGGTCAGCCTCCGTCTTCATGAACTTATGATCGGTCATGAAGGAATCAAACTTCTTGTACCACTGGCAAGGTGCTTGCTTCAAGCCATAGAGACTCTTCTTCAGTCGGCACACCATGCCTTCTGATCCCGGAGCTTCAAACCCTTCTGGTTGCTCCATGAAGATTTCTTCCTCCAGCTCACCATGAAGAAATGTCGTTTTCACATCCATCTGTTCTACCTCCAGGTCCGCAACAGCTGCCATTGCTAAAACAGTTCGGACCGAGGTCATCTTCACAACAGGGGAGAATATCTCATCAAAGTCTATCCCCTTTTTCTGGTTGCAGCCTTTCACTACAATCCGGGCTTTGAATCTCGGCCTCTTGCCGTTCTCCTCCTGCTTGATCTTATACACTCACTTGTTCTTTAGAGCTCTCCTCCCTTTGGGTAGCTCGGTCAGCTCATACGTCTGATTCTCATGCAAGGATCTCATCTCATCCTGCATGGCCTTCTCCCATTCGCCGCTCTCTGGGCTCTCCACCGCCTCCTCGTAACTCTAGGGTTCGCCCTCCTTAGCAATTACGGTATATTCATCAGGTGGATACCTTGTAGAAGGTCTTCTTTCTCTCGTGGGGTATCTCGGCTGTTCTTCTTCTTCATCGTCCTCGGAACTCGGCTCTTCACTTTCATTCCGGGTTCCGGTATCATCGGCATCTTGCTGGTCATCGTCTTCAACATCGCCTTCAGCGATTTCTTCATTGACTTCTCCCCCTGCTTCAACATGCACTTGAGGGACGAGTTCTTCTCCTCGAACAGTAACCCAGAATTGGGGCTTCGAGATGTCATGGATGGTCTCATCCTCATGAAAGACTACATCTCGACTTCTCACAATCTACTTCTTGATTGGATCCCACAGTCTAAAGCCAAACTCGTTTTTCGGCGAACCGAGGTATATGCACTCCTTCGTCTTCACATCCAGCTTCGCCCTTTCATCTTTAGGAACATGCACGAAGGCTCGGCATCCAAACACCCTCAGATGTTCATAGGTCACTTTTCGACCTGTCCAGATTTCTTTTGGAATCTCTCCATTCAGCGGTCAAGATGATGAGAGATTTATCAGATCGATCGCGATTCTCACTGCCTCTCCCCAATATCCTTTCGACAACCCTGCGTTGGAAAGCATACTTCGGACCTTCTCCTCGATAGTCTAGTTCATCCTCTCAGCTAGCCCATTCAGTTGAGGTGTCTTGGGGGCCGTCTTCTCCAATCTGACCCCAGCTTCTCTACAGTAAGCTTCAAAGGGACCCCTGTACTCACCACCATTATCTGATCTGACCACCTTCAATTTTCTTCCAGTCTCCCTCTCCACCATTGCGTGGAACTCTTTAAAGTATTAGAGGACCTGGCCCTTAGTCTTCATAAGGTAAACCCACACTCTGCGGGAGTGGTCATCAATGAAAGAGACAAAATACTGCGAGCCTCCAAGCGATCTCTCCGACATGGAGCAAACGTCAATATGGACGAGGTCAAGTATGTGCCTCCGTCTCCGTGGTTGATCCGGTCTCGCAAACGAAACCCGGTGCTGCTTCCCAGCTAGGCAGTGCGAGCAACTCTCCAGCACTTGGCCCTTCAACCCGGTCAATAGCTCTTTCTTCTCCAGAATTTCAAGTCCTTTCTTGCTCATGTGGCCGAGACGCTTGTGCCACAGCTCCAGACTTGAACCATCAAACACCGTGTTGGCTTCACCGCCAATCATCCTTCCTTGCATCACATACAAGGAGCCTTCCTTCTTTTCTCTGGCCATCACCAAATTGCTTTTGGCCAGCTTCCATCTACAGCCCTCAAAGCTGTTTACGAGCCCGACATCATCTAACTTTCCTACCGAGATTAGATTTAGCCGCATGTCAGGTACGTGCCTCACGTCCTTCAGCATGATCCGGCACCCTACTTCTGAGGTCAGGGTCACATCGCCGATACCAACAATCTTGATGGTTACCTGATTCCCCATCTTCACAGCTCCACAATCTCCACTCCGGTAGGAGGAGAAAAACCTTTTGTGCGGGGTCACGTGGAAAGAAGCGCCTGAATCCACTATCCAGGTGCATTCATCGAAGGCTACGTTCACAGAGTCATCCTCTCTCAAGAGGAATACCTCGGCATTGGCACTGGCAACTACTGTCGTGGTGCTCTTCTTTTGTGAACTCTGGTCTGACTTCACAGACCCACTCTGCTCATCTTTCTTCAAAGTCCAGCAGTCGGCTTTCTTGTGCCCGGGCTTCCCACAGTAGAAGCACTTGAGTTCACTCCTCGGTTTCGACCGATCTCGGGACTTATCCCGCCTCTCACGACCTCGGCTCTTTCCTCGAGCTCGGAAGTCGGACTTACTCTTCTCAGTCACGTTGGTGTCAAACGTGCTGGATACACCTCGTTCCCTTCTCCTGACTTCTTCATTCAGGAGGTTGTCGGTCATGACATCCATCTCCAGTTTCCCTTCAGGAGCCGAGTTGCTCAACGTCACTACCAGGGTATCCCAACTCTCTGACAATGAACTCAGCAACAACAAAGCCTGCATCTCGTTGTCAATTTTCATCTCGGCCTTGGACAACTGGTTCACAATACCTTTGTATGTGTTAAGGTGCTCGATCATGCTCATCCCTTCCGCATACTCCAGCTTCACAAGCCGGCGGACGAGATGTGCCTTGTTTCTCGGAGTCTTCTTCTGAATCATGGACTCTAACTTGTTCCACAATTCGAAGGCATTGGTGAACTCGGACACATGCTCGAATAATGACTTGTCAATATACTTCCTGATTGTGGCCACCGCCTTCCGACTCAGGATCTCCCAATCCCTGTCCGACTTGCCTGTCGGCTTCTCTTCCAGGACAATAGGATCATACAAGTCCTTGCAATACAGATGATCTTCCATCATCGGTCTCCAGTAGGTGAAGTTGTCGGCAGTCAACTTAAACATATCCCCATCATGGATAGTAGCACCACTGGTCTCCATCTTGTCTCCTTCCTTTTCTCAGAACCGCCGAACCTGGGGCTCTGATACCACTCTGTTGTGGTATACTCGGCGGAGATGCGCTTCTCCTCTACCACCAAACAGCGACAAACAGCAAACTGGGGAGTCACGTACTCAACCCAGAATCAAACAGTAAATGCGGAAACGTAAATAACAAATGCAAAGGGAAGAACAGGAGAGTAACAGCACACACAGCAATGACTTTACGTGGGAGAAAACCAGAACACTAGAAAACCCACGGGACCTTGTCCAGAATACTCCACTATCAATATAATGGTTACAAAACACTCCACGGCCACACGCCGGAGTAAATGCTCAACCTCACCAGCAATGGAGGGAGCTTTCTCTCTCTACAAGGGTTGCTCACTTAACCTCTCGGAGACTCTCACTCTCAACAGCCTTTCGCCGGAGAACCACTCACAGAGAAACACTTACAGGAGACACTCTCGACTGCGCTCTTCTTCTTCTCTATCTCAAGCTTCAAGTCTGCCTCCTCCATCTATAATGACGCATTTATAGAGAGGGAATTAGGTTTAGGGATTCTGTTCTCTAAACATGGAATGGGTAGAGGTCAACATCCTCGGGAATTGGGCCCAAGTCAAACATTCCTCTTTCAGTGCTTTTGGGGATTTGGGCCAAGCATTGAAAACGGAACTTATCCAACAAAGACACTATAAGGATGTGAACTAAATTGACTGTGTTTGATATCACAATATATAAGTATGTGAGGATTGATCTTGACTCCAATTAAACTTGATTTTGTGAAAATATAAATGTCTAGTTATTGTTAGGTAAAATGGCTCTCTCAAAGTCTCAATTAATTTGACTAGAACACAAATAGAGACAGATGCATTTGGTTAGTTCAATTTTTATTTTGATCACTTCTTTGTTTTACTTCAAATACAAATCATGATTTGTATCTATTAAAATTTGAGGGGGGGGGGGAGAATTATGTAGTAATAATATAAAAAGATTTTATACTATTATTGAATTACAAACAATCATAAATAATAAGTTTATTAAATTTTATAATAATTACCTTAAAAGTCATATTAACAATAAATTATTATTACACGACAATATAAATTATTTTACAATTTTAATGTATAATTATTATTTTTGTCCTAGGTCAAAGATCATGAGTGTCTTCCAACCTACTAGGTTGAAGATTAATTCTTGCTTGTAATGTGTGATTGAATGTCACTCGTGCCTTTAAAGTAGAATACATCTAAGTTCTATGTATATATTCCTTGAACTTGAATACTTTCCCTTCCTTAAATTATAACTTTTGTACCTCTTCCTGAAATTCCATTTATAAAAATAAATAAAAAGTTTATCATAACATCACTATAGAAAAGTCAATTTTTAAATATAATGGAGTTTTAGTACATTTGTGAAGAAATTAACTCCTCGTCATTTGATAGGTTTAAATCCCAATGATGCAAACTTTACTTCAAGGTCCTTTTTCCTATTTTGTAGTTGATCAGCATCCAGATGTTTTACCACATCGTAATATGCCTGATGAGCGTGTCAACGATCTAACAGAGTTGACATTAACAACTTTAAAGTATTGTTCATTGCTATAATTTGGTTTTGGCACACGTCCTCCTTTTGTTACGGTAAATGAGGCTCCATTTTCAAAAGCATCTCTTACTGAATGAAATTCCCATGTATCCCCTTTGTTATGATTACTCTTTCTCCATGTCACCTACACATATTAAATAATTAGCAAAATACTCATAAAATCACTTTATATGCACATAAGTGATAGTAAGTTGGGTAGTAAGTTTTTGAAATGGAATTGCTAAAATTGATTATGTACCTCCTTACTCCCTATTGTCGGTGCTATAAAGAGGTTAGCTTCACTTTTGAGGCTAGGTCCCATGCTTCCACCAATGGCATATTGCACCCATCCTAAGTAAAGATTGTTTGCTACATGTGCATATCCATGGCGAATCCTGAATTTTTTATTTATAAAACAAATTAATAATGTTCAATACATTTAAATTCTTGTAATTTAACTTCTTAATTGAGCAATTAATTACCTTGGCATGCGCTGATTACAATTAGGCCCAAAGTGATTGTACACAACAGTAACCTTCATGTTCTGGTCTCTCACATATCCATCATCATGCCCAAGAAGCATAACCTTATCTTGGTCTCTAAACCAATTATTGGATATAGTCACATCAGTGGATCCTCGCGTTACATCAAGTAGACCATCTTGACAATTATAAAGTGTATTATGGTCAATCCAAATCTTTGAAGCAGTAACCAATCTAATTGCATCCCCATCTACATGGCCCAAAGGAATCACTTTTCCTTCAGGCCCCATCACAACCCCTGGGTCTTGAGGTTTGCAATGATGAACTCGAATGCCATGGATGATTATGTTGGTAGCCTAGAGAAAAAATAGATAAAAAAAAGAGTTGCATACAAAGTGTTAACCCATGTAAGCAAAATTTGTAATGCTTATTGTGCATGCATGTTTAATTAGTAGGAGTTGCTAAGTTGGTGCCTTTAAAACAAATACTAGGAAGTGATCAATTACCTTAAAGATCATTAAGCATGCATTATTAGCAATGTGGATATTAGCACCTCGACCATCAATGGTGGTGAAACTACTAATAAGAAGGGGTCTCTCAAGTTTAATGTGCATATCTCTTTGGAATGTGATCCACACTTTACCTTGAATTACAGAAGCTCCATACCTCAAGGTGCCGGGTTTAGGGTTTATAGGATTATCACTAGGGTCTATAACTTTATAATGGATGAGGTCTTTACCAATGTTATTTGTCATCTTGCCGGTGTAGCCCACCGAACATGTTGCTAGTTGAGGTCGATGCCTCCTCCATTCGGGATTGGGTCTCCAACATCGATCAATCACATTCATTTTCAAGCCATTTATTTTAGATTGCTTTGCGACACTAAGTTTTGGAGTGTAAAGGGTAACAATGACAATAACCAAAACAAAGCGCCAAAGGATATGATTGATAACATGAGAGATCATTATGACAATTTTTTTTTCTCAATGATTGTGATGCAGAGAAAAAAGAGATAAAAAAAGAGAATGGTTACTAGTATATTTTGAAAAAGTTGTATAAAGAAGTGGTTATATAGAAAAGATTGATCTTGTAGTTAGTTTAAGTTGTTTTCTAAAGCTATGGCCAAAAGAGTGTCGATTGCCAAAAAAAACTATGAATAGAAATAAGTAAGTAGGAATGTTTAACTAATTTTAAATATTTATCTTAAGTTGTAACAATTACCTAAATTTACGCACCAATAAAAGTGAAATTAGAAATTTTTATATATATGCTCTAACGATAATAATAATTTCAATGGCTGAAATTTAATTTAAAATTAATTGAACAATGTTTTTATATTAATTTAACATCACATAAGATTATACAACATACGTGTTATTAGATCATAATACTCTAATAATACATAAAATGACAACTGCTATAGATTTGTTTATACATCTCTGTAATTGTTTAAAAGAATTGTGGACCAAATGTAATTGTTAAATTTTTAGAATCATATTCGTCAATTGATATATAAATATAAAATATCAATAATACTAATAATATTCTTTTTAAGAGTAGATCACACTCTCCTCCAACGAGGATTGTGACTATACTATTACATTATTCTCCCCTCTTATGTTAGAACATACAAAAGTTCATTTAATTTAGCATTGTTAATTTAATTTATACTCCCTTGATAAAGATAAGTATTATTCATTTCCATCCATTTAAGAGTAAAAATAAAAAGGTGTAGGATCTGGGATAGATCCACTTGGTCGGCGTTAGGGGCAATAGCCCTCACAAACTTTTAAAATTTTCTTAATATTAATGTATATGTGTATCTACTAACTGTCCTCATAGTTTGAAATGTGTAATTTAACTACTTAAATATTTATTTATTTTAGTGTTTGAATCAATCACATGTAATTATCAGTTGTGAATTACTATTGTGGACTATGGTGGAGTTCCAATTGACTCTATCGAATTACTTTCGTCTCCAACGCATCCACGAATCAACAAATTAGAATTGGCTTAATTTGTATATATAGGTGTTAGAACTCTAGAGAAGTCGTAGTGGTGTGTGCTTAGGAGAAAGGATAAAGATGAAGCCGACGTAGCGAGATCAATCTGCACACACATGCACATGATGCAATCACCAATTTGCGACGCATCGACGCCGTTTTATTTGTCCTTATCGTGACTGCTTTGTGGATCAGAATATATGTATATGCTTTCTCTCTTATCCTCTTGCTGGGTCACTAATCCCATCTCCACGTACTATAGTGATAGTGCTAAACAAAATCTAGCCACTTGTACATATGAATTAACTATCATTTCCGCCAAAGAATGAAAAATGCATTTACGAATAATGGACCCCATCTTCTTTTTTTTTTTTTTTTTGTTTCTTCTTGTTTTTTTGGTGCCCCTAAATTCTTATTTAGTAAGTAAGGATTATACTGTTTGTTAAAGGAATGATAAAAGAAAAAGAAAAAAACACAAGTACGTAGTTTGAATATAGAAAATTTGTTTGACTGCAGAAGAAGAACGGCACAGCTTTATATGCAGGCAGAACCGTTGTTTTTGAACATGAAGCTTGACGTAGGAGTTTAGAGGCCAGGTTCACCAATATTAATGTTTGGAAACGCCTGTGGCTATATTATGCACTCTGTCCCGGATTTGCCTTTGGTGTCCCATCTTGAACTTGGTCAGTATAATTGAATGATTCATGGAGGCATAACTCTTTCATTTGCCAAACTCTACATCAATATCGTACATTGTAGTTTATATATGACAAACTCAAACAATTGAGTGAAATGTGACCATAAGAGATTCAGATATACTTGGTCAAAATTATCAATTATATCAATTATATAAATTATGTCATTTCTTCGAATTCAAAAACAGTCTCTTTGCATATGTAAAGGTAAGGTTGCGTATAATATCTTCCTCCTTACCTGCGCATAGCGTAGAGCCTCTGGACAATGGAGACGTGATTTTTTTTTTTTAATAAATTATAGCTAGCAAACGAGTATTATATAGGAAACTGGAAGCCAGCGGGACAAATTAAGAGATAAAAGAAAAAGACACTGCAATTATAAATTGCTGTCCTACAACATGTAATGATCCGAACGTATGAGCTTCAGATTCTTTAAACGCGTGGTCTCAAATTTAATCGCAAAACTATAATATATAGGAAAAGAAATATTATTGGGAGAGGCTGCCATGTACAATGTGGTAATTAAAAGGCAACTAATTAAGAAGGAAATTTCGATATTGACCACTTAATCCCCAATGCACTTTTCAAAGATAGACTTTCAAAAAAAGTAAAGCAGAACAAGGTTGGAACTTGGAATTAGTATTTTGAAAATTCGACGGAATAGTTCGGTGGGACTGATAAACGGTGAACCGGTTTAATATCCAATTTATATTTAAATAAATTATAAAACTGGCTTTTGAGGAAAACTGGTCAAAAAATTGAAAAACTAGTAAAAAGGGTTGGTAAAATCGAAGGAAAAATAATCCCAGTAGGTCGGTGAAGTTAAAAAATAACACAACACATTTTTTTATCAATTAAAATTTATTATAAAATTATAAAATAGATTTATTAAATAACATATGATATCTACAAAAATTTGTTAATTTTAATAAATTTTAACTAGTAAAAAGAATGTATTTAAAAAAGTGTTTTTCACGAAGTATTTTTCATCCAGTAAATATATCATCTTGGGAATCATTTTCCAGTATATGCTATGAATGTTCCGAATATTATTTTCTGTTCGGGGTCTACTAGTCAGAGCCACTTAATTTCTGTTCAGAGTTTTCTATTGAGATAATAAAACCAAAAAAAAAAAGTACTATGACCTTGCATGCTCTTCTTTTTGCTTAAGAAAAGTACGGAAAAAAAATACACTAATGTCAACACTTTCTTGACATCTACTCTTTTTTTTCTTTGCTGAATCTTTCTTGACATTTGCTGTGTCCATTTTAATTTTGCCAATCCCATAAAAAAATAATAGCACTCTAAAGAGAGAGAGAAAAAACAGACAATATTTATTTTTAAAAATTGACGAAGTAGAATTTTCTTAGGTTCGGTGCAATGTCAACATGATTTTGAACAACATTTCTTCGTGTTCTCATGTGTAACATGACCATGGTCTATTGGAAAGTCTAAAAGCGTAAATTTTGATAACATAAGTCGAGAGAGCGCACACGTAATTAGATGATTTAATTTGTCTCAAAATATAATTAAATTTGCAATATGCATAGACTCACATGGAGTAGTTCACTTCATATATATAGCATCATTTGAGAGAATATGCCCCACACGTGTAGCGATACTAAATTTTTGTTTTAAGCAAATTGTGCAATTAAACACCGATAAGGACCACATAGTACTAGTCCAACCAACAGGTACTTGATACATTGTAGCATCTAGTTTGGTAATTTCAGCAAGCTAGCTCTTCCTTTAAAAACAGCTAAACCTCTCTCTCCAAGTGCAAGGAAAACGAGAGCAATTAAGAAATGCCAATGCTACCATCGTACTGCGTGAAGGAGAGTAAACCCTGTGTGGGTTGGGTTGAGAAATACTTCGATGATTGTCTCTGCAATTTGAAAGATGAAATCTCCTTTGGCTTTGGCTTCATAAGTCTCATATGTTGGGGAGTAGCAGAAATTCCTCAGATAATAACCAACTTTCGCGCTAAGTCCAGCCATGGTGTCTCCTTAGCCTTTCTCCTCACTTGGGTCGCAGGGTTAGTTAGTTTCTCAACTTTATTCCCACCTTAATTAAGTCTTCATTTTCTCATAGTTTTAGCCAAATCTTACGTTTATTATTGGAACAAAAGAATTAGTCCAGTACTCTAATTATTTTACTGAATTAATTATTTGGATGCAGCGACATATTCAACCTCGTTGGTTGCCATCTGGAGCCAGCCACGGTATGTGAGTTTTAAGTTAACCATATACATTAAATTATTAAAAAATTAATTTGTTTTGTTCCATGCCTGTTCTTATTCCAGTTCTTTCATGCTTTAATCTCACTTGCCTTTATGTTTTTGTATCTAAAAAGTTTACATGAATATGTGCTATCTGTACTTATTTTGATTGTTGACTTACTATTTTCTTGTTTTTGTATTGTGTTTTTCTTCTTGCTTTTCGATGGCTGCCAAACCAGTTGCCAACCCAGTACTACACAGCTCTGGTAATTATATATTAGAAACATATCTCTTTGGAATTTTTTATATGTGTATTATTTCTATTTTTTTTTCGGGTATGTGATTTTTAAGATGTGTTTGATTTAGAGATTGAAAATAAAATAAAATTAATTAATTCTTTTTTTTTAAATCCTTAATATTAATTAAATTGATTTGTATTTTCAAAGCAATTTTTTTGCTGAGTAAAAATAATAATAACTTAATATAAATTTCTTTATCTAATGCAAAAATAATATTTAATTTTAATTTTACTAAACGTATTTTAAAATTAAACTTAATTTCAATTTACTACAATAAATATATTTAATTTTGTAAGATAATATTTGTAACTTTTAAACATTGCCAAACATACTATTCTGAACTTTGAAACTAAGGTCCATTACATTTGTTTTTTTTATTGGCAAAAATAGGGTAGGCCCAATTGTTACAGAAAATAAACAAAGAGATGCCACTTTACTAGGCTCAAGGCCCAATACATTGTACACGTGTTCTTGTATTCATTTCCAGAGATGAAATTACAGGCTTGTAAATTGTAATAACCTATTTCCTTTTTTCTAACGGTTCCTTTATAAGTTGTATATATTTTTTAAGTTTTATTTTTTTTATGTATATAAGAAATATAACTTGTTTTTTTTATAAAATTGATAAAATTATGTATCTTTAAAATGTTTTCTTTATCATAGTATATACACGGGTATGTATTAACTAATAATATTTTTTTCCTTAAAAATATAATAGCATTATGTGAATAGGTAATAAAAAATAAACTGAAATATCATTAAGAGTGTAAAGAAGTCTTTGTACTCTCCATTAAAAAGAAGAAAAATGTATTTATACTATATTTAATCATAAATTATCATATATAATAAATTTATTATTACTTATAATAATTAATTTAAAAGTGATACTTAATATTATTTCTAATTAATTAATAGTCTAAACTTGTTTAGATTGAGTGCATAGAAATTAAGCTTAGGTCCTTAATACCACTTATTATTGTGATCCACAGCTTTACACAATCACTACGATCGTGTTAGTACTTCAAAGTTTCTATTATGATTACATCTACAAATGGGGCAAGCGTCATCGGAAGATCAACACCGATGAGGTACAGTAATCTCCATTTACAGAGACATGTTTGTTGAAATTACTAGCTTCCCCAAAGAAAATAATACACGTGTACGATATTATTTTTTTCAAAGAGTACATGTATATATTTCATTACCTTGTTCTTTATTATGTTAATAGGCTCATAAAGAAGAAGAGAAAAAACCTTTGAGACCGAAACCAGGCCGCGACGACTCTTGGATTCCAATACAAAATGACGGACGCAAAGAAACGCCTCGACGGGATTACTACTATAGGTACTATATTTTCGCAATCTTAACAATTAATTAATGTTTTGATTAAGAAATTATCCAAGTGATTTTATTATTATTATTTGAGTTAATGAAACAGGTCAGCGAGATCTTTGGCTGCTAATGATACTCCACCATTTGGTACCTACTTGAGAGCTGCTAAAAGTGTCCCTTCAGCCATGGTAATGAACGACGATTCATCTTCTGATGATGAGGCGCATCCACTTTCTTCTAAGAAGCCTATAACACAGCCTAGACCCATCCCCCGTTCTGTCCCTGTGAGTTTTTATCCTTCAAATCATAGTTTTTAGTTAATAGAATTTGTATTATATAATATTACACCAATACTAAACCATTAATTAGTACTTACACTGTAACTTGTATCAGGGTATGTAAGCATAATTTTAATCTCCATATATGTTTCAGGCAAGCTATGGAACTTTTCTAGTAGCATCTATGAACTTGCCCCGGCAGGGTAATGCCTTGATGGAGGGATACAAAAGATTCAATGGAAGAAAACTACTCTTGCAAGTATAATTAATATATTCACACACTCGTATCATCATTTCTACAGAGTATGGTTGCTTTGTTTGCATAATTGCATTATCTTGCTGCCACTTATCATCACAGGAGCACAACAGCATGCACAGTGCTTTGGGTCAATGGTTAGGATGGCTCATGGCTGTTATCTACATGGGTGGCCGGCTTCCTCAAATATGGTTGAATGTCTGTCTCAAAATTAACTTCTTTTTTTATTTCTGAATATTCTTCATTTCTTCTGCCCTTATATTTTTTTTTCTGTGCGTTAATTAATTACTGATAAAGTTGTTGATTACGTTATCATTGACCAGATTAAAAGAGGGAGCGTGGAGGTGACATTTGATCTTAATCAAATTATAACTCACATTGTATTTCACTATTTATAGATGCTTTATCTCTTCATTTGATAGGGCTTAAATCCTCTTATGTTCATCTTTGCATTGATCGCCAATGCCACTTACGTGGGAAGGTTAGGATTCCCTCCCTTGCATATATTTTTCATCATCCTGTTATTCTGAGAAAACTAACATTAAGCAATCTAACTCCTGTGTTGTTCTGTTCTATCTTCTGTGCAGTATTCTTGTACGAACTACCGAATGGGAAAGCATCAGAGCTAATATGCCATGGCTGTTGGATGCCATAGTTTGCGTGGCATTGGACCTATTCGTATCCTGCAGTTTATCATGCAAATTTTCAATTTACTCTTATTTTGGTTGCACCTCTCTCTCCCACAGTCTTAACAGTTGGCATATATTTAGAGAAATTATTACCTGATTTAAGACAGTTCTAATCAACTTCTATATGGGCATGTGTCATGTGGAGATTAGTCAAGAACATATAATAATTTCTTGTATTGGTTGGTGGGAGTTGATATTTAGAAGAAGAAAAAAAGGCAAAGAAATTTTATTTTTAAATTAAGAGAGTTATATAATATAGTAAATAGAAGACTAATACATTAAATTGATGGATATATTCATTTTGATATCCTCAAATAAGATTCTATTGGGTTATTATCAAATTCTCAGTCAATCTGCGGAAGCAGAAACAATAAAATGCAGGAGGAGAGGGATAGAGAAGATCACACAATCAATTTGTTTAATGTGGGAAAACCTTCTTCAATTTGAAGTAAAAAACTCACGGAACACTAGTCCTGAATCAAACTTCCACCATGAATATAATGGGTTACAATCAAACATCTTTAATCTTTCACTAGAGTTACAATCAAACTTCACCAAGTATTTGTGGTATTCAAACTTCTCTAGAGGTATTTTCACGGAAAAATCTCTCTGAGATCTTTCTCTCATCAAAATCACTCAAAACTCATACATTAAAGACTTATATAGAAAAGGGAGGTGAAACTTCGTTGAGCCACTTAAAGGATGACTCCTTGAATCTTGCACCGCTAAGAGGATGTGACTCTTTGAGGCTTGTAAGAGTTTCAACGCCTGAAACTTAAACCAAACATTTAAGACGGAACAGTTTTCAACATAAACTTATGTAAATTTAGTTTTTCCGTTAGAAAGTTATTAAATTAAAATATTTATTATGAATAAAAAATAATCTTTTTTATTTTAAAGAAAACTTAACTCTTGAACATATATATCCTTGAAGAAATATGTTTAGGACTATAAAGTTGTTAAACCTTAACAGTGGCAGATAATTTTGCAGTATGCCAACTACAGATACCTTCGGAAGAAAACAGGGAGTGATGATGCTGATTATGGAAACTACAGAGAAGCTAGCAAAACTTTTGTGTCTTGATTTGTGGGACTGTAAGACACACGTAGATCTGCCCAATATTGAACCACTTCAATAGTTCAATTCCACCATGACATTCAGCTATTAGTAAAGGTCTGGCTAGAAAATTGACGTGGACTAGTTAGGAAACGCTTCTATTAGCGCGTTAAATGTGCTATACGATTACCATCTGTGAGCTATCAACGTAATCAAGTTAATGAATTATGAATCGTTCACGGCTCTTATCCCAGCTATCAAAGTTATCAAGTATATGAATTATAATCACCCGTTCACGATTCTTATACTGTATTCCATTTTTTGTGTCACTAATTAATAAATCGCTAGACGGGGAGGGTTGAATTATGAACCGTTCACTCACGATTCATTCTTCATATTGTATGTTTGATAATCTCTACAGAATGAAAAATTGAAAACCTTCCACTTCATGTTGCTGTATGTAACACCGATGGGATTGATGATTTTGTATTAACTCGTGTATGAACAGAATGATGTTAGGAAATTAAATTTTTTAATGTTATTGTGTCACATTTAATCATGAAAGATTTAATTATGTCTAACAGTAACAAAAATCATCATGATCCCGTATTGATACTGGAGATGAACTAGATTATATATGAGAAAGAATCTAAGAATAAATAGTATATAGTTACACATCAATAATATATGATATAATTATCTCATGACAATATGTAATCCAAGTGAAAGATTGTTAGAAAATTAAATTTTTTAAAGTTATTATGTATTACATATTATACTAATAGTTGTATTATGTTATTTAATATATATTGGATAAATTAAAGTAATTAATTAAATATGTCAAAATAGATTCTTAAGTAAATATAGAATAAATGAATGAAAACAAGTGTTAGGCCAATTAGATATAATGAGAAATTATTAGTCCAACAATGAAGAAAAATACTATATATAAGATTATAGTCCACAGTAGGTTAAATCAAGTTTCAATTTTTTTTTTTCCTAGCTCAAGAGAATACCCTCTAAAAAATTATTTGATTAGGGAGACAAAGCTCATAAGTAAAAGTTAAAGATTAGAATAATGAAGATAAATTATTACTATAATAAAAATATCACGTTTTATTTGTTTAAGATTTCTTAATAATCCAATATTATGTTTCTAGAATTTTATTATGTGATAATTTTTATCATAAAAATTTAAAAATTAATTTTCCATCACGTGGTAGCTCGAGGGGCCAAGGCCTAGTATAAGGCTCTAGTGGCTTGATGTGATCATAATTTAAATATATATCCCTTTATGCTGAAGCCCGCTTCTGGTTTTGCTATAAGGCACATAAAAGGACAGCATATACGTATGGGTCGAGGGGTGATGGTTTTAGGCGTTGTCCACGCCTGAAGTAAAGTTAAAGGCGATTGATCAATCAATTTTCACCTAAATAAAAGTCAAATCTAGATTTAATACAGTAGTACATATATTTACCATACAAAAAAATTCCCATCATAAATTATTATATAGATTAGTTTATTAAAATTTATAATAATAATTTTTAATTAGTTAGTAGTATAAAACTTTTATGCTCGTAATGCATAGAAATTAAATCCTAACAGCAATGCAATCACAACAGAAAACCGCAGACATCTACTTAAGATGATGACAATTATTATAAATAGAATCGATTATCGAGGTTTAACTTGGATTTTACAATAGGAAGTTTGAATCTTATAGTTAGCTCTTTTGATGTTTGGTAATGCTTGCGTATCTTTATGTTATAATCTTCATGTTTGATTCAATTTTCAGCTACCAGGTTGAAGTCGCTTAGAACTCAATTGTTCTAGCGGTGAAAGAAACAGACAACCTAAATAGATTGTATGTCTCTCTGTTGCTTTTGGTGTAAGAAACAAGGAGATATGAACCCCCACCCAACAAATCTTCCCAATGAAATAGAAAGAAACAGAGTAGAAAACTAGAAATTAGATAAGATAAAGTAACAAAAAAATTAATATTCTTTTTTTTTGGGGGGAGGAGAAGCGTATTAACATTTGTCCTAACTTTGTATGCCTCATTAAGTTCTAACCAAGATTTTAGGGAGTTTGTTCATCTCAATGGGTACATCATTTCATTTTCTTTCTTTTTTTTGTTTGTTACTCATGATCATGTTCCGCGTCTCTCTCCCTCCCAAACCCCTTCGCCTCCATGTGCTTATTGCTCCCTTTATTTCTTCATCTATATTTTATGCCCATGCATCTTATTCCTCTATCCAACTCTCATTCATGCAAAACGAACAATTTGACCATACTACGATAAACAAACCATTATGATAATATGCTTTTCATATTTAATTTACAATACCATAGTAATCCGCGTACCCCATGTTCTATCACCCTGTTTGTATTGCGTAGAAATTCAGTACATGTATGAGTTGACTTAAAAAAATTAAAATAAGGATTGCCTAATTGTTGTAGACTTATGGCAATTTTTAATGTCTCCACTTTCTAGTCTTTGAACATCTAATCTTTTACATCCTCTGGTCGCTGAAACTAGTATGCTACTGATGGCAATTCATCTAGGATCTAGCACAAAGTAAATACCTCAAACTTGTACTCTAAGAATTTACATGGGTGTGCCTCGGAATCCCCCTTCAAATTAATATATAAACTTAAATAGATTTTAATCAAGTTTTCTGATTAACTTGAAGAAAGGTTTTATTAATATATCAAATGGTCCTCTTTAAAGTTTAAAACAAGTAGCCTCGTGTATACTCATTAATAAAAATGTAATTAAAAATACTCTAACGAGTCAGATCGTTTTTTACTGCTTTAAGTCATCTCTCATGGAAAATTTACATTACATCTAGCTTAAAATTAATAGTAAAATATTAAATAAGCAGTGTTATTAAGTCATTAGTGAAAAAATATTATGCATTAATGTCATCTCAAACTACCATAAATTCATCTTTAATTATGTACTTGACCATTTTAATCATGTATCTCTTTTTAAATTATCATCTTTTATTTTTATTTCTAAATTGAAATTCAATTATTCTTTTAAAAATTATTAATAATTAAAAATTAATTTATATCATAATTTAAATTATTTATTATAAAATCAAAATATAATTTTTATATTTAAAATATTTATTATTATAAATTTTAATTATATAAAAACAAATATTTATGCAAAACATACAAGCTAAAATTCTAATTACTTAATTTTAGAATTGTTTCAACTTTTAAATTGTGAATGTCATGGTGAAATTACTTCCCAACGGGAGAATTTAGATATACATACAGGCAGCACCACTGGTTCCACGACACACAGACGCCTAACTCGGCAGATTAGATTAGTTGTTTGCTTCTTCTTTTTTTCCCTGTTAATGTCTTGCACTCTTGCTGCCATTTGCATGTCCTCCAAAAGTTTACCACTTTATTTTTTTATACAGTATTTTTTTTATTGAATTTACCTAATGAGTTTCTTGCAAAATATCTGTTTAAGGATTGAATATTTATATTTTTTCTAAAACATAAGTTAAATATTTTTTTTATATACAAGTAAACAATTTTTTTACCATATTTTTCAGGTTGCATGGACTTAAGCAGCTTCAGTACAAAAGCCAGCGAAAAACTTGATGAGTGGAAGTTGGATGCGATGCTTTTTAATGACGAATTAATGTTTACGTACATTCTGACATTGATTCCCCCATATACATGCATTCAAGCTAGTACGTTTTTGTTTTTTCATTTAGTAGGAAACCTTGACTTTTGTTTCTATTTTTCACATTTATTCACCAATGTACGATTCAGCGATACCCGAATGATTATTCTAGAAATGAATTGAATAGAAAAGAGGATGCATAATCACCATGGTGCACTGCATTGTATAATCAATGGGAATATTCAACATTGGGTAGAAACAAGTTTATAGGACTAATTATTAATTGCATCTAGTGTATACCTTGTTCAATGCTTGCTATTAGTTTTGTTATCTGGACAAACGCAATAGCATAGTTTTAAAGTTAATTGCAGGTTAGTATTATGATAAAAAAAATTATGAAATAAGTTATATTGAAAGAGAAATATTTATTTTATATATATTTATGTTCTTTAATAAAGATTAGTCATCCTTACAGAATTATTCTATATCAATATAATGATCAGGACAAAAAAAAAGTCAATTACAATCTAATTTTTCAATTTAGAGACATGCAATTTGTAATAGTAAATAAAACAAGTTGACTAAAAATATTTTCATGCTTATTCTCGTGTCGTAAGTTTATCTTATGCAATTAGAATGACCTAGCTTATATTTTTAAGAATCCTACAATATCAGGATATCGTTTAAAAAATCTCAAATAAAGATTAAGGAAAAGCTTGCCCCTTGTAAAAAAAATTCAAATCGTAATTTGAGAGTTTTCAACTAAAATCCAAAAAACAACTATAAGATGTCTTTTTGGTCACACGAGTGAACCAAAAGTAGAAAACAGACACATGCATATGAGCAGCAAATTTTATAGCAAAAAAATGCAAATATTCAAAGAATAAGAAAATCAGATCGTAAAAAAAAGTTAGAGATATACGGTAAGTCAAATAATTTTTTTGACTGCATAACATGCTAGTGTTCAAGCTCGTTTGGTTGTTTTTTTCTTTCTTTATCAAAGCTATAATATAAAGTTTCTTCTCTCTTTCTTTTTTTTTATCGTTATTTGAGTAAAGGGAGGTGTTGTTTTTATTTATTCATTTTGTTAAATCTCAGTGCGTTGTATTCATAATTGACTAAATAGTCCGTGTCTCTAGCTCTCGGTGATTACTTATTTCTAGCAGCAATTGACTCTTCCTATTTACTACGTATACATGATTCCAACTTCAAACTATTGTATTAACAAAAAGAAGATACATCAATCATCATCAATGTCGTCAAAACCTTCAAAAGCAATGTTCGGCTTTCGCCAGACCATAGAAGAGAGAAACGAGCAATTCACTTGGACAAAAAAAATATCCAAAAATTTCTAAATCTCCACACGATCCTTTTCAGATCCGTTGCCATGATAGTAAACCCAACGTCACCGACACAACACAACACAACAGTAACACACTCTCCCTTTTCTTTTTTCCTCTCCTACATGCAACCAGTACTATTCCAGTGGAATAGCAAGTTCCATGATTCCCACTACAATTCCACACGTAATAACGCCCCAAAATATTATTTTTCAATTATCAAATTCGTATATATACTTTCAACAAAGGAAAATAGCAACCTAGCTGGCATGACGTAGGGGTAAAAAAAGAGGCATTGCAAGAAGGGAAGAAACTAACTATATTAATTATTAGTGTTAATAATATTAAAATAAAACCTTTGCTATCTGGTTCATTTCATTGTTAGTACATAGTGGTTACATTAGAAGCCGAAACGGTAGGGGGAAAAAAGTACCACGATATATGTACATGGCTGTACAGTGTAAGATCAAGGAGTGACTCCAGCGCCAGCTCCGAAATTGAAGCCATTATACAGCAGTGCAAAAGCCAAAAAAAAAAAGATAATAATTGAGTTTATATTTTTAAAAATGAGTACAATGTAGGGATAATGAGGCACGCGGGAGGGCTAGGCATGAAGAGAGAAAGGAGTTTGGAGGAGATCGTAGGGAGCCCATAAGGCATCCAAGGGGCAAGGGCGATTGGCGTCGAGGCGGGCCCAGGGCTTGCCCTTGCCACTCCAATGAAGGAGGCTGACCGGGCCCGGATGCAAGTCTCTACAAAGCCCGCGAAAGTTATCCCCGCCGAGCCCGTGTTGGTTCCATCTGTGATCCACGGGGACTATGTTTCCGGCGAAAACTAGCAAAAACGGAGGTAACGAGCCGAGTTCGTAGATCCGCATTCTCTTCTGGAGCTCCATCCATTCCTGGATCTTGGTGGTGTAGTCCCCATCCCGCCAGCGTTGTAAGTGAATGACCATGACGCCGGTGTTGAAGTAGCAGGGGGTTCGGCCCGCGAAGGTTAGGGAGAGGGAGGGGTTGGACCAGAAGGAGGGGGTGAAGTAGGCGCTGAAGTTGGCGTTGCAGTACTCGGGAGCGGCGAGGATGCTGTTGGGGTTGTCGTCTCCTAGGGGCGTGGCGGCGAGTTTGGCGATGTCGTCGACGAGTACGAGGTCGGAGTCGAGGTAGACGATTTTGCGGACGCAGGAGGGGAGGAGGTTGGCGAGGTAGTTGCGGGCGTAGTTGAGGGGGCAGTCCAGGGCGGAGCGGATGGAGCTAGAGATGAGGCCAGAGACGGCGGCGGCATCGTGGAAGGGGTAGATTTGGAATATGAGGTAGGGGAAGGAGGTGGAGAGGGTGCGGTTGAGGAGGGTGGAGGAGGCGGCGGTGACGAAGTGGAAGATGATGTTTTCGGGGCAGGAGGAGTGCTGGAGGACGGAGAGGATGGCGGCCATGGAGCCGCGTAGGTAGGTGACGTCGAGGGTCATGGCCACGTGGACTGCCTCGCCGGAACACGTGTCGGTGGGTGAGAGGCGAATGGTGGGACAGCTTGGGGAGTTGTAGAATTTGGGGGCTTGTTTGAAGCGTTGTTGTTGAATAGTGGCATGAGTAGTAGTGGAAATGATAAGGAGGATGATTAATGTGAAGGAATAATATTGGTTGGGTTTGGGTGCAGCAGTAGTCGCCATGGCCAAAGGAGGGTCCAAGATTTGATCTAAAATCATTTCAGAAGAAGGAATCTCTGGGTGGTGTGCTTTGCTTCTATTCTACCATCTCTCTCTCTCTTCCTCTTGTTTGCTTCAAAAATAGCTTCCTTTATGCATAGTCAATGATCTTCTGTATTTCTCCCTCGCCATATTTCTACACGGAATTAATTTTACTCTATATATGTACCTCTTATATATCCTTATATTTATATTCTGGGGGTGCTACTTACGGAGTTACGGTCTCTCTCAAGTTACAGGTTCAAAATCACTTGTTAACATTGGTATTAGTTTATTCACACACCCGAAATCGTGCATCTTTAATAATCCTCGAGTTATAGAAACAAATAGAGAAATACTAACGATACAATTTTTATTATTGATTTAAATTTATAAATTTTTATGGATCCTACATCTATGATTTTCTTTTCTAATTTTATAATTTCCAACCTATGAAAAAGTATATGTTAAAAAAAATATGATAGAGAATATGTTGTTAACACTACTCCTAACCATAATTTTATTCTCTATTATGGATTCCTACAACTAATCCAAACAGTCCTATTACTATTATGACCTTAATTTATGTTTGGTATAAATTATTTTCAAGAAATAATTATATTTTCAGATTGGTTTATTAAGATAAGAATTTTATTATTATTTTTTACACAAAACTGAATCAATCACATAATTAAATTAATAGCCTTGTTTGTTTTTCAAACAAGCATCCTTATGTATTTGATTTATCTCCCTTAATTAATATATACCTGAAATTTAAAAAAAAAAAATCTTTAAATTGGAATTGATGCACGTACTCTAAATATATTCATAATGGAAGAATCGGTTTTCTTCCTTCTTTCTTCTTTCCATCAAGTCTAAAGCATGAACTACACACATAGATTTCCTAATACATATATATTATGAGGATAATAATGACAATGCGAATGTTGTTAGCCCTAAAGAGTAAAATTTAAATAATATAGTAGACCACTACTCTTGCCTGATGCCATGAGAGCTAGCTTCCTTAAAGCAGTTTCCTGCTCTCTCCATTTACCCAAAATTAAAAATAATATACTTTGGAAGATAAAAATTGGAACGATTTATACACCATGATCATCATATCATTATTAATATGACTATTATATCTTTTTTAAGCCATTTCGTCATTTTACTTCCTCTCTTTTTATTAGTTAAACCATCCACGTCTGCGGAGTATTACTTGCATCTCAAACCAACAATTCTTGGCAGGGAAAATCACTTTTATGATCGACTTGCTATATATGTATACATAACCACAAAAATCCAAGTGATCGATGAGTCAACCGATTCAATTAGCATCGTGACTGTTTCCTAGCCGTCCTTATAAAACTAATCAAGATCTCGGAATTACCTTTTTTAAAAGAAAGATGATCATACCATTTTATTCATAATCAAAGATTGGATACGAAGAGAAAAAAAACAATAAAAAACATGACTCTGCTAGCATAACATCTCGGAATTACCTTGTGTGCATGCATATATTTTTTCAAAAACGTACAAGAGCAACATTATTTGAATAAAAATAGGAGTATATAATTTTTTTAGTAAAAAAATAACAGATATGATGTCAAAATGTAAGAAACTAAGAGTAATATATAAAGAGAGCATTGCTATATTTAATCGTCACAGGAATAATATATGAAATTAGAGAGACGATGTGGGAGTGAAAAGAAAAGAATCCCTGTGATTGGGGAATTGGGATGCACCAAGGCTCCGAGGACAAATATGGGGCACTTGGTAACATATTACTCAAAATTTGTGATTAAAAACCTAGCTAGACCACCTTTATTTAATTGGCCCATTTGGCCGGTTGCAAGTAGCTTCACAGACTAGCCACGTTGCGTGAAGGAGGGACCCCAAAATGGTGGCACTTAAACATGAAATATCATCTAAAATATAAAGAAAGAACGAAATAAAAGGGTGAAAGAAAAGGTGTACGTTTTGGTGTTGGTTAATTTCAAAGGGAAAGGGACGTCCAAGCTAGAGATATCGTAGGGCAAGTCGACTACACAGTGGCAGCTTCTCTTTTTCTCAATTGTGACCTATAGCTGCTTTCGTTCTTCTACTTCCATCACTAAGTCCATGACCTGATGTAATTTTCGTAAATTTTCCTCAATCTATGTTTCTTCAAGAGTTCATATACTACTTTATAAAAGTGCCACTAATAAAATTTTTCACAAAAATTAAAGTATCAGGCAGTCATGTCTCATCCGTTAAAAAGAATCTTATATAATTGGGGACAGATGGAGTATCACTTAGTAATTTTGAATTTTTTAACAAATTTATATTCTCGTAGTAAATTTGAAGTTTTTTTAACAGAAACGATAGCTATTTTGCCTTCTATCTCATTGTAAAATTTATAAATTATAAAATTGAATTTTCCCTCCTTTAAAAATATTAAAAGTTTACTTAGTTTTTATATAATTAAACGATTTATTTTTAATATTAAGCATCTAATTTTATTTTTTATTTGTAGTTTTCATTTTTTCTTAAATATTGTTACTTAAATTTAATCACACCTGAACAAGTAAACATACATGGAGATAATAATGAAGTTTAAGAAATTATATATGACAATTCAAATAATTTATTTAGATAACTATTTTCTAAATTGCTATGGGTCTCCTTTTGGCTCTTTAGTGGCTGGTGGACTTGGATTTCACTCTTGTTATCCTAGAGGTGGATTGCAAAGGTGTGTGTGTGGACCTCTTTTGTAGTAATAAGCCAAACTTATCGGAAGTTGAATCTATTATCTGTGACTGCAGAAAAAATTTGTGCCAATTTCCTCACTTTCAAGTCAAGTTAATGTAATTGTTCATCCCTTAGCTAGAGTTGCTACTTCTAAAGCTAGTCCTTATTCTCATCATCAATGTCCTACGTGTATTTCTCCTATTATTACTAATGAAATGAGTTGATTGAATCCGGTAAAAAAACTATTTTCTATTATAATTCTTGTGTTTATTATATTTTTATTTAAAAATTAAAATATTTAAGATTGATGATAAATGGAATTTTTGTTATACTTTTCTTTTATGGCATACTATCTCCGTAGATAGAATATAAACAATAACAGAAATTTATATTTTAGTCTCAAATGCTATAAATAATTCTCAATTACCTAATGAGATTCTCTTAAAAATACTTTTCATTTAATGGAACCAATGATTTTAGATTAGAAAAATGTTTATTTTTAATAGAAATTATACAACTTAATAAAATTAATTATTTTTCTTAATAAATATGAATTATGTATCTATTTTAATAATCGAGACAGAGCGAAATAAGTAATTTTATTATAGTTTGACAACAACAAAAAAAAAAGTATTCTTTGATTTTTTTTATTTTAAATTTCATTTAAAATTAAATTCACCGTAAAATGTATAATTACTCATTAGTTAACTTAAAACTACAAACTGATGAAAAGTGATAAAATTTACATGAAAAGTTATAATTTCATTTAAAAAAATATGATAATATGGTGCAGTGACTTAGGATTTGTTTTAGAAGCACTACTAACATAAGAAAAAAAAGGAAAAAATAAGATGAATTTTTTCGTAAGCAAAAATAAATTATCTATTAGTTAATTTTTAAAAGTTCATCAATATAGCGTCTCTAAAAAATGAAATGACGTCTACAAATTAATCAATAAAAAATTTATTTTAAATTATGAAGAAATTCATTTTTTTTCTTTTTCTTTTAAAAATATTTATAGAAAAATTTATATCCAAAGATGCTCTTTAACTTTTATACAGTTCTCTTCTATGGTAAATGGTAATGTATGCACACTTAAATTGAATCTGGACCTGTCGGGAAGACCAATAGTCCAATACCATATGTCTGGCAGCAGGAAGAATAAATTGGCCCCACTTCCTAATAAATGAGGATTGACTTCTGGTTCATCCACCTTCATTTTCTTTTCGAGTTCGTTTCTGCCAACTTGGGCCTAATCAATCTACATCTTCAACTATTTGAACTTTGAAATACGTCCAGGACTTCATTTTCTTAGATGCAATTGAAGTTTTGAACGTCTACAGATTTCCTGAATATTTTATAAAGATTTTTTTTCTTTCAATAACAATATTTTTGTATTGAAGTAGCATTGAGTATATTATAACATATTTACATATTTATAAATAAATGAAAAGAAGAAGGAAAAGTGTTATAATTTACATATTATTTATCGGTAAATGATGAATTGTACTATCTTTTTATTTTCATTCTTTGAAAGTAAAGGTAGAAATGAAAAAAGTTGAGTCAAATTTGATATAGTTGGACTCCTTTTGACTTGATATTTTTATTTCAAATATAATTTGATTCTAACTCACGAGTTATTAAATTTAGTATCTCAAATTACATAAACTAAAAATCAAAATAATATAATTTACAGATATTATCAATGATACACACACATATATAAATTTTTTTTTAATACATGTGAGTGTAACAAATTCTTGAACACGAGTAATTGGATATTTGATCCCAATTCAACTCATTTATTTAGTAAACTAAATTTTACAATCAATTCATTTAGTTTATGAATTAATTTCGTAGATAATTAATAACTTATGTTGAATTGTTGTCAAATTAGTTCGATTTAATAGCAATCCTACACAAATAGATTAAATTTAGTTTGACAGTGTTAGGGTCAATCTCTCCCCCACCCCCTCTAAAAATTATTATTATTGTTATCAGCTTTAAAAGTTTTAAAATATGAAACAAAATTTAAACATAAAGATGTTTAAAATATGAGTAGAAGTATAAAAAAATAGTAAATAATACATGTATCAACGGTGTAAAAAATGTATATATAATAATTTTATTATTTTTTACAATAATTAACTTAAAAGTTAACATGAATTTTAATTAGTTAACGGTATAAAAATAGTGCCTAAAAATGAAACTAGTAAAATATCATTTCATTTTCTAAAGTCTTGGATAAAAGGATGTTTAACATTAACCTTGAAAATTACACACACATACATGGACGCACATAAGAAAGAGAAAGAAAACAACATCCTTAAAAGGCAAATAATTACGGCTCAAATATCTTTGAGTTGAAATTCAAATTGAAATATAAAATAAAAAAATTACAAAAAGTTACGTTATTAAATAATGTCAAAATATGTTTTCTTCTAAAAAAAAGTCACAACATTTTGTTTAAAACATATCATATTTATCTACTAGTTTAATGAAAAACAAAATATAAAGATTTGCTTAACAGTCTCGTACTTTCACTTTTATAGTTTCTTGATTTCGCCTACATGGTTGATTGGTTTTTATCTTTAAATCAAAATGTAATTGGGAACAAAAAAAACCAACACAACATTATGCCAATAATCTTTAAACTGTCTAGAATTTCATTAGCTTCTTTTTATACTCAATAAATTAAACCTTCAACCTTTAGCTAAATTCACCCAAACTGCCACATCCAAAGAAGTATCATAACAACTCCCTTAAACTTTATATCCGTCTAGGCTTTCTATATGCAAAAACTTTACCCTTTCATTCGATGAAAAAATAGTGAAAAATTTAAATTTGAGTTGAAAATAAAATAAAACAAAACAAAAATTGAATTTTTGTTCTAAAAAATATGCCGTTCTTCTTTCTCTATGTTCCTTCCTCTCTCCAAACATACCAATAAAAATCAGAAAACCTGTGAAGATTCTTCTCTGTTCATTACTGAACCAAAAACAGAATATCTATGTAAGAGCAAAATGAGATAAATATTGACTTCAGCATCAACGGCTCTATTTATACATTGATCTCTATCGGAATTAGTCTTAAGAGCAAAGCTAGCTACATGCCTACACCACGCTAAATGAATGTCTCCGATTCAAATCCAAAATACAACTATAGCAAAAAATATGTAAATCTAGTACCATAACCCCACCTTGAATCTTGAATATTGTAAACATCCAAGACTTTCCATTTGTTCGAAACCACGCCCTCAATTTCCGTTAGGAAGGATACAAATAAAATTGATAAGTTTCAGATATCAATCACAATAATTCTCCAATAATGAGATACTAATTGTCAAACCAAAACTTGTGCTGCTAATGACCATGCAGCAGCACAGTGAAGCTACCAATTATTATTCCAGATACTTGAAAAATAAGCTATTTTTGTGAGAACAACAACCAAAAGTTTCAAGACCAAATATGGGATCACATAGGGAGAAGCTATTAAAAGACAGAAAAACAACAGGCAAGTGATAAAGACATACATACAGCATTCAGGTTTACTGCGATGCTTATAATACAGTTAATAAAGAGCCAAAGTGGCAGCATTCTCAAGCATACAATTCCCTCTTAAGAAGTCAGCTAAAATATTTACACACAACAATTCCTTAAGAAGCATTGTAACCTCAACACAAAATGACCATTACCACACAAAAATAACCGTAAGAAGGACAAGAAACCCAATCAACATAAGCAGATTCTTCAAAACATTGTCCTCCTGCCGCTGCACTTGACCAGTGGCCTGCGTAAAACCCCGTGCATTCCCTCCATGAAGGCCATTAAACCCAAAGGGATAACCAGACGTTGTCCCATAGACAGTGGCATCCTGAAAACCATGGAAATGAATGTTGAGCAGGGACGGGATAAAGCCACCAAAGGCAGTGGAAAGCGTGAAGTTTCCAAATCGGGCAGTTGCCATAGGAATGAACCCTCCCATGAGTCCAAACCCATAACTCCCAAATGGGTTGGCCTCGGGAGGCAGGGGCGGTGTGGTTTGCGGTCTCTGCCCAGAAGGACGGTGGGGAATCTCCATTCCAGGATATGACTTGGTCCTGGGATCGGTCTGTGTTTTGCCCCTTCCGTAAAGAGGAACCAATTTCTCTTCCTGCACAAGGGCCTTGCAAACAGGGCACTCCTGAGAATGGGAGTGATGATGGAGCCACCTATAAAGGCATGGCCAACAGAATAGGTGACCACAGAGTGTGATCACAGGATCTTGCGCCAAATCGAAGCATATGTTGCATTCGAAATCACCAGCATCGTTTGAACTGTTCCCCGAGCATGATGGGCTCGGTGCAGATGCTCTCGTTGATTCATCAAAACCACTCGTCATTTGCCTAACCCCTCACTCAGATCTTCACAAACAAAATCAATTACAATGCCAACCAAACCCTACAATGTCACAATTAAAATAAAAAAATCACCATAGGCTATATCGCACTCGCATCATTGTCACCGACAAGATTATACTAAAATACAAAGCAGCGAATTGCACGAAAATCAACAATTAATCAATCGAATAATCGACGTATAAATCTAGGGATTGAACGTGACAATTAGTGGAACGAGAAAACAAAACCAGAAGAAAAATATATTTTAACAAAAGAGATACAGATCTCGTCTCAGAATAAAAACGTAGAAAATTAAAAACATGAATTGATAACGAAATAAGCATTCTAAGAGAGAAACTTACAAATTGATTGTGAGAAAGACAATTGGCTGGGGAAGGCAGAAGAATTTTGATTGAAAAGGGTAAATCTTGCGATGCAAAGCTCCAAATTTGGTTTTCACCGAAAACCTAGTGGAAGTTTCCAGGTTCCTCTACGGCTCTACGTATTTTTTCTCTCTCAGCTTAATTATCTATTTGTTTATTAAAGTAGTATTTTGGTCTATTCTAATCATTCTTTTTATTTTATGGGGTCTATTCTAATTATTCTATATCCACTATTCTATGAATAATTACAGCTATGCTAATCGGGCCAATCGGCCAGCTTCCTTTGAAGTCAAGGCAAATACTTTATGCACTCAATATTTGCTTGGTATACCCCCAGTAATCCATAATGCATTTTTTATTATGAATTTCTCAATCCAATACTATATGGGGGTGTTACCAAGCAATGGTGGGTTTTGGTGCAGCATGAAAGTTCATGGGTCATAGTGATATGCATGGCAGTGGTGGGCTTGATGGGGTCTGGAGGTGGCATTGATTGGAGGTGGGGTGTGTCGTCACAGAGATTTGAAGGAGAGGCTACTAAGGTTTGTTTGGGAGGGGAAGGGTAAGAAGGAAATAGGAATTTAACAGGTGCAACAAGCAAAAGGTAGAGTACATAAAGGAATTGCCTAAAGATAAATTAATGGATCCATCGTACTTATCAATCTGAAGCATCTTTCACTCTCGAGAATTACCTTCTGTATTCACTTTTTTGCTTCCTGCACCTAACAATTATAATTAAAGGACATAAATACCCTTCTTTGTGTGATAGTCAGCACCCCTTCCCTCACTTGCACAATCTTGGCCATCAACCCAACACCACCGCACCCCACCTTTAAACTCAACAATCACTGTGCCCCACCTACAGCCAAACCCAGCAACCATCGCGCACCTCCTTGTCCCCTCCCCTCCTGGGATAAAGGGAAGAAAGAAAGGGAAACACATTTGGGTTTAGAGATATGGTAATGAAGGCTTTTGGTGCTGAGGCTTTGGGAAGAAAGAAATGAAAATCATATTCCAGAATATCTGTACACTTTTGGAATAGTTATTCCAGAATAAAGGGAGGATAATATGGAATTTTAAAACATTTGGGGGTCAGGAAAAAAAAGGTGGAAGAAGTAATTGCCTTTACATTTTATTAGTTTGGGCCTTAAAGCATTGTTTGAATATTTTTTTTTATATTATCCGGTGTATTTTTTAAAGAAGATAATTTTGTTTGAACGGTAAAATGCAACTAAACTCTTCTTTTAAGAATTCAGAATTATATTTAGGACTTAAAATCACTTATCAAGTTTGAATAACTCTATATCAATTGATATATGTTGTCAGATCAATGTAGGTTTAAAAACACTCTTTATTCACAATATGAGAAAATATCAAATCAAAATCAAGGTAAATAGAAATAATTAAGTTAGTTCGGTAGGTATCCCTAGTACCCTATTTCCTTTTGTTTAATGAAATTTGTTTGCTGATTAAAAAAACAAATTTCGGCAAGTTTCGAATATAAACTAATGTTGTAAAACCATATAAACTATCAAGTAATAGCATGCATGTTTCACGACCGGGAGGAAGATAATGCCTACTAAGGTTCTCGATATGGCTAACAATTTGCACCATGAGCTCCTTGTTTTCCCAACAAAATTAGTGCTAAAGTTTGTTGCCTGTTTCATTTGGGAGCCAGACAAATAACTGAGCTAGCGTTCGTTATTCGAATGCCATGCAATGTGTGTCTTGTCATATGTTTAGTTCATCAGTGTCCTATTTTTCTCCGCAAAAAAAAAAAAAAAATAGAACTTTCGCCTATGGGGCACATTAATCAGCATCTTCATGTTTTGCCTCCTATGTAAAGCTTGCTTTCTCACGGTGCGAAAATTTTTTGGAGCTGTCAGATCCATTAAATTTTAAAGGAATAGTTGGAATTTTTTGTTTTCATTTTTTTATTTTCTTTTGTCTTTCCCAATTTACAATACTCTGTCGTCTTTTCTCTCACCTGGAAATTGCACCGACGAAATTCATTTTTTATTCCTTTCCTCTTCTCTTCTCACTTACTTCGACCACCACAAGCCGCTTCGAAAAGCGATTTCCAGTGATCCTCCCCCCTCTCCTCCTTTTTTATTTTCTTTCCCTTCTCCTTATTCCTTATCCCACAACCAAAGATGGTGCCCACGGTGACAGCACCACCATACACTACCACCTCCACATAAATCTGAACATAGTTGAGAAACAGATTACAAATCAGTGTATTGGGTCGAAGTCGCATTGAAAAATCTTGCAGAAGAGAAGAGGTCACAATTGTAGATGCGAAAGTCGTGGTCGATGGTGGCACGGGTATGAAGCACGGATACGCAACAAAAAAAATTTCAATGTATCGGACACACGTCCGATACGAATACACCCGTGATTCTGCATTTTACGTATCATATTTTCAAAAGGTGATGGTGAAGCGCCTCTGCGGCAGAGATGACGTGGCGATGGCACGGGTTCAGCTGAGCGGGTGCTACCTGCGGTACGAGGTGGTCAGGTTCAGGTGGTCTCCGCGACGCAGCTGTTGTACAAGGTGTGCGGGGCCTGCAAGGTGGTCAACGGCGGGGGGGTTCGAGGCGAGGAGGGACGCGGCGTTTGGGATGGTGGAGAACGACGTGCAGAGCAGCTGAAATTTGTTCTACACGGGGAGCTATCAGAGCTTCTATGTGTTGGGACAGTGTGAGGGTAGTTTGGGAAATGAGGATTGTGGGAGTTGTATCAAGACTGCTACGGAACAGGCTAAGGGATCAGTGTGGTGACTCTATCTCTGCGCAGGTTTATCTCCAGAGTTGTTTTCTTAGTTATAGCTTTTACCCCACCGCCTCATCATCTTCCTCAGGTCAAATAACAGATTAATCATTTTCAATTTAATGCATAATATTATGTTACTCTATATAAAAAAATATTTTATTATACATGAAATACACTTTATATAAAAAATATTATTTAATATTAAGATATATCAAAATATTAATATTTTTGAGGAATGGCGCTTCTTAGGCGGGAAGCAATTGAAGATGTGAAATCCATCGTCAACGAGAAGAAGGTAAGAAAGAGAAGAAAGGGAGAAAAAGTGGGGAGGAAGGAAGAGAAAAAGACAAAACAGTATATGGTGAGTCTGATGGCTCCATCGTGCCGGCTAATGCTTGTAGTGGCACTCTCCTCGACAAAACAGAGGAAAGTATGAGAGAATAGGAAATGAATGATAAAAAATAAAGAGGGGCAAAACTGGAATAGGGGGGAAAATTAAGTTTCGCACGATGCAAAACATGTTTGGATTGCACACTCTTGAACGCGTCCCTATGTTAAGGTTTCTTCATTCTTGTTCTTGTCAAATTAGTTGACAAGTTGTCACTTGGGTCAATTACTTGTAAAGTACAACTAGCTCAGAACACATGTTCATATTTTTCCACACATCAGCACCGTCCATTACATCATTATTCAATTTTCACATCGAATAACCATTATAAAAATTAATAATTAGTATCTGTGCAGTACACTAAGTACACATATACTTTTTAATTTAAGTTAGACTTAAAGGTTATAATTTAAAAAAAATAGAAATTATTAAAAATGTAATCAATATGTGTGTTTGTTTTTATACAAAAGTTTAGATTAGTTAAATTTCAAAAATTTATCAAAATCAGGTAGATTTCAAATTTTAAAGAAAATGTTTAGAGTAATACATATTACCCATCAATCTTTACTGGTTATACTTGTGCAGTGTTTAACAATGAAAAATGATAGTGCAAGTGAAATTAAATTGGAAGACGAAGTAGTCTTTTTCAGTTAGTGGATTCCTAATTGATGTCCACGTGGCTAACGGTCAATCGCTGAAGTACGTTGTCCACTTGAATCATTAATCGCCACGTACCAACTATGCCAACTCTATGTACTATGTATAGGCCACAAATTGAATGAATGCCTCTCTCTCTCTCTCTCTCTCTCTCCCCCGAAGAAATATAGAAAAGCGAGGAGCGAGGTGATGGTAATGTGGAAAGAGGAGCAGAATCTCCGGCATGTCCACGTCACCGTCCGGCAGTACCCTCGGTAAGGCCACGGCGGTGATGAAGAGCCTCAACTTCTACCTTTCAGATCACCCCGCAATCGTGAGCTTCCGATGGAGCCACGCCCTATGCTGGGGATCCACCTGGTCCTTCCTCTTCTCCTCAATCGCCCTTTACGTCGTCTTTTCGATCTTCCTCCACCTAACATTAGCCTTGCTTCTTCGACGTGGAAGATCCGTTCCGCTGGGACCCATTCCCGCGCTCCACAGCCTCTCGTTATGCGTCATCTCCGCCACCATATTCGCCGGCCTCTTGGTCTCCGCCGCCGCCGAAATCAAAGAGACGCGGTGGCTCTGGCGTCGCTCCAAGACCCCGCTCCAGTGGCTCCTATGTTTCCCCCTCGGGACGCGTCCCTCTGGTCGTGTTTTCTTCTGGTCCTATGTTTTCTACCTCTCGCGTTTCCTTCACATGTTGAGAACCGTCCTCGTCGTCCTACGACGTCGTAAACTCGTTTTCTTTCAGCTCTTCTACCACGCGATTTCCGCCTTCATGTCTTTCCTGTGGCTCGAGTTCTCGCAATCTTTCCAAGTTCTCGCGATCCTCTTCACCACGCTCGCGTTCTCCGTTATGTACGGGTACCTCTTCTGGACATCAGTCGCGGCGCGTGGCGCGTGCCTGCCACTCGTGCTCAACTGCCAGATTGCACTGCTTGGGTGCAACTTGGTTTGCCACGTGGCGGTGCTCTTGTTGCATTTTCTAACAGGAGGGTGTAACGGAATTGGTGCGTGGGTCTTCAATTCCGTGCTCAACGGTGCTATTTTGTTGCTGTTTCTTAATTTTTACGTGAGGATGTATTTAGCAAGGAGGATGAAGCGTAAGGGTGTTGTCATTGATCATCGTTGCCAGAATCATAACATTGCTCGCTCCTGCTCCTCTGTCATGGGCGCTGGAAAAGCAGCAGATAGTAATAAAGTGAAGTCCAATTAAATTAAAGGCACAGATATATATTTGAAGGTTGAGTCATGAGTGCTGCCAATGGCGTGCAAGGTCATCACTTCTTTGTGTCCGAAACTTTGTGTAATTGGGCATTCTCATTTTTATTTTTATTTTGTAATTAAAAGCATACGTGCAGGTTCTATATAAAAGGCAAATGTGATTGTAGGAAGATAGAGTTTTGTTGAGTACTCTTTTTTATAACATTGTAAGTTTTATGTAATCGTTCTTGATCTCTTTCACAGATTGATTATTGAATTCTTCTCAATGCTAATCAACTCACCATTCCGTGCTACTTAATTTTGCAAATTGCATTCTCATGGTATTAGATAGGAGGTGGTGCTTTTGGTTGTTGCCATGGAATTTTTTAATTCAAAGTTGACCTTAGAATGAGGCAAATTGCATTAATTCTCATTATATTTATTTTTTCTCTTTCTCTTGCAAGATGTCAAACAGTACTTATGTATGAAAGAATAACTCGCCAATTTATTGATGCATTTCTAATGAGTCAAATAGTTGGTAGGCTTTTAATGAAAGAATTGTTAAATTATGTAGATATTTTAGAAAAGAAACTCTCTAGATTCTAACATTTAAATGGATGCATGACACAATGAACTAAAGACAGTTCCAATCCGGCCCACAGCCATAAGTTTGATGTATTGTGCATTTACAATTTTTTATTAATAAGTTTTTGATCGCTTGGAATGGTTTTAACATGAATGATCAATGTTGTTTTTATTAATTTTAGTTTAACTATTTATTTAAATTATATGGTCGAGAGTCTTCAGATCTTTTTATCTCTCACTTGATTATATTTACTTTATTTTTAAATCAAATGTCAAATTTGTAATTTATTAAATGTGACACATGGACATGGTGTTGTTTATTCAACCAACTCAGAGTGTCCAAATCAATTTATATCTTATGAATAAGGCGCTTTTATATTCCAAAATTTAGCAGTGACGTATTTTCTTGTCCCGTTAATTAATAGATATAGTGAGAGCGAAAGTAGTAAAGGAGGATTTATATTTTGGCGTTGTCCATACACTGCGTTTCACAGGTAAAATTTAATAAGTTTTCTAAAAACCATATATTATTAATTATATTTTTATGTGTATTGGCAATGTTTAGATTGTGTTCGTTACATCTTTTTTCGTAAAATAATCACTTAAGAAAAATCATTTGTTTGTTTCAGTTTTTGAAAATAATCAAAAGTTGATTTTTTTTAAAAAAAGTTTATTAAAATCAGAAACTATTTTGAATAACTTCTCACAAAATTAGTTGTTTTTTTTAAAGAAAAAAATTATGTTTATAATTATAAACAAACATAGATTAGTTTTTACTTTTTTTAAAAATCTCTAAATAACAATCCCCATGAAAAATGCAGTGATTGCAGTTGAACACTAGACTAGCAAAAATATCAATTCACCTTAAAGAAAAGGTGTTGATTGAAGCAGATAATGAACAACATCTACAATTGAGATATACCTTACAATTCGCTGAACTCGTACATGCCGCACTTCAAAGAGACTCACGTCTAAGGTCTAGCTATAAACCATGAATCTTGAGCCAGCCTTGCAAAATCCGTCATCCCAACACTTACTAATGCTACAATTATCCTACCATTGTAATCCACATATCTACTCACATTATTATCGTGTTAGAGAACTCAAATTAGAGAGTTATGCCTATAACACATATCTACTCACCCTTGCAAATTCATATATGTTGCGTAGTGTTAATGTTCTTCATTTTTTACTAAAATTCAAAACCACTTAACTCATAAAGAGAAATTGTGACTTCTTCGTTCAAAAATGGAAGAATCATATTGTGCAGAACCCAAATTGCTAAAGAAAAATAATTTGTTCTCATTAAAAAAATGTTTTTTAAGTCATGTTTATCAATTCATCTTAAAGTAAACGCACTACAGATTTATTTGACATGAAACTGCGGCAAATGTTGTAAGATGTTACCTTGAGTATTGGGTTTGATATACTTTATTACTTATTGCACTAACAAGTTGTAATAATCAGAAGAAGAAGAAACAAGTTGTAAATTGTAATCACAGCATAAGGTATATTAATTGGGTACTAGAGATACCCTATCAAAATACAAAAAGTATTCCAACCAAGTTACCAAAAGAAAGAGAACCCAAAAACAGATAATCTTTCCTTTGTAACTTAGCATAAAAAGAAGAACGTGTTGCTACTCATGTGCAACACTCCTATCCTACTTAAGTTAAAGAACAAAAACCAGCCACAATAAACAATAAACGAAGTTAAGTCCCAGCCCTCGATTTGTGAACAGCAAGAATAATCCCTCAACCAGCATTCGAATCAGGCACCCTCCAAGAAAGCTTAATCTCTGGCTAAAATTCACCAAGGGAACCATCCAAAGCAAGAATAATTGAATCGAATCCCATCTTAAAATTTTGTACGCCTCAATTGTGGACAGCAAGAATAACACTGATATATAGAATGTTGATCATCTCTGATAATACTCAGCCTCCTCAAGTTTCCTTTGGTTTGAGCTTTGTCTAATAACACTCTCCATGAGAACCCCAACGACTTTGATGGTGCTGGTATTTTCCATAATAACGGCTGGCTCAATTACACTCCTCGTATTTGTAGAATCCGAAGTAAGAAAAGTGTAGACTTGTTTAACTATGTACCCAGCAAAACAATTGTTCCTTCTTGTATTTTGTAACTCAATGAAAGATGTATATGCAAGAACAAGTCAATAAGGACCAAATCATAATCATTCATGATTCAGGAATGTGAAGGAAGAGGATTCGAAAGGAATTAGCAAGAGGAGCATGAGAAGGTGAAGCAGTCAAGCACTAGATTGTCATTCCTTGAGACTATGTTTTCTCACTTCCATTGGACTAATTATCTATTCACGCTTGAATTTAATATATTTTAATAAATTTTGTTGAGGTTAATATTTTCTAGTTGATTCTAAAATTGGATTTTCAAAGGATAAATTTAAATGAAAATATAATTTTGTGACTCTAAAATATTAATGTTTTTAAGAGTATGTACAACAGAAAATTATTGTCCAATTATTTCTATTGTGGTATTTCTTCGGATGCTTAGTGTGGGAAAATATCTACATTTTGTCAGGTTTTAAGGCAATGAAGAACTTTGTATTGCTGAAGGACAAATTTTGTCGTCTTCTTGAAGAGAGTATTGCTGTAATGAAGCGTATGCAGGTGAAGAAAAAGTTTGATAAAGAGGTTTTGACATTTTGTCATGCTAAAAAAAAGACATTTAAAGGAAAATTGAAAAGAACACTCTGCATCTGTTCTACATAAAGCCGCATCTAATTCTAACACACCGTTTCTAATATGTTCCTATAGATTTCGGCGGAGGGGATGCAACCCCAAATTTGCTGAAGGGGACAACAATGTGCTGTAGTCTGCACTCTGTAGTGAATGAAAAATTATTAATGTTGTTGAGGGCCTTCCATATAATCTCTATTTTCATACTAGGCCAATCAGCACAACACCTTCAATATCATTGATGAATTGAAGAATTGTCAAATGGGAGAGCCATGGAGGGATCAAACTTTGGAGGCATGGTGGTGGGAGAGCAAGCAGCCCTGAGTTGATTATACTTTTCAATGTCAAAATTGTGAAGCTTCATGAGTCGCTTCTGCTTGGAGCTGAAACGGGCTTGGTAGAAGCCTTCAAAGGAAGGTTCTTTTGAGGTCCTTAGGAAGAAGGTGTAGCCAGCCATGCAGTACATTGAGGTCAAATAGAAGCATATGGGTTCCATCACATCCCAGGAGAGTTCCCAAAATGTAAGCCTCATGAATGCCATTGTTTGCACCATCATAAAACCTAACCCTCCCCAGAGCTCACGCCGAACCATGGTGTCTGCTCTGTCGTCAATGGCTAACCTCTTTTTCTCCATTTCTTCGAATTCTCTTCTTATTGGCTCGGGCACCTTGGCTCCTGGTACAGGGAGAAGACCTTGGATGGCTTTCGCTACCTGTATCACAAATTTTAGAGTTTGGGTAAAACAATTTGGCTTTTAACTACATTTGGTTTTTCCTCTAGGAATCACACAAACTTGCTGTTAAATTTAAACTTTCTGAGATTATACCTAATAAGAACATACGAGAACAAATTTAATGATGCCTAAGTAAAGAACTAATGACCATCACCTAAATAAACCTTTAACACACCCTCCTAATAATAAAAAGCTGGGCTTTATAACCTCCCTCCCACCCCCCCAAAAAAAATACTTTCACTTGTAGTTTAATTTCTTGTGGTATTTTATGTAAGGAGAAAGTACTCAATTGAATCCAATTGAATCCAATTGAATGGACAAGCATGCCACAACCTTCACCTATGGCATGGGATGATTTTCTTATTAAACAGAATATATCCATACAAAGACAGGATTGCTAGTGACACGCTTTGAAACTAGACCCCCAACTTTCAATACTTATAGACATAATCTAACCCCCAATTTTCACTTAATGGCAGCTAATAATTGTATACCATTTTAGTCTTTGTTTTCAAAATAATTTGGGGTTAGTAGGGGTAAAGACACATTCAAGCAAATCACAATTGAACCAAACTCTTGATTTTGTTTTTTTGTTTTTTTTCCCCCAAAAAAATCCCAAATTTTCCATTAGTGAAGGCCCCAGAATGTTAAAATTGAATGAATGATGGTGATGGATGAAAGCTGATGGGCTTTTGCAGTCCTTTACAGCCCTAATTAACCACCTCAAACGTGCGAAACAACATAGTTTCAATTTCCTGTCGAAAAAACACAAGAAATAATCATAAAAAAGCTATCAGTTTTCGGTAGTCTCCAAATAAATGGGAAACACGAAGAAGCATGTGATGAAAGAAGAAAAAAAAACCTATATTTGATCTCCACCATCACCCCTCTGTAACAACCCAGAAATTAAAACACAACCCAACAAAAACACACCAAAAAACAGAATTGTAAAACAAATATAGTATAGTAAGATTGGATTGGAGTAAATGAAAAAAAAAAGGAATTAAGAATTAACCTGTTCGGGTCTGAGAAACACGACATCTCCCAACACAATCACAGCCGCAGAATTATCCAACATCTTTACAATCTCCACCGCTTGATCCTGATCCGAACAATGCTCAGCGCAGATCCCAATGAACTCCGAGAAGGTTATGCAACTCTTTCGGGTCTCTCTTAGTTTCGCTTTCACCATTTCCACCTGCGCCACCTTTAGCAATTTTCTGGCGTCCTCGACGGTCACTGTGTCCACCATTTTCATTTGCGGCGGCGTCAAGCCATCCAACCGGATCCGGTTGTGGGCAACACCCATCGTCCTGAGCTTGTCGATGAGGTTTCTTCCGGCGAGTTGCGGCGAACGGAAGCGGCCATTTTCTCCGGGATCAGCGGGCTCGGCGGCGCGTGGGGAAACTTTTCCGATGATGGAGGAAGAGGAAATCCGACAATTGGTGAGGGATTGTGATGACACTTTGGTGATGTTAAGGAGTCCTTGAGCGAGGGTTTTCCTGAACGCCATCGATAGAAGAGAGAGAAATAAATTGAATTGAAGAAAACGATGGGTCAGGAAAGTTGTTTATATAGGTGCTCCAATGCAAATGGAGCACACCCCAGATAAGGTTTACACGCGAGAAATTTAAGAAGAAACGCTGAACTTGGCTGGCTATGCCTTTTTTGTTTTTAATAGTCTCTTGTTACTTTTGTTGAGTTGTTTCGGAGAGAGAAGAGAGATAGAAGCGCGACAAATTGAAAGTGAAACAAGAAAAGCAACTATTATCACGAGGAGAAGATTCCCGAAAGAGAGGAACATGGCCGGACACGTGGACGGTAAAGATTGCATAAAAGGAATAGGTGGGTTCATACCGTGGGATTGTGGTGATGCTGACTAGGTTGTGACTGGAACAGGTTATACAGCTAAATAGCATTCAAAATTAGATGTTGTAAATTACACTTTAAAGTTTGCATCTTTACCGTTTAAAAGTGTGGTCAGAAGGAAAAAACAAAGCGAGAAAGTAGGATTGACGGCCACAAGTAGTTGTGTCCACGCGAGCATGTCGCCCGGTATCTCTCTCCGATAATTCGATAGAAAGATTTAAAGATCAATTTTAAACTCAAGATCCTTAATTATGATTTTGCACTATGTCTGTGTATATTTTTCACTTTACTTAAAGGTTAAATACTAATTAAATAAAAGCCAAATAATTTTTATTATAACTATTATTTTAATGGAGTTTGGGCCTGAGGCCCTCCTGTTAACAAAAAAAAAATGGAAAAGGATAATCTTAATTTAACATGGAAGGGGTCCAATTTCATTCTGACAAGATAGTATTCGCTTTTGCCTTTTATTACCCCACAAGAATATCATGTCATTGGCTAGTTATTATAGACTTATAGAAATAGTATGTAAAATATACTTTTAAAAGAGAAAAGAAATAAATATTAACAATGTGTCTCATTGAAAAAAAGTGAGAATTTCATCTTTAAATTCTATATTCTAACTTATAATATACAAATAAATTACACATTTTATTTTAATTTTTTTGCCTGGTGATGATTGTTGTTATTTTAAGAGACCGTCATTTCTATTAGATTTCCCCTCCTCTTCTGGCTTATTTACGTATGAACACCTAACTTGTATCAACACCTCCTGCACATAATTTCTTTTTACTTATTAAATCATATATTACTTATTATAACTACACTCATACTAATATTCATATTCTTAGAAAAGGATAGAAGAGATAGATAATACGATGAGATTATGAATATGAATGAGGCGTGTTAGAGTGTATCCATATATAACTACGCTTCTCTTTACCGAATGAGGTGTTTATTTTAGAATTATAATTATAATTATAATATATTATACAATCATAGATTCATAATTAAAAAAATCAGAAATAATCATTAAGAAAAATATAAAGATTCTAATTAAAAAATCCGTCCTATTATAGTATAATAATTATTATTTCTCATAATGAAAATTTTCATTTAAATAATAATCAAAAGAATTATCTTATTTTAATCTATAAATTATTTTATTATTCTTTTAAATAGTGGTGTCATATGTTATGGGTTTGCAGTGCAAAATGCAAATGCACTGGTCCGTTGATGTCTTGTGCAAGATTTATTCCAGAAAAAACACACAAGAATCCACTCTACATTGAATATTAGTTGACTGCAAGGCGGAAAAGAATCATCAACTCACTAATTTCCATGCAAATATATCCGAATCTGCCAATCGAAAGATTACAACTTCAAATCCAACAATGCTTAGAAAATGTCATCAGATTCCTATAAGGTGCAGCAACTATTGTCGTCTGTGGATGCCTCAAACATCAGGATCCTATCAATGCATGCATAGAAAAGTTTCTCACATGCAGCAAACCAATAAAGAAGGAATTTATTATCACAAACCGGAGTCCCAACTTGAAGGAGTTAGGGTGCTTTAACTGCATACATATTTTTCTATTAATGTCCTAGACATATTCCCCTTTTGATTGCGTTTCTCATGATTCCATTATTATTGCCCACACTCACAGAGGATGTTCAATTGCATCTAGCAAAAGAGTAAAAGAAAAAATAAGCAGGAAAATTGTTCGTAAATATGAATAATGCAAAGACCTTAGTATAGGCAGTGTAGAAATAGAAATGTTATACACAAGTTAATATCTGTATGTTTATTCATAATCATAAGCACATCAATGCCGCTATGTGTGCTGGGTGTTTAATCAGTACATTATATTATAGCAGGCGCAAAAGAAGATGCCAGGTAAAAATAGTAATCTACAAAACCTACCGAAGGACTTTCAGCTAGTCTTTGTGTAATTAATAATCTTTTTCACAACCATTGTCCTTGCTCTCCTTATCTGCCGACTACATTCATCAGCTTGCTTACTCAAAGCCTCAATGGTCTCTGCAAAAGTGTCTATATTCTTCTTAATCTCATCAATCGCAAACTTTACAGCATCCTCATTTCTAAGAGCAAAATCAGAACTCTGCAACATGGACTCGATGTTTATTTCCAATTGGTCAATGTGCACCTGAATGTGTTTCAAGTCCACCAATGTAATGTAAGTGCCAACCTGCATCGAAATGATTAATTCTCTTTGACCCTTTAAAGCTGTCTCATATCGCTTAAAAAGAGAGTTACACCATTTCCCCACTGAGCCTATTGGAACAGCCAATGCACCAGCCAAAGCAGTTACAACAGGCGGTGCAGCAATTGCAGCTGCCACTACCGAGAAAATCAAAACAGACACGAAAGCAGCCACGAAAATGGCATTTGACACCCTCTTCAATGTCTTGAGGGACTTCAGTTTCTTATCAAGCTTTTGCTTTCTGATTTGCAATTTCTTCAGCATTGATGCCTGCTGTTGATAAACTGACTGAAACAAGGAATAAAACTCTTTGGTGAAGGGGTCCCCGGCTTCCTTGAAACCCTTAAGCTCTTGCAATGTCTTCAAATAAGTGGACCCTTCAACCCCATTTTGCACCTCTTCCTCAAAACAGGTAATTGCAGACTTAACTATAACATGCCTTTCGCGTGCTCGATTCAAGCAGTTATCAAGAGCATTGCAGAATTCCAATGTCTGGAGGCTATTTTCAAAGAAGTCCTCCACCAAGGAGAAGAGCTCCCGGTCCTTCTTGTTCCATATATCTTGCTTGCACTCTAGAATGACTTTGGCAACATCCTTATTCATTTCAAGCAAACTACCAGTCACTTCCCCTAGTGACTCAATCGATATGGAATGAACCTCAATCCCTTGGGCAAGCGAGGTGATCACCCTGTTGGTGCGCTCCTGAATTGTAGCATCTAAGGATTGCAAGTTTGGATCTTCAACACATGCCGCCTCATAAGAGCTCAAATCAACCGCATACAGAGAATGGGTACCCATTTTGATGGGTGTTGGAACATCACTACTGCTAGGTATCTTACTTGATTGACCTCCCATCATAGCCAATTTTAGTCCTAACAAAGATTAAACCTAACTTCCAAAATTAGAAGGGTAAATACAATAGGATCACAATCAATCACCAACAGTCTCAAACCCCAACAATTGCAGAGTTTCAAGGGCTCAATTAGATCCTGGCTTTGATATGTAAGAAAAGAAAATGCTCCGAATGTGGCAAGATCCAGCACCCAAAAGACAATCCTACACTAGAGAACACATAATAGGTACATATGAATCTAAATTATTTATAAAAATAAAATAAAAAAGTTGCAATTTTTAACTAAGTATATATGTAGTGGGCAAGCTTAGAAGTTCTTAGTACCTGGGTCTGAGAATTAAGTTGGTATCCGTGACTTGAATTTCTGCCCGAAGAGAAAACAGTTAGAAAGTGAAGGAAAAGAGTAAAAAGAATCTGAGATGCCCAATTATGGGAAAAGAATGATAGACGGAAGTGGATTGCAGCTTGAATTGAAGCATTGACTGAGGGAGAAAAGGTGTATGTGGGTGTTAAGATTGTGGAAAGGCTATGAAGGTGATTGAGAACTGTGAGGGTTCTGCGATTTCCCAAACCATGCAAGAAGGCAAGGAAGAAGTGGTTCGGCAATTCCAAAGAGGGTTGCTACGTCCTTTTCTTACTGAAGGTTCAAAGCAGCTTCTTCGTCTTTACTGACTAACCAGGATTGAGTAAGAAATGTGTTGTGGTTTTTTTTTTTTTTTTTTCCCCGCAGCCACACGGGTTTTGGACTCTGGACTTTGGACTTTAGACCCGTTGTTTTGACCATAATCCCATATATATATTCATTCTTTATTCTATAAAATACTTAAATATATTTTTCAGATTTTAGAGTTTGTCTTTTTAGTTTTTAAAATAAAAATTTATATTTTTAGTTCCTTAAATTTATGAATATTTTTTAGTCTTTCATATAATAAAAAATTACTAAAAATTATATATCCAAATTGTCAAAAATAGTTTAAAATAACTAAAAAAATATTTTATGAATTTAAGGACTAAAAAATATATTTTTCAATTTTCAAAGACTAAAAGAATAACTTCTAAATTTAAATATTAAAAACATATTTAAACCTTCTTTAAATTCAAGCTTAATTTTACTTTTTCACTCCTACTTATCTTCAACTATAATTTTGGTCTTATTTATAATTATGTAAATTAGATTTAACCATGAGTTACCAAACTATTTTTATTTCTTTGATATATGTATAAAAAAATATTATAAATAAGTTTAAAGTGTAATTAACTTAAAGTGTATATATTTTTACTGATGTTGTACAAACAAATAATATAATATAATCAAATAATACTACATTAATTGGCCAAAATTTGCCTAGTCCAATGGATCATATCAATCTGGGCTCTCCAAATTGAGGCCCGAAAACATCAAGCCAATTGGGCCCGACCCTATATGCCAAACAGGTCAAGACGGACTATTTTACTGTTCGCCAAGAGCTCTATAACAACATGCAAATATATTTTTACCAAATCTAAATGGGAAGTAGTGAAAACACTCTTGTGCAGTATGATCAAGGAAATCTTCACAAATCTGCACAAGGAGAAACCATTAATCAAACTCCTATTGCTCTCATAAAAATGAACCTAGAACTTTCGGCCTATAAGTTTATGAAATGTATCATACAAATTGTGGTCACAAAGATATTGACACAAACACTTCTGTCAATTATGGAGTTGGTAAGTCGTCCATTTCAAAGCAGCTTCGTCCTTGGGAAACATTATAGAAACAACATTATTATAAACACTTCTGTCAATTATGGAGTTGGTAAGTCGTCCATTTCAAAGCAGCTTCGTCCTTGGGAAACATTATAGAAACAACATTATTATTGCACAATAAATTATTCATTATATGAGACTAAAGAGAGGAAAGGAAACGTGGATAGCCATTAAAATTGATTCAGAGAAGGTTATCACAAAAAGAAATGCATATTCCTTAAGAAGACTAACTGCATAGGAGTATTGCTTTCCTTAACTTCACTGAACTAGTTTGGCATTACATGTCTACCTCTCCCATGAGAGTTCTCTTGACAGGGAAAGCGATGGAGGATTTCTTTCCGTTTAGAGGTCTTTAGTGAGAGGTGTAGAACGTCATTCTCATCTTGTTAGTATTGAACCTAGAAACCAATTGAGATGGGGAAGCATGGACCCCCATTTTGATCTGATGTTATTTGCGAAAACTAACTTACAGCAAGTAGAGATTATGAAGAAATGGACGTCTTACTTTTCAAAGAGTTGAAGATAGTGCCCGTTAATGTTTCTCACTAACAAGTAACAAATGTTATGTGGCAAATAAAATTTGTGTCAAACAATTTAAACGAAACAGAGACCTCTGAAATAGCTATTCTTTTTATACTTCAATGGAAGCAAAAGTTGTAAGCAAAAAATTTTGGTATTCTTAGCTTCTATAAACTATGATTGCCAAGTGTCATATTCCGGGCCTATGTCAAGTGAAAAAACCTTTTTGCTGGACCACTGCATCTATTTGATGGCCACTGAAAGCATCCTATTTTTCTATATAAACCTTGTTGAGAAGAATCACGGATTCACAGTACCTTGTGCTGAAAGCTATTTCCGCTTAAAACTTTTGTAAAAAGCTTAAGTTGCGCAAGAAGAAACCAGGAATACATTGTGCACCAAGTCAAATCTAGATTGTGGTTGCTTCTATTGTGTTTGAGCAGAAATAGAAAAAAAGGTAAAATGATAAATGTTCCCATTAACCAGTGAACAAAACCGAATCAATGTTGCCTGTGAGCAATGTAATTGATTAAAGCAAATCGTGGAGCCGCCTTTTTTGGATCGAACCCAGACAATTGTTCCTTGGCATCCTGTAACAATTCTTGAGCAAACTCCTTTGACTTATCTATTCCCAATAGCTTGGAATAAGTAACCTTATCAGCCACCAAATCCTTCCCCGCCGTTTTGTGCACATGTTGGGTAAAATCGGCGCAACGATCGTACCCTCAAAAACTCAAAGGTGGGTTATCGCCAACCCTCAATCAAATTTGCAGAAACGTAATCAAAAACACAAAAGGGAGCGAGAGAGACAATCACACAAACAATATGTTTTACGTGAGAAGACCTTCCCTGGATCCAGAAAAGAAAAACTCACGGGACCTTGTCCAGAATCAAATATCCACTATAACTGAGAACGGTTACAATGAATCAAAACGCACAAAGGTGGTGGTACACTCAACCTCTCCAACAATGGTGATAATCAACTCTCAAAGTGTTTCACTCTGATCACTCAAATATGCAGACACGCGGGCTTGCTCAAATGTGCGAAATCTCTCACGCACTCAAATGTCAAAACGGCGGAGTATCTCATGCTCTCTCAATTCTTAAATCTGAGTCTAACCTAATTACACTCTCAACTAATGTATATATAGTGATAAATTAGGTTTGAGATATAAAACCCTTCAAATGGACTTGGGCCAGCATTGAAGGAGTAAAGTCCAACCACACATGAATATATTCCAACCTCTCCAAACTCACATTCGACACCCCTTCCGCGCCAATCGATTTCGCTAACTGATATGCTGCAAGCATATCTAGTTTTTAGGATAGTTTTATTAGGAAAAATAGGTAGAAAATGTGAAATAAAGGCTACAATGAGATTGAATTGAATTACTTTTGGTTTTTACCATAGATTATTGATATTTTGATGTTTAGGAGCAGAAAATAGCTGAAAAGAGGCAAAATTGAAGGGCAACCAAGACTGAAGTCTCGCGCCATTCGCGCCATATTCACGCGACTCGCGTGAGAAGTACTGGAACTTCGCGCGATCCGCGCGAGAACCCGCGTGACCCGCGCGGGCGCTGTGATAAGTTACGTTTTGGGCCAAAGTTATGGGCTTTTAGGTTTTCTTAAACTTAAATATAAATACATTAGAAAACGAAAAAGGAGCCAGAGAGAGCAGCAGAGGAGAAGAACAGCTATTGAGGAAACAAAGGAAAGCACAACAACAAGTTCAAGAAAGAAGGAGATTGTAGAGAAGATAAGATTGAGGGGGTGGTAACTTCCCAACCTAGATTCTTTCCCTTCCCTTCTTATTACTGTATGAGGTCAGGCATCTCCATGTCTGGCTAATTCCTTTGTAATTATGGTTTAGCCAAAAGCTATGGTGAACCCTTGTTGTAGTTGAATTGAATTTAATGAAAATTAGTATTATTGTTTTACTCTGTTATGTTCTTCCATTTATTAAATCTAATTAGATCTGATCAATCTGTTAGATTACATAGGGTTAAAATCAACAAAGAGGGATCTTGAGGTTTTAATTCCCGAACCCAATAGATTAACAATTACAACATTACCTAGGGATAGGGATGAAGTATTGTGAAGCTTTAAATATGTCAGCTTAATGCTTAATCTAATAAGAATCACTAAGGAATTAGGATTCCCAAACTAGATTAAAGGGCTAAATAACCGAGGAATTAG
>CM023951.1:5430618-5443904 GCA_013407115.1 Glycine latifolia
CCCAAACTAGATTAAAGGGCTAAATAACCGAGGAATTAGGGTTTAGCTAATTGATTAGACATATCTTCAATCAATTCTATTAAGGAGTAATTAAATATCAGTTCAATCACACAAGAAGGAACCATAATAATTGTGTTTAAACCATAATTCTTTGTCATAATTAATAAGTTTAAAATTACATTATTGCTTGCATTTTATTTTAATAATTTAATTAAACGAAATATTCTATTAAGTCTCTCGTTCTTATTCGTGTTATTTCAATAATAAAGTTAACCAATTACAATTGAATTAGTATTTCAATCCTCGTGGGAACGATCTCTATTTATCATTATATTACTTGAAGCGATCAGTGCACTTGCCGTGTAAAGAGACGCAACACTAACTCCCCAATCGCGCGAACCACGAGACACGGCGACACGCTCTTCGTCGACGCCGCCACGTGCTCAAAGGCCAAAGCCAGCAGGGCGTCCCCGGCGAGGACCACCACATCCTCGCTAAAGACCCTGTGATTGGTCGGCTTTCCGCGGCGAAGGTCGTCGTTGTCCATAGAGGGTAAGTCGTCTTGGATGAGCGACATGGTGTGGATCATCCTGACGGCGCAGGCGGCAGGGAAGGCGGTGGCCTCGGTGTTGCCGACGAGCTGCAGGCGGCGATGCAGAGCATCGGGTTGACCCTCTTGCTGCCGGCGAAGAAGGAGTAACGCATGGCTTCGTGGAGCTTCTTTGGTTCCCTTAGCGTAACAACAGCGTCCAAGGCTTGGTTGAATGTGTAGACCTTGCCGCGCAGGTAGGCCTTGAAATCGAAGTTGGGCGGCGCGTCTTCAGTTTCTTTGGTTATCACAGTGTCTTTCTTAGTGGGCATAGTGGAGATGGAAAGAGAGTGAAGAAAGGGAATTAGTTTTGATGTTCCTGGATTCAGAGCAATGGGAACTGTTCTGAGAGTGTGAAAAGAGGGAATGAGAGGTGAAGGTGTGTTGAGAATAGAAGTGGGACGAGACAATGTTCCAGATTCACATAACTCGTCTTGAGTTTGTTTAGATTCGAGATTCGATACGGGTATCGCAACAGCCATGAACAGAGGCGGAGAAAGGAGTGACCCATAGGGACCATGGTCAAAGTCTCAAAGATCATAGTCATAACCCAGGAGAAAGACGATCGGATGCTCTCGCATGCAAAATAATTAGAGAATCTCGGATTAGAGAAAGATAAACCATTGAATTAAATGTGCGGTTTTATCTAAAATCATTGTTTCATTTCAGCACCTGAGATTTCTTCCCGGTAGGCATGGCGAATAATCCTGTATTCGCAGGTATCGAGCTTCGAAACCGTTCTGACTTTGACGAAAAATATTCATTTTGATATGTATGAATATTACCTGAAGTGTTTAAGGATGGGAATAAGTATCAGGATTCAGGATGTTGTCAAGTTATATCCTTCATATTTGTCACTATTATATTTTTTATAACTTTTTATCACAACATATATATTATAGATTTTATTATTATAATTTTTGAAAATATAAATCAATTAGTTTAATAATTAAATAACAAACTTAAAATATACATTTAATTCTTAATTTTTTTAATTTTAATTTCTTTCTTATTTATTATATTTATATGTTGTTTGAATTAAAGTACAATTTTAGTATATAATTTATTTAAAATATATAAGTAAAAAAAATATAAAAGAATAGTATAATAAGTTACTTGCGGTATATCTTAACCGGATAAAATTTGACAAGATGGAAATGGTTATTAAAATTTTAAACCTATCTCTTTTATACCATACTCATACATGTCCATCTTTTGCATAGACGGGATGGGGAGGGTCAAACCCGTCATCAATCCGGTCTGTTGTCATCCTTACTCCTCGACTCTTATTGAGAAACAATTGAGTGGACATGTATTGTGGCAAATGGCAACCGTTAAGCCATCTATTTACACAAATCTTATGAAATATGTCCGAGCAAGAAGGCAAACACAACACCAATTACCCTTATTAAAATTTGATGTTACAGCAACTTTAAGTGATTGTTGATTGTTACATGTTCCCTCAACTAGATCAATCCAAAGTTGTAGACGAGTTGCCATATGGAAAGGGTAAAAATGAAATTAGGTTTTAGACTTAATAAAAATGAAATGGTGAGTTTAGGAGAAATGCAAAGTATCTGGGTTTGAGAGTTATTGAAAATGTGAGTTTAGCTTAATAGATCTAAATTGTTGCACTACTAGAAAATCCGGCTTCGACGATGCCTTTTCGAAGTCGATTTTTCGAAAATCGTAGTTGAAATGAGCATGGTGACATTTTGGTAAATAAAACAAACTATTCAAACACGGTTAGTCTAGAGTCGTAGTTGTTTAATTATTTCGAAATCGGTTGCAACCAGGACCGTCATCGATTAATTATTTCAAATACGGTTGGTGATGAGAGGGTAGTTGATTAAGAGAGCAAAACGCCACCGTTTTAACAGAGCAAGCGGTCCATATATTCGAAGACCGTAGGGAAGTCACTCACTTTGTCTCTGCAGATCGATTTTTGGAAGGGGCGGCTCCATTTTTCTCCAGCGGCGCGACCTAAGGGTTCGAAGAGTGGTATTGAACGGCGCTTGAAGAGGAGGTTCGAGAAGCTGTCTACTGTTGCTGCTCCTCCACTAACTAGAAAGGGTTTTTCCGAAGCGTTCTTGCTACCGTAAAAGGTCTGTAATATAAATATCATCTGCTTGGTCTCTTCATCTCTCAGAAGAACAGCAGTCCTGGACTGTTCTTCCTTCTTTGGGTTTTCTATTTGCAGGTTTCGTTTACACCGTTGAACCGCAGGATACCATTGAACCGCCAGTGTTCGATGCACACCAAGTGCTCGACACTTTGTCTATGAGAACGTTGAAGAACACTTTGGCCCTAACTGTTGCTCATAGTGTGGATGCCCACCAGGTATTCGACCTTTTGTCTGAAAGAAACCAGCTGGGCAAACTCATTTCAAATACAATGTTAGTTTTCTGTTGGCTAATTGTGGGGGCTTTGTTGTGTTGAATTGTTTTTTTTTTTCCAGATTTTTGAGAAGAACCCAACCAAAATTAAGAACTATGGGATATGGTTGCGGTATCAGAGTAGGACTGGTTACCACAACATGTACAAGGAGTACCGTGACACCACTCTAAACGGTGCAGTTGAGGCGATGTACAATGAAATATATGGCTTCTCGTAACAGGGTCAGGAGCCCTTGCATCCAAATTATCAAGACTGCGACCATCATCCCAGCTAAGCTTTGCAAGAGGGAAAGCACCAAGCAATTTCACAATTCCAAAATCAATGCGTCATTTTTGCATCTGACCCTAAAATCGTGTGCGTCTTTGTTGTGGTTCTCCAACCCGAGTCACCCACCGCCGTGCATTCAGGGGTCAAGTGGCATCCGCCGTTGCCGTGGGTCTCCATTGTTATACATTACGATTTTGTTTGCTTTCCTCCTCTCCGTTGCAGGTTGATTTTCTTTTATGCATTTCAATTGTTTGATAAATTTCCTAAGAGACCATTCTTTAATGGTTTAGTTTCATTTAAGCTGCTCTTGTAGTTTATCTGTTAGTACGGATATGGTGTGATTTAATTATGCAGCTGGTCAAGAGAGATTTAGAACATTGACGAGTTCATACTACCGAGGTGCACAAGGGATTATCATGGGTGAGTTTCAATTCTTTTTCCTCATTCACCACCCTACGATTCATATTTATTATTTGAATGCAATGTAATATAGGTCCATTTAATGGTTGCTATAACAAGCATTGTTGAAACGAGGGACACTAATGTTTTAATAATTAAGGACAACTGAAGAGGCAATCTTGAGATAATCTTGTGTGAAAGAGCTAAGAATTGAAAGGGTGTGTCATGTGTGTGTGGGGTTTTGGTTCTTTTGAATTTGGAATGGAATGGTATTAGTAAAGTGAAAGCGGCAGGGTTTTTTTGAAGAGGTGATAAGACTTATATGTAGCAGCTTTAGTGAAAGAAAGTAAAAGGGAAAATACAAGGGGGGATCATGGATTTGGATGTGCGAGTCACTGTGTTTGTCTATACGGAAAATAGAAAAAGAGAAACTGAACAAATTTTTGGTGATCCCAAGAAGATTGCTTGTGTTGAAATACTAAATTGTTAGCAGCTTTAATTTTTCTCTTTGGAGAGATAGAGATTTGTGTGGGAGTGGAGAGGGTCTATAAGTATGGCAGATTCTCCTGGCTATAAGAAGCATCTAGCTAGGTTTCAAAAATAATATATGATCTTATATATATAAACTTAAGTGGTCGATCGAATTAAAGCATATATAGGTATACAAAATATAATTAAGTTAATGTATGTATAAGCGTATATGAACTTTTTTTTCTCTTTAACTATTTATTTTATACTTATATACTTGGATTTGCCATAACAAGTTAAAGAAACTAGTTAACTTTTGTAATGGCCAAGCTTTCTGCTTCATTTTTTCTTAGTCTCTTTTTGTGATAGAATGTTTCATTTTTTAATCTGAAAATTTGGTAGTGTGTTGGGAATTGACCTTATTTGATTCTTATATGCATCAGGCCTTACAGCAGACCAATAAAGTTTGAATTTGGAATCTCTAGATTACACATTACTTAATGCTCAATCATTTGGTGTCTCATACTATGCAGAGAACAGCAGAGATTTTATATTAAATATCTCAAAATCAAGGTAGCTTATATGAATATGCATGGTTAAAATTTGTAGAAAACAATATTTATACTAGCTTAATTAATTTAGTTTGCCTTTTATTTCTTTGAAGTAATTCCACTTGCCTATATAATTTGATACTAATATCTCAAGTTTTATATATAAAATTTCATAGTTTCTGTAGTTTTCTGAACTGATTAAACTCCTTTATCTTGTAGGCAAGCGATGCAGTCCCTATATTGTGTCTTGCAAGAAGTGTTGCTTGCAATGTTAGGGGTGCTTCTTCAAGTAAGAACCAAACCTAAATTAGGTATACATGTTACTAACCAATGCTATAAAGGTAGGCAGGCAGAATTCTTAGACCTGATTATGAACTCTGATATGGTGACAGGGATTTTGATGATGGTCTTTTACAGAAGATCCCTCTAATTGCTTACGAAGATGATATCAAAGATATATCTTCTCCTCCCGATGTGAGCAATTATCTAGTTTCGGAGGTTAGTGTACTAGTGTACATTTAACTTTAAGTATACATGTTACTAACCAATGCTATAATCTGCTGGGTATACATGTCACTTGACTTTATAGTGGGTGTCCTATGTTTTTGAGAGTTGTTGAGATTTTGATGGATAGAAAATAGAGTTTGAGGGATCATGTAGTTGTGTTTGTCATGAACCTGCTCTAGAATGAAGAAAAAAATTACATTTGTAATGGTGAGTCTGTGTTAGTGTGCTACTAATTCATTTTTCCAACTTTGGCATTGGAATTCCTTTATGACACTTTAAGGAGGGTTATTGGAAACATTAAAATACTAAAAGGTTCTGATTTTGGGTCTGGGAAAGTTCAGATATTTATCTGTTTAGAGTAACTACATTGAATTGGCCTGTTAGTCCACTGCCGTGTTACTGGCCTAAGCCACGGAGAAAGTGTAAACACTTTTGGCATTTTAGTAGAAAAAATGAAAATGAATTATTTCAAGTTTTTTTTTTGGCTGAACTGAACTCTTTTGATTCATTGAGTGTATATGGGGTTTTGCAGGCACTGTTTTTTCCATTTTTTCACTTCAGTGTATTAGGCTGTAATTTATTATAATTATTTAATTAGCTGTAATTTATCCAAAACATAAATTAGGTAGCTAGCTATAATCTTGTATATATATTTGTGTCTTTGATAATCAATACACACAAGTATTTCCCATCGTGAATTACCTTGCAGACCTACTGAGAACTTGCTGCTTGTTACACATGGTAAAAAAAATCAATTCCTGTATATTTTAGAAAAATCAGTTCTATAATAATGTTGAATTTCTAGGTTTAGATATCAGAAAAGGAACTTTTTAGTTGTAGTTTATTGTTTTGAATTTAATTTCTATGTAATAGGTAAAATAAAATACACCATCAACTAATAAAAAATCATGATAATGACTTTTGAAATAGTTAACCTTTTTTTTCTTTTTACATAAAAAAACTAATCAATTTTACCATAATAGTAATAATTTATAATTATATGATATTGTAGTAACTCTTTACAATGTTGGTGTATGGACTATTTTAATCATATTTTTTACCCATGTTGTTCCCTTGGTTACACTAATAGTCAGCAAAAATAATTTAAAATAAATGGGAATTTAACTTAATTAATTAAGTAGAAGCGCGTATTGTAGATTTTGATATTTGTACTTGATTTGAAATGTAATTGAGTTAAACATTTTACAGGGGGAAGGAGTTAAGATGGCTGTTTTTTCATTCAAAAAGGATGCTGAGGTAAATGAAGTGGATTACCCTGCCTATGTGGAACTTAGACGGACGTGATAATGTCAGCATATTTGTTCAATAGATGATTGTTATATTTTTATATGAATTATATAAAAAGGTCTTTTAGTGGAGTTTGTGTTTCATGCATGTTTTAGAATTTTTAAGATATATATTCCAGACACTACCACTGTAATAAAAACAGATATAACTTGCTAAAGGCTTGGCAGCCTAGTGGCACCTTGCTAAATGTTGTTTGTTGAATTTAATAAATAAAAAGTTGGTACATTTTTACTTTATTGATTTTAAATTTTAAAAAAAATATACTGCAAAACCGAACAAAATAAAAGCCTCAAGCTATAAAAAAAAAAAAAAAAGCTAATCAAAGTCGGTTGTAACAGATAACCATAGTAGAAATAAATTAATCAAAGTCGATTGTAGTAAATAACCGTAGTAGAAATAAACTAATCAAAGTCGGTTGTAGTAAATAATCGTAGTAGAAATAAACTAATCAAAGTCGGTTATAAATAATCGTAGTAGAAGTCTTTTTTTTTGTTTTTTTTTTAAAATTGCTTAATCAAAGTTGGTTTAGACACAACCGTAGTTGAAATGTGCTTAACCGAAGTCGATTTTCTGACCGTAGTCAAAATGATTCTATATCAACGACCCCTATATCTACGATAGTCGTATGACCGTAGTTGAAATGCTCTTAGAACCATAGTAGATTTAGCCGCTTGTAGTAGTGCTGATTTAATCTAACGATGTGTGTCTTTCAAATTGGAGACTCTCCAATCATTATTAATGGGAGAGGATTTGTATTCGAATAAAGAAAATAGTAGCAACTTGTAAGTTAGAACCTTGTCTAAGGCCTCTCTTGAACAACCTTATGGACCATTCGATGGATTTGAAGGTTGAGTTCAAGTTAACAAAGTCACATGTATGTTTGGATTGAAGTTAGAAATGTTGCATGTGTGTTTCAGTGCAAATTCAATTAATAAAAACAAAATAAAAACATATACAAATATCATGATCTTTAGGAAATTAGTTGTCTCCAAAAAAACATTTTTACTTGAAAATCAATCATGTACTTAAAGGGAAAATTGTGAATCCAAAGTGATTTTTATATTAAACATGCTAATTGATGAGTGCTAACTAATGGTCCATTTGGAAGGAGTGAAAATGAAAGAAAAAAAATACACATACAAATATATTTTCTCTTTATTTACTTGAGTTGAAAATGAAAGAAAACCACATATAGTATTTTCTGTATTCCTAATTATAAAACTCTTTTAACTAATTTGTGTCCCCTTAAAAAAATAGTTAAATTAGTTAATCACGTTAAATTTGTCAATTAATTATACTCTCATTCCAAAATTATATTTTTCTTATTTTTTTTTATCCACACAATTGCTTATGAGAATAATTAAATAAGGATATGTAGAAAAAAATAATTAATGCAATCTAAAAATTAATTGAAATTTAGATAATTGAAATATGTAGAAGTTTAGGTATTTTATATTGAAGGCAACTGAAATCTGTAGAAGTTTAGGTATTTTATATTTTTTATGTACTTATTATTTTATAAAAAAGTATAGTATTTTTTTTCAAAAATATTATAAACTATGTTTTACCCTCATCAAAAAATTTATGAATTTGACATTATAAATCTATCCATACATTTTCCCCTCTTTCCTTTCTCTTCATATGTTATTTTTTCCAGTTTATTCAACAACATTCACTGTAACTATTATTTTTTATTCATAAAAATGGGTTTTTGTAAATAAATAAAAAAGCCTTCTTACAATTAGAAGTCAGGTCACTCTTCTCTAACCACGAACACGAACCAGAATAAAACCAGGTTCTTCTGCTTGTAACTCCATAAAAAGTAAAAACTAGTGCTAAAGATAAGCTAATAGCTAGCTTGAAAATAAATAAAAAATATTATCTTTTGATTTCTCTTTTTATCTTCTAAAATATTCTATTTTAACTAATTAATCTGAAGTCATTGTATATTTTTATAACAACTGTTTGTTGAAAAGGTGAATCGAACTGTGTTTTTCTTTCTAGGGTGTCAACATGAGGGAATGCCAAAGAGTTGTTGAGGAAGAAGTTCATTAATGAACCAGGTACCAGGTCTTCACCAACAAGAGGGACCATATAGTATTGAACAAGGTACATTTATATTTTGTGGATCTAGAAGGGACGATATAAGGTTCCGCAAGAGGGAAAAAAATATTTCTAACTATGTCTTAAAATAATTATTTTCATTATAAGTTTAAATTTTGTTTTTAAAATATTAAATATGAGTTACTATCTACTTATCTAGCATTTACATTCAAAGTATAAAAAAAAAAACTTTGTAACAAAAAAACATTAAAAAAAAACTTATCTAGCATTTTCTAACAGTAGTACGACTTAATTAGAAAAGGAAGAAAAAAAAATCTTAACAACTATCATTTTGATTTTTCTGTCGAGAAAGACTGCATTGCATGACTGCATGTGTTTCACGGGATGCCATGAAAATGAAACACGGCTAAGGTGCTAAAATAACAAGGGATTTTTTTTCGGGTACGATATTGCAAAAGAAAATTGCATTAAGCATTAATGGTGCAGCGAAAATTGAAAATGAGGAAAAACGCGCTTCTCTAGCCTAAGCTGAGAGCCGTCTCTACTGTCTAGGAAGGAAATTAACAGGATTGTAATTGTCACTGATTCGCTATGAATCTGTTTTCCATTTATTCTTTACTTGCAGGCTCTCTATTTAGCTTTGGTATTCGTTTTTTTAATGACTTTGTCAAAAAAAAAATCCTAATTATCCTATTGATATAAAGTAATATCAGCTAAAAATGATGATTATTTTTTGTTGAAGATTATAATTACATATAAGTTAATATTTTTCTTTTAATATGATTTATTTTATGTTCACATACTAAACAGGTTTCGAATCTTATATCACTTGATCAAAGGATACAATATAAAAGTCATTATTACCTATATCAATCATTTTGAAATAAAACCTAAATTCAATCATCGGAAAATACATTTTTAAAAAAAGATAAAAACTTTAAATGTGATTAAATTACAAAACAAATAATTCTCAAAACACTAGTCAACACATGGGTTGGCTAACATATGTTAAAAAATATGTAATATACATGCTGAGTAATTATGATACTCATTACTCAATAATATGTTTAAGTACAATTAAATCTCAAATTAAATAATTATAATTATTGTTGTCGGGATTTTGAGGAGTACATATTAGGGAGATTTTACATCAATGGACCATGAGTAATCATATAAGTGAGTTAAACACCACATCTTAACCTGAAATCTTAAGGCTCAAGGTTTATAGGTCTTTTCCTCGAACGAAAGTCTTTATCACCCACGAGTATTCACTATCTGGCATTCATGCATGGACTCATTCCCCTAGGAAGTTCAATACAATGGATATCCATGTCAATGAATCCATTGCAGCCATTTTTTTACTCGTCCGAGCCGGTCACCGGATTGAACCATCGGTTCTGATCAACTTTTTCATTTTTATCCAATATAAGACTTTTTACTTTACAATTGTACTCCAACAATTGTTAATAAAAAAAATGACTTTGCCTCATATATACTGTCGCGCGCTTAAAACACTAGCCAACATCATGCGTTAGCTAACATTAGGTAAAAAAAAATGAAGTATATATGGTGGGTAATTATTATAGCACTCAATGGCATGCTCTATTTAGCTATCCACTAAGGCCGGATAGTTTTCAAAATAAAGAATACTATAGTCTTGCCTATTTGATGGATTTTGCACAAGTATTCCCGGTCTTGGTTCTGTGTGAGATTTATGAAAACATTTATTTCATTTTGAATAAAATATTTGCTTGTTCATTATCCTTGTTAAACTTTATTTTTATATATAAATGAATTAATGACACTAATATTTGATAACACCTAAAGAAAGTTTTGATTTTTAATTGTTAAGGTTGAATTGGTATACTCTGATAATAGAATATATATTTTTATAAACTATGTGTATTTTTCATCATGAATTGAGTAGAATAAAACTTTTTTTATATCCTCAACTAATCATAAATTATCATATTTTTAAAAAGTTAGAGTCTTATCTTAACTACCTTATACTAATAATATACTATTAAACACTAATTTTTACATGATCAATCAAATCTCTATACTTTTACATTGACCAAATGTTAACAGCTTTCTAGTTAAAAATCAAAATAATTTTAATAACTCAAATTACAATTATTTTACTAACATTACATTTAAATTTTTATTCCTACAGGTTAAGTTTTCCTTTATTTTTCTCTCCAACCAAGTAAAAAAATGTTTTGTTAATTGTTTTTTTTCTTTTTTTCTCTCTCATACCAAAGTATTAGAAGTTAAAGATGATCAATAATATTTTTTTTACAAAAATTAGTAATTGATAATATAAATTGAATTTAAATCATTTAAGTAAAAATTTAGTTTCTATGCTTTGTGTATTTTTTTTATACAATTGAAGAAAACTATGATAAGTACTACATCTTTTAAGTTTTTATAAAAATAATTATTATAAAAATCCATAAAATTATTATGAGAAGTTATAATTAGATCACAATATCTTTTACACTGTAACTTAATATATATTTTTAATAACAATATATATTATATATTATATTATATACAAATTAAACTCAATATTTTAAAAAAGATCATGATAATAATGAATAAAATAAAGATAAAATATAGCGTGTAGAAAAAGCAACATAGTCTTCCAAAAAAAAAGAAACATGTGATATGCATCAGCAAAAATATGGGCAAAAAATTACAAATAATATAAATTAAATAACAAATTTGACATTTGGAGTTGGGGGAAACAAATTTGACATTTGGGGTACTTAAATACGCCTAGTTTGGGCGTGTTTAAACACGCCTAGATTGGGTGTGTTTCACTTGATTGTGTCACGTGTCAGGGATGCGCAGTGTCGAACGAACTTCGAAAGGTCATAACTTTTGACTGGAATGTTCGATTGAGGCGAAACTAGTGGTCAGACACTCGAAATTGAGAGGAGAAGGCCTAATAACATACCCAAAGGGGATTTTATCAACTATTTTTTCCAAAAAACACTTCTAAGTGCTTCAAAATTAGGATTTAAGATTCAATCATCCAAAAATTTCCTTTTTGTCTACTTTTTTAATTATTTAATTAGTTAATTTAATGATATTTTTTATTTTTTTAATTACTTCTCTGAATTTCGCGCGTTTTGACATATTGTACGCCTCCATCGGACATTTCTATCAAAAGTTATGACTGTTTGAAGGACATATCGTACACCTAATTTGGGTTATGACCGTTTGAAAGACATATCGTACACCTAATTTGAGTTAATTTTTTTGCAGACATTAAGATGTAAAAATAAAAATATCAACTTAAACAATCATGGGTGAATTAAAAATTATATGCATATTTAATTATATACAGTAATTAATTTAAACAACAAAATTAATAAAAAATTAGCCTAAATTAAGTAATTTTTTTGGTATATTTATTTACCAAAGTTATACTGTAAAATTTTAAACGTTTTCAGTTTAAAAAAATTAAAAAATCATAATATTGTGGTCGCAACACATTTAAAAAAAAATATTCTGTAAAAAAAATATTAGCGACTGAATTAGAGATAGATTTTTAAAAAAAACACAATATTGTATAAAAAAATATTAACAACGGAATTAGCGACACATCCAATTTGGACATGTTTGAGTATCCAAATGTCAAATTTGTTTCCCTCCAACCTCAAATATCAAATTAGTTATTTAATTTATATTATTTGTAAGTTTCCCAAAAATATGTCCATATAGATATAATGATTATGGAGGCTTTTTTGGGGCGTCTGGATTCTCTACAGCTAAATACTTCTGCAGCAGTTTTCTGGACCTTCGGATTCATCACACGGCTGAGGAGCTACATTTCATATGCTGAATAGTAGGAATTGATCATGCTTTGCATCTTATCAATGATGGATAAAAAAAGTGATTCTAAAATATATTTTTATTAATTTTAGCTAATTCATTTTTTTAAATTTTTATATTATGTTTGATAAATATATGACATTCCATCAATCTATCTAAAATAAAAAAATTATTACACAATTTAATATATATATATATATATATATATATATCACAAAATATGTGGATAAACTTTTCAGCTTAATTATATGTTTTATATTTGAGTTTGGACACATACAATTATATTAAGTATTTTGAAAAAAAATTCTTTATGCACAATGATCCTATCCAATTCGAACGTAATTATAAGAAAAATATAATATTTTTCTCATGATTTATATTTTCAATAAGTATTTTCATATAAAAGCCATATGTTTAATCAATATATATTTTATTTGTGAAATTTTGATGGATATTTTATTTGTGAGATTTGATAAATGTTTTATATTTAATGGTAAATAAGGAAAAAATAAGTTTAATTACATATACTATATAAATATTCATGCTTAAGTCTATTTACTTTTTTAATTTGATTATTTTAAAATATGTTTTATATTAAGGTACATACGTGAGTTATAAACTTTTTAATATTTATTTTCGATTTTCACGGATTAAAAATATTTCAAGAGATAATGTAGTACGACTTAATCAGAAAAAAAAAAAAAAAAGCTTAACAACTATCATTTTGATTTTTCTGTCGAGCAAGACTGCATTGCCTGACTGCATGAGTTTCATGGGATGCCATGAAAATGAAACACGGCTAAGGTGCTTAGATAACAAAAGGAATTTTTCTCGGGTACGATATTGCAAAAGAAAATTGCATTAAGCATTAATGGTGCAGCGAAAATTGAAAATGA
>CM023951.1:5443914-5455665 GCA_013407115.1 Glycine latifolia
AGAAAAACGCGCTTCTCTAGCCTAAGCTGAGAGCCGCCTCTACTGTTTAGGAAGGAAATTACTTAATTAACAGGATTGTAATTGTCACTGATTCGCTGTGAATCTGTTTCCCATTTATTCTTTACTTGCACGCTTCTCTAGCCTAAGCTTTGGTGTACGTTTTTAAACGACTTTGCCTCAATTCTTTTTTTACTTATCATCCTATTGCTATGAAGTAAAATTGGTTGAAAATGATGATTATTTTTTATCGGATATCATAAATACATATAAAATGAATATTATTTTTTAATATGATTTATTTCATATTTACATATTAAATATGATTTGAATATTAGATTATTTGATTAAGAAATATAAATCGTTATCACTTTTATATCAAGATGAGAAAAAATTTAAGTTCAATTCCCATTAAATATACCTTTTGAACAAGATAAAAACTTTAAATATTACTAAACCATAAACCAAATAATTCTTAAAACACTAATCAATATAATGGGTTGGCTAACATCAAGTTAAAAAAATACGTATATAGTATATATACTGAGTAATTATTATGATATTTAATAATATATTTAAATATGACTGAATCTCAAATTGAGTGATTATAATTATTGTTAATAAATCTCAAAGTGAGTGATTATAATTTTTATTAATAAAAAATGACTTTTTCTCATATATACCATCGCTTAAAACACTGGCCAACAACACCATGAGTTAGCTAATATTAGCTAAAAAAAACATTGAGTATATATGGTGGGTAATTATTATGGCACTCAATGGCATGCTCTATTTAGCTATCCACTAAGGCTGGATAGTTTTCAAAATAAAGAATACTATAATCTTGCCTATTTGATGGATTTTGTGCAAGTATTCCTGGTCTTGGTTCTGTGTGAGATTTATGAAAACATTTATTTCATTTTGAATAAAATATTTTCTTGATCATTATCTTGTTAAAATTTTTTATATATAAATTAATTAATGACACTAATATTTGATTACATATTTATTGTATTGATGTACATAATTTCTTTTAAGGTTGATATTCTAATTTATTTTAAAATTGTCAAAAGTATATTTTGTTATTGATGCCATCTTTGTGATGATGCTATCGCTTTCAAATCATAACGAATAATTGATCGGCGCTTTTAGCATCCTCGATCTGGAGTTAAAATCGTATTAATGAATAGTGTTATTAATGTTGTCGTTAATAATGAGAGGTATATTTGCTCATTGACACAATTATTTAATCATTTATTTAAATCTTGGTGATGTGTGTTTTTTATGTGATTGGTTAGAGAGTTGATAAGATTGAAATTGGAATTATATGCGTCTAAGTTGAGATTTGGTTCTTATGAAAATCATAAATCTATTTATATGGTTATAATGGTATTTTACTTTATACATGTGATTATGCGTTGCCATGCTATAGTATCATTGGGTGAGAGTGTTTTGTTGAGAAAATATTGATCTTCCTTGTGAAAGATGTTGGTTTCCTTTATGTAAATGGTATTTAATATTTTTTCCTTGTTTTAAACATAAGATTCTTTTTTAGTTTTATTTATCTTTTTTGTACAACTTTTTTTAAAGTTATTTTTCATTATTTTTTTATCCAAATACTTTTATTGTTTTACAATAAATACTATATTTTTTACAAAAAATACATTATTTCTTTTATAAAAATTGGATTAAAAGAATAACACGCATTAATTAATTATGTGTGAAAGGAATTAAGTGAAAATAGAAGGATTATGAGTCTCAATAAATTTAAGGATAATTTGATAAATAATATAAATTATTAATAAATTTAATGTTATTAGCAATATTAACCAACTTTCTTAAAAATATGAATTAGTTAAAAAAATCTTACAGACCAAGGAAATACAAAACATAATTATGATTGATTTGGAGAGCTCTCTTATGTTTATAAGAGAAAACACAGTAAGATTTATTCACAATAGTATGTAGTCATAAGGGAATGCTTTGCATACTTAAGGTTATTAGTTATGTAGTCATAAGTGAAATAGATGCAAGGGAGATATAAGACCAATTTGATGATTAAGAGAAAGGAAGAAAGAGAAAAGGTTAAATATTTGATTTTTTTATTAATAAAAATTAATTATGTTGATAACTAATATTTATCAATAAACAAGATTTAGACGCTAAATAATAAAGTTTAACCTCTCTGATGACTTTTAATTAATATTGTCGGCTGAGCTGATTCTGTTTTATGGTGATTATTAGGTTTGTAGATAGATTAAAACTTGCTAAACTTAAGTGTTATTTTTACAATTGTTTTTAAAACAAACTAAAATTTAATTAATATCATTGATGTGAGAAAATGTTAGAATTTTAAGTTTAGGCTTCCATTAATTTATAGATTTAGTTTTATAAAACAAATTAATTAATTATATGATTAATTAGAGTTTAGAAATAATTGTGTATATTATTGTATATTTGTTAATTGGATTAAAATCAAGTTGATGATTTGTTAAATTATAGTCGAGAACTACTATTTTACCTACCAACAAGTTAGTTAATCTAAGTGATATTAGACTTGGATTCCTCAAGCAAGGTTAGTAGATAAAATAAAATAAAAACTAACTATACTAACATATTTGTCAAGAAAAAAGTGAATAAAACGTTAAATAATAAAGTTTAACTTCTCTTATTATTTTTAATTAATGAAGTTGTTGGATGAGCTGATTATGTTTTATGATGATTATTACTTATTAGGCTTGTACAGAGAGTCAAAGTTGTTCAACTTAAGTGTCATTTTTACAAATTTTGTTGAAGCAAACTAAAATTTAATTAATATCGTTGCCGTGAGAAGCGCATTTTAAATTTAGGCTTCCATTAATTTATAGATTTAGTTTTATAAAAAAAAATTTATTAATTATATGATTCACTAGAGTTTAGAAATAATTCGGTATATTCTTCTATATCTGTTAATTGGGTTAAAGTCAACTCGATGTAAATTATATTCGAGAACTACATTCTATCTATCAATAAGTTGTACATTCTATCTATCAATAATCTAAATGATATTAGATTTAAAATTTCAAACAAAGTCATGATTTGTAAATTAAAAAAATGTGATAAAAAGTAAAATTTCAATTAAAAATAATTGATTAGATTTCTAACAAATATTAATTATTAAGAAAGTTGACAAATAATCTGTATCAATGATAAAAAAAATTACTATAAAGTTAAGTAATTTTTAACTCATGATAGGTAAAAGTTAGGATTAATATTATTTCGTTATGTATAAACATAATAATTGATTAAGTAAATATGCATAATCCATTATTTGTTTTCCAATATATAAGTAACACAGAAACATTATTCCATCCATGTATACTGGTACTTTTCGTCTCTTCTTTTAAATGTCATTGAATTCAATGAATAAAAAGTTATCAATTACACATTACACGAATGCATCATAAATAAAACTGTCCTAAGTCTACAGTTTTGATTGATAATTCATAGTTATTAGTATTATTTTATTCCTAAAAATAGAATTAAGTATCCGTGTATCACATATCATTCAATCAATTAAATTAAACCTCCTTAATAATTAAATAAATTTATAAAAAATACATATATAGGAGCTATGGTAAAAAAATAAAACAAAAACCAACTATTGATAATTTTTTATTTTATTTATGATAGAAAAACTCTTTCAAACCAAATCTCAAAATTTAATGTTTTCTTTATTTCTCTATTTTTTGCCTACTTTTTTCTCCCTCTTTATTTTTTTCCTCTACCAAACATAATGTGAAAATAAAGATGTGTCATTGAATATTTTCCTTTTTACAAATTCACCTATAACTCAAAGGGTTAGTGTGTAAAACCATGTTGCATTTACATGAATGTGTCATTCAATATTTTCCTTAATTACAAAGAAAAAAATTATACAATAATGTTATATAATTATAATTCATTTAATAAGATTGTTGATTTTTATGATAATTATTTTAAAAATCATACCAATAATAATTTTTTATTAAATACTAGTGTAAAATTATTTTACACTTAATATATAATGCATGACGATTAAACTTTAATTTATATGCATGTTTTCACAAATTGATGAAAAGAGTCTTAGTTTTTTTAACACTGTAGACAATTAGACACTATATTAATGTTTTTCATTTATTTTAACACTGTAGACAATTAGACACTATATTAATGTTTTTCATTTATTTTTATCTCTATTTATTTTATATCACATCTTCATATCAATTATTTCTTTTTACTTCTCATCTCTATCTGACTATATTCGAAGAGTATCTGAGAATAATTTTACTCAAGAAAAAATGTAATCTAGAAGTACCTGATTTGTATTAAATTTATTGATGTTATAAGCCAATTAATTTTTACATGTTCTCCTAAAAGATTTAAAAAGAAAAAAAGATAGATACCTAAATCCAACACATTTTATTCTCAATGAGATAATGTTAACACTCGTCCCTGCCGAAGGCAGATAGTAGAATATATCCTGTCCAAAATTCCAAAAGCAGGTGATAGAAAGAGCCAAGCGCTGAAAGCGCAAATAACTAAAACAAGAAGAAGAAGAAAAAAAAGACGTCTATTTTATTACAAATAATCGCTGGAGAACAGCACACCTTTACAAAAAAATTGACGACTGAAAACGGAAGCACAGAGGTGTACAGAAATTTATTTGACTCGTCCCCCAGTGACAAAACAGGGTATCCAATGTTTTCAGATACCCCACCCCACCCAACAATGCTACTACAGTTTTAATTTTGCCTATAAGCAATGTAATTGGTTAATGCAAACAACGGAGCCGCCTTTCGAGGATCGAACCCAGACAATTGTTCCTTGGCATCCTGTAACAATTCTTGAGCAAACTCCTTTGACTTATCTATCCCCAATAGCTTGGGATAAGTAACCTTATCAGCCACCAAATCCTTCCCCGCCGTCTTCCCCAATTCCTCGGACGACTTCGTAACATCCAGAATGTCGTCCACAACCTGAAACAACAACCCAACGCACCTAGCGAACTTCCTTAATTTCTCAACCTCCTCGTCGGTCCCACCTCCCACTATTGCCCCCAACACAACCGCAGCTTCCAGCAACGCCGCCGTTTTGTGCACGTGAATGAATTCCAGCGTCTCCAGCCCCACATTCGCCACCCCCTCCGAATCTATATCCACCACTTGTCCTGCCACAAGCCCTTCCGTACCGATCGATTTCGCTAACTCCCCAATCGCGCGAACCACGCGCGACGGCGACGCGCCCTCCGTGGACGCCGCCACGTGCTCGAACGCAAAGGCGAGGAGCGCGTCGCCGGTTAGGACCGCCACGTCCTCGCCGTAGACCTTGTGGTTGGTCGGCTTTCCGCGGCGGAGGTCGTCGTTGTCCATACAGGGCAGGTCGTCGTGGATGAGCGACATGGTGTGGATCATCTCGACGGCGCAGGCGGCGGGGATGGCGGTGGCCTCGGTGCCACCGACGAGCTCGCATGCAGCGATGCAGAGCACGGGGCGGACCCTCTTGCCGCCGGCGAGGAGGGAGTAGCGCATGGCTTCGTGGATCTTGTGTGGGTCCCTCAACGCAATGGCGGCGTCTAAGGCTTGGTTCACTGTGTGGGCCTTGGTGAGCATGTAGCCCTTGAAATCGAAGTTCAGCGCAGTGTCTTCGAGTTCAATTTCCTTGGTTGTGACTGTGTGTTCCTTAGTAGGCACAGCAGAGACGAGGGGAAAAGAAGAAATTAGTTTTGGGGTTCCGCTTCGTAGTTTGGGAAGCGTTGTGAGAGTGAGTGTGTGAAAAAGGGGAAGTAGATGTGAAGGTGTGTTGATCATAGAGGTGGCACGAGGCCATGTTCCAAGATTCAGAGAACTCATGTTCGGTGCGAGATAAGGCGTTTGGATGCTAATGTGATTCTTATAGAGTTGGAAGTGGAAGTGGAGGTTACACTGCTAGTTGTCAAAATGTGCGGTCACTTATGTCACACGGGTTACAATGGGATACATTCGTTGGAGCAAATGCAATTCCTACAATACATTGCACGGTCTTTTTCATGAGAAATTTCTGTTTTTTTCTTCTAATATTTTTATTTATTGTTGGATGTCCGAGACAAACAGATTTCATATAATTCAGCTGGTAGTTGCCGATTAGTATATGTTTACTTTTGTGTCAGTAAAAGATAAGATGTTGGATGTTGGATGTTGATTATAATTTCATCTATGAAACAAATAATCTACTTAAAGGATTAATTTTGTTATATTGTAAATATTTTAAAGCCAAATAAAATATGAATTTAATTAAAAAAAAAACAATTTCATCTATGAAGCAAATAATTTACTGAAAGGATTAATTTTATTTTTTTCTTATTGTACAACGATTATTATAGGATGGAATAAGTACCTTTTTTAGCAAGTAAGGAACAAATCATGATAGTTGAAAGTAATAAGGGTAATGGTGATTGTATAATTGTGTAAAATTATTAAGTCAATTTATTTCTTAAAATAATATTTATTTTAATAAAATAAACAATTTTATATCTTTTTTGGTATGTTTGTCTAAACTGTTTTTTTTAAATAACTTTTTGTTTATTTCAAAAAACAAATTATATTTGCTTATTAAAAAGACACTTTTTTTTATAAGCACTTGTTTTTAAAAAAATAGACAAATTGGCTTATTATCTTGGACAATCACCATGCTCATTTTCATTGTAATATTTTATTTACATTAAATTAAGAGTTTAATAAGTATATATTAAAAGTAAAAAAAACTAACATTGTGAGTTTGAACAATATTGAGCTCAGAACCATAAGTAAAACCTTAGGTTTAAACTCTACGATGAATAAAAGAGATTTCATTAAAGATTAATTAGTCATCAAAAAAAGTTGAAGAATGTTTTACATCAATATCAGAATAATAAAAAATATAAAAAATATACTAATAATTTATCAAAAAATATAAAAATCAATAGACTTAGCATGCATGAAAGTTTAGGATTGGATGATAATATATTTTTTCTTTATCTATCTCATTAATTAATAGTTAATGGTGTAAAAAATTTAATATGTAATTATTTTCTTTATTATTCACATATTTCATGCATTGTGAAGGATTTAATTAATGAAGTTCATTTAATATTTAATTTTTAAATTTATACTTTGAAATTTTCAAGTTAATAAATATTAAATATTAATTTATTTTACTTTCTTAATATTAATGAATGCCCTAAAAGATATTTTAAGAACAAAAAAATGGATGGGAGAAATTCAATGGAGAACAGATGATGCCCAACAAACACCAAGACGTATATGACAAAGAAAGAATGTGGAATTCAATGAGTTTACTGGGAGAGGGAATCTGTTGCTATTTTGGGGTTCTCTTCTGTGAGTTTGTCGTTATCCTTTGTGTGGTTCCTGTAGTCTATTAAAAAGACCCTTACCAAGACAACATTCGTTCTTCCTTCCGGTACATGTATATTGTATAATGTGTATGGAACTGATGACCACAAAAACAGAGGATATCTACTGGGAATCTTGGATGTTCGTCACTCCTCTCCTTTGTCTCTCTAGTCTTTATTTACACTTTTTTGTTTGTTTTTATGTATGAATAAAGACACGGATTAAAGAGTTACAACTATTTATGAATATTGTTCAATCAAGTTAATTTTTTTCTATTTTTTTATATTTTAAGTGTATTTTTAAAAAAATGTAGTTTTTTTTTAACAAAAGTTGTAGTTGTAACTTACTAATTTACTTTTTCTAAAAAATAATATAAGTTAGCAAATTGTATACTAATATTTAAATGTTTTGAATGTTAATTTATTAGCTCAAAATTTTATTTGACTATTTGATAAATAATTTTATTAATAACTTATAACATTTTTTTAAACGATACTTAAAATAGTATTTTTTTTAAATGTTAGTTTCTAGCTTTTACATTTTCTTCCACTTTTATCATTAACATATTTATTCATTTTCCTTCATACTTTTTTAAAAATAAATAATGATTTTATTATTTTTTTTTATTTTACACTTTTTCAACTACTTAAATTATTAATTTTATTAAACACTTACAATTTAATATGTTATATTTTAAGCTTTTAGCTACCAACTAGTTTTTTAGCTTCCAGTTAATTTTGTCGAACATAGTCCTAAGTTTTGGTTATGAAACAAAATGTATTTGTCAAGGGAGTTTTCATTAAATATATTTATATTTTTTGATAAAATTAGTCATTAACAAAAAATTAATGGATACTTCATACTAATATTATGGTGAAAAAAATAAATGTGTTTTTGTTGTTGTTTTACCATGTTATTATGGGTTTAAGAAAGGTAATTTGATTTATAATATTTATAATTTTTGAAGATCGTTTCCAGATAAACACAAATGCCTTATAGCAATAAAAAATGATTAATTATATTTTTTGTCCCTTTATTTCTTAAGCTTTACATTTTTAGTCTTTGAACAATTTTTTTAATAGTCTTACTCCCCCAATGTTTTTATCTATTAATATTTTTAGTCTTTTCATTAAGTTTTGGTGTTCAATGATGGTGTGGTGGTTAGGGTGAGCACCATGTGTTAATACTTGATTAACTCATTTAAGATGTATTAAATAATTTTTTACTACTAGAAATTGTTCCTCAATTGTAGTTATGTGAAGCAAATAGAAACAAATAAACAATCTTTTTGCAAAGGAAGTTAGATCTATTGTTGACATTCATAAAGCATGATTGGAGGAACAACCAACAAGATCCACAAATTAGAGTTCTTGAACATAGTTGACCCAAAGGTAAAACAATTAAAGCCAAAATTTTAGGCTCATCAACAAAAAAATTATTTACCATTAGTTTTTATACAACAAAAGTCTATTATGTTAACAAAAAAGACTTATTATATAACTACCTCAACTAAAGTAAATGTTTATTTTAAAACTTGTTTTAGGCCTCATTCACCATTAGATTGTCGCTACCCTTGAAAAGTATATGAGACAAGTGAGTCTATCAACAAATTCATTGCAGCAGTCACAAAACCAAAAACACACAATTTTGGTTTATTTTTGCCATTTTGGATTTGAAACAATGCATTCAACTTGACCCAAGTCATCCATTTTAACAAAATATTGGGAGGTTGTAATGATTTTATATGGTTTGAATATATAACTAATTTGATGATCAACCAGATTGGATAAGATATCAGTTTTTTTTAACCAGTTTAACTAGTTGGTCCGATCAAGTTTTCATATCACTGGTATCACCTCTATGCTCATGCTTAGTTAAAAGAATGACAATTTGAAGTAGTCATACACAAAGAAGTTTCAATAAATTTGAAAAAAAATTGAGTTATTTGTTTTATCCGTGGAAATTAAAAATAGATATTGAAAAATTTATAACAATTCACACATATTCTGCTCAATTAATTAAGATAGACTTAGTAATTGAGATTTGTCTTAATATTAGAATGTCAAATAATATATACACTTTTTTTAAGGAAATAATATATACACCTGGAAGGAAAAAAACTCCTATTTAATAACGGATAACAAAGTATATGATTTTTTAAAAAAAATAAATATATATCGTTCATCATACATAAAGTTTATAATGTCATTTGCTACGAATATATGTTAGTCGTTACATATAAAGTTTTTTGTTTTGATAAAAAAAACTGATAAGATTTTGGATAGATGATTATAACCACAATTAACGACTCCTAATGAAAGTTTTGATTTTTAATTGTTAATATTTAATTGATATGCTCTAATAGTATAATATTTTTTTTATAAACTATGTGTATTTTTAATCATGATTGAATTGAGTAGAGTATAACTTTTTGTATACCCTCAATTAATCATAAATTATCATATTTTAAAAAAGTTGGAGTCTTATCCTGACTACCTTATACTAATAATATACTATTAAACATTAATATTTACATGATCAATCAAATCTCTATACTTTTACATTGACCAAATGTTAATAGCTAGCTTTCTAGTTAAAAATAAAAATAATTCTAATAACTCAAATTACAATTATTTTAACATTACATTTAAATTTTTATTCCTACATGTTATATTTTCCTTTTATTTTCTCTCCAACCAAATAGAAAAAATGTTTTGTTAATTATATTTTTTTCTTCTTAAATTCTTTCATACCAAACTGATTAGAAGTTAAAGATTATCAATAATATTTTTTGACAAAAATTAGTAATTAATAGTATAAATTGAGCTTAAATCTTTTAAGTAAAAACTTAGTTTCCATGCTTTGTGTATATTTCTTTACATAATTGATGAAAACTATGATAAATACTACATCTCTTAAGTTTTTTTTTATTATAAAATAATTATTATAAAGATCCTGAACTTATTACGAAGTTATAATTAAATTACAGTATCTTTTACACTGTAACTTAATATATATTTTTTAATAACAATATATATTATCTATTATATCATACAAATTAAACTCAATATTTTTAAAAACATCATGATAATAATGAAAAAAATAAAGATAAAATATAGCGTGTAGAAAAAGCAACATATTCTTCCCAAAAAAGAAAAAGAAACATGCGAAATGCATCAGCAAAAATATGTCCATATATGATTATGTAGGCTTTTTTGGGGCGTCTGGATTCTCTACAGCTAAATACTTCTTCAGCAGTTTCTGGACCTTCAGATTCATCACACGGCTGAGGAGCTACATGTCATATGCCGAATATTAGGAATTGATCATGCTTTGCATCTTATCAACGATGGATAAAAAAAGTGATTGTAAAATATAATATTTTTATTAAGTTTAGCTAATTCATTTTTTTATTTTTGTATATTATGTTTAATAAATATATGACATTCCATTAATCCATCTATAATAAAAATCATTATTACACAATTTAATATATATATGTATATATTAAATTTAATTTACAAAGCATATTTAAATATAAAATTTTTAAATACACAAAGGCATATGTTTAGTCAATATATATTTTATTTGTGAAATTTGATGAATATTTTATATTTTATATTTTATTTGTGAGATTTGATAAATATTTTATATTTAGTGGTAAATAAGGAAAAAATAAGTTTAATTACATATACTATATAAATATTCATGCTTAAGTCTACTTACTTTTTTAATTTGATTATTTTAAAATGTTTTATATTAAAGGATTTAACTAAGTTATTTGAATAAATTACATATGTTAGTTGTAAATTTTTTATATTTATTTTTGATTTTCATGGATTAAAAATGTTATATGAATTAGAATAATTAAAAAGATATTTTTTGAAGAGTTTTTCACCAAATGGTATATAAAAAAATAATATTTACCAAAATTACCCGTTTTATTTATCAAATGATACATATTTATTATTCAAATATAAATTTGGGTTGGGAAAAACCCAAATTTACTCTGTACTTTTTTAAAAAAATTTCAAAATCTAATTAAGAATTCGGATCTCTCAAACCCAAATTTTAAACAGGGCATTTTTAAAGATAATAAAATAAATAATTTTATTCAAAAATAATAAAATGTATTTATTTATTATGTTTGTCTCTCATCTCTTTATCGTAATGTTTTAATTTCTCTATATAATATAATCGATATATACTAACTATTTATTCATTGTGTTTTTAATAAATTTATTTTTTTAAATTATTTTTCCATTTTATTTTATTTTTCTCATTATAATATAATTAAGATGTACTAATTAATTTTACTCATTTTTTCACCATCAATAATCAATATTATTTATTATAACTTTAACAA
>CM023951.1:5456065-5468684 GCA_013407115.1 Glycine latifolia
TTTTAATATAAATCTTAAAAAATGGCATAAAAGAAAAATAAAACATTCAATTTATCCTTATTTAAATTCTTTAATTTTATTATTTTTGAATAAAATTATTAATGTTTACTATTTTCAAATAAGTTATTAATTTTTATTACTTTTGAATAAATTATTTTTTATATTATTTTATTATTTTTAAAAAAATCAGTTTAGAATTTGGGTTGGAGAGACCCGAATTCTTAAATGGGTTTTGAATTTTTAAAAAAATAATTACAGGGTAAATTTGAATTTTTAAATATATACCATTTGGTAAATAAAATTGGCACATGATGTATGTTTTGATAAATATTATTTTTTTATGTATCATTTGGTGAAAAAATCATTTTATGATTAATAATAATAATTAAAAATGTATTTTCTTAATTATATAATTAAATTCAAATTAATTTATAATAATTTGTCTAAATACTAATTGAAAATATAAACTAATAGAAACACACTACGTCAGTATATTTTTAAATATGTTTTGCAAATTAAATCTTTAAGTTTATTAAAAAATAGATTTATTTGATATTATATTTTTATTATAAATATACTAATGGAATGTTATATGTTTATTAAACATATATAAATAATTTAAACAAATTAAATTAATTTTGATAAAATAGTATTATATTCTAGAGTAACTATTTTTACTTATTTAGCTGAAAACATGCATGCATGAGATAACCTATTATAATTCATCAACGGTGAGATGCATTAAAATCTAGTGGCCCATAAATTTTGTGTAGGGATGCTATAGAGGGTTTTCGGTGCAGAGAATCCAAACGCTTCTATGGACGAAAGAGAAAATAGAGTTAAAAAGGTTACTACTCAGATTTTGCAGAGCGTGGAGCTGAGCTGAGCTGAGCTGAGAAAACCCCCAACCCCAACCTCTGTTTATCATTCCCTTCCTCTCCTCGCTTTCTTTTCAACCAGGTTCTTTCTTTCTCACAAATCGGATTCCTTTTCCCTATAATTTTCCATTTCTACTATTTTCTCTATTTCTTTTATTCCCTTTATCTCTGATTTCCCGATCCCTTTGCGTTAGGGTTTTTCACTCGCTTTTTTTCAATTAGTGATTTAGCTATACCTTTGATTTAGATATTGGATTGGATTCTGTATTGTGTAAAACAACTCTCTAGCACGATTGTTTCGCTTTCTCCGCGTGGATTTACTAGATCACAGTGCTCTTTGATGGACCAGAATGTTTTCGTTTTCACTTTTCAATGCGATCTTTTGATCATCTATCCTTCGAATTTGCGTTAGGGTTTTCGCTCCTTTTTTCTTCTTCTTTCCAATTGCCTCACCGCAATTACTGATTTAGCTATACCTTTGATTGATATTGGATAGGATTCTGTATTTTTTAAAACAACTCTCTAGCACTATTGTTTCGCTTTCTTCGCGTGGATTTACTAGATCGCAGTGCTCTTTGATCATCTGTCCTTCGAATTTGTAAGGAAATAAGGAATTCTAAATGAGTAGCTCAATATGCTGACCTTATGTTAAATGTACAAAATTAGACAGTGTTTCCTACTTGGAATGATAGACTATATTATTGCTTCTTTGCCTTGGATTTGTTATCCTAAAAATATGGTCTTGTTTCCTACTTAAAAGTCCGAAATGTTTGGATTTGATTATTGGTAGAGAAGGGTGAAGTCAAGTGTGTAAAGTAGCTGGTTCAACTACTAAGCTTGTAAATATGGTTGTTAGGGAAAGCTGCTGTTTGGATAAATATACTTCTAAAGTATTTTTGTTAATTTAATGTAAATGCTTTGCTTGCTTTTCTTTTTCGGATAATAATTTCTTAGTCTGTGATATGTGATCTAATGCTGGAGCTGGTATCCTTCTCGTAGAACTATGATTAAGCTTTTTAAAGTAAAGGAAAAGCAGAGAGAACTTGCAGAAAATGCTAATGGCGGACCACCCGTTAAGAAGCAAAGTGCTGGCGAGTTGCGTCTTCACAAAGGTTTTCTTCTTTTTATTATATGGAGTGTCTTTTCTATGTTTTACTATGCCCAATTTGTGTAGTATTCTAAAGTTTCAAACAGTGGAAACAAATTGGGCACTAGGAAAATAAAAAGTCTAATTCTAATATGTTAAGCCATATATGATGTAAAAACCTATGAGCCATGAACACCTCTCTTGTTCGTAGTGTTGTCGTGTCAGACATGTTTCCCGCTCTGACACACCCGGACACTTGTTCGACACTTTTTATTAGGTGTCTGATTCAAAAAATAACTTTTTGTTGTCTCAAACACTTAGGATGTCACCTTTGCACAATTAATACAGTTGAAAAAAAAAATTTGGGTTAAAAAGATGAATATACCAACAATTTTGATATTTTTATTATATGTTACTCATATTTCATTTAATTAAAATCTCTCTGTTTGTGTGTATGTGGTATCCCCGTATCCTATATTTTAGACATTAGCCGTGTTGAAGTGTCCTTTTTTGTATCATGTCTGGTGTCTGTGCTTCATAGGTATAGACTGCTTGTGTAACTTGAAGTTGAATGAGCAGGAATTTTGCAGGGGCCTGGTCTTGGGCTGTGAGGGAGAAGTGGGGACAAGACTGAAGTTATAATTGGATTATATGAATGGATTTATTTCATAACAAATATAAGATTTTCTTCTGCTTTGCTTTTTCAGTTACTAGGGATTCTGAGTTGATATAGGTTGAAAATCAAAAGCATAATCTGCAGAAATCTTTGTCCAGAGTTAGTTATTTAGTTTCTGAACTAAAAGTGAAGTGAAATTTTGATGGGCTAATTGCTTCATACTTTATATCACACATCTCATTGCATGTTGTAAAGTCTGGATTTGTTTTGCAAAATGATTTTTGGGCTACCTTCTTGTTGATTCTGGCTTACGGAGTGAGTTAGAATCTACAGTCTTGCCTATTACTTTTAGCCAACTATAATTTACGTTCTTTTCTTTGACTAAAGTTATAATATCAAAATAAGGAAATGTTATAATACATGTAGATTGAACTTGTAAACAAATGAGGTAGATAAGAGAGGAGTATAATACATGTCTATTCTGTGTTGTATTACATCTTTCAGATATAAGTGAGCTGAATCTACCAAAATCATGTACCATGCAATTCCCCAATGGCAAAGATGACCTGATGAACTTTGAAGTTTCAATTCGACCTGATGATGGGTATTACTTGTAAGTTGTAAGGAAATTTCTGTGTTATTATCTGCATATAATTTTCTTTTTTGTGATCAAACTTCAATTGACTTTTGTTGAAGTCACTCAAGCTGCTATGTTTTTTTTTGTTTTTCCATCTTATGTTTTATTTTTATTTTTCAAATTCTAAATAAAATTTTCGATCTGGTAAGATCTGTACCCATGCCTGCAAGATGAAAAAAATATATGAAAAAGCTCACTAGTCTCCACTATGTATTTTTTGTTGTTACAGAGGTGGCACATTTTTGTTTTCCTTTCAAGTGTCTCCCATCTATCCACACGAAGCACCAAAGGTTAAGTGCAAGACAAAGGTAGGATGGTCTTGATTATCTTTTTTACTCTAATTCGTGCTTCAGTTTTGGTGAGTGTGTTGTTTTCTTGTTCTGTTCTATCATCATAAATTTATTCGTAGTATTATCTCGTATATGCAGGTCTATCATCCAAATATTGACTTGGAAGGAAATGTTTGTCTCAACATTTTACGAGAAGATTGGAAACCTGTCCTTAATATAAACACTGTCATCTATGGCTTGTATCATCTCTTCACGGTATGACTTTTTTTTATTTTTTTATTTTTTTATTTTTCCTCTTTCGAATTTTGATAATAATGTATTCTACTACTTGGTGTGCAGGAACCAAATTACGAGGATCCACTGAATCATGATGCTGCTGCTGTGTTGAGAGAGAACCCTAAGATGTTTGAATCTAATGTGAGGAGGGCAATGGCTGGAGGGTATGTGGGGCAAACCTTTTTCCCACGATGTATTTAGACCTTTTGCACGATACCTTCAAGTTCCTTTTCAAATATAATGTTATCAATGCGTGAAGGCCCTTGGTTTGTAAAATTGATAAAAAAATTGGATTTTACTTTCGTCAGTTGTTATTTTTCTTGGTGGAGCAACAGGCCAAGTTCCTAAGATCACCAAGCGCGTCTGAAAGCCAAACAAGTGGAATGTTATTGTAACCTGTGCTTTAATTGAATGTTAACGTTTAATTCTAAAGTGGACCAAGCAGAAAATGAGTTTAGCTGTCAATGTCAGTGTTTTGTTTTCCTTGCATTATTTTTGGGCGGGTCCAATGTCTTCCATGCACTTTATGATCATTTCCGGCTCCTCTCCCTCTCACTCTAACTCCTCTCCCCTTTCCCTCTGAGAAGCCTTGAAACAAAAACAAATTAGCTAGGTCCGTTATTGGGAACTTGTTTCTAGAGACAGGTGTATAAAAGCCAGTTCAGGTGTCAATGTTAGCGTATTATGTTTACAGTCTACACACCGAATAAAGTTTAAAGTGTTCAATATTCTTTAAATTTTGGATTTTAAATCTTTTTATCCGAATGCAGTTAGCGTAAGGTTGAATACAAAGAAATTTCTTCTCGGGATTGTGTGCTTTTTCGTAGGGATTAATTGACCTTAATAATCGGCCGAAAAAATAGAAGTTATTCAGAAATACTTGATTTGCACTGTTCCGTGTAGTTGAGGTGTTGAACCAAACATGCAAATTTACCTGTGTGTATTTTATAGTGTACAATAATCGTATGAAAACAAAATGATCTCGCCACAGAACAGTATGAGGCGGAGCTTCATTATCCTAAATATCCTGATATTTCCGATCCATTCAGTTAGATATGCCATCTCAAGAAATGGCTCAGAAGTCAGAATGAGTTTAATCCTCGGTAATAAGCAGCCTAGCCATGACGGAACTATGAATGTATGGTTAACCTTGATTGTTCAAATAAAAAACCAAATGAGGTCATCGTTCGAAGTTGGTTTCAAAAGTTTAGTGTGTACTGGGGAAGATGATACCACGTGTTTTCGGAGCTTTAAACTCCAATTACCCAATTCACAAGCAGAGGAGAGCTAGAGGGCTTCTTTTACATGTCTCTCACATCATCTCCTCCTCTTTCACGGCAAGCAATCTAGCATTTTCACGGTCCCGCCTAAATATGTAATATAGAGGGGTATAGCATAAACAACACAAACCAAATGGAATAGCCATCATGGATAGAAGGCCCTTCGACAAGGCAAGAGCCTCTGGGGAAGATCCTTTGATGGGATCAACAGACTTTGAATTATAGCCAAACATCTTCTCAGAAAGAATCCCGACCAGAGGAGCCGCAATTGAAGAAAACGAGCCTTCAAAAGCCCGATCAAATGCATAAATCATGGTACGGTGTTTTATAGGGACAACCTCAGCAAACATCGGAGCATTTGCAGCCGCACCGTTCCAGCTGATAGTTAGACCCATTACAAAGAGGGTGACAGAAAAGGTAGGAAAACTGCTTACTGACGGAGGGATCACCTTAAGAAGAAACCATGAAAATGGAATGCCCATAAAGGCACTGAATTGTGCGCACATGGTACGAGCAGAATGAGGGTAGACTTGCGATAGTTTATCAGCTATTGATCCACCAATGAAGGACCCCATAGCACATCCAATAGCAAAGAGACTCAAAAGGGTTGCTGAAGTATTGTTATCAAAACCTGCACAATATCCATTCATGATGTCAATTGTCAAGCAAGTTGGTAAAAGCATCACGCCTCATAAAAGATATTTGAGGAGGCTATTAGTGATCTTGATTTGTAGTACAACTGTTACAAAAATACAATTTTTGCAAATTGCTATGTTGCATTAGCATCTTTATGTAAACAAGTTGGCTTCATGCTCACCAATCAGTTCGAACCACATTGTGAAGAACACCATGGCAGTCCACGGTAGTGACCCAATAATGCCTTGTAAGACAATTAATTGAAATGTTTTCACTTTGATCACAGCTTTCGTGGCTGCCCAAGAGTCCATCCAAACTGATGTTGCACTAGCATTGCCTTTATAGATAGAGTCATCCCTGTAACACACGCAGATGATTTACCAATAATTACAAATTGAAGAGATATAATAAAGCATCCAGTTATTTGTCAGTTACTATCATTCATGAGGATGAAAACAATATAACAGATTTCTAGGAGGCACTTAAGAGTTCAAGAAGTACTAAAAGTTTGTGCTAAAGGCCACATGAGTGATATAAGATGTAAACTGCCATTACCTGTTTGAACTCTCACTAGCATCACGAGTGGAGGGAAATCTTTTTCTTGGGTCAACAACGTATAGTAAAACAAGGAATCCAATTAATGCGCTCAAAGTTGCCATCAAAATGAAGGCGCATCGCCATCCTTGTATGCCCCAAAACTGTTGGCCAGCCATGACAGTAGCCAAAACACCACCTCCTATGCCTCCCAAGATACCAATGAGACTCAGCAATCCAAACCCAGTTCCTCTAACTCCACCCTTGTAGCTATCAGCGATGAAAGACTGGAGTGCTGGAATCACAATTGCCAAACCAAACCCATTTATTGCTCTCCAGAATGCAACCTGCAGAAAATCGTGGCAAACGCCCACAGCAGCTGTAGATAAGGCCCAGCAGAAAGTGCCCACAGCAAGAATTGTCGGGCGATCGTAGTTGATAACAAGTATACCAGCTAGAGGAGATGATAATCCCTGAACAAAGTTCCTTATGAATGTGAGGTAACCCAAATCAGATGGTCCGGCATTAAATGTTTCACTAACTTCTTTGTAGACAGATGGAAGAAGGTTTTCGTCTGCACGCTCCATAATAGCAGCAAGGTTTATAAGAATGAGCGAGAGAGATACACCAAAGATCTGTGTTGTTCTGTGAAAAAAAATTATGAATGAAGAATGAGGCATAAGTAAGCCATAGCTACAAATCATTGTTTCAGCCCAGGCACAGGAAAAAAAAAAGGAAAGGAAAGCAGAAAAAGGAAGAAGAAACACACAGAATTGTGTGAAGACTGATGTACTGTTGGCATCTAGGCTCTCATTTTCCTTAATGTTACACTCGCACAATTAAAACTTTCTTAATGAAAATTTGAAATCGAAATGCATACATATAATAAGCTCTTTAAGAATTATGTATGCAATTCTTAATCATTATATGGCACACTCTATCATATTAGAGCACAGTGTTAAGAATTATGATGCATGCCATTGCCAATGCTTCCTTGAGCATCTCATAAGAGATATGTTTGTGCCATTTAAGAACTACGTGTTAGTGACTGTTGAGATTGCAACAGGTTTTCAAAACCTTTACAAATGAAGGAAAACTATGCCTATTTAGATACAGTAAAAAAAAATTGTAAGAGAAGAAAACAATTAGATTGGTGTTTCTACCTTAAAGTCTAGTTTAATCAAAGCATTGTGTTTTAGGTCAAAAAAAATCTGTCAAGGAATATTTATCCAAAAATTGAATGTCGCAGATTTATAAGAAATTCCACTTCAAACAAAGCTAAATTTGCATCAAATTCTGTGTAGCGAGCTATGTTAAGTGTAGCAGGATACGAACAAATTTCCAGCTATAATATAACTTCTCAAAGTGTAAGAACCTCAACGAAAAAGATTTAAAACGGGCTCTTCCTTATTAAGTTTGTGTTTTTCTTCAATTTCATGCATTGGAGTTTCTTTCATATTTACTCCATGATGCTGTAGGCCTGTAGCATTACTATAATGATTTTATATAATGTATAAATGGAGTCAAAAAATAGATTTAAACTACCATAGGAAAATTCGCTAGTCTACTAAATAGGATTTGCACTATAATCCATGAAGAGTTTTAAGTTTTAATCATATAAACAGCAGCATTAATCTGAGTTGAAAAACAAAAAGTACTGTACTGTTTATATAGAACTGAATTTCAGAAATCCAAAAGTTAGATGGTCAAGTTTATAGAGGAGGCGATGTAGTTAATGCAAATCAAGGAAGATCCATAATTGCAAAAGGAGCATATTATCAGAGTTCTGAAGCACATAACCATTAGCATGTCATTGTCCTGAAAAAGAAGCTAGCTTAGAAAATCCCTATACATGAGTTAGAAATTACAGCAATAATGCAACCTTTTTGGTCCTTGGTTGTGAGTAATTATCATCAACTATCACCATAAACCTATGGAAACCAACGCTAGAGATAAAAACATCTTACGTTATTAATACGGCAGGGGCAGTAGGACACAAAATGATCCCTAAATTCCACTGTCACTCATAGGTTAAGTCTTAATTGATATGAATTTGAATTAAGCAAATATGTTTGTTTTGCCAAGTGGAAACCAGTGTTGTGGACACACTTCAATTCGATACTTCTCCGAATCAAATAAAGTTGAAAGCCAAAGATTATGTAGATTTGAACTCATCCGAAAAAGAAGGAAGAATAAATGTGCCAAATAAAAGTATCTTCGAACCACATCATACATATTCGTTTCCATTTATCTTATTTCCCTTTTTCTTGATATTCTTCCTTCTTTGTAAATTGACATAAACAGCTGATCGAAAATGATTTTTTCAAACGTCAGCGCATGAGAGACAGAAGTTAAAGTTAAAGTACTCACTTCATGGTTTGAGAACGAGAATGTGAGCGAGTGAGAATTGGAGATTTGGTTGGAAGAACAGGGTTATGTCTTGGGAGTTCGATTCAGTCCCATGACAAGAGAAAGAGGAAATCAGACAAAGGCCTCCGAAGCTGCGTCGATGGCAGATCTGACGCAATAAACTAGTATCAACAAATTCAACTAAATGAAAATTCCGATGCACGTGCTGTTGTTTACCATACTAACACTAACTACCAACTCTTACAATATCCTAAATAAACAAACACATGAAAGGCCAACACAAAAATATTGTATCTGTTGTGGCTAACTCCAACCCTATATAACTGTAAGAGAGGGTAGCTAAAAATGATAAGTTTCAACGATAACCATTCTCATAATATCATCTCCTTCATCTTGCATCTTGGTCATCGTCATGACTCATGCAAGTACTGCCACGGTATCTCGCTACTTATTGGTCAACGTAGACATGTATTTCATAAGTATTATATACTTGATAATTTCAATACGGTGTTTAATGTAGTTTTTGATATTAATTGGTTATGTTTTTAAAAATCAATTCTATTTTAAAAAATATTTTGTGTGAGATACTTAAACTAAAATTTCAAAATTAAATTAATAATATGTGCGTGTGTGTATATATATATATTGCGTATTATTCGGGACAAAGTGGATTTAATGATGCTATGGATTCGATCCCATTGGTCCCGCCAAGCAAACGTGGGACGTTTTACCTACGTTAGCGTCTGCTCCTGAGATTTTAATTTCTAGTTCGAATTCCTATTTTAGTTTTATTATTAGAGACGTGTTGAGGAATGTTTTAAGGATATTAATTAAAGACTTAATAATAATTTTTATTGAAAATTATAATTAAATTACATAAAATATATAATTTTTCTTCAAAACTTTTCATTTTTAACTTGTTATCAAATATTTAATTTTTTTTATTAATATTCTTCTTTTTATTGTTCTTGTCGTGGTAGCCGGCACTTCAAGTCGCGGAGTTACAGAAGCGATTGGACACAATGCGACGATAGTAAGTAAACAATTATAAAAATGCTAGTGGATAACTGGAGCCATATAATTGGGCCAACAATACTGTCTCCATTGTCAATCACTTATGTTTATTTATTCAAAAAATGAACGAAATGACTTATAAACTGTCATAATTTTTCTCTCTCCAACTATAATTTAATAAATGAATAATATGTAGACTAATTATACTGTTATTTAATTATAAAATTATCATATATAATAAATTTATTAATTTTTATAATAATTATTTTATTAGTTATATTGAAAAAAAAATGATTGATTGATTGATAATACAAAAAAAAAATTACAGAAACCATGCATGTCTACTAAACTCTAATTTAACTATAAAACTTTTGAATTAAATTTCATATAAAATTTCTTTTCTTATACTACTAAAACTGCTTTATCTATTATTCTATTTCGTCTCTGGGTTTGGATAAGGAGGCCATCCAGTGGTATTAGAAACTCTCAGCAAACTGGGCTTAACATTTTTGAAGTATTCCTCTTACCGTAAAAAAAAGACAATAAACAAGTTACGTTCTATATTCACCTCAGTTTTGTCTAATTACACTCCCATACACCCTTTCTACCTCTTGATTACCCATTATACCCCTGGTTTTCTTAAAAAAGTACACCCCTTGAACCCCTCTTTTCTCTTCTTCTTTAAACCCCTCCATTGTCTACACCCCTTAGTTTAGACCCCCCATTTTTCTCTTCTTCCGCCCTTGCCTAGGGTTGTCATCTCCTCTTTTATTTTGCAGCTATTCCTTCCGTTGGTTCCATAGTTCCGTTGACGGCGTTCCTTGGTTCCACTCATTCGCAGTTGTAGGGACAGGTATGTGAGCAAACATAATTTTCCACTATGAAGTTTTATAATTTCTTCTTTTGTGGTGTCTAACATGGCATAGAAAAAATAGATGGCTTTACCTTTGCTTAATGAATTTTTTTACCCATTAGATGACTTTGGTGTTCCATATGTGTAGTGCTACTGGTAGTGTATTGGCTAAATACAAATATGCAGGGGATAGGAATCTATAGGGATGTTTTGGTTTTATATGTGGTCAACCGCTTTTCTTTTCTGGCCCTGCGTGGCTTAATCTGTTTGGTGCAGCTGTTCATTATCTTTTTGTTGTCTATCTGACTCTTGCTTTGTATCACTCCTTGACTGCAGATGCTATTTTTATAAATATATTTGGCTTATAGAAAAAAAAGAAGATGTGTGTTGGCTCTAGAATCATTCGTGTAATAATATACTAGGAGTGGTCATATGTTAAGGCATTTTAGCACGTGGGATACATGTTTATCAATTTCTTGATTTTCTTCTATAACTGGTGGTGGGATAAAGAGTTCAATCATGTATCTCTAAGTTATTTTGTAAGGTGGATGTTATTAATTGCAGATTGTGTGCTCCAAACTTGTAGCTTTTGGTACCTCTGTTACCAATTAATCTAATCCCTTTGGTTTATCCAAAATAATATAGTTGAATTTTGGTGATGGATACTTAATTTCTATAGTTATATTACTGTAAGGTGTTTTCGGTCATGGCATAATTATTGTTATGGTGGTGTGATCATTTAATGGGAAATCTGTAGGAATTGTAATTTTAATTTACAGGGGGTGATGTTGTTTGTGGCCTAGCTTCTATATTGGTCTGCTCAAGTTATAATTAATGTTGCTTCTGCACAATTCGAAGATACACTTATGGAATGGTATACGTTGTTTTAAAAATATATTTTTTATAATAATAAATCATACCTCAACTAAAGTATTCAAGAATTGTTGAGGCTTGAATTGTCGTTATAGATATGAATTATAAAATGTTTGAACACATTTAAAGGAAAAAAATATCTCAAAAACTTTCTTTTATAATTAAGGTGTATAATAAATGAAGTTAGTAATGATCTAACTTTGAAATATATTGTCACATGAAAAAAAATGCAAAATATTGTATAAGATTGATGAAAACACAGTATTATATTATGAATATATGGTGGAGATGGTTTATAGTTCTGGAGATATATCTATTTAATTTTGGAAATACATTTTCAAAAAACAAAATGGGTGTACTTCTTTAAGGGAAAATGGTATAATGGGTAGTTGGGAGGTAAAAGGGAGTATGGGGTGTACTCAGCAAAATGGGGTGTAAATAGAAGGGTCTAAACAAATGGGTCATCCGATGTTTTCCTTTCAGTTTTTTAAGCATAGGCATAATAAGCCCAAAAAAAAGGCTAAACAGCTGTTAAGGCCTAAGGAGACAAGCCTAAAAATACTGAATGAGAGCGAGCTTTTTCATCAATTCAGGGGACTTTTAAGTTTTAGTAACTACATTCCCAAAAAAAAGAAGTTAAATTTAGTTTCTTAAACATTTTTCAGTGTAATTTTTTTAATGCGAATTAGAATTTTATATCGATAATCAGCATCGACCTTAAATATCAATCTTTACAACATGAGTTACTAAAATAAAACTTAAATGTTACGTTAAAAACTGTCTAAAAAATCTACAATATCTTTAATATTTTGTTCAAGAGTCCCCTTAATTAATACCTTAAACACATTCATTAAAGAATTAACAAATAAAATATTGTATTAGAATTAGTCAAAGTTACATTATAAATCACCATCAAAGTACATTAATATGGAATGACGTAGAGAGATGTCCTTATCAACTGACGGAACAGTTGGCTTTATCAAAGAAAATGTTTCAAGTGAAATTTTTGGATTAAAGAAATATATTATTTCCATCACAAAACTAAAACGAGTATAGTCGATTTTTAAATAATATAATTCAGATAAGTTTGAAAATTATAATAATTGATGGATGTATTTGATGTTTCAAATATTTAAATTTTACATTTTTTATTTTTTAAGATCTTGGTGGATGTATGTGATGTTTTAATTATTTAGATTTTTTATAAGTTTTTTTTAATAAGCTGATTATTATTATTATTATTATTATTATTATTATTATTATTATTATTATTAT
>CM023951.1:5468694-5606115 GCA_013407115.1 Glycine latifolia
GTTTTGATGACTTATGTTATTTTCTCTTTTTTATTTATTTGATAATCAACTCATAATTACTTTTTTATGATATATTTTTCTTTTACTTGAATTTATTTTTAAACAATTATGCAAGAGTTGAAATTTTCACTTCACTCTTAAAATGAGTTCAACTAAACTTAATTTTTTGTGGGTTGTTGAATTGATCCATTTTATCATCTTTATACGTATATGACATAAGAATAATATAGATAAATCATAAATTTATTAAGTATAATAAATATATCATAAAAATATTCAAATTAAGTATTTTTTAGGTAACAAATTAAGTATTATTTCCAATTAAGTACAAAAAATAAAATAAATTTGTGATCTCTAATTTATGGAGCTCACGACTCAATCAAAATCAATCTGTATGGACCCCCAGCCCCACGTGATTTCCTCCGCTATTGTAGACCTCGTTGTCGTCTTGAAAACAAAACAGAAAAAAGATGTAGCTGACGTGATTTTATATTTTATTATGATGGAGAATTTTAGAATTTGAGATATTCAAAATTCAACACAAATAATTAGAGTAAGCTCTACAAAAAAAGTTGAGTACGAAGTGAACAAATATCTTTTATTGGTAGTAATTAAGAAAAGTTGTAGTTTTAATTATCTTTTCAAATAGTGTTATTTTAGAATATCAATTTCTTTTTTTAATATATCATCAGAAAATAAATATACTAGAAAATATATAATTATAATTGTATAACGCAATCAATAATATGCCGGTTAAATAAAAATCGTTTACTTTGAGAATTAATATAATTAATTAGTTTATTGTTTTCTTAAAATGTACTGTATGTATTACTTTAAATAATAAATAAAATGAGACAGATCTAGTATATAATTCAACAGATGAGATGGCACGTGCTAGTGGTTCCCACATGGTTCCCGTTGGTCTCTTCCTAATGCACGTGTGCAAAGTCTTGCTCCCTTTCCTTATTTTATCGCTGTCTTACTTTTATTCCTGAACAGTAGCCTTCTTATGTATTTAGTTTGGGTACTTTATTAATAAATTTTCAAGAGTTTTTTAAATATTGTTTTAAAAATGTTAGTTAAATATTAAATAATATATTTATTAAAAACACGGAAAATTATACTGATGATATCAAATATAATATTTTCTATAAAAAATACTCATTTTGAATTCTTTATCCAATGTCTTCAAACATGTATTAACATTTTTCAATCTTTATTTATCTCTCTTGTTATCATTAACACTTTCATGGATATTACGTGTTTCTTGAATTACAAATTTAACTTTTAGTCAAGATTCCGAAAATAAATAATTATAATGGGAGAAGTTGAAGAATAGTTGGAACTTGGAAGTAGTAGTACTATTTATAATAAGTAGCTTTAATCGTATCCTTCTTTCGTATTTTTTTTGTTCGATTAATTAAAATAGTATCTTTTAATAAAATGAAAATTCACTAAATGAGAAAATATTTTTGTGATATAGATTATTCATATTTCTTCTACGCTACCTATATACACATTATTTGTAGTTGACGTAGAGCCTGCAATTTTTTCAATAATTTCAATAACAAACACCAAACGTTAATCTCAACCATTTATTACATTTTTTTATATAAAAAAGTCTAGTTCTAATTCTAAAATTTAAACCCGGCAGTGTAATATTTTTAATTATCCACTTCTCGATTATTTATATACTATGACATTTTATAGATGATATTTATTCAATATCGTTATTGATCATAATTTTTCATTTGTCAGAATTTTTTTAAAGATGATTATTTTTAAGACTTGAACAATCTACTTCAAAAATTTTATCCTCACTCACATATTTTTTTTAAAAATTATTAAAAATTTATTTATTTTATAATTATTTCAAATCAAATATGTACATGTTATTAATACAAATAATATAAATGAATTAGTTTAAGTTATTCCCTCTATAATTTTATACTTATACAATTTCCAGATTTATTTTATGTGATTCGTATGATGTCTTACTGCCTGCATTTATAATATTAAGGTAAACAACGTTATTAACACGGAAGGAAGCTTTGAAGTTTTAACAACTCCTAAAAGCTTGACTTGAGTGAAGAGGGCAGAAGAGTCAAAGTGAATCAGAAATCATAAGGGCATCGCGGAGCCGTGGGATTCCGAGAGAGAGAATGACCGTATTCTCGTGTTACAGCCATGCACTCCACTCGACACGTCAAAGGTGGTCCCCTCCAACCATTTCAGTCCTACCCACGCTGTTCCTTTCTTTATTATGGGTTTCTGTGTCGCACGTGTGGAGCCGACTGGATGGGCCCCACGCACCTCTCATTTTGTTGTTTGTCCGTATCTGTGCCTCTTCCAACTAAACATCACGTCACGTCAGACCAATACCCAATTACCGGAGAACGGGGCATGTTCCCAATCATCGCATTCTATTCTACTTAATTCATGTGTGCCTATACCTTCTATTGCTATTATTAACATTTTTAACTTTGCATAATTCAAGCCCAACCCTTCGTTTGTTGACTGTCACCAATTCACTAAACATTTTCTTTTGTAAAATGGTTTCTCTAATGGACTCTAATAGAATGACATGAGATGTAATTGAAATCAAAGTTTTAAATTAAAATAGAATCTGAAAGTATAGATCTCATCTTATTTTATGGTTTATTTTACTTCTTTTCATATCTCTTCTCACTACTACAAAAAAACCAGGATTAAGTAAAAATGGATTTGGCAATTCTATCTCAAATGACTTTTTTTAAGAGCTATCTTAAATGACTTTTGTTTAAATAATTGTTATTAATATTCTTTTAATGACAACTATTTTACTATTATTTTGAGTTATTTGTTCATCAAGATTGCGTTTTATTATTAACCACTCACAGTATAAGGTTGGAGAGAATTATATCCATCCAACAGGATGCATGAACCTTTGGCACGGGTGTAGGACCATGTCAATGTTATCCCTATAGTATGAACTGGTGTGCAATTATGGGGAGGTATTTACGTGCTTCATTTCACGTGTGAACATTTTTATATTTATTATAAATTCAATTTATACTCATTCCGTATGGTCGATCATAAATATAAATATTGTTTATAAAAATGTCTTGCGATCGTGCACTTCTGGGCTTTCCAATATTAGTTGAAACTAATTGGCAATGATGGAAATACTTTTATATTATATATATATATATATATATATATATATATATATATATATATATATGTATATGTATATGTATGTATGTGTATCTGGGACCCATTTTGGGGTGGTTCTGCCGTGCATCTTTATCTACTATCTCCATTTCATCACACAACGAATTTAATTTGCATGTGGGCTGCAACTTACTTTGACCCGTCGTGTTGTTACTCTACTTGTACTACCAAGCAAATTTTTCTTGCCAAACCAACGTGACAAGGGCAGAACTCAACCAAACAACGTTTACATGATACCAAATCATAAAAAATCTCTGTCAGTAATTGTGTAAATTTCGATTCCTTCCATCAGTATATATATTTTTAACTGACACTAATGTCTGGAACATATTCTCTTATTATTATTTTCTCTTATTTTCTTTTCGTGCCAGGGCTAGCTAGCTAGGGTATAGGGGCACCAATATTAGGTGTAGGGAGAGGGGCCCTCGTATTTGGTATGAGTCATGTGGCTAAGTCCTCGCCGCAGAAATGGACTGTGGTATCCGTGATTGAGCTACAGCGCTACCCTGTAAAGAATACTAATTGTTAACCAACAGCTCATGTGCCTTCCATGAAGGGAAGGTGCGTTAGGTCACCGATGCTATATTTTCCTATTTCAACAAGGTTGATTTTTCACGCCCTTGTGCCCACACTTTTTTGGAACACACGGAAATCACATGAATTACTACAAGATAATTCGATTAATTCAATTTGAGCAAAAATATCACTAGCGAGCTCTTTGAAATATGGTCTCTGATTAATTTAATTTCTTAAATTTGGTTGCATTTACGATTTGACTACTTGCTTATCATACACAAAGTAGTACTAGACTACTAGTACTACTTTTTTTTTATATGTTGGCTAATGAATGGTATGTGCTCCACGGTCCACGCGTTCCAACTAATTGTTCCCGCATCATTTTAAATAAAATTAATTAATTAGTTATTGATTGACTAATACTATTACTGTCCCCACAAAATTACAAACTAAATATTTATATATTCGAACTTAGTGTCATTATTTATGCCATACAAATTATCTATACCGTTTACAATTTCATATTAACATTTTCATAAATAAAAAGTATTAAGAAATATGTTATGAATACACTCATTGATCAAGGAAACAAATAATAGTAAAACATAAAACATTTACTGTAAATATTTGCAACTTTTTTCAATCCATTATCCAACAAAAACAGGACATAATTAGTAGAGGGTTGAATTCTTTCATCATGTTGATTAGAATTCGATTTTTAATCATGTGGGTGAAAAAATGTTATTAGAAATAAAGTTCATTTAAGTGATATTTATTTACCTAAAAAAACGTTAGTTTTCGGGTATCAACTATGAGATGCCGTTGATATACAAAACACGAGTTTTTCCGTTACATCTCAAAATGTAATTTTAATAATTTGTATCAGGTTGGTTTTTACTTTTTATTGTTTGCGATTCTTTTGAAACATTTCTCATTATTATTTTTATATTCAAACACAACTAAAGTAATCCAAAACACAGTTAAATAAAATTATTCTATCTTCATTCTAAAATATGTGTTTATATCATATAGCTTTATTTATAATACTATCTATTAACTACATCTACTTTTTTTACTAATATTTTTGGATTAATAATTAGAGACTGGGAAAAAATAGTAAAAGTCTTTATTATACTATCCACTTGGGTCCACCCAATCTGTCCATCTCCAGTCCAATATCTTATTTTCTTAATAAAGAAAAGGGAAAAGAAAATTAATGAAGTGAAAACTACGGCAGTGTGAAAAGGGAGGGAGAGAGAAGAGAAGAATCTAAAAAGGAAGCAACATTTCAATTTCCTCTGCTTCATCTCATCTCAGGACAAGAAAGAAAGAAAGAAAGAAACTTCAATCCACCAAAGCCTTTCTTTCTGCTCACACAAACGAAAACAAATATCTTTCACATCTTCTGCACCCGACAGTAGAAGAGGTGTTGGAACAAACAAGCTTCGTTTCGCCGGAACGATGACCGGCGGGGGATCGACGGGGAGGTTGCCAACGTGGAAGGAGAGAGAAAACAACAAGAGGAGAGAGAGGAGACGAAGAGCGATCGCCGCTAAGATCTACACCGGTCTTCGAGCTCAGGGGAACTACAAGCTTCCGAAGCACTGTGACAACAACGAGGTCCTGAAAGCTCTATGCGCCGAAGCTGGTTGGATCGTGGAAGAAGATGGCACCACTTATCGAAAGGTTCAGGTTACCCTAAATTTCTCAGATCTACTTTCAGTCACGGTCACTGTTTGTTTTTGGTGTCCTGATATAAGTAAGTTTGAATAATTATTGATGTACAGGGATGCAAGAGACCCGGCGCGGGTGAGATTGGAGGAACACCAGCAAACATAAGCGCGTGTTCTTCGATTCAGCCAAGTCCTCAATCGTCGTCATACCCGAGTCCTGTACCATCCTACCACGCTAGCCCAACCTCTTCCTCCTTCCCAAGCCCCACACGCATTGACGGAAACCACCCTTCTTCCTTTCTCATCCCATTCATCCGCAACATAACTTCCATCCCCGCCAACCTCCCTCCTCTCAGGATATCCAACAGCGCCCCCGTCACCCCACCTCTCTCCTCTCCTCGAACCTCAAAGCGCAAGGCGGATTTCGACTCCCTCCATAACGCCTCCCTCCGCCACCCGCTTTTTGCCACCTCCGCCCCTTCCAGCCCCACGCGCCGCCACCACCTCGCCACCTCCACCATCCCGGAGTGCGACGAGTCCGACGCCTCTACCGTTGACTCCGCCTCTGGGCGCTGGGTTAGTTTTCAGGTTCAGACGACTATGGCGGCCGCTCCTCCTTCGCCCACCTTTAACCTCATGAAACCCGCTATGCAGCAGATTGCTGCCCAGGAAGGCATGCAGTGGGGTTCTGTTGCGGAGCGAGTCAGAGGAGGCTCCGATTTTGACTTCGAGAATGGCAGAGTCAAACCCTGGGAGGGTGAGAGAATACACGAGGTTGGAATGGATGATTTGGAGCTTACTCTAGGAGTTGGAAAGGCTTGATTTGATGCAATCCCTTGCTTGGATCTGCTACTCTACTAGTACCCTCAGGGCAATTGGTTTTCATGCTTAATTTCTCTATATTTTTCCCTTTTATGTGTACAGTTTCCTTTTTATATAGCAGTGGTTAGGTGTTACATTACATTACTTGGAATTGACTTCATTGTAATGCCTTGTTAATTGTTGGAAAGGTTGCATTTGAAGCAATCTTTGTGCAAGTGTTTTTGAGACTTCAATCTTGACTTACTTAGACCAGGGGAAACGAGGTCATATTCTTAATTATTCACGATCGAGTATATTGCGGAGCATTCAACTTCGATTGTTTGAAATTGATGTGCTATCAGCTATGATTGGGAAGGTCACTATATATCAATCATATCAAGTGACAACTTAAAGAGGTGAGATACCGAGATTAGTTGATTTTGATAATTCATTTATGGTTATGTGATTGATTAGTGAGTGCATTTTTTTGGAGCATGCTTTCACTTGATCTCCAATTCTCCATAAGCGACCATGGCCCATGGGTGCATACACACATGTATACTACAGTTTTATTTATTTTCTGTATTCCTCATCCAAGCTGAGGCATTTTTGTTTCAATAATTTATGCTAAGTATGTACTTGTTAATATAGAATGAGTTACTTAGCTCTACTATGTTTCGTTTTTGTGGGAAATTCATGAGACTAGCTTGTAAGTTTTATGATTGCCTACTGCTGAGATACTTTGGAAGCAACTCTGATATGCTATTGATGATCTATGTCAACATTGTGACTTTGCCAGACGCGAAAATAAAGGTGGGTTTTAAGATCAACAGATATATTTATCCTCCATTCTATACAAATTCTCTTTTTCTGAAGGAAGATAAGAAGAAAGATCTTCTTCGATGAATCTCTTTTGTTCTTGTTTATTTCCCTCCCTTCTCGGTAAGGATTCATTTCGGAGAATTTCATATGCAAAGGAAAAAAAAAAACAGATGTAGCAAAAATTGGGGAGGGAAGCCGTGGCATCTTCTACAAGCTACAGTGTATAAGATGCACCCCAATTTGCATTGCTTTTAGGGGGGTATTTCTCATGGCATGATTCACAATCTGTTTGTTAATGTTGAATTTATATTCCACAGGGTTTTTGTTAAATTATGATAAAGACTTGTTCTGTTTGAGGTCAAATTCTGTTTTCTTTGTCTCTATGACTAATTTCTTGCAATAACTCTTCTATGCAGAAGAAAAAGCCAAAAATATTATTAATTCGTTAAAAACTATTAATAATACACTATGTACTTTTATAACAAAATTATAAATTTGTAACAAATTGTTTTTTTTATCAATAGCTAAGATGCTTTTTTATCTGAATTTGTCACTTCTAAGAAACAAAATTAACGCATTTAAATGTTGTGATGTAATTCAAATAAACGAGAGTAGTCAAAGGTGATTACTTTCCATTTTGTTACTTGTTGTAAATAATAGTTAGTTGGAGGTCAACAGTGTGGGACTTATGGCACTACAAATAATAGTTATTTTGTTTTTGTTGTTGATGCTCATTCTATAATTCTCCTCTTCTCTTTTCATATACACAAAGTGCGAGTCGATAAGCTTTCTTTCCCAACAAATTACTATTCAGAGCTTCGATTTTAGACCTGAATCTTGGTGATTGCATAGTTGCTTCGAATGGCAATTTACTTGGCAACCTTCATATTCTTGATGACAAAAACTAGTAGAGATGGTGTGTACAAAATATTATTTTTTGGCTTTCAAAATATGATTGTTATAGGGAAGAATGGTTATCAACGAGTTGATTGAAAGCTCCACGTATGCCAAAAAAAGTAGCACATAAGGCAGCCAACAAAAATATTGCGAAGCCATGTTCTTGATACATCAATGTGTAGACTCGACCAAGAGAAGATTGTCTTAGTTGCAATCACAAAAGAGGCATGGGAGACACTAGAGAAGTATTATAATGATGAAGACAAACTCAAGAAGGTGAGACTTCAAAGATTACAAAAGGCAATTTGAGCTGTTACAAAAGGAAAATCTTAAGATTACAAAGTACTTTACAAGGCTGTTGAATCTCACCAACCTAATGAAAGGATGTGGTGAAAAGATTTCGAATATAATGATCATTGAAAAGGTGATTCGCACATTGACATGTATTGGTTGCAATTGAGAAGAAAAAGAACTTGAAAAACATGAAGATCGGAGATCTTCAAGGATAATTAGAGGCGCAAGAACATAGGTTGAATGAGAGAAGCATATGTTGTTAATTCATTGGTAAGTATATCAAGTTGTTAAGTAATATTCAATAAATAAGAGTTATTGTTTTCACGAAGATTTGCACAATACTTATTAAATATTATAAGTTTTTATTATCTAAATTAACAAATAAATAATGATGATTTGAACATAGCATTCAACAATAATGATAAAACAAAACTACAAATTATGATATTTTTTGGATTTTCGATAAACATATAATAAAACAATATGAATTTTAGATGACCAAGATTGTCCAGGTTAGATTTATTCAAATCAAACATCTCTTCACGCTAAAACATGATATTCAATTTGTAATCCAATGTCAATATCAGTCATAGTTCAAGAATATTATTATAATCCCTAATTCTTTATAATACCTAAGTTTCTCCATTAAATGTCAATCCATTGCATATTTAACAAATAAATTTGCTTTAAGCTCAATGATCCAAAAATAATCATTATCCCTCGTCCTATTCTTAGCTGCGAGGTTTAATGGATATTTTATCATTGTTCAATAAAGAAAGTATTTTTCAATAGTAATCTGATTCAAGAAATCAAGCTATGAGTGGTCAATCCATAATAAACATGAAGCATAGGAATAAAAAACTAACATTGAAGAGCAAGATGAATATATAACACTATTTCAAAAGAAATACATGCAATCACAAGGTTCGTATACAATCTAACCCTAATAATGGATGGTTGAGCTATCCATCTCCATGAATAGCATCCAAAAGCAAAAGAGATGAAAGAACAATGAAAGAAAATAGATGGAGAAAAAGAACTTTTGTAAAGAAGGTATTTTTACACAATGAAGAAGTGTCCCATTAAAATGAACGAGAGAATCTATTTCTACATGAATGAAAATTAATTCATAAATACTTATGGTGAAAATCAGGCTTTTTTACCAATCAGGGGCAAATTTTTTTGGTAATTCCCATTTGGGGGCAAACGTTTTAAAAATTACCAAACGGGGGTAAGTCGTAACAGGTGGGGGACTTTAAAAACAGAAGTCGTAAAATATGTCTCGACTTTTGAATGTTGAAATTTTTTTTTACAAAAGTCGTAATGAATCTTACGACTTTATATTATTTTTAGTGAAGTCGTAAAATGTAAAACGACTTTGAAGTCGTATTTTCTTATCCGACTTCTAATTTACATTTTTTATCATTTTTTAATTATGTTAAATGAAATAGCATTCAAAAGTCGTGAACCTTTATACGAATTTAAAGTCGTACTCTTTGTTACGACTTTACACTATTCATGGCTGCCGAATTTGTTTTTATTTTATTTAATTTACTTATTTTTATTTCATTTAATTTAGTGTACTTGATTTGTTATTTAATTTTAGTTTGTTAATTTTTATTTTATTGTTTTAAAGTTATTGTTGTATATAGGTTAATTAACCCAAATGGTAGTTTATTTATTTAATTTATTTTTAGTTTTTTATTTAGTTTAGTTTTATTAATTTTTGTTTATTATTTAAATTATTGTTATATTTAAATGGGTTTATTAACTAAGTTTTTAGTTTTTTTTGATGTTTTTTATTTTGTTTGGTTTATTTTTGTTTATTATTTATTTAATTATTGTTATATATATGGGTTACTTAACCCAAATTATTGTTATATTTATTTTATATTATGAATATTTATTTCATTATTTTTGTATAATATGTTTGTAATTTTAAAGTTTTAAATTGAAAATACTTAAAGTATATTGATAATAATATTTTTCCATATGGTTGTATTTTTAATTGTAAATTTGTTAACTCCAAACATAATTTAAATAAAATAACATACTAACAGTAGTTAAATGGCTTTCAAAAAAATATTAATGAATATGAAATTGAGAAAGGAAATCAAAGTAAAAAAGTACAAATAATATTAGTTGTTAACTTCCTTATATGGACAATTACGACGATTGTGTCCTTCAGTTCTACACAATGAACATTTTTTTGGCCTATTTGGAATTGGTTCATCCATCTCGTTATAGATACGAGTAATGACCGGTCTTCCCAATGTTTTTCGCCGTTTTGAATCATCAGGCACAAAATATGGACCCAAATATTCAGGCCAATTTTCTTCGCTTCCAAGGGAATGAAAATGATGCTGATAAACTTTGCAAATATTTTCCAACTTGTATACAGGATCAACAAATTCATCATAATTCAAGTTGCAAGACGCACACGCTGCAATTGCATGCGAGCATGGAATTCGAAAAGCTTGGAAATGTCCACATTCACACGACCATTCATTCAACTTGACAGTGCATGTCATTGCTCGTTGGCCATGTCGCATATTAGCAATTTCCTGAACCTCAAATTCACCTGTTTCTCGAACATACATACGAACGTAATGCGAGGTGGCAATACGTTGATTTTCTTGCATCATTGCATACACGTCTTCAGAGTACCTATGTCCTGCCTTTATCATATTCATTATTTTGATGCCATTAGTAACAAATGAGTCATTTATTTTATTAAATGTTTCTTTTACTAAGGCAGTAATAGGCAATGCTCGGGCTCCTTTCAAAACAGAATTCATACATTCGGCAAGGTTGGTAGTCATGTGCCCATACCGTTTTCCTTCATCATATGCCTGAGTCCATTTGGATTTAGGGATTTGTTCTAACCAATCTACTGCTTGTGGAAACTGTGATTGCATTGCAACCAACTTTGCCTCTAATCGCGGTTTCCTTAATTCATATCCTATGGAAAAAAAAAAGAATGTCAAAGTATAATGATGCAAGTAATTGTTGAACAATTTTTATCATGAAATCGTTAGAAGCTTACCCATATTGATGACTTGTTTTTTTAAATCTACGTTTTTGAACTGTTTGTTAAAATTTGATGTAATGTGGCGAATGCAGTATACAGATGTTACATCCGGACCATGCCACCCAATTCGTTCTGATCGCAAGGCCGCTAGTAAACCGGTTCCCCTGTCTGATATAATACACAAATTTTCTTGAGGTGTAACATACCTCCTTAAATAATGCAAGAACCACATCCAAGCCTCTTTGCTCTCGCTTTCAACAATTGCAAAAGCAATTGGAAAAAGGTTTCTACTACCATCTTGTGCAATGGCAGTTAACAAAGTACCATGGTATTTTCCAGTTAAGAATGTTCCATCTACCTGCACAATTGGCTTGCAATATTTAAAGCCTTCAATGCATGGCTTAAAAGCCCAAAATACACGATTAAGGATGACCTTAGAAGATCCATCTTCACCCTCGTCCATTACAGTGGTAGTTTTGTATCTAACAATTGTACCTGGTACAAAGTGGCTAACAGCAGTCATCCATACAGGGAGATAACTATATGAGTTTTCCCAATTACCAAAAGCCATTTCAATAGCTTTTTGTTTAGCTGTCCAAGCTTTTTTGTATGACACAGTATACCCAAATCGTTGTAGTATGTCTGCAATCAAGGCTTTGATTTGGATACCAGGATTTGTTTTCACTAATTGCACAATATTATGAGCAATAACGGAGGAGTCTAACCTAACATGATCTTGGGATATTCGTGAAGTTGTGCAAGTGTGATTACCATTAATTTTTTTCATCACCCACCTCATGTGAATTTTGCTGAACGATGCTCGTGCCCTCCAGTAACATCCATTACCATACTGATTACACCTAACAACATATTTGTCCCTCTTGTTCTCTTCAACATCAAAATTAAATGAATGTACAAAATGAAATTCCTTAATTGCATTAACAACTGCTTGTTTTGATTCAAATGTCATACCTTCATGAATGTCATTTGTACCTGAAGTTCGTCTGTTGTCAAATGGATTTGAGTACTGCAAATCTTCAGAAAGTTGGGTATTAATTGTATCAAAATATGCCGACGACTGGCTTTGTGTTCCATTGCTTGGCTGTCCACTATCTTCATCGTTGATGTCTTCATACTCGTCACTGAAGTCGCTGACATTATCTCTTATTATGGGTTCTACGGTAGTCATAACTGGCAAAATAGGCAATTGCTACCAAAGTGTAGAATAACAAGTAATTTGTGAAGTATTTGCACCTCCTGGGTTCGAACGTGATATGAGGTCTACAGGTTATATAAGGTGAGTTAATTGAACATGTTTTAATTGACTTTAATAGTTATTTTTCCTTTACACTGTATGATTTTGACTACTCAATACTTTGACTACTCATATAATGATAAATTGTCATAAAAGGTACATATATTTATCACTCCATTTCAAATTATTAATAGTAAAAATTGTTTTCATTTGCACGCTTCGTTTCGAATAATGACTAGTAGTTTCAATGAACTCCATATGCTATGAACCTCCTCATATATTACTTATGAAATATTATTTCTAACACAACAACCCTAATAAATTATTAAGTACAAATTATATTCATTCTTTGTCTAATTTTTTTAAAAATTGATTAAATATTTTGATTATTTTAAATAAGTATAAATTTGATATTCATTATTTCTTCAAATATTTTTATTGATTTTAATTGACTCCAAGTCATTTCTTAAAACCTCTAAATTTAATATTCATTCTTTGTCTAATTTTTTTAAAAATTGATTAAAATTAATTACAAGTGATTTAAGAAGATGATATGACCCATAAATTGGGTATTAGTTGTTGACATTTTTTTTAATTAATTTAAATTAATTTTAATTAATTTAAAGTCATTTATTAGTGCAGTTTTTTCTTCATGTATAATTTTATTTGATTTCAATTTATCAAAGCCAAAGTCGTGTGCCCATAAACGACTTAGATGTCGTGTGGTCTTGGACGACTTTGAAGTCGTATTGCTAGCCCCGATTTCTATGCATTCCTTTGCATTAAACTTGCATCTAATTGGCTGGAAGTGAAGGTTAGAAGTCGTGTGGTTTTGGACGACTTTGAAGTCGTGTGGTGTTGGACGACTTCTAGGCATTGCTATGTATTTACCTTGCATCTAATTGGCTAGTTTGGAAGTGAAGGTGGTGGCCTCTTACACGACTTCTAATAGCAAAAAATACAGCTTCTTTTAATTGTATCACTCCATTATTGCACTCGTTTTAATTTTATTTAATTGTATCACTCCATTATTGAACTGGTTTTAATTTTATTACTAGTTCAAGTCACTGCACACACGTGAACTTAAATGCTATGCACCTCCTGCTGAAAAAGAATGTCAAAGTTATGAACATGACAAAGCTACTTCAAGTCACTACACATGGGATATGGCAGGTGATAAGGCTGAACCAACATCTTGTGCAATGAACCACCTCCAAGACTACATCACTTCATTGCTCGTGCTTGTGAACAATGACCTAAATCGTGGCTGTTCACCAAAGTAGCTGCACCTTGAATAAAGTCCAAAGGCATGCCAATGCTTGTGAAGTTCACGTGAAGGAACTGACACCTTATGAAGCTACATGTAATGATATACAAGAAAGTCCAAGGCTATATGATGGTAGCCCTTACGTGAGAATCCTTAACTCATTTTGGAAATGAGAATTTGGATGCAGCTGCTCTTGGATACTCCTGGATGTGAATAATGAGCCTACTTTGAACAATGCACCAATGCACTTGGTCGTGGCTGTCAGCAAAGTAGCTTGGTATTGTTGCATGGTCTTCAATGTGAACTTAAATGTTAGGCCATTATTAATGTACTATTGTGGTGTCATATGCAGATAAGGAGAAAAAAAAAAGATGAAAACATGTTTTATTTTGTTGCTGGCATACTCATAAAAAATAAATAGTAAGTAATAAATGACATGTGGTAGGCTAAAGTAGTTGCGCTTATAAATTTCAAATTACATGTTATTGTCTTCAATGTAACAACACTTCCTGAAAAGCATTTGAAATTCCCTCACAACCCACTTCTCTCTTTCCTCTTCATATTAATTTTCTCTTACTTAACAAAATTGTTCAAATGGCAAATACAGAAGGAGGACCTATCGATGAGTCGTTGTTGCGGTTTCAAGATAGTCATGTTTCAAAGTTAATATGGGAAGGCGAGGAGCGATTGCTTCGACCAAGATTTCATTCAGTATGGGGTATGACACATTACGATCAGATAGACGATCGTGTTAAGAACGCCATACATGCAGCTGGCTTTGGTCATATCATGGCTGTCGGACAACTTGACATTAACCATCATTTGGTTACTGCATTGGTGGAACGGTGGAGAACCGAAACACACACATTCCATTTTCCTTATGGAGAGGCAACCATCACATTACAAGATGTTGCCGTTCAATTAGGCCTCAAAATAGATGGAATGGCAGTGACCGGAATCAGTCTTGGTGACGTTCGTGAAGCATGCCATACCTTATTAGGGGAGACTCCTCCAGATAAGTATATCAAGGGCAAATCTATTTATCTGACTTGGTTGCGTCAAAATTATCAAAACCTTCCTGATGATGCTGATGAGTTTGTCATTGCACAACATGCTAGAGCCCATATAATGATGCTCATAGGCGGTTGTTTAATGCCAGACACATCTGGAGCACGCGTGCATTTTATGTATCTTTTGTTGCTAACCAACTTGACTGAGGCAGGTACCTATAATTGGGGTGCAGCAGTATTAGCTTCCCTATTTCGAGCACTAGATAGGGCAGTCAAACCTGCACAAACAGAGATAGGTGGATGTTTGTTCTTGCTTCAATCGTGGGCCTGGGACCGCATTAGATGTATAGCCCCAGATACACTTCCCCTGTCCAACGAAGAAGTTCAGCAAGGTCTTGGATTTCCGCTTGCACGAAGGTGGTCTCGTCCAATGTCACAAACAAATATATCCACCAACTCAGTCACATTGATACGCGGCATTTTTGATAGACTAAACATAAACGAGGTTAATTTATTAATCTAAATACTTGTTAAGTAATTTTTTTCATTTGATATTGGTGTACAAATATGTGACAATTTTTTTCAATGTGTGTTGTAGTTCTTGTGGACACCGTATGACACCCCCGAAATAAGGCCATTAATTGATAATGTAGACATATCTATGATTGTGCGTGCAAGAGTCCCTCTCATATGCTACGCAATTGTGGAATGGCACCCAGTAGACAGGGTCATGAGATAATTTGGAATGAGACAAAATATTCCAGAAGACCCACCAAACCTGGACGACCTCCACAACATAGATATGAGAGGCAGAACAGATATTTTTTTGGCCTTATTATCATCGTCGTTGGATTCGGGCATACATTAATTGGAATGAATTTATTGTTGAAGGTGTCATGGACCAGAGTATTTTGCATGAAAATACAGAATACATGCAATGGTATATACGTCGAACAAGACGATATATATCGCGTGAAGAGACACGCCGTTATGAGGTAAAATTACTATTTGTATTTATATAAATTATTTATTGCTATATATACAATTATATATCTCTAAAGTGTTTCAAATCCTTATTTACAGCCCCGTTATGCCCATCACTACCATCAATCACATGCTGACCCGAATGTACCTCCAGTGCATGTTTCCGGATCTATGCCCCACTATCATCAGCCACATGCACAACCTTTTTTATCAACCAACGGGTTTATCTGGACACATGCCTCAAGGTTATGAACACAGTTCACAACCATTTGGGTTCTCATCGCATGTGCCTCAGCACTCATTTCACGTTCCTTCTACATCGAACATTTTTGAAGGACACTCACAGAGATTTGGTACCACCTTCAACACTCCGCCATCAACATATAACGTATCGCCATCGACATCTTTTTATCGTCCGTCATTAACTACTCAAATGCATGACATGACTTATGACGATGATGACAATGATGATAATCAAAATAATACAACCAATAATGATGATGACGATGATGACGATGATGGCCACGGTGATCATGATGTTAGTCAACAACAACAAACACACACACGTGATCATCCTAGAACAAGAGGAAGAGGTGCCAGAACAAGAAGAACAAACCCAGAAACAAATCCAGCGCAACAAGAACAAAGACCTCGACGCGTATCTAGAAGAACTCGTTGTGGGACATCATCTCATTATTAATTTGTTTTTAATGAATGTGTTATTAATGTCAATTTTATTTCATAAATATAAGTTATGTAAATTATATCTTGTGTTAATTTTACAACTACTCTTACAAAATTAAATTATGATTATTGTGCCAAATGCTTAATTAACATAATTATATTTGTAAAATTGATAAACAAAAACAAATAAAAAGTAAATTTTTTCATATATTTAAAGAAAATATTATTATCAAAATATTTTAAGTATTTTCAGATAGATTTAATAAAAACATATCTAAATTAAATATAAAATATTAAACTAATTTACAATAATTAAATTAAATCTATTTTTAATTCTTTCAATAACTAAAAAGTAAAACACAATATAAAAAACAAAATAAATGAAACAATGACTTACCGTAATACATATATATAATAATAATTTAAAAAATAATAAACAAAAAATAATAAAATAAAATAAAAAACCAAAAATAATTTTTTTTATAAAATCTAAAATTTGGGTTAAGTAACCCATATAAATAATAATAAACAAAAATGAACAAAGCAAAAAAATAATTTAAAAGACTAAAACTTAGATTATCTAATTAAAATATATAATAATGATTTTATGTATTAATTAAAAAAACTAATAAAATTTAACTAAATTTAAAACTTAAAAGAAATTAAAAAAAAGATTAAAGTTGGCCTACTTAAGAAATCCGGGCAGCAATGAATAGTAGAAGTCGTAACTATGCATACGACTTTCAATTCTATATACGATTTTTGAATGCTGTTTAATAAAAAATGATAAAAAATGTAAATTATAGGTGGGATAACAAAATACGACTTCTAAGTCGTAAAACATTTTACGACTTCACTAAAAATTAAGTAAGAGCATCTTAAAGTCGTAAGATTTACTACGACTTTTGTAAAAAAAAATTAAACCATTCAAAAGTCGAGGCATATTTTACGACTTCTGTTTTTAAAGTCCCCCACCTGTTACGACTTACCCCCGTTTGGTAATTTTTAAAACGTTTGCCCCCAAATGGGAATTACCAAAAAAATTTGCCCCTGATTGGTAAAAAAGCCTGAAAATCATCATCCAATAAAACCTTAGAAGTATCATATTGGACTATCAAAAAATCTTAAACAAATAAAGCATACATATTTTCATTGTCGCAGTTATTTATCTTTATTCTTCTAGCATTTAGCATTTCTTTATGAGTTTTAGTCTTCCTCAGTCAAATCACGCATTTAAGGGTATTCTCTTTAGATGGAAAATAAAGAAAACTAAAACTTGATTTGACCTATTGAGGACCATAATCCTATATATAATGTTTTTCTTTATTGCTGGACGAGTAATCTTCCATTATATTTAATTGGCTCAACACTGGTATTCACCAATTTATCTCATATTTACTTATAAATCTATTTAGACATATTTAATTGATTATTTTAAATGAGTGTTTACTCGAGAAAGAATTTTGAGCTTAAACTAATAGTGCAACTATGCAGTTTTACACCTTTGTCTAAATTTAACTTAAGTCAAAAATTATTTTGCTGAAGCTAACTTTTCTTTATAACTTTTTTTTTCATCTTCTCCCAAAAAAAACTTCAATTTAGGCCCTTTAAATCCTAACTTATACACAATTGAGCTAAAAATTTCACTTCAAATTTTTACTGAACCTTGCTAAAAAAATGCAATTCAATCTAATTCAATATCCTAGAAAATGGTCCATCAATATGCATGTGAAATCTAGCAAAATAGAACAATTTACAAATTAACAACTTACATAAAAAATGCATAAATAAAATCTTAAATAAGAAAAAACAAGATGATTACTTAAATTCACATGTCTCAAGTATTTTTTTTTATCAATTATCAAATCTGAACCTACAATAAGATATCAAGTGAAAATAAATGTTAGAAGTTGTGTAATATTTATTCTAAAACATAACTTCATAAATTAAAAAAAAAAAATCATAACCTTAATATGAACTAGGTCCAGCTCTGGTGTTAATAGCTCTACCATCACTTACAGTAAGGTCCTCCGTCAGTAATAATTTTGCTGTGAAATTTTTAACAAATTCTTTATTAAAGGGTTTATTATCTTTGTGAGAAAAAATTATATATGATAATCAATTATAAACTTACGATAAGTTTATTCATTTTTATAATAATAATTATTATTGTTTTAAAAGTAACGGCACCGGCGATATGCAATTGAATTTTAGAGTAAAGGTATTTTACCTGGCATAAACATTAAACTTTTATCTATATTTATATTTTTAAATTACGTTTATGATTTTCTATTACGTCACTTATTTTAACTTTCGTAGTTTTTTTTTTCCTGCTTTTCCCTATCTTCTAATTAATGAATAATTATAAAATACGTGTGAAAGTAACTAAACGTACGTGTTATATTACTATTACCTATCAAAGTCAATGAGATAGATAATTAATCCAATGTGATGGAGAAAAGAAAGAAAAATAATATTGATAAAAATAATAAGTGAATAATATATTTAAAAAAAGAAAGCACAGGAAGCTACACTGTTATGATCTCATCTCAATCCATAATAATATCATATTGTTGAAATTTTTTTTAATAATTAAAAATTATTATATATTATGTCGTACATGCCTCTTTGCTGAATTGGTTGCATTTTATAATGGTATTCAAATTGCTTGGAATGAAGGAATTAGAAGTCTAACTTGTGAATCTGGTTTGAAGATTGCTCTTCATTTACTTACGGTTGACGTTCCTCCTACTCATCCTCACGTATGGATTGTCTGCAGCCATGCTCACCCTTTAGTAGTGATTTTGAGCATTGGATTGAAATCTAGCGGTTATTAAAAATAGGAATATAAAAAATAATTTATATGATTAATTATGAAAGGTGAATATATATGCTGCTGTAGGAGGCTGTTGTGTTGTAGAGAATCTAAGTCCCCTAAGTCCTGAGGGAGGTTTTTTTTTATCAAGATGGATTAAAAATAAAAACTAATCACTATAATGAATTAATAAAAAAGTATTTATTAAAATAATATTTTTTATCACATAAGAATGGGAGACATTCTCCTGCTTAATTTAGTGCATATTAATTGAAGAATCATAAATATGTATGAACAAAATAATTTAAAAAAGTTAAAGAAAATATGGGTATATCAATAAAAGAAATAATTAAAGAAATATTGATCTCCTATGTTAGCTGATGCACTGGACCTTCTTGGCTTTTTCTGGTCTTTCTTTTATTTGATAAATAAAAAAAGTTATATTTTCACACTGCACACATACGTCGGTTAACATAAGAGTGATAAAGGAAGCAGAAACGGGTACAGGGTTATGAGTTATCTGAATCTCTATAACTAAAAGTGTTGGTCTTTTGCTGAAAGAGTGAGAAAAGAGCACAAAGAAAGCAAGTCGGAATGGTAACATCAAAGGGTCATGCAGCACTTGTAGCCAGCCCCGGCATGGGGCACCTCATTCCCATGGTGGAGCTAGGCAAACGCCTCCTCACTCACCATTCCTTCCACGTCACCATCTTCATCGTCACCACCGATTCCGCAACCACAACATCTCACATACTCCAACAAACATCCAATCTAAACATCGTCCTTGTCCCTCCCATCGATGTCTCCCACAAGCTACCACCCAACCCGCCCTTAGAAGTACGAATTCTGTTAACCATGATCGACTCCATACCCTTTGTCCGATCTTCCATTCTATCCACCAACCTTCCTCCTCCTTCGGCACTCATCGTCGACATGTTCGGTCTTGCAGCTTTTCCCATGGCACGTGACCTCGGCATGCTTACCTACGTTTACTTCGCCACCAGCGCCTGGTTCTCTGCGGTTTCCGTATACGTTCCCGCTATGGACAAGAAAATGATTGAACGCCATGCGGAAAACCACGAGCCGCTCGTGATTCCCGGTTGCGAAGCGGTTCGGTTCGAGGACACGCTGATACCGTTTTTATCGCCTATAGGGGAGATGTACGAGGGTTACCTTGCAGCGGCAAAGGACATAGTAACCGCAGATGGAATTTTGATGAACACGTGGCAAGATCTGGAGCCCGCTGCGACGAAGGCGGTGAGAGAGGACGGGATATTGGGCCGGTTTACGAAGGGAGGGGTGTATCCGGTTGGACCGCTGGTGAGAACCGTGGAGAAAAAAGCGGAGGGTGCGGTTTTAAGTTGGCTGGACGTGCAACCGGCTGAGACGGTCGTCTACGTGTCGTTCGGGAGCGGTGGGACCATGTCTGAGGTTCAAATGAGGGAAGTGGCGTTGGGGTTGGAGCTGAGTCAGCAGAGGTTTGTTTGGGTGGTGCGGCCACCTTGCGAGGGAGACGCGAGTGGCTCGTTTTTCGAAGTAACGAATAATGGCGGTGGTGATGTGGCGCTTGATTACTTGCCGGAGGGGTTTGTGAAAAGAACGGAAGGGGTGGGGGTTCTGGTTCCCATGTGGGCCCCGCAGGCGGAGATCCTGGGACATCCTGCTACGGGTGGTTTCGTGACGCACTGTGGTTGGAATTCCGTCTTGGAGAGCGTGCTCAACGGGGTTCCCATGGTGGCGTGGCCGCTTTACGCGGAGCAGAAAATGAACGCGTTTATGCTGTCGGAGGAGCTTGGGGTGGCGGTGCGCGTGGCGGGGGAGGGAGGAGGAGGAGGAGGAGTTGTGCGAAGAGAAGAGATAGCGGAGCTGGTGAGAAGAGTGATGGTGGATAAAGAAGGAGTTGGTATGAGGAAGAAGGTTAAGGAGCTGAAAGTGAGTGGAGAGAAAGCTTTGTCTAAGTTTGGATCCTCTCATCATTGGCTTTGTCAAATGAGCAAGGACTGTGAAGTTCATGCGCAGGGTTCTGAGGCTAAAGTTTCTGATGATGCTTACTACTTAGGGAGTGCTACTACCACTGATGTGCTCAGCGACGTCCTTTTCTCTTGAGTCATTTTCTCTTGATCTTTAAATTATCTTCTTCAGTTTGCTGTGTTTAATCTTTTTTCGTGTTAAATGATATGTGACAGTGTTTTACAACTCAAGTCTCAGTTTAATTTAATTTCTGCCAGATAAATATTACGTTCATAAAAATTAATTTGATGTCAAATTATTAGTACATGAAATTGCTTTTGTAGTAAAAAGATATGTTCTAAACAATTTTTGTTCAAGTTTTAGACGAATAATAGGGTACCCCTTGAAAGTCCTTAGTTCATGCTTAGGCAAGATAACAGAAATTGTTTTTTTTTTTTTTTAAATTATACCAATAGGTAGATTTTGAAAAAATTATATGATATGGAAAGTTATATTTTAAAACACGATTTATGTAAAGAAATTGTGTTATAAAATACAATTTTAGAAAGTCAATTTTTTTTTAAAACAAACACGACTTCAAATATTTTATTTTATTTTATAAAAGTTATGTTCTAAAAATGATTTAGTGTTTTTTTTTTTGTTTTTTTAACTTAGAATCCCTGTATCATTAAAAAAACAAAAAATAATAGTTTATAAGAACACCATTTTATAATAAATATTTGAGGTCGGTGATTCAAAATATAATTTTATTATTTTTTTAAAATAATGATAATTTAAAATAATATTTTAAAATATGACTTATTAATGCGTTATAATATTTTCAAAATCTACTTATTCATCATTTAATTTTTTTTTCCGATTTTGCCTCATACTTCATGGTCAGGGTAATAATTGAGAGAGAGAGTGAGTAATTGAAGAGTGTAACTTTTATTTTATTTTTTAAGTTTTGAAGAGTATAAAATGATAAATATAATAAGTGACAAACGGAGAAATAGAAAAAAAAATATAATTGGTGTTCACAATATTAAGGCATCTATATATAATTTTTTTTTTCTACATATCATATCGCTTTTATATTTACATTGTTTTTCTTCTCTTTTGTAAGCATGAATCCTGCCCTTCCCCTAGGAATTCGTACGCTAATACATATGTTTGTGTAAGTAATTATTTAATAAATTATTATTTATTAGAAGTTAAATATTTAAATAATTATAAAAAGAAAAAAAACAGCTTTAATAAATTTATAAATGTTTCTTGCAAAGTCAACATTGTTGCAGATACTTTTGGCTTACTTAGACAGCAGCTTGCATATAGAGATTAATTAGTCAGTTCCTCTTGAGGCTGCTCTACTATGCAATCTTATCTTATAGTTCTTTCGAAATTCGAATGGTTAGGTTTCATGAAGCAGTCAACATTCACTAACAACACCATAAAATACTCTCTAAAAATAAAGATTAGAATATGATTGACTCCTATTAAAATATGTGATATTAAAACTATATATATATATATATACATCAAATACCTCTATTAAAAGGTGCGTTGCATGCAATTGCCAATTGTAACAAAATCATAATAATATGAATTGTAATTCTTCTCTAAAAAATGAATTGTAACTCTCTGAATAATCGAACAAAATAATTTAAGAGTCAAATATTATAACTAACACATTTTCTGAATTTCTTTCAAAATATAAAGACTACCATGGACAATATGATTTTGTTGACCAAATACTCACGAACTCAGTCAAATGTTCAGATAGTCAAATACACTCAAATATTCTAGCACAGCACGTACGCAATCTCTATCGAATAGTCAAATACCAGCCGGCCTCACATTAATAATCAATAAATATAAATATAAGGATATAATATGTTTGACATTTATTTATTTAATTTCTTATCACATTAATTATTAAATTTGATATTTTTCATTTTTTTCACTCATAATTTTACAAATTTTAATTGATATTGCAAATAGGTTAACGTCACTGTTTTATTGCTTTGATTAATATTATTACTTGGCCTCACGACGCTAACTAACGTGGGGGACCTGGTCATGTTCTTCTTTTTTTGAATAAAATAATCCAGTGTGCCATTTCTACTGTAGTCTTACACTTGACCCAAAAAAACCTCTTATTCTACGGTTGAAATTTCTTTTGCACCGTGGCTGACATGACCAGGTCCCCCTCGCTAGCCAACGTCCTCAGGAATTGTTTTCCTTGCATGGGATTGTTTTCCTTTTGTTACTTTGATTGATATTGGGTCAATTTGTTTAAAATTATTTTATTTATAAATAGACAGTATTTATTTCTTAAAAAATAAAAAATATATAATATTTTTAAAATAAAAATAGTTAAATAAACATATTAAAAAAACATTTTTTTACAAATAAATTTAAACATTGTATCTATATAACTTTTTTGAACTTGTTTTCAATCGGGTTTTATATATTGATGGGCATAGTGCGTGAACTTCAATTTGACATTTTTCTTTTAGCAACACCGTAATAGTTATCAGGTTTAAATATACTTTTAATTTTTATAATTATTTGGTTTTTTTAAGTATTTTGTTTGTTTCTAGTTTAGGTAAATAAAAAATTTTAAATTTTGATACCTTTAAGTTTTTTTTAGTCTATATAAATTTATGTTTTTATTTTATTTTAGTCCTTTTAAAATTCTCATTTTTTTCAATTCTAGTTTTTATATGTTCACACTTACAATAATCAAACTTGAAAAACACAAACTTAGAAAAACCAAATTTGATAAAATCAACACAAATTTATAGGACTAAAATTGAACAAAACAAATTATATGAAGGTGGGTTTAAATTATGCATGAGACCTAGCTAATGATTTGTGGGTATAAGTTGTAGGTGCAAGGTACAAATGTGATAATGATGTACTATCTGTTATTGATAAACATCGACCTTGAACTTATATGTGGAGGAGGATTGTGAAGTGTTGTGATAAGTTTTTGCCAAATATGACTTGGAGAGTGGACAATGGTAGAATCGTGCAGTTTTGGAAAGATAATTGTGTCTCAAATCATGGTAAGCTAGATCAATATCAAAGTGGACAAACTAGTCATGGGAAGAACATTCCGATATTTTTTATGTCAATGCTAAAGGAGATTGGGATTTGGAGCAAATTGTTGTTGAAAGTATAAATACGCCAAAGCCACATTGCATGGCTAGTTATACAAATTATCTGAGTGAAATAATGTTGTTGACGAGTGTTTTTAATTAAATATGCTTATCTCAAATTGTCTAATGCCCATACTTTTCAAGAATCTATGTTGTTTAAAAACATTTGGTGTTTGGATGGCTAGTAAAGTATTAAATTTCATTTATGAAAAATTGGTCTTGGAGTGTAGCCCTACAAATGAGTTGAGATTTCGGCAGCGTATGGCAAATGATGCCATTTGCCATTTGTGTAAATATAAGGTAAAAGATATGATGCACACACTTAGACACGGTAAATGGGTGCAACCAATATGGTGGAAATTTAATATGAATGTTGGATATGTGTTCTTTAATCGTGATATGCCTAGCTAGCTTACCATGAATGTTTGCTACATGAGAACAGAGAGAAAGGTATAGTGGAGCACTATGTTTGGAACTATTGTTGATCGTATTTAGTCAAGAAGGAATGAATTCATCTTCAGTAATAAGTGGACAAACACTCTGGATCTGGTGCTATAGTGTTTGAGTAGTGTATGAGATATAAGTAGAAGTAAGTTCACTCATATGATATTAGCACCAAATGATAATAATGACAGCCACAGTGCTTCTAGAAGGTGGAAGAAGTCTATGTAGGGTTCTATGAAAATTAATTATGATGGCTCTTACCTTTCCTTGACGACTCTTGTCGCTTGTGGTGTTGTGCTTCGAAAATGATAAAGGTGATTTTCTGAAAGCGTTTTCAAGGAGACTTGGGCATTGTACTATTCTAGAGGCTTAGCTTTGTTTGGGACATTCTATTTAGTATGAATATGGCATATGATTCGAGTTATAGAGCAATTATTGTTGAGACTAATTGTGCTGAAGCTGTCAAGCTTGTGGAGGATCCAGATATCATAAAAGCCAATTTGTAGATCTTGTCTCCGAGATTGTGAAGACCAAGAAAATTTTTATTTCATGTTTCATTATTCATGTACTGCATTAGATAAATAATAACGTCCTGTTTTTTCAAAAAAGATTTAATCATTGATAGGAATGTATATTTCTATGATAATTTATCTGATTTTGTTATAACTTTCATGATAATAAATATAAATGTTGATCTCTCTATTTTGAGTAATATATAATTTGTCTCGAGCTTTATTGTCAAAAAAATATATATAATAAAAGATTGATACAATGATATAAAATTACAGTATATGTTCATGAGTTAGAACAATGTATATAGCCGAAGAAAAAAATAGTCACATATTCCTCTCACACGAATAGCTTTTGGATTAATGGAAAAGATATCCATCACAATTCACACGGATTCAATCTGTGCGTGTTTTTAAAAAAATAAAATCATGTCACGTCTGGACAGGAGCAAATAAATGTAACTTCTGCATCAGTTTTCTTCTTTGACGTGATTTTGGTGTCTCAAAGTGGATTAAAACTTGTTTCTATAAACACACTGTCAGTTTGATTGGGGCGGGAAATCGTCCATAATATTGGGATTTGTCGATTGTCGTCATCTTTGATTTTGCAGAAATTATAAATAAATGCGACTGCACATGCAATTGAGTTCATAATGCGACTGATGAATGAATATCAAACTACTTTTTAATCTCAAAAAACCATACTGTTTCAAACTTTCACTAAAATTTAAGCTCAGATCTTTATTCAATAATTTTATTTTAGACAGCATGGATATGAGTGGCTTTTCTAAGACCGAAGGATGGAATGTATTCAAGTATTCAACAAACACAAGACAGGAGGATAGGTTAACCTATATGCATGTGTTTCCCAGATTTTAAGGCATCTTACTTTGATTAATAGCTAGAGCAGCCAAACTTGACATTTCTCATGGTCACGGTCACTACTTGAATCTATTCTCTTATTTATTATTGTTAACTTATTTTAGATTGTCCAACTATCCCTACGTAAGCTCTTTAGAAAAGGACGATACATACAAGTTTTTTTTATTAAATGATTTACGTATTTTTAATATAATAAATATGTTTAAATTTGTTTTTCAATTTTTAATTTTAATTAGCTCTTCGACATATTTACATTTTTTTAACTAGCGGTCGCATAGCAAAGTGAATTCAAACCCAGAACAAAAACAAGAACCTAATGATAAAGAAAGAAAAATCGAAGACAAGACAATTCCCAAAGCTTCAACAACACATGGTTGAAATTCTATTTTTTTATATTAAGAAAGTAAAGTACAATGTTGAAAGAAAGTTAATATAATGGGGATATTGTTGGGAATGAAGTTATATATCTCATCATGAAATTAATTCTAATTTTAATAATAAAGTATTATTTTGTTTTCATTGTCGTACTTTACTATTTGATTAAATAGTTTTGATAAGTTTATTGATTAAAATTAAAGATTTTTTTATCATAATGAAAATTATGATAATAAGAAATAATTTTTTAACTTTAATTTAAATTATTTTTTATCATAAGATTATTGTAAATAAGACATCAATAATTCGGATAGATTAATATATATGTAATAGTATTTATTAGATAAATATTAATAAATCTCATTTATTAATTTACATATATAGATGAATCACATGTGAATGTGATCATTAATCTGACTCATTTAAAATTTTCTAATGGTTAAATTTACCATAAGGTTGTCATAGTAGTTAATAGGTTATTTGTTATGTTTTAAATCCAGACACGAGTACTTGTTGAATGGATATTAGATATAATTAAATATATGTAGAATTAATAATTAATAAAAAAGGAATTCATTAACTCTTGGTAATAAATTTGAGTTCTATGAATAAAATTATAGCCTGACCAGAAAAATTAAATGAAAGAAGAAATAAGTTTCTCAAGTCATTATAAGTTAATACCATATTCTAGAGTTAAGTTGGAGATGTAAATATGGAAGAAATTATTATACTATTCTTTTAATAGTTCTTGAAAGTAAAACACTACTTCATGTTATCCGAATGTTAAAGAGTGTTGCTAGATGCTTATCTTGATTAATATATTACCGATTTAGTATTAAACTTAAGGGGTCACACACATACGAGTGTTCTAATCTATGTTAAAGAAATTATTTTAATATTTGATGATTAATTAATTTTCTAAGTTGAATATTATTATACTTTTTGCTAGCACTAAAAATATAAATAATTTAAAATATTTGGATTTAAAAAAAGTTATTATGTACAATTTGAACTTAGTCAATTATTATTTCAATTTTAAATTACTAAATGGTTAGCAATAAACAAGTAACAAGAAATAATATTTTTAATGACTTAAAATATAAGATAACGTGACTTGAGATTTCAAATTTATTTAAAATTTGTTTTCTACGGTATATTATAAATATAGTCTGTTAAAATATATATGAAATCTTTGCACTATTGAAAAAATTTATATTCCAATAGCTCATATCCGGATAGTTTTGAACACCTTTTTTTTTCAGGTATGGCCGTAAGGTTGGAGCAAAAGAAAGGGAGTGTGTGATCTGTTGTGCAACCCGATTGTTTGGATAGACATGGCAAAAGTAGAGGAACACAAGCTGATTTCGTTTTTTTCTATTCTCTCGATCTCTTTTTCTTTGTTGTTTTTGTGGGGTTTTTTTCTTCTTGATTCTATAAGAAAAGATAAGGTGTATGATTATTGACACTGAACTTCATAGTGTCAAGCCAACACAAGGTGTATGATCGTTACAAGAACAAAACCACAGGAAAGGGAAAGATCATTCATAATTCAATATATGGTGCACAGTTAAACATTCAGGATAGAAGCAAATTTCCTTTTGGAAAAATCATTTATAATAGCCAATAGCCAACAGAATATCAATCAATTATTATGTTTTTTTTAATCAGCTCAATCAATTTATTTTTTATGAAGATTTTAATCCAAACTCCAAAGATTTTGATAACAATAGCCAATAGAATGAAATGATCGAACTAACAAATTAGTTAGCCACACAATATTTTCACACTACAATATCTTGTAAATGGCAAGGTTCCAAAATGACTTACATGATTTAACACAAGCCAATCGTTGCAGAGTAGTTCAAACATGATAAGGCAAAACCAAGCTTTGAACATAATTAGCTGACTCCAAGAAAACTATTTTGGAGGACAATCGAAGACCCTCTCCTCCATTACTTCTCACATTACACAGAGTAACAGAACATGTTCCCACTCTGATATGTTTGCGACCAACATGATAGGCTTTACTTTATCATCTCTCCCACTATACAGAACAAGTTCCAACTCTGATTTGTCGCCCATCAGCATGACCTCGCGGTTCCCATACATGGACATCCAAGGAGAAATTTTAAGATGCTCATAACTAACCCTATTCAACAGAGTCCAAGATTTTTTATTTCAAGTTCGGAATTGCCACCACTTTGTAAGTGTCACTCGAATCATCATAGCCGGATTGTAAAATTGGACCGAGAAAGTCGTAGAGTCTGCACGAGTTTTAGCGATCAAACAGAGCAATCCATTACAGACCCCAATGACATGGTACTTCTGCTGCAATGGGTAGACACCACCACCATCATCATCATCAATGGACCAAGCCGGGATTTAAGAACGTGAATAGGATGTTAATGTTACGTGATAATCTTGGAAGGTGCAGTTCCACAAAATAAGGATCAAGGATGAGAGAGTTCCAAGATTTGCAAAAGCATCTGAATCGCAAAAGTAATTTCACCGGAAGCCATGACAGAATTTCCACTATGAGGTCACCTGGGAGAACTGCATCATCATCGTAGCGAGCACGATACATCATCCTCATGAATGCATGCATGCCCCAAATTGTGAATCCCATTACCGAAAAACCTATCGTATACGTGCGTGTACTTAACCCTTATAACCGATTTCTTTTGAAAATTAAAACAAGATTTTCATGATTTGAACGTTAAATCTGATAACATATTTATATATTTAATCTATATTAATTTATAAGACTTGTATATATTCTAATTCAAATTTGAAGTTATGAAATATTCAAATTTATTCTTTTACAAGAATTTATACGAGTATATATAGGAATTTAAAGTATATATAAAAAAAGAATATACGAGTAATTCTTTTAGAATTAATTTTTATCCTCGTCATCCAATTTCTTAAAATCTAATGATATATATATATATATATATATATAAATTTTAGTATGTGTATTATAATAAGTGAAAATTTATTCATATCATATAATGAAATAAAAATATATAAAATGATTAATCAAATTTAATAATTTTTAACAAAACAATATTAAATATATCTAAATATAATAATTGTCAACATAATAATTAAAATTTAACAAATAATTTCAGATAATAATTCTAATTCTTGCTATTCCAGATAATGTTGATGAAAATATATGATAAATTTAAATAGAGAAACAATAGTTTATTATATGATCCTCATGATGCGAGCAAGGATAATGACAAATATAATTTTTCCGCAAAAATAAGAGATGACAGAGACAATATTGTCTAAATAAGATAGAATATAAATAAATTTAAATTAGCTTAGGGATAAAGGAATTTAAATCAATATGCAAATTAAAAGTGATAAGAATAAAAAAAATCAGGATAGTTTACCATAAACTATCAATAAAAAATGATAAACTAGAATGTGTCTGGTCCATTCAACTAGTTAATAATTTTTTGTTTGATAAACATCTTTTCTTTAATAATTTTCAGTCATTTTTTGAAATGCTACTTGAAGTAGATATTTTGTAACGTTAGCAAATAGTTTCTAACTTTTTATATTTTATTTCTTTTAAAATAAATCATGATTTAATTATTTTTTGCTCATTTTATATTTTTCAAATATTTCAACAACTAATTACACTTTTCAATTATTTAAACAACTAATTTTATCAAACACTTATAATTTAATAAATTAGTTTTTCAACTTTAAGCTTTTAATTAGATTTTCAGCTAATTTTACGAAACATATCTTAAAAATCAAGAAAACTGGTCTAGATCTGGTTGACAACGGGTTAAGGAAGTTTTCATATAAAAAAAATATTTTCAATAAAAATACTTAATGCAATGTCATTTTGAATTTATTTATCATTTTTATTATTCTAGATTTAAATTTATTATTGTTAATGAATATTATTGTGTATTATAATATATTTGATTTGATTTCTTGTATGTTAAAAAATTATGAAAAATATGTGTTACTTATAGTTTTTAATGTAATTAATTCATGATATTATGTTTGTCTAGTGTTATTATTATTATTATTGCTGCCTTTATCCATGCCGGACCGGCCTGAGCAAATGTTCTCTATGCCGCGAAAACCTATTCGTTTAAACTATACCACGATCCCACATAAAAATGGTTAAATCCAATTACGAGCCGTCAATCAAAGTACCTAAGAATTAAATTTCGAACACTTTCAAGTTCCATTTGTACTAGCGGTTCATCATTTTTAGGTACAAGATCCATCTTATTTATAAACAATATTAGGGAAAAGAAAAAGAGCTGATGCATGCAGTGATGCCGTACGGATAGACAATTTAACGTTGTACACGCCCTCAAATATGATGCAGCAGAATATTGATATTACAGTATTTATATGGATACGGAAGACAATAAAATTACGCTGAACCAACGCAAGTTATTAACTTTTCAATTCCAAACATTGCTCATGCACCTACAGGTTCAGTGGCTCTTTTCAGCCATGCATTTTCAACTTCATCCAAATATGGCGCTAGAATATCTCTGCATGTGGAGTGATACGAGTTCAGCCAATTTATCTCCTCGGGACATAGAAGGTTCAGGTCAATCAACTTGGTCTGATATGGTGCCTGGACGAGAAACATCAAGCACTTATTAAATACCATAAGAATTAGTATTCTATTGTAAGTGAGCGACAGTTGAATGATTTAAGTAACACTATAATCAAAGAAATTTCTCCAATTTTGTATAGATAGTAATACAACAGCAAAGGTCATAAACTACCAGCCTAAAACAGGTCATAATCAACATTCATGAAATATATGCTGACGCACTAAACTTGACAGTTGACTAAGCACTAATATAAATTTAAAAGGAAAATGAAAATATGTTGCAGAGTTCGAAACATCAAAAGAAATTTTAATAGAACTAAGTATAATAAATTTTTTTGACAGTAACTAAGTGCAATCCATTAGTTAATAATGAGATTTCTATTGCAAACATCTTAAAATAATAGTAATAATAAAACTAATAACAAGTCAACAAAAACTATAAACCTGCTCCAAAGCCACTTTAATTCAGTTGGCTTCTAGACAACTTCGTCAACATGAGTTGAATTAATTGAGTGAAGTGCAAAAGCTTTTTACATATTTCAAAATAAACATCCCATGGAAATAAACTAAAGACAAACTAATAAACATATTAGAACTTACCCAAGTAATGTGTTCAAAAGATAAGTAACCTCTATCACCAAAATTGAAATTTGTACCAGCCTCCTTGACAATAAGCACATTCTCCAATCTTATCCCAAACTCTCCATCCTCATAGTAACCAGGTTCTGAAAAACCAATTTCAATGCATCATTCATAACAATTGCATTCAAGTACAATCGAACATTTGTGGCCTATGAAATGACCAGTAAATAAATTGAAACTGATTCAGACCAATCAAATCAAATACAAAATTAATAATAACAGACAAATAACGTGGTAATCACAATTTCATGGTCTACTAGGATAAAATGATACTAACCATCTGTAACAGTCATGGAAGATTGCAATGGTACATTTCGAGCCTGTGGTCTGAAACTGATTAAGTGAGGTCCTGCATAATTTATATTATATTAATCTTAATTTTTATTTTTGTACTGACTTTGGGAAAAAGGAAAAAACTTGAATATGGAATCAAAATAAGCAATAAAGAAATAGTGATAGTTCCTCAATACCTTCATGAACATTCAAATAGGACCCAATTCCATGACCAGTACCATGTCGATAATCAAGACCATCCTTCCACAATGGAATTCGGGCAAGAATATCAAGAGAATGCCCTAAAAGAAATTGAAAGAAATAAGAAAAAACAGCCAAATTCTTTTATGTGAAACGGAGACTAGCTCAATTATATTCACAGAATTTGACACATAAATTGGTACTATTTTATTTATACCATTTGTCCCATTGGGAAATCTAGCATTTCCAAGAGCAATGTGACCCTTTAGGACCTGCACAAAGTTTAGCAAATCAAGCAAACTTAATATAAAGCCCTTTAGATAATAAGAAATAAAAACAGGGAAGTGGGATGATTACTGAACATGATCGTGTGTTCTAGTCGCTGACTAATAAGCAAGTAGCTTTATTTGTATTTATAAGATAGTATTAAACATTAATAAAGCACTTCCCTTCCCAAAAAAATCTAACATAGGAAAAAGAATAATTTTGAAATTTTATCACTATATCAATCCACTTTCTATCAAGGGAAAGAAACTTTGGATATTAAATGATCGCTAAATTAAAAATTAGTACCCTATTCTGTTTTGGTCCCTACATGAAGAAAAAAATACTATACTTTGTTCCCTACATAAAAAATGTATATAGATTGGTCCTAGTTTGCTGCTATAACAGTGTTAGCCAACTCAGCAGACATCTCACACCATTATAACTTGGTATTTTTCCATCTCAAACAAATAGTGGAAATTTGGTACTTTTACCCTATTTTCTTTCTTTATATTTCCAGCAAACCAAACCATGTGCATATGATTCATAGTATAGTTTTGAAACTAATTAACTTGTAAAAAAAGCAAAGAAAGGCACATACTGCTGTATAACACGCTTTTTCGTGAGTCGAAGGTTTACCAAAATGAACTGTTCGTGTAATATCTGTTGTTCCATCTAGATACTTCAGAGACACCACCAGTTGTCAATATACAGAGGTGGAGATCATGAATGCAAAACATGAAAGCAACATAATTCGTTATAAAAGTCAATGCTTAAAACTGTTAAAAGTTAGACAGACCTGGGCTCCAGAATCAAAAAGATAAATTTTGTCTGGATCAAGTTCAGCACATGTTTCTGCCTTTGGAGAATAATGAATTATAGCTGCATTTGGGCCAACTGAAGAAATAGTGGGGAAACTCAATCCTCTGAAATGCTGAAAACAGGATAAAAACTTAGGATTGAACATAGGCTAGCATACTCTCTTCAACAAACATATACTTTAAGTTTATAGGCCAGAAACAGTTTCCCTCATTTTCATTCATAACATTATGTGCTCAAGAAAATGCAGCCAATTGTTTTTATTTTTGTGATCGGCCAGATGAAGTTGCAAATAAAAAAATGTGATCCCTCCTTAACATCGTGGCCTTCATACATATAGCATACCAAACAGGCCAAAACATTTAAAGTCCACCTTATATGCAGAATCTACAGAAACACTGTAAACAACATCTGGAAAGGTCAGTCACTACCCAAGCCATGCAATGGATGATTAGATTCTAGGGAGGATCATAGAGAATAACAAGTCTATAACAAAATTTTGAAAAGTATCAAGGGCAAGGAAGAGGCACATTTTAAGTTAGAATTCCAGGAACTATACGTAACTGTTCTGATCAATAATGAATCTATTCCGATCAAACAGCACACTAAGGAACAAAATTGTGCATAATTAAGTCTTTTCCTGACAAATTACGATAATTAATTTTAAAACAAAAATACCTACAATACAGGTAATGCCACCTCTGTGGTGTCTAATAACTAAATATTGTGTTCTTAATGAAAGTTTTTTTCTATAAAGAAAAGCTTTAACAACTTTTAATATCAGCCTTTTAGGAAAGCTGAAAACGATTATTCCCCACTGCCTATTTCAGACGCCAAAATCTTTGGAAGCACCACTTTTTTTTCTTGAGCAAAATTTTTTTCTAAGAAAAACTTATCCAAATATATACTTAATTGTTCAGTTAGATCTACCTCTTTTGATGCTCGAAAACCTTCAAGCTGGTCACTTACAGTCACCTCAGTCAATTTCAAAGGCTGCCTGCCAATGTTTGGAAAAAAAAAAACTATTAAGTACACTGTATGATTAAGCTTTTTACTGATGCATAAGGAGCTAATTTCTGTGAAAGATAAGCCTAGACTCAAAATTTTCAGTAATCTTTAAAAACATCATGCTGCTTAACAAAGGTCAAAATAACTCTTATTTCACCTTGACAACATTCTGATAAAGGATATGTTAAAATTTTCAAAAGCTTTATGGAGGGAAGTTTCATCTCACTGTCATGATTTCCCCTTGTTAACAATTAAAACCAACTTGCCAACCTTTTCCCAACTTGCCCAGAGGTAAATTTAATAGGCATGTTAAGATGAGGACAGCTCAAAAATGAGAAGAAACTTACAAATGTTTCTCCTTTTTCACAGAATCCTTCTCCAAAAAGTAACCAGAAGCTCCCAAAATATCCTGCATCTGCACATTGAAGCAATCTTTTGTATCATTATCTTACACCTCAGAAATCAGAACATGTTGCATTTTATGTAGATTAAAATGAAAAATAAAAAGATAAAAATTTAGAGAGAACAGAATGAAAAATATGGCTGTCCTCATCCAAAAAAATAAACATTCTTTGGACATAAGTTCCAAATGCAAACCTTCTTATCCAGCCAGACAAGATATTGCACGACTGCTGCACCATCCCGAATATGTGCCTTTTTTAACCCATCCAATTCCACCGAGTTCTAAAAGTATTGGAGTAATAAAAAAAATAAGCTAAGTTTCAAGTGATGAAAATGGGAAAATATTCAAAAATATATATATATATATATATATATATATATATATATTTTATTAAATTAACTGCATATACCTTTAATGCTTTTGCAAGGGCCAAAGGTGATTGATGCAAGAGAACTGTATCAGGGTTCAACTTTGTATACAGTGCATAACAGCATGAACCTGGATCAGCCCATATGAGGTCATTACTAGTTTCTTCTGCTTGATGTTCACCATTTGCACGCTTAGCAGTTTCATTGGGAATTTTTCTGGCCTCTGTTTCAGCTAAAGCAACCTTCGGAGTAGATACAGAATCAAGCTCATCAGTAGCAAGCAATGTCGCATCAGAGCTTACAGCTGTATACTCTCGAATTTCAATTCCATTCTCCACTAAATGAGCTTGTACCTGGCACAACACACAATTTTCAATGACTTCTGTAGCTCCAAATTTTTCCCTCCCAATATCAGGATAAATAGATCACGAGCCAAAGTAATCCTCTCTGAAAAGATCTTTCTTAATCTTTCAATGTAAATAAAATTTTGATTTAACTTGAGCATGAAACAAATGTTTTGATTGGTTAAGATGTGTAGTATTGAGCCTTTGGAATCCTATCATTCTTTACTAGATTATATAAATAAACAAGGGCAAAAAAATTGTTATATATGTTTTGGGCACCATATACACAATTTAAATTGTCTTTTAATAACTTGGTCTGGAATACATTCATAGCTGATGAAACAGACATTAACATTACTCAAACTGACCTCAACAGAAACCTTTCGTTTGTCCACATAAATGAAAGCAGAATTGGATGTCACAATAGCAAATGCATGAACAACAGGACAGTAGGCCACATCACTTCCACGAATATTATACAACCATGCAACCTGTATTGTAGTCACGTTATTGAAAATAAAGTGAAAAAAATAAAGAAAATTATCTTAAAAATGAACAAGTGCGGCAGAAAGTATCCTCAAACTCAGAAAATTTGTGTCAAGGGAAAAGAAATTAAAAGGAAGAGTTATATAGAGGATGATCTTACTTCATCAAGTGATGTGAAAATTATCCCACGGGCTTGCTCATGTACAAGCTTTTTTCTCAAATCTTTCAACTTATCTGCAACAGAGCGACCAGCAAATTTCAGTGGATGTACAATAACAGCATTAATCTCTGCCTGTGGGCGATTTATCCAAACTTCATCCACCAAATTTTTTGAGGTTGGAACCAGCTTCAGCTGTTTTTCGGTAAAAGCACGCTCCCATCTTTGAGCAGTATCAATTGAAATGCACCAAGGGTCAACCCCAATTGATGCCTCTTTTGGCAAGTTCTGGCAAAAGGAAATTACTCGTTAGTACAGATGTACCACAGTAAAATCACAGATATAGTCTTATCATGAGACATGGATAGAAAATGAATCACTCAGAGTCAGAAGCAATTCAATTCAAGGATGTAGTAAGACAAATCCAGTGTACTATCCTCGTTCATAAGAGTAAGTTTAGGTTTTGGCTTCAAAAACATGGTATTGAAAATTTCTAACAGTATAATTCACATTTTTTATTTTTCTATCTTCTAGAGGGTCCATGTTGTCTTTCTTCCTCTGAAATATTAAAACCATATTTTAAAAAAAATTATAAGCTAAAGTTTTGGCAGTTGTTTTAATATATTCATCAATGATAATATGAAAGAATGCAATTCACAAGCAGGTCACTCACATCGGCCATCCAGATATCTACAGCAGGATCTTCACCGATACGCATAAGCTTCCACTGAGCACTAAGTTCTTGCTCAGCCTGCAAAAAATATCGTCCATCCGTCCACAGCAGTGCTTCATTCTTTGTTATAAGTGCCAAGCCTGAATTCCATTTAACAAAAAATGAAAAAACGAACACAAAAAGACACACCTAGCTGATTTCATCATGTTTGAAATACACAAAGACCACATACGGCATAGCTGTATAGCAAACAACAAGAAACCGCAATTCTTTTTCAAAATTATAGAAACAATACTTACTTCCGCGGGAACCAATCAGTTGAATACTTAATACGCGATATGTTGAATTGAAACAATTGCATGAAAACGCCGAAACAGGAGGCAACTTAAACCCTAAACTGATGGATGCTACAATAATAAAGAAACAAACCAAAACGGAAAATGCATCAAGAAAATATTTGAAGATATTAACAAACCGGCACTTCCAGTGAAGCCGGAAACGAATTCGCGACGCTTGTCTCGTGCGGACACATATTCGCTCTGCAAAGTGAAAATAAATACAAATAGCATCGCAGAAGAGATATCAAGTTAGAAAATAAAGATCGACGGGATTAGAGAAAAGAGCTGAAAATTGAAAGAGAAAAAGTGAAGAAGTTGGATCTAATAATAACATTAGAGGGATGATGCAGAAAGGATGATGTACCTGGTGATAATCTTCAGAAGGAACAACTAAGGCATCAAGCGGTGGAGAGTGAGAAAGCATCAAAGACCTCAACGCAGAAAGTGTGTCTTCCATTTTGTATTGTTCTGTTTTCTCAGTCTCCTTACTCGGTTTTTTTGAGTCACAGCAACTCCGATCGGTTTATATACAGAACGATTATGCTGCATACACAACAGATTCCTGCCATGTGTTAATTAAAGCTCATTTTCTTTTCCAATTTTATTTTACAGTTTTTTCAATTATGTTTTTTATCTTTTATTTTATTCTTATGATTCTTTTTGTCTGGTCTTATATTTTTTAATTTGGATTAATTAGGTTCGTTATCGTTTTTTAATTTGGTCTTATTTAGAACTCATTTGATGTTAAAAGAAAAGAGTTTATAAACATGATAAAAATCATGTAAGTCTAACAAGTAATTAAAAATTTAAAAATAATTAATATTATATCTTTTTTATTATTCATCAGACTTATTTTTACTAATATTTGCCCTTTTTTTTAAACATTAGTTTGTTCCATAGGTTTAATTAAATACACGTTACTTTATGTTGAAACTGCAAAACTGTCTAAGTTTCTGGTTTTAATAATAATAATAAAATGAATAAATTGAAGAGCGGGTTTAAATAAAATTCAACATATGAATAATTGGATGAAATTTTATAAAAGGTTTATAGTGTTTGTATAGTATTTTAATTGATTGATTAAAATTATAAAAAATGATTAGTACAAAATAATTCATAATTATTTAATTGTATTTTAATTATAATATATTTTACTTATTAAAAAATATCTATCTCATATAATGCAAATAGTACTTGAGTACTTTCGAGGAAAAATCAACCGAAATGATCACTTTTGAAAATTAAGAGTGTATTTAATTAGAATTATAAAGGATTTTAAAAGAAAACAATTATTTATTATATTTTTTGAAATATTTAATTAATATTTTTAAATAATAGAAATAAGTTTTGAGGTATTTAATTAAGATTATTTATAATTTAAAAAAAGTATTTTGGTGTTCAAAAATATATAAATTGCAATGGATTTTTTCTTAGGATGATTTTTAATAGATTTCATGAAATTTTTTTTAGTAAAAAATACACATCAAACAATCTCATCCAAATTTTTAAGATTTTATGAAATTTTTTTCTTCTTTTATTTTTTTTCCTGTTAATTAACATATTTTTATTTTTTCATTATACATTATCCTTTGTTTCTTTGTTCAAAATGGTATACATTTATAATTTATTTTACTCTTTTGACCAATAGACAACATGTCCTAAAACATGTGATATGAAATATCTTTCCAATTATTTTAATTTACAATTGGGACATTTTGATTGTTTGTTTATAATATAAATGAATGTGAATATATATAAATATAGAAAATGTATATAGTTTTAATGAACATGAAGAATTTATTTATGTATAAATGGATAAATATATAAATGAGATTTAAAACAATTGACAGACATATTCTTTATAAATATGTTATGAGAAAATAATTTATTATGTAATATGTTTAAGGTTCTTTGTATAGGATTATGAGTTTATTTAAAATGTTATGTGAGAAAAATTCATGGATCATTATTAATAATTTTGAATATTTTTAAAAATCCACATAATCCTTTAAAATCTTAAAAATTAATATCCATTTCAATATTTTGAATTCATATTTTATAAATTCATTAAAATCTAAACTACAAAATTCTAATCATAAAAGTCTTTTAAAAATATTAAAATTCATTATATTCTTACAAAGTCCTTTAAAATTCACAAAATTTTAAAGCCAAAATAATATTTTAAAATCCTAATCCAATACATCCTAATTTTAGTCTCTATTCTATTTTTATAAATAAAATAATAATAATAATAATAATAATATAAAAAATGTTTTTATCTCATAAAAAAATATTTATGCATTATTTTATATTATGATTACATATCACTATTAAATTTTATAATAATTACTAAAAGTTATATTAATAATAATTTAGGCTTAATGTTAGTTTTAATCCATTATATTTTTGCAATTGTTTTACTTTAGTATATTAAGTTTTAAAAGATTCATTTTACTCTTCTATGTTTCTGAAATATATTTTTTTATTTTTTTTTTAATTTTTCGTTAGAAATATTAATATTTTGTCAACTTTTAAATTTTAAAAATAACTAAAATGATATATTTTGAAAAATAAAACATCAAAATAAAACTTTTAAAACTTATATAATTGAGTAAACTCGATGTTAAACTAATAATTTATTATTAGTAAATAATAAAAATTATTTTGTTATGAATCCATAATAGTTATTAAAAAGTTGATCTGACTAGTACTAAATTCAGTTTTATATTGTGGATAAAAAAATGTAATTAGAGAGAGATATCCCCAAAGTTAGTTAATTAGATTTTTTTGACAAAAACTAGTCGGATACTTTATACAATAATATGATAAACAAAAAAAATACACGGCCGTTAAACTTATAAAAAAATATCTTGCTGCATAGCGACTATATTGTCGTATAAATATAAAGGTTCTGTATCATAGATGAAAAATGAAAGACCTCAATGCAAAAAATAGAATCTTCCATTTTCTTTCTCTTGATTTTGTTTTGTTCTGTGTTCTGTGTCTGGCCACTTACATTTTTGAGTCACCACAAGTAACTCTTATCTAGTTTATATATAGAAATAGAATGATTATGCCGTATACACCTCCTATCCAGCCCCACAACAGATTCCTATGGTAATACCCTTTTCTATTTTTTTAATTTTTTTTTTTTACAGTTTTATTAATGTCAGTTTTTTAATATAAAATATTATAAGTATTATAAAAGTATAATATCTGTCCCCAAAAAAGAATATCAGATCTTCAATATGCTCTATTTACTATTATGAATTATTTTAAATATGGTATTTTAACCTATTAAACGTATAAGTAAATATTATTTATATAACTATTTAATTATATAAATTAAAATCATTTATCATATTCTTAATGAATTAAATTAATATAAAAATTATATTTTATTTAACTTAAATTTGAATATATTGTAAAAATGATCTTTTAAATACAATAATATTTAATAGAATTTAAAATAAATTAGGATTTAATTTAAAATTAAAAATAATAGCATACTCATAACAATAATAATTAATTTAATTTAAAAATAATGGAAAATATTATAACTTAAAATAAATTATGATTTGAATTTGAAGGTAATACTTATTTAGCACTATAGCCTAAGGTTAAAAAGCATTTGAAGCGAAATTAAATATTTCTGATGATCTACTATCAGTCGAACTCTGTCAGGGTACTCATAAAGATGTTGACGCTCAGGTCAGTGTTTTATAAAAATAAATAGTGTGTAGAATTAGATAATGTATACCTTTTTTTCTCGTTAAGCTTAATTATAGGATTCTTATTAAGGAAGGGTGGTGTTTTCCCAAGTGATTATGTGTGAAAGGTGGGCATTAACTAAATCCCTTTATTTGCGGGTGTTTGTTGCTATCGATTCATGGTCATGAATTGGTGCCTTGCATGTGTAGTAGCTTTATGTGTCGTTGTTGGTTCTAAAGTCGAATGAATCAACCGCATGAAACAGCTAATGAACTCAGTGTTTCTCGTCAAGTAATTCTCTCGAGGAAGGAGTTATATTTTTTAATACGATTTTCCACTTTACTCCAGAAAGCTTTACAGTAGTTGTGTGATTGATTATAGTTGTTACAAAACTCATAAGTGAAATCTGATAAATGAATTATGATAAAAGGAATACTAGTGAAACTTTCTTTGACAATAATTTTTAATTAGAAAAGAAATCATTAAATGAGAAATGTCACCTATTTTAATTTGTAATTTCTAATAAACTTTTATCAATTATAAGCAGAATGTTAAAAATAATGCATAAGAAAGTGACACCGCAAATGTAAAGAAAAGACTGTAAACAACTAAATTTAAAAGAGGGGCTATAACAACTGAAATGTAAGTAAAGTTTTAAAGAAAATAAATGACTGTAAAAATGATACATAATGGGCTTGATTTATTTTAGCGCCAATAGCTGTTAGGATCTCGAGTGAAGGTATTAGGCTATGATTGGGTTTGATAGCATTTGGTCAACATATTGCCTTTGTTTTTGTTGAAATTATTTGCTTTATTTATTTACGTGAAATTCTTCCTCAATTAAAACTTTCAAACATCATTCTTATTCTATTTACACAACATACTATCAGATATATACTCCTAATACATAACCACCGGCGGTTATTTTCTACACATAACTACCACTCTGCAATTTCTAATACTGAACTGATTTCCAAAACAGTTATTTTCTGCACATAACTGTCATAACTGCCCCCCCTTTCAGTTTCCATCAAAACACCATCATGAGTTCATGACTACTGATAAAAAAAAAACCACTGTCATGACTGGGCGAGCTTCTTGACTGCTACAGTCATATACTTAGCAATTTGCCAACAGGAACAAAAAGCATTCCATGATTTGCCAGCTAAGTGATTGCCTTCCAACTGCAATAAAAAGCACAAAACTTGGAACTTTATTTAACCACCCTTTGAATTTAAATATCATTCACACATAACACATTATAACTGAAAATTCAATAGGTTGGTACTTGGTAATGGAGTGTAATATGGACCACAAATAACATATAGCAAACATGAACTCAAGAATATATTGGAACTTTCTCAAGTCACATTTACAATATTAGGCAAAAGAAAAAGAGCTGATGCAGTGATGCTGAACAGACAGACAATTTAACACCGTACACCCTCAAATATGCAATAGAATATTGATATATGATGCATAGTAATTTGAAGGATTGGCCATCCCAAAGACATCTAAAATCTAGATTACAGTAAATAATAAGGACACGGAAGACACTAAATAAATTACGCTGAACCAACATAAGTTATTAACTTTTCAACTGCAAACACAGAATCCTTCTAGATTTTAATAAGCAATCAAAACCAACTTGCCAACCTTTTCCCAACTTCCACAAAGGTATATTATAATAAGCATGTTAAGGTGAGGACAACTCCAAATTGAGAAGAAACTTACAAATGTTTCTCCTTTTCCACAGAATCCTTCTCCAAAAAGTAACCAGAAGCTCCATAAATATCCTGCATCTGCACATTGAACCAAGCTTTTGTATCATTTTCTTGCACCTCAGAAATCAGAGCATGTTGCATTTTATGTACATTAAAATGAAAAATAAAAATATAAAAATTTAGAGAAAACAGAATGAAAAATATGGCTGTCCTCATCCAAAAAAAATTTATTCTTTAGACATAAGATCCAAATGCAAACCATCTTATCCAGCCAGACAAGATATTGCACGACCGCTGCACCATCCCGTTTTTTAACCCATCCAATTCAACTGAGTTCTAAAAGTATTGGAGTAATAAATAAAAAAAAGCTAAGTTTCAAGTGAATAAAATGGGTGGGAGGGGGGGCGCAATTCAAAGATATAATTTATATATTTAATTAACTGCATACAAGTGATACAACCTTCAAAGCTTTCGCAAGGGCCAGAGGTGATTGCTGCAAGAGAACTTTATCAGGGTTTAACTTTGCATAGAGTGCATAACAGCATTTTTTCGGATCAGCCCATATGAGGTCATTACTATTTTCTTCTGCTTTATGTTCACCATTTACACTCTTATCAGTTTCACTGGGAATTTTTCTGACCTCTGTTTCAGCATCAACCTTGGCATCAGTTGCAAGCAATATCACATCAGAGCTTACAGCTGTATACTCTCGAATTTCAATTCCATTCTCCAACAAATAAGCTTGTACCTGGCATTAAACACAATTTTCTATGAGTTTTATATCTCCAAAATTTCCCCTCACAATATCAGGATAAATAAATCATGAGCCAAAGTAATACTCTCTGAAAATATCTTTCTTAATCTTCCAATGTAAATAAAATTTGATTTAACTTGACCATGGGTGGTTAACATGAGTAGTATTGAGCCTTCTGAAATCCTATCATTCTTTACTAGATTATATGAATAAACAAGGGCAAGCAAAGAATTTTATCATATTTTTGGTACCATATATACATTTAGTAATTTGATATAATCATATAATACACTTCTACAATTAGTCCACCGTTCACAGATATGCAAAATAAATCTGGAACATAGTTGTTACAGTTCGATAAGCCAACAATTCACATCATGTGATGAACTGCAGATGACTGTTAATCATCCAATGATGAATCAGTACAGTATCATACCAACAATACAAATTGCACGATTCAACAATTTGTTATTTTTTCTTGTTTGCTTTTCTTTCACCGATTCTCGTCAAAGAAATTGAACAGTCAGATAAACTAAAACTATTTAATGAAATGAACATGGAGGAGAATTATTGAATTTGAATGCACCCTATTTCATTATTCCACTGCTTTATTTTCAATCTTCTAAAACAAGGGTTTCACATAATCACTCACTTAGTCTGTACAGTCTATTTGGCTGTTCCATTGGTTTGTTTTCATTCTTCTGATGTTGAGACTTCACACACTGAGTTATGACTAATGAGTAACTCTGATTGGCTTACAATTTACATACAAGACCTACATTGTGGCAGTTGCTATTCTAACCCCATTATAGTGCCGGACCTGCATTGTGGTTGTGGCTAGGGGTGCCCTTCCACCCCTCCTTTTTTAAAAATTCACCAATAAAAGTTTTGTTAAACAGAAAATTATAAATAGACTCTTAATAATTTTTTATTTGGATCCGCCACCGAACTCCATAGTATTCTCTTCACATCCCAGCTTTTACAAAAACAAGCAAGAAGACGTTTGTGCCCTCCATTTATTGCTTACACCCCCTTCACGTTCCTACCTCAATGCATGTTTGGTTTGATGTTAGAGGATTGTTTGTGAGTTCACAATTTATTTTACATATTTTTACACGTTTGATTTTATGTTGGAGAAGGATTTAAAATTAATTTTGGATTGAAATAACTTAACATAATTTTTGCCTTAAATCCAAAATTTTGTAATGAATTTTACTTTTAAGTTGATTTTATAATAAAACATCTAACATAAATAACATCACTTCAAAATCAATTTCATTCAAAATCAATTTTGTGATAAGATAAACACGATTCCATTATATTAAAATACACAACAAAATTATGTACTTCATTACGTGAAACTCATATCTCTTTTACTCTACTTTAATTGAAAAATTTATCTCATCTTTATCTCTCTCCTCTAAACCAAAGACACTCTAAGAATGATACCCAAGGGCATAGATGATCATGACCTCCTAATTGTAAGGGTGAAAATAGGTCAGGTCAGGCCAGGTTTTGGCAGGCCTGAGCCTGATCCGCATCATTATCACAAAACCTAAGACTTACTTGTTACATGTTAAAAATAATTTATTAAGGCCTGAGTCTGACCTGTATAAAGGTCTAGCCTGAAAGCTGGTATACAAAGTCCTGATTAAATAAAAATAAATAATTAAAAGTAAAAAATAACATAATAAACGCACATACTTCCCTTTTAATTTGTGCGTGAAAAAAAAACAAGTTAAAATTAATTATAATACTTTTAAGTATTCAACAAAATATTATAAATAAAATAAGCAAGCTAAATAAAATACCATAAATTTCATTCAATAATCTAGTCTTAATGTCAAATAATAAATAAGAACCAAGGCAAGTTAAATACAATGACGAATAAAATTTTTAATTCCCAAGCCATCTCCCAAACATGAAGAAACATTTTTTTAGGAAATTTAATTTTACAAACACTTTAAATCAATTTAGGAAACTTAAAGAAATAATTTTTAAACAGAAAATGTCTCAACATCTTATTTATATTTCTAAATAAGTAATAATCATTTTATGAGATTTTCAAGGTAATATTTTTTGAAATGATTGATCATTCACCTTTATAATAAGGAAAAATATTTTTAGAAAAATAAATATATTGTTCTTAAGTTTTAATATATATATATATATATATATATATATATATATATATATTAAATGGGTTATAAGCCTAACATGTTTTTTTTAAGCTTGAGCCTGATATTTTTATTTAAACAGACTTTTCAAAAAGTCTTAGCATGACTTCTATAATAAACAATTTAGGTCAGACCAAACCTTAAATAAGTCAGGTCAAAGATTTTTGATAGACGACTTGACTTATTTTCCTCTCTAGTCTAAACAACATATTTACGGTTGTACAAGAAGTTATGGGATCTAGGTGCACTTATCAAGAGCCAAGGCAGAGGAGGAGGACCATGAGCCACATATACGGTTGATTGTTGTACAAACTTGTTTTGTACTTTTAGGAATTTAGTATTTTATGTTGGATATGTGGACCTTTTTTATGTATACACTTTGTATCTAATATTTCATGTTGTATGTAAAAACTTTTGATGAAATTTAAAAAACACAAAATTATAAAGATTAAAAAAAAATTACAAAATTAAAATTGAAAAATACAAAGTTATAGGAAAAAAAGATATAATTAAGTCAATAAACAGCTATACACAAATAATAACAACTTATATTCGTTAACCAAATAGTTTAAGATTCAAATCCTAATTATTAATTAGATATGAAATAAATTGTGTTGAAAAAAAAAATTATGTGTGCTTAAAGTCTAATATATATATAAAAGTTGAATAACAAATTTATACTAGGAGTGTGTAAACAAAATCAAAGCTGAGAAATTCTTTTTTTTTATCCAATCAACAAATTATGTCGCAATCACGAGTTCAAAAAAAAAAAAAAAAAAAGTAACGAAAACACGAAGATACAAAAATTCACAATTAGTATTTGACGAAAATTTATCAACATCTACACCTTCCGGAAACAATGCAGGACCGCCAACATGGGAATCCCCAAACCCAACAGAATCAATCAATAGTGTAACAGAGCTTCCATTCCTCATCACAATGCAATGGTAAAATGCCAGAACCAATTTTGACGAAAAAGAACGGTAAAAAATACAGATGATCAACAAGAATAGAATGAAATGAAGAAAACACCATTCATGACTGGGCAAGCTTCTTGACTACAATAGCCATATACTTGCCCTGATGCTCTGCAAGAGCCATCTCTGTTTCACTTGGCTCTCTTGTGCCGTCACCAGCAAACACTCCTGCACCATATGGAGTACCACCTCTAATGTCATCCATCTTGAACATTCCGGGTCCAAATGTATATCCGACAGGAACAAAAAGCATTCCATGATGTACCAGCTGAGTGATTGCCGTCCAACTGCAATAAAAACCACAAAACTAAGTACGTTTTCGATATTGGTTTCCAAGCAGTATTGTCTAAGAGACCGTTCCAATTTCCATCATCAAGTGTAATATAAACTAAATAAGTCTTTGTTTCTGGACTGCAGACATGCACTTCTATAAATTACACATTTAATTTTTGCTTATTTGCTTCTCTGATATACATTATAGTTACTTTATCAACATAAAAGAACACCCCTCCAAAGGAGCGAAGACTCTGTCCTCGTACTCTATGGAAAGCTTACAAAAAAAATGTGGTTATCCCTTAACAAGCTCACTAGCTCAGCATATTATACCCTGAACTTTATATAACCATCTCTATATATAATCGAAGACATTGTAACTTAAAATTCACAAGGTTGATAATCTAGATGCTATATGTATCATAAACTCGAGAATACATTGGAACTTTCTTTTTCTTAAATCACACAATTCATCAATTAAAGCAAGTGAAGCCAGAGATAACAGTCTGAAACACCCGAAGAAAGCTCTCCATAAATTAAGACCAAAAATAATCAAATGCATAAAACTTACATAGCTAATTGTATTATGGCCCAGTAAGTAATTTGCTATGGCGTTTGCAAATGCTTCATTCATCTTGGAAATCAACATCCCAGGCAATCATATTAAGCAATAGCAACACACATTAACACGCTTTCTCCCTCTTCAGTAAATAAAAACAACGACGCAGTATTTATTAACAATCAAATCAATGTCTGGGACATCAATTAAGTGCATGTGCTTCAAAATGCATTGCACGAATTCCAAGTTAAATCTAATGAGATTCTAAATCAATGCAGAGAAAGAGATTCTACTAAGACATGCGTACACACAATCTGTCAAATAAAGAACAATGCATGCCACCAATTAAAGTCCAAATTCAACTGACATTCACAATCCATAGAATCTAACAAGAAAGAAAAAAAGAAAAAGAAATCTTACGCAGTAGTTTCTTGGCCTCCTCCTTGAGTTCCAGTGCTAACAAAGAACCCAGCGGGTTTCCCCGCAAGCTTCTGCTCCTTCCACAAATGCCCCGTCGAGTCAAAGAAAGCCTTCATTTGCGCCGCCATCGACCCGTACCTCGTCGGAAACCCGAACAAGACCCCATCGGCGGCCGTTAACTCCGCCGACGAAATCTCCGGTATGGCGTCGTCCTTGGGCGGCGCCCTCATCTGATTCAGCACCTCAATCGGCAATGTCTCCGGAACCCTATACAGAACCCCTTCCACACCCTCCACACCGTCCACGCCTTTCTTCAACCTCTTCGCCAGCCCCTCCACGTGTCCGTACATCGAATAGAACACGATGAAGACCTTCAATTTCGCGCCGCCAGGAAGCGAAGACGACGACGACGACGCTGCTTCACGCGCTGCTTGCGCTGGGGCGTCGGGTTCGCGCGCGTGGGCGTTGTCCGGAGGCGAGATCGGCGGCGGCGTGGGAGCGGGAGCATCGTCGGCGGCCGGCGGGGGCTTCTTCTTGCTGGGAACGCAGCCGCCTCCTTTCCCCATCAAGGGCAAATCGGGAATGAGGAATGAGAATTTTGGGAACAGAAAGAGAGATGGAAAGGGAATGGAAGCATCCAAGTTCAGAATTTCAGAGGTGAGACTGAGAGAGAGAAAGAGTTCATACTTTGTTTTGAGTATCTTCGAATGATTGCTGATGTCACTCCTCGCTTCGTTCAAATACAAAAAGGGATCGACACGTCCCGACTCCCTCCAACCTAATCAAAACGACGACGTCGCTCCACCCGCTGCCTGCGTACCACAATGCCTTCGTTTCTTGCATCGCCCACTCATACCATACGATGATACGACAAATCGCTTAACTTTATTTCTTTCCTTTTAAATTTAGTTCCCATGTGAAGTGATGACATATTATTGAAAGATTGGAAAATCTAAATTTGGTATTTGATATAAAAAGTGTACAAATTAATCTTCTTTGTGATATTATTTTTTATTAAATTGTAATGTTTAAGATTAATTTGATAATAAATTATATTTTTTTAACAATTTGTCTGATATTAAGTTATAAAATCTAGAGATTAACTTATCATTAAATTATTCACAGAATTAATGTCACAATTTTTATGTATTCAAATATTAAATTTTTTATGGATCAATTGATTGTTGACTCATACCTTTAGATGATTCATAAGAAATTAATAATAGTATGAGAAAGTTTATAATAAATGAGCTGGATACACTTGACATAAAGATGTAGGGTAGGGTTGGTTTGGTTGGTTAAAGAGAAAAGGAAAAGGAAAAGGAAAATAAACGAGTTCTCTTGTGTTGTGTGAGGCGATGCGTTGAGTTGTGTTTGAGTTGTTTTAATTAATACTAAATGGTTATTATGGACCGCAGGAGAATGGCAATTGTAACTTCTAGAAGCAATTGACGAATTTGAATGCCCACAAATCCTCCACTGAAGACAGTTTTGATTTTTGAGAAATTCGCGTTAGATATGTTGAGATTTTTGTGTTTATACGTATGCTTCATTTACTATGCACCAACTTTTTCAATAACGTGTTGTTTTCACAATAGTATAGTATAATACACTTGTAATTTTTTTTATTATTAGCTTTTAATCTAATCAACCTAGTTATATTAAACCTCTCTCTCGCAGTAGTCGAGTTAGGTAGTATTTATTTTAGTTTTAGTTAAATGTGTTGTTGATACAAGATGTTGATGTTGAAATAGATTAAGTTCCTTCTTAATCACAATAGTTGAATAATGGAATGTTCTTTTAAGATATGCTTCTAGTACACTCTCGCGACTTCACACAAATTTTTAAGCGGTTATTCAACTCATCTCTTCTGTTTGCTTTTTTAGGCATCCAACTTTTCACCTGGTGGATCAAATTCGACCGTTGGCTACATCTTGTCAGCAAGTTTCTAAACATCACATTTGGAAGGAGACAAATTAGTGCAGTAATACACTTGAAAAACATATATTGAGTTTAGAAAAAAGTGATACGGTTTTTAATTTTGTGTCCAATTTCATAAGCCTTTTCTTTTTAGGTTGATTTTGCCATTATACCTTTTTCCTTCGAGGGATGTAGTTGTTTTTTTTTTCTTGTTGTTGCGCTTTGTGCTATTATTTTATAGACATTTTTTTTTAAGTTCAAGACTTGATCCCATTCTTTCATGTTTTGGGTTCATAATCGTTTGACATTTTATTTCTAATAGTTTTAGGTTTTTAGTAAGTCAAATGGCAAGTGATAATATTAGACATTAATAACGAAATTAAATATTTTTTACAGTAATACCTTAATTTTTTTTTACAATTATAAGAATTTTTATAAATAAAATATAAGTTTGTAATAAAAGTAGTTGTTAAAATAAAAATAACATTTATAATTAATATAAAATGAATAATACAAATTAAATAAAAGTGTAAAAATATTTTTATATTTTCATTTAATTTAAATCTTTTAAAATAAAAATCTTAACATTAATACAAAAATTATTAAATAAAATCACATAAGTCAAAATTAAATATACCAAATACCTTAATAGTATTAAATCAAACCATATAAAAATTTAAAAATATATTAAATCAAACAATATTATTAATTATAGAAAATATTAAATTAAATCATATAAAAAATATACAAAATATAAAATCAAAAAAAAATTAAAACATATATTAATTTGTAAATTTTGATATTAAAAAATAATTTTTTTAATAAAATTTACTAAACAAACAATTAAAAAAGAATAAAACAAAAGTTTTAAAAAAATTCCAAACAGAATCTTCAACAAAACAAAAAAAATTAAAGTAATACAACAGTACACAATTTAGGAAAAAAAAAAGAATTGTATTTGTATGTATGACTTAAAAAAAAAATACACATACAACTTTAAAGTTTTATGCTATAAAAAAGTATTACAAAAATGAAATTAAAATTGTAATTTGAAAAAAAAAATACATGGAATTCGTAAAAAAAATTAAGACTTCAGTTTTAAAAAAATAGAAGTCAGTTATGATTTCAATTAAAGAATTTGTAACATGTATTACGACTTATATTCTTCTTTTTGATAAATAATTTTAAAAAAAATTCAAAACGAGAATAACTGAATAAAAATGCTCGTAAATAGTAAATCGGCATAAGCTAGAAGGTAATACACCAAGACTTCACCTAATCTATCCCTTTGTGTGCTATGAGTTGAGTGAAATAGTTTCATCATTCAAAATATTTTAAATATACGTATCTATAAGCACATGTAATATGATGATAAATACATTCTTAAAAAAAAAACAATGATGATAAACACATGTAAGACTCACAAAGGTCACAATGTATACAAGACCCACAATTGTTTTTTTCGGGAAGGTCAGCCAACAAAACTTATTTTCTCTGGCAGGGCCTGGTAGGCTGCTACCCATTTTAGGTCTCTCAAGGCCCAAATAAGAAATAACAACAGAGCTAATATAGTCATTCAGTATAAATATAAATATCAGACAGGAAAAAAAATTGTTGGCATATATATTTATACCCCCAACCAGCACTTAAATATAATAATAATCAGTTATGGCGAAAAATATAAACATTATAGAAAACCGTATTCAATTTCTTGTGAATAATTTTCATAAAGTAATTTATCTACTTTGTGGATAAAGAAAAATTAAACTATATCCTTTTTAAGGAAAGAAAAGGGATGATAAAATAAATTAAGTTCTTCAGGTTTATCTATGTAATTTATTAAAATGAACTGGGTTAAATTATATGATTTAACTGTTCATTTCGTATAATTCAACTAGCATAATCCACTAACTTGTCAGGTTAAGGATTGAGTTGGTTTGACTTGATTAGTTGGATTGAGTTTGTTTTTGTTGGATTTTTTAATGATTATTTGGTTAAATATTATTTTGTTGGGCGCGATCTTTTGCGCGCGCGGTCACATATATATATATATAGTTTTATTGCTTTGCATGACATTATTTTTAAAAAGCATTTATATATGTCAAGAAAATAGAATAAAATAGAGCAACTTATGAGTCACCATTTATATATATAATTTTGATCTATCTATCCAATCTTACCTGCAACATGTTAGACATTAAATTGGGTTGATGTTTTCAAGTCAATCTCAAAATGAGTCCAACTTGATCTAATCTATTTTTTACGGGTTGAATGCAGGTTATGCGCCTTAGATTGCTTTAAAAGATAAAATAACAAATGCTATTCGTTGATGAGAAAATAAAAAAAAAATGGTTGATATTATGTGTTCATGCATAATATATATATATATTGATTGTTGATCAATTTTCTTATTGGGTTGCTTGCTTTATTTATACTCACTTTAGATTATATAGATTAAAAAGAAAAGTTGTTATAACTATAAAAACCCAAAGAGTAATTAAATATTTTTATTTAATATATTTACAAAGTGTATTTTATAGTAAAAAAAAGGTTTTTTATAAATCTTTCGTGAGAAACTAATTTTAAATATATCATATGTTTTGGGAAGAAAAATGATATGAAAGTAAACATAAAATTTTTGCTGCACATAAATGGTATAACAAGTTTTTTTTTTATACATTAATGTAAAATATTTATCTGATTTATTAATGATTAATCTTTATTAAAAAATATGATTGAATCATTTTTAGAAAAATCTCTTTTTGCAAATACATTTTTTTCACCCACAAATGTTCTTGTTTAAGGAGACCGATGGAATCCATTCCAACAACGTATTTATAACGGTACACATTGCATCCATTTTCTATTTTATTTTTAAGGCGGGATGCGTTGTGCATTTCGTGTGCCAAAGCTTCCTATCACAAAGCAACTCTGTTTATAGAGACTAATTAAGAAAACCACTGCTACGTACAGATCTTTGTGATTAAACAAGATGTGAACAATAAACCCGAGCAGGCATATATGAACTTCCTTCACATTGATTTTACCTCCATTGTCAACCGACAACGCTGATAGTCATGAACCATGCGATTGCACTTGCACCCCACCAGCCACCATTATGGATAACCCTCGTGGAATTACCCCCCTCAATTCATCCCCCCCCCCCCCCCCCCCAACTTGTACACGTGCTCTTCCTTCGTGCCTTTACTAGAGACCTACTTAAAAGTGCGGTCATTGCTACATTTATAACAAATGCAGATGTCACCACCCCCTTGTCAGCTCCCCAAAGCTTCTCAATGTTTTCACAGATATATAAAAGGAATTACTACGTTAACATTTTTTGGGGCCACATTAGTAATTTACTTCCATTGTTGGATCTATGTTTTTGCTAAATGCACCCCAAAAAATGAAGTTAATTAGCATAATACAATCAGTGGTGTACTGGGTTTGTGTAATAATCTTGTTATATAAATTTTATCCATTTGGACCTAAGTTACTTAATCCTAAACCATAATTGAATATGCAAACCAAATGTATCTAATCCAATAAATATATATTCATTATAATTTCCAAATTCATAATTAATGAATCACATATCTTAAAGATTTCTAAGGATCGATTTTAGCATCAATTTTTATCGTCGCCAAAATTATTTGATGTTTTTTTTTTTTTTTGTGTGTGTGTGTGGGTTGATTTACATAATTTAGAAACATTGTCTTTGGGCCCGAATTCACCCACTTGCATATTTTTGGTACGACAATATCATAAAGCCGGGACCTTATCCTACGTTGTCTGATCTCCTATATATTAGTTATTACCCTATCTGTTTCAAAGTCTTACCTTCACGTATTTCCTTAAAAAGTCTGCATATATAGAATATATGTCCACATGCATGTGTTCCGCATTGCAGTAAACAGAGGAAAAGTCTTACATGACTTGCTCTGATACTGTGGCGTAGGTAGGTTCTTAGTTTTCTTTTTTTTTTTTTGGGGGGGGGGGGTTGCTAGTCAAAGAAGGAAGTTAAAGAGTTTTTATTTTGCTAATTGCATGCATGTGATCCTTATTTATGATTTCTTAACCATAAAAAACTTTTGATGAAGCTCATGAAGGATATAAAAATTATACTTGCATCGTCATGTCGTCACTGATCCCGATTTAATTTTATACCAGTTAGCCAGTCCAAATTTACCTCTAAATTAAAGTTCATATGGAAGTCAATTAAGCACACTATATATGTAGTTCATTCACATAGAACTAGAACCGTTTAATATATTGCTTCAATTCAAGGCTTCAAGCTAGTAACACCGGGTCACTGGCAAAGGGAGAAGAAAAGGAAAAAAAATTACAAATTCAATCATCTCTACCAACAAAATTAATATTCTAACTAATATTAACCGACGCTGGGTCGCTGGCCCACATACTATATATCCAAGAACCCTAGCCACAACAAAACAAAAGAGCCTTAACGTGAGCACAAGGACCACGAAACATTGTGATGCATCACGCAAAGCTAAAATAAAATAGTACAAGAAAGAACGGGTGAGAAGTTTTGTTTAGTTGTCTGAGAAGTCTTTGTTTAGTTGTCTTGGGATCAAAGGACACCTGAGAAATCAATCTAAGTATTGATCTTCTTTAGCCCCGAGATTCCATATCTGTTGGATGGACAATCGGCTATTTTTTGTGCCCAACAGATGTCCCATATATAGCATTATATTTTAATTAATTCTTTAGTTTTTGGACTAGTTTTAAATTGCAATCCACAATGACAATTACAATAAAATATATTTTGACATTTCACAATCACATAACACAATCACAATTATGGTCACATTAATTTTCTCATATTTGAATGCAATGTAAAGATTTTTTGGTTTATTAGGATGATGATAACAATTTAAAACCATGGTTATCATGAAAACATTGTGATTAGATAACAACAACATCAGTGGCAACCATGTGCTTAGCCCAGTGGTAGTTTACAGAATGAAATTAAAGACAGCCAGCTTGGAATCCCTTAAAGAGTGTGAAATCAATTGGAATCGAAGGACGAAGAAACGCCACATCCCCACTAGTCCACCTGCCACGTTTCGTACGTTTGCTCCTTCTTTAGTCGCAATTAATTAAGGGACTTATTAAAAAAGTTAAATAATCAAGTGATAGCTAGCTAGAATCTTTGATTATTATATATACAACTCTCTCGAAGATACTGACTTAGCTGAGTGGATATATCTTGCTTTTAAGTATAGGGAATAAACCAACCTTTATGTTCCTTTATGTTTGCATGTGTGTGTTTCATAGTTAAATGTGAAGCTTTCTTTGGAAAGCGACTTGCTAGGGCTTTGCCTTCCAATTGAAAGCCCGGCCCTTAATTTCTTTTCCTTTCTTTTTTTTCTAGTATTTGACTATACTACCTTACCTTTGCATCTTTCACCAACGGGGGTGGGTTTAGTTCATTGCGATTTGCGAGTTACTTTCTCTAACACAAAGGCACGCGCTGACATAAACATTTGTTTGGTCGTGAACCAATGACACTGCTTAGGTTCATGCGTTAAGGGGTGATTGGCTCTGTTGCGTGTCACTGTGTGAGCCACGGTCCATTAATTAATCTTGAAGTTAGAGCTCGATTAACCGACGTCACAAGTAACCAAAAACTAGATAATGGCCCAAATTATGGCGCAATTCAGGGGTTGTTGAAAACTAGGTCTATAGCTAAAAAACTTTTAATAAAAAAATGATAGAAGGAAACTCGTTCAATTGCACAAACCATGCCTGGAGTAAAAAAAAGATACCTACTGACATAAAATTAAGCACGTATTTAGAGGCTAAAACGTGAAATGGATTAGTCTGGAAGGAGGGAAACATGGAAGTCTACTGTGTGTGGCGCATACAACACAAACAAAATTGACCGCGTGGATGATGACATTGTTCACATGCATATATCCTTGTCATAAAATATCATTATTCATGTGTGTGCATGATGGGGAGGCATAAAGAGGACCAAAAGGTTCCATATATATGTGACTATGTGTTTGATAACACGTTGAAATTAAATGAGAACGTATTAATTAATTACGGCTTGAGAGTTGGGAGGTTCCTGATGATTATAAATATAATATACTACTATCTATTACAAGCGAGCATGGTGATTGAAGGACCAAATGACGAGTTTTTTTTTTTGCCTCAATAGTATTAATTTCTATAAGAATTGTGATGTGTATTGATCACTCAAAGGGTGGTATAGACTAAGTGTTAATAAAATGTTACGCGTACGTAAAAATTGTTACAAATGGGTCATATGTTTGAGGTTTATCTAGGATATCTGATTTGTCCATGCAATGTGCATGCTAAAACAAAAAAAATTCATTAAAGCGGGACCACTATAATACTGAATCATGTTTCTTTACGAAAAGAAAGAGGTGGGAAATTAAACAGATGGGGACTAACTCGTTATTATTAGATTTAGTTTGTTCAGATCCGGGGTGCATCCAAATATGCTTTAATTTAAGTGAGTCTAAGCATATATGATATTCCATAATCAAGGGAATGCACTTTGATTAGCCAGGGTGTGTGACTGAAAATCTTGATTAGGATACCACATCACCAAACTAATTGAAAGTTGGAAGATGGGAAACAAGGGTTGTAGGTGTCGGGATAAACATGACACCCACTCGTTTAAGCCCTTTTTTATTTTAAGTTGATTGAGTAGTTTAGTTAAAGTCAAAATAATTAGACTGACAAAACAACTCAAAAGCATAACCAAGGGAATCCCGTCCGTGCCACGCGCATATTCTTTGGCATATATTATCCATATTCTTTAATTAAACAAATGCCAAATTAATTAATCACAAAATCAACTTGATCTGCCTTGAAGAATATAATATATATAATAACTTAGGATCGAATCTCTCTGTCTCTCTCTCTTTGTTTCCTTTTTTCACTGCTGACCATGCTCTATGCACCTTCATCCTTATCCTTAATTACCACCTTTATATCTTTACTTTAAATCCAGTTAGAAACTCTAGTAAACTTGACGAAGCATCCTTCCTGCTTTGCAATCTCACCTTATCTTATTTTACTCAAAACAAATATGTCTATTGTACCCACCATTACAATAATCCCAACTTTCCCCCTCACAAATGGAAAAATGACAAAACACATCCGCTACACTCACTTTTGGCGTGAAAACGATGTGAGCTAGCTTAAGGATATAATATTAATAATGTAAAAAATTAAACATACATTCCAATCAGTGCTCCATGGCTCCTGACACTGTTGACGAATTGCTCATACACTTTCTAGCTTTCAGGACATGGTTCATTGAATCCACCCTAGTTAATGAGGTGGTTTATTTTTTCGCCAGGTTTTGACAAGGAGCATCTGTCTTTCCTTTGTATAGTAGAGACACTTTCACCATATTAAGTAATTTTTTTCTTGTAAGTTGTAACTACTCTCTACATGCTACAATGCTAGCAGTAAAATCTATCAGACTCACATATCACCAGGGACAGAAATAGTCGCAAAAAAATGTAAATTTGGTATGACTGTTGAGTGTGGGCGTTGTCAAGTGTGGCGGCTACATCTTGTGTAGGGGAATAACGAATCGGAGGATGAGACAGTGACTGGCCAGGCAAGAAGAGGAATGGACAGTGACCAAAAGAAAATAAGAAAATATTAACTAGTTATTGATTAAAATATTAAAAAATAATTTTTTTATTAAAATACATAAAATTAGATTATTAATTACTTGTTTTAATTTTTTTTATAATTTTTATAATAAATATTTTGTAAAATAATTATTAATTAATGATCTAAATATACTAATTATCAAAATCTTATTGTATAAAGGTCTTATTAACTATTATTTTAAGAAAATCAGTTACAAATTAAAAAAAAGTTTTTAATATGTAAATTATAAAAGAACACAAAAATAAATCATGTGAAATATAATTTTGTATCTAAAATTTTCTATTCTTAATTCTTTAATTATAGTAATAGTACTTAGATACTTGTTAATATTGACCTAATATTAATAACTGTGTGCTGTCACAGAATTGAGTTGAATAGAGAGCTTAGACGTGGAGTTGAATGGAGTGTGTGGTCCCTCAAAAGTCCTCAAGGGGTGGCGACACGCGGTGATGTTCTTGAGTTGCCCCCATGTGCGTCTCTTTGGCATGTATCGTCCTAACTCTCTCCCCGTGCCTCTGCCTCTGCCTCTGCTTCTACTTTGTGTACGACTCGACTCCAGCTTCGAACGAATTATCGGCTCACAACTCAGCTCTCTCCTCTCTCTTTTTTTTCTCTTTCATCATCACGACACCACGAGGCAATTTCTTTTTAATTTGATCCTTTATTATGGCTGGAATTTCTTTGAATTCTGATATTTATACGCCTGTTTCTCACGTGTTCTGTTTTTTTTTCCCAAGTGATTATGAGTATTTTTTAACCTACTTAATTGTTAGAGATTAATTTTGCTCTTAATGTGTGACTATGGTTGGTTTAAAGAAATGAAAATTGAACACAATTTTTTTTATTAAAATATAGATGTAATTTTTTTAATTAGATTTAAATATATCATTAAATTTGAATTAAATCAAACTAATTTTGTATTATGTGATTTAGTTTGAAGATTTCTTTTTAATCTATTTATGATAATTTAAAATATATAAATTAAACACTCAAAAAAGTTATTTTTTACTATTTTGAAAATGATTTTTGTTTTTTAATTAAATTTTGTTTAACATATTTTAATTATAAATTATTATTTTTAATTTTATTTAATATTTTTATAAAAAATATTATCAACTTTTTTCAACATAATAGTAATTGATACTTGACATTTAATACTATTTTTTTAAGAATATTGACACTTATTTTTAAAATATAAAAATAAAATATAAATCTTAGTTATAAAACAAAAAAATAATAATAATTTACTTAATACTTATTATTTATTATTATAAAAAATCACATTTTACAAATTTATTATAGAAAGAAGTACACTCTAAGTCACATGCTATAACTATTATAAATTTAAAATAGCATACTAACTACATAATACTCAGTATTCATTGAATAAAATTAATATAATTAAAATATATGATTTGATTCAATTTTTATAACAAGTTCTAAAAATTAAATCAAATCGTAAAAAATATGTAGTTTTTGATTTTTTTTTTGTTTTTACCGTTTTCATTTTTAAATTAATTTGATGATTTACAAATGGTTTGGTTCAATTTTAAATATCCCTAAATATTTGTACTATGTAGTTTTAATGTTATTAATGCTGTATTTTTATATTTTATCTTATTTGTTTATGTTTTTATTTCTTTCTCTTCTATCATATTATAAGGTTAAATCAATGAATATACAATTTGTTTTTTATGAACATTTCTATTCTTTCATTCTGATTTAACATACTAAGACAAGTTACTTGCTACTTATGATAACCATCCAAAACATATATAAAGCTTGCCACGCTTCACATAGACAACATTCAATCTTACAAATAGAAGAGATTCGTATAATAGTGGATAAATTTTACCTATTTTAGTGATCTTCTTCTTTAACAAATGAGTATTAATCTTCGGTTGTTTTTAGTATATGTAAATTCCATTACCTTACTTTGGATAAATTACTTGATGATAATATGTTATTCTATTATTATTGAAATAGGCACTACTTTTAAAATGATACAAGAATGCATCTATTTTTACTAAAATTTCCAAAAATAACAAATCAAGTTTCGTACGATATTATTACTCACTTACTGATTTAAGAAAGAAGATAAAATTTATTTGTTCGGTAGAACGAATTGCGGCATGTAAGATTGTTCAAATTTCGTACACGTAGATTTCTTATTACTTTACATTTTCCCTCGTTGAGCCATAACACGACATAATTCGTACAAGTAGATTTTACACTACTTATCATTAATAATAATTAATCAAAGATGAAAATAATGATTAATATATACTAGTAGCTTGTTGCTTAAAAAAAGAAATAATGATACTAGTAGCCCGTTAAAAAATGACACGATAGGAGGCCATGCAATTTGGTACACCATGGAAAGGGTCTCCAATGAATGGTGAGAATAGAGTGATTGTACCATAGTGATAAAAGAAAAAGGTCTGGAACTACAACAACTCCTGTCTCCCTAGCTAGGAAACCCTGAAAGATAAGCTAGTTTTGATCATTGCATTTATATGATATGAGAGGAAAGGCGGTGTTCATGGATGGCATGGCAAGGGAGAAAAGAAAGAAAATATCAGGGAACTTTTTCTTCTTCTTTTTCCTTCTTTTTTCTGGGCAATTCATTCATTGATCCCACCGTCTATACTTTTTAAGTTTTTATACTACTAGTTCATCAATGGCGACATGTTAGGATTAGAGAAACCTTTTTGAAGGATTGCAAAGGGGACAAGCTTTATTTCTTGTCCAGCAATGAATCTGAATATTCTCCTAAACGTTGACTAGATTGTTGCCACGTAGCGCGCTCCTCCAATTTTGTACAGGCCAGGGCTACGGAAAAAATTAGGAAAAGCAAAGAAAAATAAAAGGTAAGGAAAGTCAGAAATCTAAAGTGGTGATGGGTGACACGGAGAGCAGTCAGAGCACGGTCCAAGTTGTTTGTGCTGTTGCGCTACAGTCAAATAAACCTAACGCTAAGGTTTTTTTTTCTTTTTTTCCCAGTTACGATAATGAATAGTTTCTTTTTATATTTTAATCTTTAGATTAACTTGTGAGAGTATTTTAGATCGTGGATATAAGTTTAGTTTCATCCTAAAAATTAAAATTAACTTAGTACTGAAAATTGTCCTAGTTATATATATATATATATATATATATATTATTCCTAGTTAATGTGAAATTTTAACTTTTTTCAATGCATTTGTTCATGTTTAATATTTTTCAATTTAATACATAAATAACATAGTAGATAATCCTTTAATGTATATAAGATATGTTTTTATATTATTTTAGATATGAGTTTGAGTTTAATTTAGTCTTTATTGGATAAGTAATTCTGCCAATTTTATCATGTTACTATTTTTAGTCAATACATGTATGATTTGGGTTTTTCCAATACACTTATTTACTATCAACATTTTTGAGTTTGATGTGTGTATTATATAATGGGTGACTCTTTGTATTGGATTTATGATAGTTTTTATCATCTTAAAAATGTGAGTTTAAATCTAAGTGAATCAAAAAATTAATCAATTGAATTAATGTTGTCTTCCCACATATATATATATATATATATATATATATATATATATTATTTTGACTTTATTTTAATTAATATAAGACTTAATTTTTTTTAATACACCCTTCATGCGTACTTTTAAACTTGACATGTAAATAATATAATAGGCATCCGTTTCTAACATATATAGGTTAAAATATGATACCATCTTGGTAAAAAAAATGTTAACGACTTTTTTTCTGAGATTATTTTTATGAATGATTAAAATTTATTAGAAATCATCATTTTTTTATATCTTTTACTTTTCATTTAGTGATTTTTTTTATCCCACTTTATATTAAATAAAATATCTATCAAAATTAATAATTTTTAATAAATTCTAATCAATTATAGAAACACGTATAAATCATGATTAGTTTTAATAAATTATAATCAATTAGAGACATGTATATATTATGTTAGAGTGTTGCTAACATTTCTAGTACTTCCTATATGTCTTAATTATAAAATCTTTTTTTAAAATTTATTTGTTCTTTTAATAAGATTTTTTTTCTAATTTTTAGATATATTAATTTTTTTATATTTTTTACTTAATTATCTCTCTTCAAATATTAATAATAAATAAGTAAATGGATGGAGAAAAAATAAAAATAATTGAAATTAAAATAAAAATAATTAATAAATTTAATATAATAATTTGTTTTTAAAGGAAGATAGATTAATTGAAAAATTCTTATAATTAAAGATGGAGGAGGGACTATTATTTTGCGAGGATAATTTTGAAGTTTTGTAAGTGAGTGCGTAGACAATGACGACATGCCTAATAAAAAGGTTAGAGGGGGGGACAGGGCGAGAGAAAGTTGTTGTAAATCGCCAATGTTCACTCATATCGAGCCACGCATGCCCTTAACCACAAAGTTAGAAAGCTAAGCCGTGTAAGTGCAGCTTAATCAGGGGCATAACATAGAAGTGAGAGGGGACCCGATTGGACAACAAAAATTGCTTCATGTCCCAAATCCAGAGGCTAACCGCTCTACATTGTTTATTAAGGTCGAGGTGGTTAGCTTTGGGATCACAACCCATCCCTCTTTGTTTATTTTGTTTTTTGAATAAAGATATGAGTCTGAGTTGGTGGCATCTATTCTCTTCTCAGTTCTCACACACCATTATGAATTTTTGACCTTTTCTTCTTTGTAAATCTGAGGAAGGTCTAATTAACTTTCCTTTATACACAAACAAAAAAGACTTTAAAAAACCATTTTGCATTCATTAATCATCCAACCTTCTCTTTTTAAAACTTAAAGCAGAATAATTCAAAAAGTAAAAAATCTCTTTAATTTTACATACTCGATCGTTTCAAGTTCGACATTTTTTTTTACAACCTCTTACATTTTCTTTTTCTGCCTTCCTCCCTATGTTTTTAATCATATCAATATTATTACTATTATCTCTTTCTTAAACTTCTAAATATTCACAAAGGGTGTGAATTTTTTGTTATAGAAACAGTTATATTATTTTCAACTGGACTTGTTTAGTAATACAAGTGAAATGATTAATTTTAAATCACTAAATTAGTGGTCAGTATTAAACATATTCTTTTTAGAAATTGTTTTAATACATTATTTTTTTAACAGCTTCAATACATTATTATTTACTAATATTATTATAAAAAATTCATTAAATAAAAGTAAAAAAATATTAAATAAAATCAAACGTACTCATGTCATATATTAATAAAATTTATATAAAAATTATTTATTAGTAAAAATATATTAAAGTGTTTGTTGCTAAATGTAGAAAATAAGTTTTAAGATTATATATATAACTTAGTACCTTAGCATGCGCGTGTGGCCAATTGCGGATTACATATATGCGAGAAGAAATATATCCAGGGACCAGGTATATTAATAATTCAAAATTTAGATGAAATAAAAAGTGACCCACTTTTTTTTTTTATAAAAAAAACAAAAACATATTTATGGGAAATTTTATATTTCCATTACATTCAAACTTTATGGATGCATTATTGATCAAGAAGGGGGAAAGTATAACTTTTTAAAACAAAAAATTGTGAGAAGGAAATTATAATATAATGTATAGATTATAATTACGTATATTCATATTATCATCACGTGAAATTGTCCATTGTGTATCTAAAAATATATAATAAAAAGTTAAAAACAATTTTTATTACATAAAATATAAAAGTTATTTAACATTTAAGTTTTAAAAACAACTTAAAATATTTAATTTAATACTTTTCTTCGTACCATATATTCGTAAATACACAATGAAAACCACTTATTATATGCCTAGTACGTATATCTTATGATCTAATATTGTGATGCGTCCGTACGTATTTTATTTGCTGGTGTGTCTTCACTCTTTACTTGAGTCTTGACAACTATTAAACAATAAACAGTAAAACACAGAATGGCACTGATGTGCAAATTTCTGCAAAACTTAGGGCATTTCGTAGAGTACAATATTATTCCACATCCTTGAACACAAAATAAGTGGACAGGCATCATTTTCCCTATAAATATGCGGAAGGTCCATGTTGTCTCTCCAAAAACACATCGTCCTTTTAAGAAGGAGAACATTAACATCACACTGGTTTTGCGATCAAAGAGATCGAAGCCAGTGAAGAGCGAGCGAGAGAGCTAGGAAAAAATATATAGAGAGCCAGGAACGTAACATAACATACCACAATGAATCATCGACCACCTTTCCAAGACAACATGATGCTCATGTCTCAGTTGTTCCCTGCTGATGCATACACTCAAATTATTTCTCAACAAGGTTAGAAATTAGAATACATACATGCTCAAACTCAAAAACGTTACTCTTGTGTTGTATTCGTAAAAGTTTTCTTTAAAGAATAAATTGGAAGAGCTTCAGCTAGCTATATACCTTTGTTTTTAACATTTTCATGTGTATAATTATTTTTCAGGAGAGACTAATAAGAAGCCAAGACGGCGTCGTAACAAGAAGAACAAAGGAGGAGAAAACGGTGCCTCGGAAGCCAACAAGAAGAGGAAGCTTAGTGAGGTGCAAGTTAATTTACTTGAACAAAACTTTGGAAATGAACGCAAACTTGAGTCCGAAAGAAAGGACAGGCTGGCAATGGAGCTTGGTTTGGACCCTCGACAAGTTGCTGTGTGGTTTCAAAACAGAAGAGCCCGTTGGAAGAACAAAAAGTTGGAAGAAGAGTACTCCAACCTTAAAAAAAATCATGAAGCTACCTTGCTTGAGAAATGTTGCCTGGAGAGTGAGGTATACCTCTTTTTCTTTTTCATAGGCTAAATTTATTTGTTTTTTCCCCTTGAAATTAAACCTACAATTTTTATTTTTTCTTAACTATTCAAATCAATTTTATATCTCAAGTAAAAATTAAATTATTCTTAGAAATTAACTATAATTAACAAGCGAGAGCCATTTCATTGATCCATGATAGTTTTTGTGCTTAGGAAACTTTTTGGGTAGAAAAAAAAAAAAAACAGTACTAAGAGTTTGACTTCAGGGCCTAATCTTGTGGAAACTGAAAGCGTAAGTGGAGGTAGTACGCTGCCTAGAGAATAGAGAATCTGAAGTTCAAAGTTGAAGCTCCTTTGTTTCCCATCAATTACTTACTTTATTTCCAATTAAGCACTGCACAGTTTACACTCAACGGTTGTGTGTCATTTTCTTTTGCTCATAACAGAAACGTCAATTTCTGGCTAGCATGTCACCACGTTACTTCTGTGGTGGCCTTGCTTATTTTTTATTCTCTATTGTTTTCTTTATCTCTGTAAGTCGTTGCTTTATTTATTTGTTTATAAATTTTCTGTGAGTAGTTTAATTAATCCCGTAAATGTTGAAACGCATGCAACCTGTTCTTCAGGGCAAAGCAAGAGAGAAAAAAAAAAAAAGTAAAGAAAAGTGGAAACTAAGACCCACCATATGAACGTGAAGAGAGGAGCTCTGGGCTCGAAGAAACCCAAGTGACACTTGAGTTCTCAGCCATAGATAAGTCATGTGGAAAAAAAATTCAACAAAAAATAATTAAAAAAAAGAAGGGAAAACCACTAACAAAAGGAACAGCAATCTGCCACCTTAGTATACAACAAAAGGCACTGTTTCTTCCATTTGTTCGATAAGTTCCGTACAATATTATTAGGATAGGTCACGTTGGGCCTGCTCAAGGCCCACAGGCCCACTTGTGAAGAAGACACGTAACATGTGTTCCCACGTGAAATGCCCTTAGCCTCTGATCAATACCCTATCAAGTGTCTCTATTTAGATATATTCCCTTAATACCCTTTTAAGCTTTATCTTTGGTTAGATAGATATTATCATAAATATATATTAACTCCTTCATTCCATATTGGCACCTTTGCTTTACAGGTGTTGAAGCTCAAAGAGCAACTTTCTGAGGCAGAGAAGGAGATTCAGAGGCTGCTAGAGAGTGCCGAGAGAGTCCCAAGCAACAGTTCTAGTTCGTCACAGTCACAATCAATGGAAGCGGTGAACCCACCATTCTTTGGGGAATTTGGAGTTGATGGATATGAGGATGATGTGTTTTACGTGCCTGAGACCCATTACATCAACGGCATGGAATGGATTAATCTGTATATGTAAAACTACCAATAGGAATTTAGAATTTTGTAGATAATGTGAATGATCCAATGTATATTTATTGTTCCTAGCTAGCTACCTTAGCTAAGTGTGTTTGTTTCGCTATGGTTTGGAAATTGGAAAGTATCCATTAAAATAATAATTTGCAAGTTGACCCGAAATGGTAGTAGTATCTTCGTTTGTGTGCAATGTCAGCTTATGTCAGCTATGAAGACATATAGTTGTGCCGTGTGTTTCTTAATTTTACAACAAAATAATATTGAGCTCACCAATGCTAGCTTTCATTGTTTTTTAGGGGGGGAGAAATCAATACCAATATAAAATCAAAGAATAAAGACAAACTATATTCGTCGTTCGATAGCCATGGCATATAGTATTGTTGAATCCTAACCTAGCGGGACACCTTATCTATTTTATTTTTGGCAAACGGATAATTCAAATTTTATTTTCGGGAATGTATTTTTAATGGAGTGTCTTATTGACTTTGTATTCCTTTATAGCATAAGATGTCAGTATTATATTCCTTTATAGCATAATATTCCTTTATAGCATAAGATGTCAGTACCACTAAAAGTGACTTAAGTAACTTCAGTTTAGTTGCGCCATTAAAGATGTTCTATGAAACGTGATCTTTCAAAACTAAAAGATAGAATTGGATATAGTGGTGGTCGTCCTAGTAGATGATTAAATTTGAATTTAACTAATTAAATGTATAATTAATTTAATATAGTTTGATTGTGATATTTAACGGGACTGACCCAACCATAAACCTAAAACAAATTTTAAGAAAAAATTATTACTTTAAATAAAAGTTATATGTTAATTTTTTTTATAAATATGTGTGATATTTTTGTTAACATATAAGACATTTTTTGTTTTATAAAAATAAATAATAAATGTTTTTTTTTCATAGATCTAAAATATGAATTTTAGTTATTTTATCATAAGTGGATCTTAATATTTAGATATGAATCAATTTAATTTTAGTATGAATATGTATGATTTTAGTATAAAAATATATGAGAATATGCATCATCTACAATTTTTTTTTCTGAATTTATTTATTATTTTAATTATATGACTTTTATTTTATTTATATGATATCTAATTAATTTTTTGCTTTACTGATAATGAATTTTATATTTTTGTGTAATGTTTTGTGTATAAATTGATATGATTATAATTCAATTTAATTTAGATCAAAATATTATTTATCACTTATAAATTTGTTGTCATGAAATATTATTATAATTTTGTTTGTAAGTTTTGGTGCCAATACATTTGTCTCTTTGCAACTTGAATTTATTCTCAAAGGTATGGTTTTTTTCTCACTCTACTAGGCCAGTGCTAATAACATATCATATATGGGTGATTAGGTGTTCTCGACAACCTCATCGGATGTTTCAAGTTCCCCAATTTTATTTTATTTATCTGCATTTCAAGTTCTCCACTCCTGCGGGTCCAATGACGAAATTGGTATTTATTAAAGTTTTAAGAAAAAAAAATACATTGGATACCCAATGCTAAACGTCATCTAAAAAAAATAGGGAGAGAAATGAAAAATGTTTCATAAACATTCAAAATATGTTATCTAATTCCAACTCCTAGAAACAAAAAATAATATAAACATTATAAAATTTATGATGTGATAAAAAAAAAGATATATTAATTATGTGTTTAAAATAGATAATAAATAATATAATATGAAAATTAGGACTATTGATAAAGGCGTTTGATATTTAAGAATGTCAAAATATCATTGTTCATGTTGTAAATATATTTTTAGTGCTTTTAGTTAGAACTCTCAATAATACAAGTCTCAAATTGTGAACTAACCTGACTTATCAGTGATTTAATCTGAATTAGATTTATAAAAAAATAACTCACCATAATTATGAGTCAAATTTAACCCTGCTTGTTTAGCTTGCGGCTCACCTATTGAACCTGAGTCAGATTGCTCATGAGTTTTTGTATCAGGATCGAACTTAATCTGTATAGCTCATGGGTTGAGAGTTTTTACTTATTTATAAAAAAAAAAACACCACATAAACTTAAAATAACGTTAGGAATCACTGATTTACATCGTCTTTCTTCTTTTCCTCTTCTAGCTGCTAAGCCTCTTGTAATAGTCTCCACACAACCGTTGCTACTGCTGAATGCTGATGTTTTTTTTTTCTTTATCAGCAACAATGAATTTCATTAAGAGATGCACAAGAAGTGCTGAATGTTGTTGATGATGGATTGATGGTGCTAACTTCAAATTATATGAAATAAAAAGATTAATTTTAAATTTAGGTGAGTAAAATTTAAATTACTCCAAATTTAAACGCATAATTTTTTTTATTAAACCTTATAAAAATTATTCCACTTTATGTACAGAAGAGAGACCAGTTTTCCTTTAAAGATGTCTTGTTCCCTGTATGTATAAAGTCAATGGTTCCTATAGCAGCACTGTCTCAAAGGTCACTGGGAAAGCCTCTTTCACTGGCCCGGTGGCCTTTTTATTTTAAGAGATTATAATACAAGGCCTCTCCTAATTTTTGGGCTGTTCTAAATGGGCTTTCTTTTCATCCCTAGTTTTGTTTTTTTCGACTAAAAAACCAGTATCCACGCCAGTGCATACTTTTTTGGTACGTTTATTTCAAGTGTTTTTAAAAAAAAGTAAGAATTTCATATTTTTTTGACAAATTTTTATTTTTATTTTTAGTTCCTTATAAATATTATTAGTTTCAAGAAATATGGCATTTAAAAAAAATCATTCTGAGGAGTAACAGTTTACGCGTGGATACTGGTTTTATTAACTACTATTTGCACTTCCAATCTTGTTTACGATTTTTTCTATCATATTTATTTCAAAAGACGTCTATAAAAAGGTTAAATGTTAAATAAATATATTTTTAATTTATTCAAACATAATATCTGTAGTCATAATATAAAATTATACTAACAAGTATCTCATTTTTTTAATGCTTAAATGAAGTAACGATTACAAACAGGGATATGGCAAGGTTTTTCCTTTTTGTTTGGTTTTCTTTTCTCTTCCCTACCATTTGTTAGGATTTGGATACGGGAGAATAAAGATGCAACTCACAGTGTAAAGGCAAAATATAAATAGTTGATTGTTAAATTTTTGTATGTAACCGAAGATATATATATCATCATCATATATAACATAATGTTAAAATCGGTATATTTTGTACAAACCTTCATCAATCACACAATTATATTATCATCTAACAAGGATTTCTTTAAATAAATGTGAAATATCCTAATAGAAAGTTAGAGACCTATCTCTCTTAATATTAAGATCTATTAATCTCTTAAGATATTAAAATTAATTAAAAGACTAATATCTATTAAAGATATTCTTTTATGCAAATTTTTTAAGATTAAATTTATCATATACTTAAAAATATGATTATTTATCCATGATATCAAATCATATTGTTACATAATTTATCAGGTTATCTAAGTATATGTCTGAAAAAATAACCCAATTAAATGCAAGATAATATTCAGGGTACATTAAACTAATAAACGCAACCTTACCCCGTACAATAGAGAATAATAGTTTATTTATTTATTTAAGAAAAGAGTGACATTTTGACAGCTGATACGGGTGAGTATTTTCTTAGGCATGCGGCAGACAGCAATGCCATGAAAAGTATAGCAGAGAAAGAGAGTGTGGCAACTGTGAAGGCATTCAATTGATTGCCACATGCTAAATTAATGAAAATGATAAGGAGAAAAATAAATAATGTTATCCTATCCTATCATCAACTCTAATCAAAAGCACATAGAAAGTCGTGACGGACCAAACCTAATCCAATAAGACGTGGACAGCTGAATAGTGAATTCCCCTCCCTCGCACGTGTCTCACCGAAACCCACACAAAACTACTATTGGAGTTGGAGTTTCAAGTCCTTGCCAAACAAACACTGCCTCTTTCTCTGTCTTTGGCTCCTTTCAACAAAACAAAACACACTTAAAAAATCATCCTTATCTATGCCACTTCCACTTGGACTTCCACCTCACCGTTTTCACCCACTTTCTCTGCGCCATGGAAACAGGTCACTCTCTCTTAATTTCCTCTTTTTTCTGCAAATTAATTCACCGTTGTGCTTTCCTTAATTCGTTTTCTTTATTTCGGGATCTCAAACTTTTTCAACTTCAATTTTGTTTTAGGAACGTGCAGTACTGCTGCTTTTTTTTTCCCTTTCCTCATTCAGAGAAATTCAATTTTTCTATAATTTCATATTTCGCTGCTTGCCGGTTAAATCTGTTTACTGCCGTATGTCAATCAATATCATTGATTCTTTTTTCTTAATAAATAACTAAATAAAGAGATACTTAGATGGGTGATAAATACTTCGATAGCATCTCATAGCTCTTGTGTTTGTTGCGGTTCTCAATTTATTGCAGCATAGGCACCAATTCGTCACGATTAATCTTTGAAACAAGGAGTCTAAGGTTGGATTTGGTTTTTTCCTGATATAAAATAAGTAAATAACATATTGAAACTAATAAGATACTATCGGTAAAAAATCTAATTCAACATTTTCAGTCAAATAAAATGATCTTTTACCATATATGCTTTCTTAAATAATTAAGAGATTAAGAAGCTTCCACGGCGACATTATTTTTTTTATTGCTTAGTGTTTTCAATATATGTACTTTGTTGACTTGTAACTAAATACTAACATGTTTCCAGTATTATGTGTGTCAATTACCAAGAAAACAAAATATATGGCAGAAACAGGATATAAATTCTTCTGCAACCCTCTACTGAAAGTACGAATGATGTAAATTGTAATTAATCTTTGTGTCTAGTTCTTACTAAATTCACACTTACATTTTCCAGATCAGTTTCCCATTAATCATGCCGAGGAATCGAACCTTCTCCAACAAAAAATGAAGTAAATTAGAGTTCATCTTATTCCCTCTCGGGCCAGGGCTTAAACCCGTTGCTGAAAATTGTCTTAGGACCTCTGTTATCCCAGCGGTAACAAAACCGGGTCAACAATTGATCATGACTACTGATTAATATGCGATTATCTCTCCAAATATTCGTACGGGATACTGCAGTTTCTGCCTTCAACTTCAATATTTGTGGTTGTTGTGGCTTCTCAGGAATATCAAACCCTGAAGCCACAATTCTGTCTTCGCATCCATGAGGAAAAACTGCTTCTAGTGATTTCTTTAATGGCATATAGAGAAGTGACGTAGTGGTTGAAGCAATAGAAATTTTAACAGGAAAAAAAAAAGGGGCAACGGAGGTTAGTTCCTAGGTTTATTCTAAGGTTAAAATTATCTTACATTATAATAAAATATTATAGAGATTAAAAGCAAGAAAATTTATGGTATAATATTTCAGTTTGGATTTATTGATTGTAAAAAATAATGCTTCATCTTCTCACTTTATAGTTGCAAATTCATTCTGTTAAAAAATTCATTTCTTTGTTAATGCTATTTGTTCAATTGCACTAATTTTCTGGTAGATAAAAGTTGAAATGTGTTCGATCATTAAACATCAACCCCAGGCAATAATTAAGTTGAATTCTCAGATTTGATCACTGTATGTGTTTTCTTGTTTGAGGAATCTGCCAGTTTTTCAATGTTTGAAGTAAGCATATTCATCTTATGTCCAAGGGTGTCAATCTTTCCAATTAAGAATTATTGGCTGTGTTTTATCTAGAGTAAAGGACCGGCTAGTGACATGTTATAGATCCTTAATTCAAATCTCATCAAGAGAAGAAGGGTCAGCTTTTCACCTTCATTGATTATATTAATTTGTTTGGTTGTAAAAGAAATGTTTAATTATAATAACACATATTTCAGGAGAATAAATAGCTTTGAACGATATGTTATACTCATTTAATTTATACTTTTTATTGTTGCTTAATCTGAATGCTTTTAGTGACATGTAGATTTATATTTCTTTATTCAGTACGTTGTCTGGCATGTGTACTTGTTCAAGGTGACATATGACCTAAACAATTATCAGAACTTAATCTGATCACAAGGCAGTTTTTTTGAGCTGATCGGGATGGGAACCGGTGAAGAAAGCACAGCTAAAGTTTCTAAACCATCTTCTACTTCTTCAATTCAGGTTCCTATCTCTCCACATTTTTTCTTCTTCTAGTCCTTTTAAGTCCTAATCATTTCTGTTAAACATTATATGTAGATGCCACTGGCACCTTCAAATCCTGATTGGTCAAGCTCGATGCAGGTTAGTGGAGAATGTGATACAGACTTGTGAAGATTTGTGAAAGTTCTTCAACATATAAAAAATTCTAGTATCTAACATGTCAGCTTCTTACTTAGGCTTACTATGCTCCTGGAGCCACTCCACCTGCATTTTTTGCCTCAACTGTTGCTTCCCCAACTCCCCATTCTTATATGTGGGGAAGCCAGGTCAGCAACATATTTCATTGGTGATATATTTTTGCACATTCTGGTAGAGAAAGTTCTCGTTGACACGTTTTTTCTATTTTTTTCAGCATCCTCTAATTCCACCATATGGTACTCCTGTTCCATATCCAGCTATATATCCTCCTGGGAATGTCTATGCTCATCCTAGCATGGCAATGGTATCCCACATACTCACTCTAATCCCTTTACCCCTCAACCCCCTGGCAGAAAAATGTGAATTCTGTCATATTTGCTTTTACAAGATGAATTCACTTGTTACGTTGCTAAGAAACTTTATTTAGGTATTTTATTGTTTGGCATTTCATTTATAATATTAGCTTTTGTTCTTTTGGCCTTTTTCATGGTTTTGGTAGACCCCTAGCACCACACAGAATGGTACAGAGTTTGTAGGAAAGGGTTCTGATGAAAAAGATCGGGTTTCTGCCAAAAGTTCAAAGGCTGTGTCTGCAAACAATGGTTCCAAAGCGGGAGACAATGGAAAGGCAGGCTCAGGTTCCAGAAATGATGGCGCCTCACAAAGGTTTGGCAAGCCACTGGTCAATTTTAGATCTTTCTGTGACTTCTTTCTCCCAAATTTGCTTCCTTAATATCCACTATTTACAAATTTCATCAACAGTGCTGAAAGTGGTTCAGAGGGATCTTCGGATGCTAGTGATGAGAATACTAACCAACAGGTGTACTGTTCAGCATCAGTACTTCCGCTCTCAATTGTTAAAAGTCAATTATTAAATATTAATATCCTTCCTAAAATCTACTTGATCCACCCATCATTTTTATTTACTTTTTTCTGTTCAGTTTTTTCAGTAAAAGTACTTGAAAGAACTTGATCTTTTTTCCTTTCTGTTTCTTGCAATCTCTTGAGTCATTAGTTGTATTTCGCTGTAGGAATCGGCTACAAACAAGAAAGGGAGTTTTGACCAAATGCTTGTTGATGGTATGTTGCAACATTTATTCGTGATTATCTTTCTTTTAAGTGGGTGCGCAAACAGTTTTGTGTTTGTGTGAACCTTTTCAGGAGCCAATGCACGGAACAATTCTGTGAGCACCATTCCTCAACCTGGAAATCCCGCTGTGTCAGTGTCTCCAACTAATCTTAATATTGGAATGAACTTATGGAATGCATCTCCTGCTGGTGACGTAGCTGCAAAAATGAGACAGAATCAGTCTGCTGCCTCAGGAGCTGTTACTCCTCCAACCATAATGGGACGTGAAGTTGCCCTTGGTGAACACTGGATACAAGTATGATTCCTAGATTATTTTTTCTTAAAGATTGTTCAAAGCATGTATTACATTTTTTTTTCATAGTTAACATTTATCATCTTCATGGTTATTTTAGTAGGTAAGAAAAACATTTTCGTTTTGCTGATACTAAGTATTTCCCATAGACAGACGTTCATTATTATGTTGCAACTTTGCATTCTTTAGTTCCTTTACCCTTGCCGAGCTTTACTTTCCTTTTCCCTTCCCCTATTCCTTTTTTACTTGTTAGGATGAACGTGAACTAAAGAAGCAGAAAAGGAAACAGTCTAATAGGGAGTCTGCTAGGAGGTCAAGACTACGCAAGCAGGTACTTTGGAAATTCTACTTCATGCTCCTTAGTCCCTTGAGTGAAGCTAAGTGCGTGTTTTTCAAAAGCAACCCTTGTTACTTCTACATTCAAGCCTAGGAAAGCGTATTTTTTCCGTTGAACAGATCTTCAACGGATATCCAAACAGGCACTAAGCCAAGTGTCCTGTCCCTAATTACTAAATATTTGGAGGCTGGAAATCTGTCTTTATTTGACTATACTCAATGCATTATACAACATTTGGATGTTTTCTGCTTTTCTTGTTCCAACCAGGCTGAGTGTGAAGAGTTACAAAAGAGGGTGGAGTCTCTGGGAAGTGAGAATCAAACTCTCAGAGAAGAGCTTCAGAGAGTATCTGAAGAATGCAAAAAACTTGCATCTGAAAATGATTCCATCAAGGTAATTTCGCTGACCATTCTGCATTCAGAAGCATTAGTAGCACTTTTATGACACAATGCAAAGTCCAGGTTGTCTTGTTACGAACTCAAATTGTATCGTTCGACAATAATTGCTGTCTACAGGAAGAGTTAGAACGGTTGTGTGGACCAGAAGCAGTTGCTAATCTTGAATAAATCAACTTATTATCATGCCAAAGCATCGGCGAAAAATGATCAACTCCTAGAAGAGATGAATTTGCAGCTGAAATTTTCTCAATGGCGAAAATGAGCATAGGATATAAATTTTTTTCCCTTGGTTTACTATTTACACCATTAACCCTTAATTGCGACCCCCCCTTGTGTTTTTCCAATTTAGTACTGTAAAACAAATCATAGCAAAATATTATTTTCAACACTTTTTATTGGACAGATTTTTTTTATGTAGGTCATAGTAAATAACCTTGGCCTACATTATTTATTGAGACTTACATGCAATTCCAGTCACAATGTAACTCCAGAAGTAGATCTTGAAGCTAGAGTAAGACTGGACCAAGGATTGTCTTGTGCCTTCAGATGTCACGGTGCGTCATTGAGTCGAGCTTATGAGGAAGGGTAATATCCAGAAGGGTCCAGATTATGTTCAAAGAAATGACATTTTTAGTATTTGCTTGTGCCGATGAATAGATGATTTTAGGCTAATTGGGCACTTCTGTTCGGTGTTCAGTAGTTTCACATTCACTTTCTCAACTGATGTTAACATGCTGCTTTAATTTCCGAGCACCTTGTAAGAGGTAACTATGGAACCACGTGTTTGTTCTACCAATTTATATGAGCTGAAGATGTGGGGTTTCTAAACGTAGTTGACGTCATCCACTGAAGTGTTAAGCTGTTCCTACTGAGGCAAGTTTCATCTCAATGGGCACAACAATTCTTAACACTAAATTTTAAAATTTTACATTGGCTGGTTATTTGCATTTGGAATTTACATTAGTTTATTTTGACAAATTAATCGTTTTTCAGTTTAGTTTAGATAATTAAAAATTAAGGTCCTTTGATGGTGTTGGAAAACGCTTTGTTAATATATAGAAAGTAATTGAAAATCCAAGTAAAACTTAATTAATAAAACCATTAAATATTATACTAAATAAAAAAAAATTCACTTTTAATTCTTTAATTATTACTTTAAGACACTTTTTTATCTTTAGGATCAAAGATAAATACATAAGAGTTTACAATAACTTAATACCTCAAGTATTTTGTTCAATGAATTAAGCTAAACATGTACCCTTAAGACACAGAACAACAATACTACTTTTATCATAATTTTTAAAAAAAAAAAATGAAAGATTCCTTATATTGATTACCTTAAAAACGATAATTAAAAAAAAAAACATTTGACAAAAAACAAGAGAAGTCTAGTCTCATTCCCCGCAGTCCAAGGGCACTAGCACTCATCAGTGATTGTGGTTTTGGTCATATTCAGCATCAGAGGCGGGGTCTTCGGCTGAACTATGTTGCGGCGATCTATCTGATTCAGCACCGCCTCTCAACATTTGATCCGCTGACCCACAAACAAATTCAATTTGTAGTTTAGTAATATATATATATATATGCGCAATGAGCAGTAGCAATTGCAAAGGACAGAAACATAATATTTCACCTGATCCAGTTATCTTTACTACCATGCTCCTGACAAACTGGATCTCTGCTTGGTATGAACTCACAACTTTTATCTGCACGTTTAACAAGTCAAATTCCACTGTCAAAAACAGCTGTTTCACAGAAGGTGAAAAATTATCGCTATATTTAAAAGTGGAGTCAAAAAATGTTCCCCTCTACCAGCTCTTAGCAGATAAACAACAATCCATGAGACAGATTGTTTAATCTTAAATAAAGTGATTCTAAAAAAGTGTTTTTTTAGAAGCAACTAAGATTTGCTTCTTAAAAAAAAAACAGAACTTTTGTTTATTAAGAAAGCAGTTTAAACAAACATATCAAACAAGCAACAAAAACTTATTTTACTAAAAGGGTACTTTTTTTTAATAAAAATAAGGGTTTCAACAAACGGGTCCAATTTAATATTCGGAACGTAAACAGGCTACAAGGACAAGATTATTCTTGGATTTTCCCATCTTTGATGGGATCACAAGATTCTTCTTCATAAAGTCAAAAAGCAATGTACCAGACATACCACTTCAGAATATGCAAAACCCAAGACTTGATCAACTCGTGCTTGATGCCTCAACAAGAAGAGGCGCAAGTGGTTTGCATATATTTGTTTTGCACCCTGTTTGAACAAAATTAGTTTATCAGCAAAATAAAAGAACAGTGTTGAGGCATTTCAGAGACAAATTGTCAACCATAAAATGTATAAACAAGGAAGACAGTTCAGTAATATAAATAACAAGCAAATGCAAAATAGGAAGATGGTGAATAAAAAATTGCTAATAACTTAAAAGGGGAAATTCCTGGGAGAATCATGAGGTATTTGGACAAAAAAATTTGAACTTTGTACATGTACCCAAATTCACACTCCTATGATAGTTTACAGGATTACATTTACATCTAGATTTATGCAGTTTCATGTCAAAACTTTTCTGCCCAACTCCACATGCAATTCAATAATTTTGCATACTAGCTGTCTCTATTTCTCTCCAAATCATAATGCTTAAAAACGGCAGATTTGTTTGAACTACGAAGATACAATGACCAAATCATGGTAAAAGAAAAAGGAGATGAAGAAAAAAAGGTAACAACTAAGAGAAATGACACAAGGAAGGGACATTAAAGGAAAAAAACAGTTACAGATGGGTCAAAAACATCATTATAGAGTCAACCTAATTTTAAGTCCTTATGGAACTCACACTGGTAGATGGAAGTTGAAGCCAAACAAGAAATGCAAACTTCAGGTGATAGTACACAGGACACCTGAAAAAACAATTAAAATTACAGGTGATTTAGTTCAGCATGAGTCTGCAATAATTAATAATCCAGATTAAAAAATAACCAACAGCCATAAAAAAAATAACAAAAAAGGGAGATAGATTCTTGTTAACTAGAGGATATATATTGAGAAGAAAATAAAGGTAGAACTTTGAAAATCAAAGGGAAATATACAACCAACATAATGGATTAGGATGTGATCAAACTATACCAAGAAATAAGCTTGTCTGTGAACACTTCAATGAGGCTGAACGAACCATAGGCTGCAAAAACAAAAACGGAGAAAAAACTTCATAATTAACTTAAAACAATATGCTTTTTGCTTAATGATCGTAATGCAAATATTGTATTTGGAGGTGGGGGATTGAGCATGTTAGGACCAGAATTGTTAAACTTGTGTGCCGACCCGTTGGATCATTCAATCCATAATCCAACAAGTTTTTTCCTCTCCCACAAGTTGCGTGTCAAGCAGGATCACAGGCATATGGAGCAGTCTGGATTGTCACCCCAAGCATTGCATCATTGGAGCAGTGCAAAAAAAAAAACACGCCATTGATGTGAATTTGGGCAGGTTGGGTCATGCAATCCAGTTCATTGTGGAAAAAAAAAATCTGCATATTTGACTATTTCTGCCTAAGCCATTGCTACGCCTAAGCCATAATTGACTATCTCTGCCTATGAGCTCTGATTCCCCCTCTCTTCCCTAGTGGCCAACCCTTGTTCTCCCTTTCTTTCATAACTGACAGCACAATATTCCCTCTTTGTTCACTGTTTCTGCTTCCGTCTCTTCCCTTGTGCTTCTTTCATTCCGACAGCACACTATTGCCCGTCTCTTTTTTCTTCTCTGGTTGTGTTACTTCTGTGTGCTGTGTTACTAGGTTGCTGCTGCGTGCTTTGTCATTAGGTTTCTTATCTATGTAATGTTTTATGCATGTGTGTGTATTTGCGCATGTGTTTCAATGTTGTTTTTCATTTTAGTTTAAACTTACAATTCATGATACAATCAATGATTCTACACCCGCCTTCCATTCCAATGTTGAAACTTTGTTAGAACATTAGGAACTTAGAATAGCCATAGGAAGTGGTGTGTTGGCTGTAGGAAACTGTAATACTTGAGGGTAGGAATCACACCTCAGTTTTATGATCTAATTTTAATCTTCTTATAAATCAATTAGTATGTTGGGTTGGTCCAACATGTGATTCCTACATTCTTCTTACAACACCTAAAGATGCTCAGGAACAAATGTTTCTTGACACCAAGTCCAATGACAAAAAGTACAGAAAGATGAATAAAAAAGCAGGGGGATAAATTGATATAATTGTATTAATCTCTCTAGGAGGCAAATATAACAAAATTAGATATTTGGATTGTTGGAACAAGTCTACTCCTATATTATAAATTATAAATTAGAATGCACGCCTTAGAGAGTAAAATTCTCACTCCCCACAATCTCATGTGAAAGGCCCCGGTAAACCCCCCCTACTCATTGGCAATGTAGTCACCATAGGTAGCTTCTTCCCAAAAAACAGGGAGCTGGGTAAACCATTGCTGTGTCAGATAGCCACACAATCAATCAAAATCATGTAATCACTTAATATAGTTTCTCTTTTTCATCTATCAATTAGTTAGTCTCTAAAACAAGGGTTGGTGAAAAGAGATAAAAAAAAAAGAAAATTAAGAAGTTAGGAGAATTAGCACCTGCCCAGTAGAGAAGACACCTATGTTGAGCATCTTGATCTTTACTTTCTATTGCCTTGAATGTAGAGTACACAGGCAAAGCAACTCCCACAGTACAGCTGCAAAAACAGAAGATCCATAGCTCAATAAAAAATCTAACCACAAACCTCCTAAATATCATAACTGGTATACTGAAATTAAAATATCTCACCATGCTGTTCTAATTACAACGTTGGAACCAAGAGGACAAAGGAGCAAACGGAGTCCAACCTGCACCAAATAGGTCACACATCAATCTAAGCATAATACCTTAGGATAATTTCAATAGTTCTTTGATAAAAATAAATAAAAATTCAATAGTTATTTGATATGAGCAAATAATAATAAGCGTGGTTTAATTGCAATCAATATTAAGAAGTACTTCGAATGTAGAATTTGGTTGCAGTAGGATGCAGAATCAAAACCCTAAATGAAGAAAAAATTAAATAAAAAATGAGGAAATATTAATAAGAGAAAAAGAAGAGCGATGCGAACCTCGCTTGTTATGTTTGATCCGAGGAGAGCCATTCTAATTCCCAAGGCACCATTCCCTTCGCTTCCGACATGCTATGTAAATTCCTGCGAAGTTTATCAGCCTTTGGTTTTATGCTAACCGTCAATCACCGAAAAATGAGCAGAATAACAAAAAAAAGTTGAAGAGAGCAAACAAAAGGGCTATGGTAAATTAAAATGGGTAAAGCCCAATAAACTAACAGGCTCCGGCCCAAACAAAACATACCTTCTCGATGACCCATCGTGTAGAATTTTATTTCGTCATAAAACTATATTTTATATTGTGAGGAAATATATTGTGAGGGCTTGATCATTAAACTCTAACAAATATTTAGCAGTATTTTTTTAATTAAAATTAATCAAGTTTTGTATTTTAAAATTGAAATCTCACTAAATAGTGTTATATTTTACGTGGTTAATTTTGATTGAAGATAGTATTTAAGTTTTGTCATTTTTTAGTTGTAAACGCAAACCTAAATTTAGATTGCATGATTTTTTTTAAAAACAAATTAAGAGAATACATTCTAAAAAAATATTACAGATATAGTAAAAAGTAATTCAAATCATGAATTCTAATCGTTGCATGCTAAAATTAATATAATTCATTTTATGTTTAGACTACTAAAAGAGAACGTGTGTAGTATTTGTAAGTCACAAGTTTACTGATTTTTATATTTTATTGGAAATCTTTGCTCAGTTTTTTAGCTTCAATAGATTTTTTTTTACAAGTATTATTCTTCAAGAGACAATTATGTTTGAAAGACAGTCAAATACTAAATCTAAATCTAAGCATCTCCTACAACATGGGTTTGAACTTTAGTTTGTTTCATTGTGGGAAATTAGTATTAAAAATTTTAAAATAATTGTTTTTGAATAAAATATATAAAGAAACTTTTCTCAATGAACACCAAAGGTGTTATGATAAAATAAATCTACCTCAATGGATTTAAAATGTCATTAGGATATAGTATCATACCATTCTTGATGACAATTGAAAAAGTCTTCACTTATATATATATCATTTGCAATGACTTTATAATGTCGTTGGCTTATATTGAAATCTTTTCACAACTAGGTGTTGTCATTACGATAAAGATTAACTTTATAATGATATTGATATATTGTGAAACCTTTCCCAACAACAATTAAAGTCACATGTAATTTAACATGTCAAAATAACTTCAGTTATCATTGACATATAGCACAATCTAGTGATGCAATGACTTTATCAGCATATATTTATTCTTGTAAAATGTACTGTATATTTTTTGTAATACTCTGTAGCAGTTACTTTTACATTCAATGCTCATCGAAATAATTTTAACAATAAATGTGTTTTTATCATATTTTGAAGCGTTCTCCGGATCCATTTTCACCAACAATTTGATATTTTACTCAATGTGTTGAGTTCTACCAAGCGGTGAGAATGATGCTTGTAAAACCATTTTGACGCTCAAGACAATATAAATGAATAATAGAATTCTAATAAAGTTAGAAGATGAATTACTATAGTGTACTCCTCTTATTTATAATGATCACATGGATTAGTAAAATAGGAGATTATTTAGTTAGTGAACAGATAGACAATTGAGTGATCATTATTTACTGATAAGGCCCGGGTAGTACAAAATAAAAAAATCTATTATATTTCTAGACATGACTTACAAATTCAGAAAAGGAACAGTTGTTTCACATACAATTCAAAATATAAGAAGGTTTTACTTTTTCTTTTTGGTGATTGATATAACTAAGGTTCTCTCCAATAATATATTACCTGCTCATGAATTAATAATTAGCATTCAAGGATAACTTCCCATTGGAATTACCCAAGAGACAATCAAAGAATAGACAATAAAATATTGAAGTAAACTTAAGGTGGGTAACTGTCGTGAACCCATCATGCATATAAGTTACACTCAATATATATGGCCAATATTCAAGTTCTAGTATATTTGAATTTTGAAAACTCGGCATGTAGCCCTGTACGTACAATCATATCTCATGATGGGAGATAAGTGCACTAATATGATTACTCCCACCTCACCCAGATTAATATTGTAAGAGGAAAGTCTCTCTACTCTACCATGAGAAAGAACCAACTCTAAGACTCTGACGATCTGACCAATTTTTATATTTAGCATACTTAAAATTCATTAAATAAAGCCTCGGAATGCCTTTTAAATATTCTCATCTCTGTTAAGAAGATATTTACAGAAATGTGTTGAGTAATTTTATTGATAATAAAACTCTGTACTTATAGGTTACAAAGTATAACAAATTAGATAACAAACTAATAACTAGATAAGATTATGTCTAACAAACTAACAACTAACCTATATTTAAAATATATAACAAACCAATTTGAAATACAAAGATATAGATAAGATTAATCTCATTAATCTCCCGTAACAATCTCCATTAATTCATCCGGGCGAGACACCATCGTCGGAAGTTGGCAGAAAAGGAAAAAGAAGAAGATCCATTGCAGAACGAACAAGAAGAATGCATAGTAAAGTGATTGCCTGTTCACTATGCTTTTCTATATTACAGGAGAATAAAAAAAAAATTGAAGAAACAATATACTTTAAAAAAAAATAACGTTATCAATATCTCAAATCTCAAGAAGCATGAAATTGCTAGACTAGTGGTACAAGATGTCACTTTCATCACTATATATAGTTTCCTACCCCTTTGCTTTTTCTATATTGAAGATAAGAAGATGCTTTCACTTGGTGTGTTCTACTTATAGAATGTTCTTAGTTCTTGATAAACACATATCTTCAAGAGATTAACGTCGGTGCAGTTTGGCATTGAGAACTTCATTTCATACCTCTAATAACCCAAGGAGAAGGACATGAATCGGTGGAAAAACAGTATAAATAAAAAGGTGGATGACGAAATAATATTCGTGATTGAATATGCTCGTCATATATATAAACCTTTGATTTCTCATTTTGCAGCAAAATACTCGTTTCCATAAAGAATAAAAGCTAGAAATAAGTCGAAGAACCATTTAATCTGTCAAACCCTTTGAATAGAAAACCAGTAGTAAAGTTCATCAGGATAACAAGAGTCCACCAAAGAAAGACAGAAAAATGGTCCAGTATAAATACAAGTTTATCTTATCTACCACCACCCCTCCCCACTTTTTTCCTTTTGCGAAAGATACCTAGATTTTCCATCGTAACAATAATTTGAACCAGTACCATGGACTCGGAAATTGGAACCTAAATATTACTACTATATCATTATTACAGTACTAATTAGTAGTTTATTATTACATAATCCCCTCTCCCAATAATAACACTCCGTGTTCTAACAGCACCATGCTGACGTGGCAACCATGGCCCTATCATGCCAGAAAAGCACCAGTTCGTTCTGACGTTTTGCCACGTGGAAGCCTCTGATTTGTGATTTCGCTAACAAGCATTCCGCTTGAAAATCCGCAAACTGGCTTAACTGCACCGGCCTCATTCCGGCGCCGTAAAACGCCTCCCTCCACGGCGGAAACCTCCGCCACGCGCTTCCCACCGACGCCAAAATCTTCGGCCGCAGCTGCATCATCTCGATTCTCCTCACCCACTCCCCTCCTCCTCCCACAGTCGACGCGTCAAGCGACTCCAGCATCATCGAGTAGTACTCCAAACTGCTCACAACTCCGCGCCGGAACGACGCCACCGACGCCGTGGCAGTCTCTGCCCATCCCTCACCGTCCACGAAAACCACCACACTCGGCGAGATCCTCCGCACGTCGGCCAGGAATGCGGCGGCGTTGCCGATATGGCGAAAAATCGCCGGCGACAGGAGCACGGTGGTATTCTCGCAGTCGACGAACTTCACGGACTTGAAGGAGAGATTCTCGAAGGTTCGAAGCGCCACGAACTCGACCTGCACTCGGATCCTGAGTTCGAGAGCGAACTGCGCGAGGTTGTCGCGGACGAGCGTGCTCTCGACGGTGTATTCTTCCGGAACGACGGCGGTGATTCGGAGCACCGGCGAATCCGTCGCCTTCTCTGCAATCTCCTTCATGAGAGAAGCGTATTGGATCCCAAGACCTATATCGAAGTCGATGACGTGAATGAAGGAACACGCAGCGTGATCCAGAACTATTTGATTGGTGGTGAAGATAGAAAACATTGGAATCGGCGAAATTCCCGAAAAGGCCTTGAAGGTTCTGATACTGTGCACGATTTCCACCAGGGACGAAATCCTCGGGGTCCGGTTCGAACCGGAGAGAAGACTCTGGAGAGCTTCTTTGAAGTAAAACGCTGCGCGGTGGAGTGGTTTTCCCACGGGAGAGCGTAGCCGTTGATTGAGCCGCTCCAATATCATCTGCGCCACGTGTAACTGTTTGGTGTCGAAGCAGTCGGCGGCGCGGATGAGCTCTTCGATGAAATCGAAGCCGTTGAGGTGGTGGTTGAAGTCGTGAGGCAAGTGGTTGAAATCGAAGGCGAGGTTTTGGTTGGAGTAGATGTCAGATAGAGTGGTGAATTCAAGCGCGTGGTCGAAGGGAGTGAAGTCATCGCATGATGGATTGTTGTTGTTGTTGTTGTCATCGTCGGGTTGGATAAAAGTTTTCAAAACGGGGGTGGCGGAGTCGTCGTGTAAGTCCAAGTCCTTCATGATGGAGTCCCAGTCCAAGTTGTGCAACGCATGGTCGTCCAGGTCGAGAACGGCGTGATCGTTGGTGGGCTTTTCGGTGCCCGGGCTCGGGCTCCGGCACAGGTCGAGGACAGAAGTGGGCTCGTAGCACAGGCCCGTGGTGTTGTTGTTGTTGTTGAGGTTGGGAAGGGCAATGGTACGGACTACGTTATTGGTGGGTTTTGGGTTGGCCTGTGGGGATGAGGGAACGGGAACTCTCATCGCTTGGTGAGGACTAACAAAAGCTGTTGTGCGGTGGCCTTGTCTGAACGATGATTAGAGGAATTGTTGTTGAAGGAAGAGGAGGGGGCTTTTGGATGTTATGATTGTGGGCCTTTTATCTTTGCTTGTTTGCACGTAAAGGGGTGGGGTTACTTATTTATGGTCATGTCATGTATGCCAATTGCCAGTGCCTTCAAATATATAGATAGATAAACTAGCTACTGTCATACATTTGAACTACGGATTGTTATGTCATCTGACCTAACCATGTTTGACCCTTGTCAATCAATTATATAGTTGTGTATTTTATGTAGATAAATGATAATAATATATTATGGGACACAAACATTTCTTGTTAAAATTTCTCAGAAATCACACAAAATCATATTTCGTATTAAATGATTTTTTTAATAATTTTCAATAAATTTCAATTAATCAAAGAATGTGTGTTATTTTTATTTATTTTAAAAAATTAAACATTGTATCAAAAAGTTTACAATACTTATATATTATGCTAAACCAATAAACTTCCTTAATAACAAAATGTGCTAGGAGAAATATATTAAAAAATGTATTTGTTCCCCCTTTTTGTTAAGGGTCGTTTGGAAAACAAGAAAGAAATAAGATGAATATATATAAAAATAATGAGTAAAAATATTGAGAAATAAAGTAAAAAAAAATGAGAATAGAGATTAAAAAATAAGTAAAAATTATATGAAATTAATTAATGGTCTATATTATTTTCTAAATAAATCAAATAATAGTAACACACTAACACCCAATATAATTACGCTCGCTTTATTTTCACGTATCTAAACACAGTCTCTTTGATATGTCAAAGGATCTTTCAACTGTAAAACGACAAAAGAGTCAAATAGTGGGCGTTAAAGGCTTAAAGCAGCTAGTTAAGTCGTGCTTTCTTTCTTTAAATTGGGCCCACAAAAGTTCTAAATGGGACCCAAGACAAGCATGGCACCACTCATCTTTAATTCTTTATTTATACCCCAAGAAAAAAAGCTTTAGGAAAGGTCCATCATTAACTACTTTGTAAGGGAGGCACAGAACGCGGAAAGTTTTGCCATTGCTACGTCCCTACCCAACTTCTAATATTAGCCGTTAGAAATACTACGTTTTTGTTAATAGTCTACCTTCGCAGAACCGCATATGTAATAATGTCGCATAATATGAATATGAATTGTCAAAATGGATCGATGCAGGTAAAAAACAGGTCTCCAATCTTCAGGAATCAGGCCACCGGGGCACTTTTGACTAACTTAAATGTTTTTGGCAAAGTTGAGCAGTAAAAGGTGTGGGGGAATTCGTATCTTGTAAAATTGTTTCCTCAACTTCCATTGAATCATGTCAATTAGTTAATTCGTACCAAGAAAGGAAAGTTAGCCTTTTTATTATTTAATAGTTTAATTTTGATATATTTTTAGTATACTTTTTTAAATTAAACTATTTTTGTTGAAATAATAGATCCATGGCTCTGTAACAAAATTTTCAAGGTATTTGTTTGTTTCATAATTTCTGTTGGAATGCTATTACTCAGCTTTACTTACCCTTTTCCTTGTTTGACATATTAATTCCATGACCCTTTCAGTTCTAAGGTTAATCGATCAGTTGCATCTTTTTTCTACGTGGGCCTTCTTAGCCGATAGTAGTTTTACATGGAACTTCAGCGTTTCTTGTTTTTTTAGTTAATAAAGTTTGGATGTGTTAGATCTAAGACTTATCAAGATCAAAATATATATACCTTAAATTTTTAAAAATACTTGCAAATAGCCTACATCAATAAGGAGATTTGAGCCTGCATTAAGTGCTAGTTGTGCTGCTGCTGTTATACTGTCGTCTTATCTAATTTGGTTGGGTATTTCATTTGTGCCATATAGCTTAGTTACTGATAAATGCTTACAATAGTGTGTGTATCTTGCTATATATATGCAATTATATCTATAATTAGTTAACTTAAATAAATTGTTATATAATTTTGGAAGGAATATGAATCTATGTATTTCTTTTATGATAATTAGTGTACACTTGGCAATAAAGTAAGGAATACTCTTGTTTCCCATGGTCTTTTCTGTGTTCATTTTATTTCTTTTTAATTATTTTGTTGAGGAACATGTTATTATTAATTTATTATATTTTACAGGCCAAACTAAACGAAAAAAACGAGGGGAACATAGGCGTACTAGTCAAGAATCCAGCAACTAGCGTTCACACTCCAGAGGGGAATTCGTTGTGCATCGGAGGAGAAGACAGTGAATGATTTTACTTTTGTTTAACTTTATATTAGTTGCTTTCCAATCAGTAATAATTAGAAAAACTTATTTTTTTAAATGTAGTTCTGTATTAAAGGAAAGTAGACTTTACCTCTTTTTATATATAAGACTGTTTCTACATACACAACCAATTATTAGCAATGTCACACTCTTATATACATATACTAGTGGGCATATTATAAAGTACGCCAACCCCCTCTTTATTTAAATTTATTAATATAATGTCATCATCTTTTTGGTTTGTAAAATAATGTTATAATGTAAATATAAACTTGTCAGGTTTTCTTTAGTGCATAAACTTGTAAGTTACAACATTACTTATTGATGTCTCAAATCATACTCACTCCAATGTTGAATATAAGAAAGAAAAAAAACCTAACTTACACTTATTAAGAAATTTAATAAATATCATTTAATTGTACTATTTTTTAAAAATATATTTTTTAAACTATCCTAAACTTGATATCAATAATAAAAAGTATATTAAATATAAAACCTCAATTAATATAAAATATTTTAAGAATGATATCATAAAATAAAACAATTTAAGATTTGCTTATATTCAGTTAACACTATAGATTTTATTTTTACTTATATTTGAGGAGGGAGAGAGAAAAAATATGTTAATAAAATACTCTATAACAATATCATTTCCACCCACGTACTCTTATAAAGTGGAATTATTTTAGTCTCACTAGTTTAGAAATATTAGTACGAGTACCTTAATAGAAGATAAGATTTAAATATTAGTGAAATTCGCATGAACTCATAAAAAAAGAGAGTGTATTTAGTAGTATTTATATATCAAATAATTATGAAAAGTAATTGTAATACTAATGTGATTTGATAAGACGAATACCGTAAATTCGAGTCAGATTGTGATTTAATATTATTTTATCACATTAATCTTAAAAACATATTTCATTTGATAGTATAATCTTTTAAGGGAAATAAAGTTTTATTTATAATGGTGCATCCCAAGTAAAATATTTATTAAAATAGTGCATTAAATAAAACCGGAAACAACAACTTTATCATGCAATAGAATATAAGTACTATTGTATTTTTCTTAAAACATATATACACTTTTCTTGCTATTTTAAATTATATATAAATAAATAATTAATTAATTATAAGAGATGATCACTAATGAAAATTAAGTTTCTGGATAAAAGAGACACATATTTACAAATAAAAAAGAATTATCAAAGTTTACATGTTAAATAAATAATGATTATGAAACCTCAATTCACAACAACATATCTAAAAGATAATATATTACTTGTAGGAATATCTTGTTTTTTTAAACAAAAAATTATAGCAAAGTATGATCCGGATCCATTAGAATTTCCATTTTTTCTGTGAGATGGGTCTATGGCGAGGGGTTGACGTGTCCGTGGACCCCACTGGACGGCTTTTTGTTAGATATGCATGCATGCTATTGGTGGCTTAATGAGCAGGCGCGTGTAAAGACGGCACGTGGTTAGTTAAACACCAAAAAGTAGTGATGAAGGAATATGTTCCAGTTCCAGTTCCAGGTCATGATACGTTACATTACAGGGCATCAATTTTCCTCTTCGTTGTTAGAAAAATAAATACGTCTGTCCATTATTACTATTTATTGTTAATTTTGTTGATTGTTATTGTTTTTTTTACGAGGTTATTTGTTATTGGTAATGGGCACTTTAAGAGAAACTTTGTTCTCTTGTAAAATAAAGTGTCTTTATGTCCATTTGCTCATGCCTCATGGGAAATATAATAAACAATATCCACTTCATTTTTTATTTATTTCACGTAACATCCTTCGTCGGTACTTAGATTATGTGTTTGATATGACTAGATTTATTGTATTATGTTTATTTTGGAGTTTTTTTTTATAGAATTGATTATTGTGAAGTACATGAGCAATTTCTACACATTCTAATTACCAGTATAAGGCATGTGGCCTAAATGATTACTCTATCAAGTATCTATATATACTCAAGTTACAAGGGATCCAATGCTTACTATATCCCCTGTAAGAAAATGTTATTTTATCAATTATCATTGATTTTCTTTTCTTCCTATACGTTCTTCTCTAACCATACATTACTTTTAAAGTTATAATATTCATATAATATTTTTATAGACATGGTAAGGGAAAGTATTGTAATCATACTGTCCTCGTTTGGGATGGATGAAAGCATTACTTATTAATTATCTATAAACTTAAAGATTTATTTCTACACGAAACTATAATATCACAAAATAAAATTTATTTTTCCGTAACCAAACACTCATAAATTTACTACATAAGATTATGTAAGTTGGATAAAAGGGTTGAATGTTATGTTTGATATATATTAAAAAAAACAATTTACACACACACACACTCAAAATATGGAAAAAAAATACAAGTTAACTCTTTAATTTATTATATTATTGAATTAGTTTGTTGTTTGTTAAACCTGTAAATCTAACCTATATGTTGCTACTCGGTATAACAACCCCAGATGAAATATGTATAAAAGAGACAAAGATTATATCAAAACTAAGCATTTGTTTCATCTTAAAAAAAAATGGATATCTCAATCTTGATTAAAGTACAGAGGATTGAAATTATCCGCGTCAATACATGATTTCATTATGATTCCAAAATCATTGAGATTGAGCTAATCAGCAATACTTTAATTAAATTATTAATGTTTTTAAAAGGTAGCGTGTGAGGCTCGTGTGTATGTGAAGGTATGCGCGTCTCTCTCTCTCTCTATATATTACCTTAGCGATTAAGGTTGTAAGGGACACGGTGGAGATAAAGAAGCTTGAGGATTACAAAAGAGGAGAGGTGGGGGTGTATGAGGAATAGAGATTCTAGTTTATATATCATGGGGTCATATAAAGAGGTCCATTCACACCCACTTCCATTCCAAAAGGTAAGGGGGGGAAAAGCTAAAGGGTGTTTTTGAAGAAGTGGAGGATGTGATTTTTCATTAGGGGAATAATATTAGAGAAGGATCTTCTATCTTCTCTATGGTACAAACCCAATGCTTTACAACAGGGGATCCATGAGGATATGTTGTTGCTTTGAGAAGTATAAAATACGACCCTCGATTCAATTATTTTTTTTCCCACTATGACAGGTATTCATTTTCTCATTTTCAGCATGTGAGATTCCTCCACATTTTTATACAATATACGTGGTCTTCTTTTGTGTCTCTGGCATGCTTGTCCTCTTGATACTTACTAGTTGATGTGAGACATTATGGCACAGGTTTGTGGTCTGAGGTGAAAGTCCGAAAGATTAATTTGTGCTTCTGGTGTTGTTTAGAGCCACCTCAATGAATGACGTTACCAACTCAAACGGCTCATTTTAAAAAGGAATTTTTATCGCCCGATCACAAACAGATGAGTTTCAATGGAGATATGACAGGCCTGGATAATAATTTTTTTTTTCTTTTAAGAGAGAAAAATATATCTCTATTATAATATTATTAATAATAATTAAAATTCAAAATGGGTGTCCCGAGGAGATAAATACTTTTTTCTTCTTCTAGAGTCTATGTTTAATATACACATGCATGCACGTTGAAAAAAGTATTTTTGTCTTTACAAGTATGTTTGGTTGGAGAGAAAATAAAAAGAAAAAAAACACACATAAATGCTGAAGTATTTTTTTCCATTTAGTTAGAGAGAAAGGAAAAGGAAAATAAAAAAAGGAAATATTTAGAGTTTTAGAAACGTTTTTTTTTATCTTTTATTTTCTTTCAAATCAAATTTAAAACTTTATATCGATATAAATCCATGCTAGTTATGCAAAGCTGGGACTAATAAATCCTTTGGCATTAGTGAAGTGACGATCTCAAGATCATTTTTATATTTTTTATTTGTTTCTTACTAAAATAAAATTATGTCGAAATCAAAGAATGCAATATTTTTTCATCATAATAAAATGGTTATGATATTTTTATTTTATCCTTCTCTATTGTTACTTCACAATAATTAAAGACGTGTAAATTAATTAAAAATTTGGTAGAAAGTATGATATAATTAAAAAAATAATTAATATTATCTTGAACTTTAAAAATAACAAATAAATATAAACAAAAATCTTAAAAGAAATCAACAATTAAGAAGAATCAAATGGAGCATTAGTGGGTTTATGATAGTCAAAAATTGACATTTAATATTGTCAACTAAGTGAATGCTTATGTTGAGGTAATGGAAGAACAAAGTAAAGAAAAAAAAAATATAATTGTTATCGAAAATATAATTTTCTCTTTCTTTAATTCATCACCACAATTGTAATATTTCTTATTTTTCATTTTTTGGCGATTTTTACATTACAATACTTCATATAATAACACTTCACTTAACTTTGTATTGGTCAAAACCTTTCATTAGTCAAAACTCTTCTTAAGTAGCTCTTTTCGAGATTTCAATAATCTATTTTGGTTGCTTTCAAGATTAATGATTGTTCCCATAAATCAATATGAGACTTTTCAACGTGTTTTGTCTTCATTTACATGTTTTTTAGAAAATTTTCCAAAATCACTCATCCCATAATTTTTCCAAGCCAAACACATTTAACTATGGAGTATTTAAATAATGAGCTACCAAAAAGTATATGCATCTTGTTGATATAGTTAATACTAATTAATTCATTTAAGTTATTATCAATTATACAGTTTCATACCTACATAGTCTCTATATCCCTTTTTTTTTCAGTGTGATTCGTCAGGGTGTTACATGTCCATCAGCTAGTTCATCCTCAAATCACATCGTACTAAAAGAGAGGTTTTCGCTTACACTTTACTCAGTTCCTTGTTAGTCAAAATCCTTTATAGGTATTTATTTTTGAGTCATCGACAATCTGCTTTCATTAATTCATTTAAGTCATTATCAATTATACAGTCTCATACTTACATAGTCTCTATATCCCTTTTTTTTGGTGTGATTCGTCAGGGTATTACATGTCCATCAACTAGTTCATCCTCAAATCACATCGTACTAAAAGAGAGGTTTGCCCTGACACTTTACTCAGCTCCTTGTTAGTCAAAATCTTTTATAGGTATCTATTTTTGAGTCATCAACAATCTGTTTCAACTGCTTTCAGGATCAATGATTGTCCCCACAAACTGACACGATATTTTTCAAAGTGTTTTGTCCTCACTTGCACACTTTATGGGAAAACTTCCAGAAGGTTATCCATTTCATAATTACTCTAAGCCAAACACATTTAATTGTGGAGTTCTTAAAAAATGAATTATCAAAAAGTAGATACATATTATTGATATAAATTGTACCAATTAATTTATTTAAGTATTTCTCAACTGTACAATTTCATACTCACATAACCTCTGGATCCATTTCTTTCTGATGTAATTCGTTGAAGTGTAACATGTCCACCAACTTTTCTCAAAGTTATCTTCAAACTATACTGTACTAAAACAAAGATATTCTCTTATAGCATTCGAGCTACATCCCCATGTTCCAACTTCCCACCATCATCAATATACTCTTTATAGAAGGAAACATTTGTGCAGATCTTTTAGCTAAGAAAAGTGTCTTGTTATTGGTGCCACGATCGCATCCAGGCTACACCCAACAACTTCCTGATTTGCCATCAAGTTAAAACCTCACCATTTAAGATAGAAATGGCAACAGGCATGGTTCAAGTTTAAAAGAGATAACTTTAAATTTTTAAAATCCAATCTCATTCTTATTGGTTTTATCATGTTCCGAATCAATTGAGAGGAGAGAAACTTACTAGACTTTTTTTTATAAAAAAAAGTAGTTATATATTTTTAAAATAACTCATTTATTAAGTTAATGTGTGTGTGAATTTGAATTGTGTATAGGGGAGGTAAAAGGCATAAATAAAAGAAGAAAAACATAAGAATAAAGAAAAATAAGAACAAACCCTTTTTGCTTTCACGATTGGATGTTTTTTTTATAATAGTTATAACTAAAAAAATTAAAGGAGTAAAAATTAAACTAAATACATGTATTTAGATTTAAAGTGTTCTTAATTTATTCCATAAAAAATAAAAAATAATACATGTTATATTTCATAAATAAACAATTAACTCTAAGAATGATTATAGGAGGGACACGGTAATAGCCCCTCAGTACTTGTTCCCATTGAATAAATATTCATCTAGTGTATGTTTTCATAACTACACGGGTATCTATTATGTAGATACTCGTAGATTTATTTTTATTTTTACTAAATATGCTTGAACATTTTTAACCCAATACACTTTTGTTTAGACAAAAAAAAAAAAAACACTCTATACACTTGTTGAGATAAAAGGATTCAGACAAAAATATCACTACGTGGAAATCGGAGAAGGACATGGGTTTTCTCTATCTTACATTTATTTATTTTTTAAACTTTTTTCAATTAAGAGTTTTTAAGAATTTGACTTTTTTCAATAAATATTGTTTAGTACATACAAATTTGAAGAAGAAACTTTTGATCATATATTTAAAAAATAAAGTTATTTTCAATTATGTGACACATATTAGTAGGACAAAGGCCTTCTAGTACACATGATTGAACACCTAGATGCGTGTACGGGCAACTATAAACTTAGACAAAGGCCTTCCAGTACTCATTTATTTATTTTCAGCTATTTTTGGATCACTTCCAGTTCCTGGTATCTTCACTCTCTTTTTGTACAGCCAAGAGCCAACTATAATTTTCCATTTGGACCAAAAAAAGTAAAATAATAATTAACCGAGTCCTGGTAAGCCGAAACCTATAAATTTACGAGTATGGACTTGCATAAACGAACGGTCCAATGAAGAAAGGCATGGTGATGTTCGCGACCACTGCAACACAGTGTGAATCGCTATTGCGAAAATTTTCAGCTTCTCAATCTCTTTCTGAAACCAAAAAGCTGCACGCCCTCATCCTCACCCTAGGTGTTTTCTCCTCCTCCTTTAACCTTTGCTCTAAGCTTGCCACAACATACGCGCTATGCCACCACGCGTCCTATGCATCCCACCTGTTTGATAAGTTGCCTCAGCCAAGCTTGTTCTCCTGGAACGCTATGATGAGGATGTATGTCCAAATTGGGCGCCCCCTTGATGCCCTCAACTTGTTTGTTGAAATGCTCGGGACGGGTCGGACCCTGCCTGACAAATTCACATACCCGGTTGTTATCAAGGCTTGTGGTGACTTGTCTTTGATTGATGTGGGCGTTGGAATTCATGGGCAGACCTTTAAGTTTGGCTATGATTCCGACACATTTGTTCAGAACACTTTGTTGGCAATGTATATGAATGCCGGGGAGAAGGAAGCAGCACAACTGGTTTTTGACTTGATGCAGGAACGGACTGTGATTTCTTGGAATACCATGATTAACGGGTACTTTCGGAATAACTGTGCAGAAGATGCAGTGAAGGTTTATGGTAGAATGATGGATGTGGGTGTCGAGCCTAATTGTGCAACTGTGGTTTCGGTGTTGCCTGCTTGTGGGCTTTTGAAAAATGTGGGGCTTGGCAGAGATGTTCATGCATTAGTTCAGGAGAAAGGATTTTGGGGAGATATTGTAGTTAGGAATGCATTGCTGGACATGTATGTTAAGTGTGGTCAGATGAAGGAAGCATGGTTGCTAGCCAAGGGGATGGATGATAAGGATGTGGTTACATGGACTACTTTGATTAATGGATACATTTTGAATGGGGAGGCTAGAAGTGCTTTGATACTTTGTCGGATGATGCAGTGTGAAGGAGTGAAACCAAATTCAGTAAGCATAGCTTCTTTACTATCAGCATGTGGCAGTTTGGTTTATTTGAACTATGGCAAGTGCCTGCATGCATGGGCAATAAGGCAAAAGCTCGAGTCTGAGGTCATTGTGGAAACTGCCTTGATTGATATGTACGCCAAATGTAATCGTGGCAATCTCAGTTATAAAGTGTTTATGGGAACCTCTAAGAAGAGAACGGCCCCATGGAATGCTCTTCTATCTGGGTTCATACAAAATAAGCTTGCAAGAGAAGCAATAGAACTCTTTAAGCAAATGTTAGTGAAAGATGTACAACCCGACCATGCGACCTTTAATAGTCTTCTCCCTGCGTATTCTATTCTTGCTGATCTCCAACAGGCAATGAACATACATTGTTACCTTATAAGATCAGGTTTTCTTTACAGACTTGAAGTAGCAAGTATTCTAGTTGATATATACTCAAAGTGTGGAAGTTTAGGATATGCTCACCAGACTTTTAATATAATTCCTCTGAAGGACAAGGATATTATTATTTGGAGTGCAATAATTGCTGCTTATGGAAAGCATGGACATGGCAAAATGGCTGTGAAACTTTTCAATCAGTTGGTACAATCTGGAGTAAAACCAAATCATGTCACCTTCACCTCTGTTCTGCATGCTTGCAGCCATGCAGGTTTGGTTGACGAGGGTTTTTCTTTGTTCAACTTTATGCTCAAGCAACATCAAGTTATTCCCCATGTTGACCATTATACTTGCATTATTGATCTTCTTGGACGTGCTGGTAGACTGAATGATGCTTATAACCTCATTAGAACAATGCCTATAACACCTAACCATGCCGTATGGGGTGCACTACTTGGTGCTTGTGTGATTCATGAGAATGTTGAACTGGGAGAGCTGGCTGCTAGGTGGACTTTTGAGCTTGAGCCTGAAAATACTGGAAATTATGTTTTGTTGGCAAAACTTTATGCTGCTGTAGGAAGGTGGGGAGATGCAGAAAAGGTTAGAGATATGGTAAATGAGGTAGGATTAAGAAAACTACCTGCTCACAGTTTAGTTGAGGTCAGAGATATGTGAATTGAATAGATTACAATGTCAGCTTAACAACATCTGCCACAAACATTAAAATTCTGTCCAAATGAGAATCATTGTTGCTGTAGTCATGGAAGATCCTATAAAATGTGAAAGGTATTTCCTTTAGGCTTTGTTTGGGAGTTAGGAGGGGAAGGGAAGGAAAGAGATTCAAGGGGAAGGGAGGAAAATGAGGGAAGTTTCTTCCTCTTTGTTTGAGAGTTAAAAATATATTAAGAGAGGGAAATGGAGAGTTAATAAGATATTTTTACAATTTTGCCCTTATTTCAAAAAAGTTAAATTCAATTAAATAACACTGGCTGGGGTAGGATAGTAATTTTATTAACACTAGCTGGGGTAGGATAGTAATTTTATTACTTTTCCTTCTAAAAACCCCCCAAATAGGGGGGAACAACAATTTTTAGGCTTTGGAGGAATTCAGAGGAGTTTTAAAAATCCTCAAATTCTTTTTCTCAAAAATTAAAACTCTCAAACAAGGAGATGTTACTACCCAAACCTTTCCCTTCCCTTCCTTCCCCTTTAAAATCCATCTCCCAAACAAAGCCTTAGAGGGGGAAGTGCCTACCTTTTTCCATTATTTTAATTATGACGGAGGGAAATGCCTTTGCTTCAATAATGTTTGTTGGCATGCATAGAGTTCAAGGCAGAGATTTTGGCTCCTATTTCCTTGATACACTTCTGTGGATGCACAATAGCCAATACCAATCAGTGCCTAATGTCTGCGGCTTTTCACATACATTCCTTGGTACTCCATGTTTGTGGTTTTACTGAGACGGATTTTTTAGTATTCAGGATATTGCCTTTTACTATGGTTGTTTGGTTGTTGTTGATACTTTAGACTGGCCTCACCTACTTATTCTCCCATTTTCTTGGTAAGTAGTTGGATTTTTTTTTTTTTTTGCCACTTTTACTTTCACCTGCTTTTAATGGTTATAAAATAAATTATGTTGCTCCTGTTATTGAATTGTGGTTCCTTGCAGCAAGATGGCAATGAAGGCATATTGACTATGAGGGAAAGAAGCAGAGCAGAACTAGGTCGGTACTACCTGTTCTTATTGACTTATACTTTATGCAGCCGCTTGTTAGCTATGTTGAGCATAATGACTTCACTTACTGGTGATGCGCTTGTGCTATTTGTTTGATGACTCTGTCTCTATGAAGACTTAGATACTGCTGTGAATATGTAATTTGTATGTTCAAGGTTCACAAATTCTACTATATTTTAGTCATTTCATCATCAAGTATCTGATTAACTGAAGCGACTGCTTATATCTTGAGCTTGTGCATACATTTTTATGTAATCCATAATCTTTTTAAAATTTCATTGGTTTATCAATTGTAAAAAAATATTGACAACCTACTATTCATTTTTTGTTAATTAATGGAGTTAAATTATTTATGTACTTGACTTTGTTGGCACCTATTATAATCAGTTTTTTTTTTGTTTTTAGTTAACAAAAATATTATAGTCAAGCATTACTTTTGTTTTATATGTTTATTATCGCTTGTTCTTTTTTTTATTAATGGAGTCTCAACAGTTGGCATACAAATGATATAAACTGCCTCGACATTGGCGTTTTGGCTAACCATTTCATGGTATTGATAATGGATTAGTCTTCGTCAAAACAAAGTGTAATAATATATAACTATTTAATAAATGATAGAGTAAAAAATCTTTATATTATTAATACGCTCTTATTAAATCTTATTTCTTACTATCCTCCGTCTTTGTGACATGCAACTTTATCCTTGTTTAATATTTATTTTTATACTTAAAAAAAACTAAATTATTATTTGTCATTTTTTTATAGAAATGATACTTCTACCACAAATTATACAACAAAGTGTACCATTAGGAGAGAGAAAAATAGAAAAGAAGAAAAAAAAATTTGAAATGTAATAAATGATAAATGATAAAGATAGACACAAATCAACATTATATAATATTTTGTAATTATATAATCTTTTGCATGAATTGTTGTATGTGTCTCTATGGTTGGCAAAGCGGGCCAGTCCGCAAAAAATGGGGCGGGCTGGCCCAGCCCACCAAATATGCGGGGCGGGGCGGGCTGGCCCACTTTTGGAAAGTGGGCTGAGAATGCTAGCCCGCCCCGCTTTAATGCGGGCTAGCGGGCCAGCGGGCCAGCCCGCTTAAAAAATAAAAAAATTAATTTCTTAAAAAAAATACAAAAAAATTTATAAAAAAATACAAATGTGATAATTAAAAAAAATACAAAGTTAAATAAAAGTAAATAATTTAAAAATAATGTTAAATAACTGATGTCATGTGATAATTCAAAAATTTACACCACTTGTAAATGAAATTTATGGATGTAAACTGTCCAAAGTGTAATATGTTAGTAATGAAAGACTATTTGAAAGTATCATTATTATAAACATTTTGATATTAAAACTTAGAAGTTAGTAGAATACGCTGAAAGTGCAAAAGAGCATAAATTAAAATAACATACCTATTTCAAAATATGTTAAATATATCTATTTAATTTTAATATTTAATATTTTAAATAATTTTGGCCCAGCGGGCTGGCCCGCCCCAGCCCGCGTTTGGCCCGCAGTTTTGCGGGGCGGGCTGGCCCGCCCCGTTTTTTAAAAGCGGGCTAGAATTGTCAACCCAGCCCGCGTTTTTTTGCGGGCTAAGCGGGCCGGCCCGACGGGCCAGGCCCGTTTTGCCATCCCTATGTGTCTCACATCTCTTCTCTTTTTTTTAAGACTTTTATCTCCCTCCCTCTTCCCTCAAATTTTAATTTTATTAGTTTAAAACTTTTCTTGTATTAAAAGTTTTATTGTTTCAAATCAAAGTTATTGATAGTCTTAAAAGTCAATTGTTGTTCATGTTATTTTTTCTTTTGAATTTATAAATAAATTGTATTATAATTAAAATTAGTAGTAAATGAATACTTTCTAGGATAAATACTTATTTTAATTTTGGGAAGTGTGATGTGCTAACATATTGATTTTTGAAAGATAAAAAATTTAAATTTAGTCACTAAATATGCAAAAAGTGTAACAACTTGATCTTGTCAGATTTTATGAGACTATTTTTTATTAAATTATAATGTTTAATGATCAATTTAACAAGTTATATTTTTTTAACTCAATTTGACATTAAGTTGTAAAATTCAAGGACTAGTTTATCATAAAATTGTCCTCAAGACTAATTTGTTATACTTTTTGCACATTTGTAAAGTAAATTTAAATTTTTCATCTTTCAGTCATATTTTCAGAGATCAAAATCAATATTTATTGTAGTTTCTAATATATAAATCATATTTTAGGTATGATAAACAATTTATATTGTAATATAATGTTTTTAACTATATAAAAGTAAAATGAATAAATTGAAATAGAAGGTTAAATAAATTCCTAAAACCCCTCTTGTAATCTTAGAAATTCCCGCCGCACCCCCCCCCCCCCCCCCCCCCCCCCCCCCCCCCCCCCCCTCCCAAAAAAAAGCACTAGTTGAAAAATAATTCTTAAAATGATCATTTATGATAGATAATTAGTCTAATTTATAAATATTTTTTTACTTCAAATTAAAAAAATTCCATCTAATTTCGAAATACAATATATACTTGATATACTTGTTATTATTATAAGAGGTGTTTATAGATTGGATTGAATTGATTTTAAAGAGACAAATCATTCAATCCAAATTTTTAATTTTATTAATTTATCATCCAATCAATTTAGTTCAAACTTTTAAATATGATCCACCATTTAAATTTGATTGATTTTCGGTTTTAATTTTACTTTAATTTTTTAAATATTAAATAAAAGATAAGATATATAATAAAAATAATTCAAAATATCAAATATTTTATTTATATGTAATTATATGACTAATAATATAGTATTTAAGTATTTTAACTCAAATAATTAGTAAAAATATCTTTAATTAAATATATTTTTCATAAATAGATATAAGTTATATATATGATTATTTTATAAATATATAAGAAATAAAAATAGAAATGAGTGATATTATAAATTTATGAATAGAAATATATACTTATGTGTAAGTTTGGTTTAGATCACTTGCTAAAATCAAATCCGATAATTCAATCCGATTTTATCAAAAATTTTGACTTTACAAATTTTTGATCCATTTGATTTTTGGTTTTTTAATTAATTTTTCCCGTCTACATTAAATTGGATAGGTGTATGAACACATTTATTATACTAACATCAACACAATTCACATTTAGATCACTACTAACATTTAGATCACTACTAAATATGTGGATGAATTTGCATTAAATTGTTACAATTAAACTAAAAGTTTCAAGTCCAAATCTTAAAAAAAAATATCACATATTATCCATTTTTTTTCCTAAGTATATGCTCATTTTGTCATTAATATTTAAAATTGTTGTTTGAGAATAAATTCATGCCACCTATTGAAAAAATGATGTTCTAGTTTCGTTTTTCAAAAGAAAAAAAAATTGACCTTAAAAATAATCCAGCTATAGCTTTTGCTTGTTACGCACTTCTAATTCTCTCAAATTATTCTCTAACGATGTTTTGCTATATTTAAATATTAACTTAATTAAAGTTATTAAAGTTTGTGACCCTTAATTTTTAGGCAAGTCGGTATTATTTGTATTATGAATAATTAAACATTTATGACATGTCTTACATAAGTAAAATATAAATATTAAATTGAGACATCTATATTTCAAGTTTCAAGTAAACAAAATACACAAACAAAAATCACATTACTCATTCTAAAGAGAACCTCCGCCACATTTTACAAGTCCAAAAGTGCATAATCTCAACGTGAAAATTCTATGGCTGTTTGGCAAATAATAGAAATTAGCCTGAAGTCCTTAATCAGCATATTACTTGGTGACTCTGTAAGCCTGCAAACCAAAAACAAATTTAGAGTGTATAACACCCAACCCAAGTGATTGTTATATGTATTTTACTAATTTGAAACAAGGCTCACCTTGACCCTTTTCAGTAGCTCTTTAGCATTGCTGTCCTTCCTAAAGTGTTCCCTTACAGGCTGCATAGTCCAAGAAACAATAATTGAGCTTGTGCCACATACTAGAAATGAAGAAGTAAAAAGGAAAAACTCCAGAGTTCACAAAATATGCCATAACACCGCTAGTCTTGCTTTGTACAAGCTCATGAATAGTAAGAAGATGCTACCAGCACCAGTAGGATTTAATGTCCAGAGCAGCCAAAACAAGACGGTCTCTGGTGTCTACTTCTCAACTCCTCTCCCAGGTTGAAATAACTTAATTGACACATGAATATACCTAAGCTAATAATTGAAGCAAATGTACGAAGCCAATTGAGTCCCAATAAAAACGTTAAACAATTTGAATTATTTTAACCACCACATTGATATTTGAAGATTAAAATCATATTAAAATTTCAAAGCCAACAAATTATAAACACACAAATCAATGCAATTATAGGAATATGAAAAGCAATGGGCTTGCAGTATATATGTTCAAAAGCCTTCTAATGCCCTGTTTCAATGCAAAAGTAATAACACTACAACCTAGTATACATAATTGAAATTGTGCTTTTAAAACCTGGAAGCAAAAATACAACACACGAACATAATCAGAAATCATCACCTCAAGAATTTTATTCAACGACTTTGCCAATGCTGGTTTAAGGTCACCAGGATGTAACTCTCCACTTTCATAGGCTGCAGTCAGCTCTTCAAAGCTTGCGAAAGTCCTAGATTGAATGGAAACAAAAACATGTATGAAGCAAACATTTGCGCAGAAGAAAAGGTCAAAAAAAAAATTGTAAAACAGAATAAAGGTAAACAAAATGACTAAAGAGGTTGCTACTTTAAAGGCGTCTGAAGTTCAAAAAGGGAAAATAGCAAAACTTACTTATTACCACCATTATCTGCACTACGCTCCACTGTGAATTCATTAAACCAAGGTAAGACAAGATATTTGATGTACTCCAAGCATGGGTTTCCTTCCACAATCTTGGGCGGGCAATAAGCCTTTTTTATTTTCACATTCACTTCAGCCTATATCCAAATATAAAGTTAAATGGACACAACATAAGTTTTATTTTAAAAAAATAAAGGAAAGTTACAGATAAAAGGAACCACTGAAAATATATTTATCATTAAGGAACAAATAGCTATCTTTGCCACAAAAAGCACAACCATATATTTCTTCATACTTAATATTTTATTCCATTTTTATATTTTTTGCAATTTTCACAAAATGAAAAAAATTCTTAGCCATCCTTAGAATTAAAACAGAATGCAACTAGATATGACCATTGGTCTTAGCCTTTGTAATAATGAAACAAATTTGATAGCCCTATACACAACTTACCTCCTCATCTTCCATGAAAATGGAAGATGATGGGTCACTTTTTGACATCTTTTCTTGTCCTTGCTGCAGACCAGGTAACATGTCTGCAAATCACCCCTAAATCAGTTAGTGAGAGACACACAACTTCAATATACAATATTCACAAGGAGTTTCGAAGAATACGGTGTGACAAGATAATGGGCTTGTTCTTCCTCTTAATGTCATCACAGTACTCTCTAGCAAGTACATTCACTTTTCGCTGATCTATTCCCAATTGGCAAATGTCGGCCTATTTTCCAATACAAACATTAATGCATTATTCACTAACATGTTTGGAGCAAATGGACATAAGAAACAGCACAATATCTGAATATTCAAATATTGAAAATAAACAATACAGCTAGTTAGATATAGAAAGCAAAGAAAAGGATAGAAAAACCCAATAATAACACAAATGAAGTTAGTAGAAGAAATCATCCATTGTTGGTAGATGTAATTAACACATTCAAGGCTGTAAACATCTATCATGATTTCCATTTTTAATGCTAACTTTGTAACAATCAAGCATAAAAAAAATTGATGCAAGCACAAACATCTAGTAAAAACCTGAAAGACACCTTGAGGAAAAATATGTCAGCACACTGCATGCATGGATAGAATATCTGAGCAGCAGTCAATTCATCCTGTTCACTCCGTCCCATTATTTGACTACACCTATAATTCAGAAAAACAAAACACGAAACAACAATGTTTCAAGTCCAAATCCACCATTTACAAGAACACATGAAAAGGCATTTTAAAAAGGAAAGGAACCTGATAATCCTTTTTAGATTGTTCTTCTGAGCTATATCCAACACAAGAGGCCAGTACTCATCAGCTCTGGCGTTAATCTCTTTTGAGGACCACAAAAACTCAACTTTGCCACTATCCAGATCCATCCCAACAGCCTTCCAAATCTCAATCAAGTAACGGCCAACCGTCTCAATTTTCTTCAAGTCCCCTCCCATCTTGTTGTTGAGCTTGGCAAACCAATCAGCAATCCATATTTTGACGCGGCAACCAGCAGATGTTAGCTTGTTCACATTGATTGTCTTCATAACACCCTATAATAACATATATATAAGTAAGAAAGTAACTATAATGTAATCCACACCACACCAGACCACCTTCAAAAGATTCCATTCCATTCACCTTGGAATTCAAGTAATCAACTACTCAATATAAGTACATAATATGAATATTAAACAAATTTTTTAGAATAGAGATTTATTGACCTGAGCAATGTGCATTCGTCCGGAGGGTTCGAAGCCATCGTAGCAAACGGGTTCGGGCTTTTTGATGAGGAGGTTAAGGAGTTCGTCTTCCTGAATGCACTCTTCTCCGACGCTCCTCACAATTTGAAACTTCTCTTCGGGGGTCAACCTGGGAATTAAAAAATTACGATGAAACTGAAAACCTAGAAAACGGAGTTAGTGAGTGAAAGAAACTTACAAATGAGTTGGATTGGGATTGGATGATTGGGGGATCTCAGGGTCGGAGACGGACAAGGATTCCACGGCTTCGGTGGGTGGTTGTTCCATTGCCTCTCAAAGAAAGAAAGTCAACGCCAGAGAGACGAAGGCACGGCGGCAGCAGTCAGAGCGCGAGAGACCGAAGAAGGCTGAGTGGGTAGGGTGAGTATGAGCATGGCCAGGGTGTATGTATGTGTCTTAAATAAATCAATTGTTTATTTATTAATTAATTTTGGGATTTTTTAGGGTAAAATTTGTATTTTTGTCTCTATTTTTCATGCCTCTAATTTTAAAATACATCGCTACTTTTAATCATAAAAAAATAAAGTGGTATTTAATAACATTTATTTAGAAGAATATAAAGTAGTTTAAATAAAACTTAAGTTATGCATTTTAAAATTAGAATAACAAAAAATGGACATTTTTTTATGAAATTAAAATCATACTTAATTTTTTTAAAAGAAATAAAAATTCTATTTTTTTCTACCTTTTTTCTAATATATTAGTCATTTTTTGGGACTACTTGATATGATTTTTATACGTTTTTTTATGACTTTAAATGTTTAAATTAATAATTTAATTATATGTAATTGTACTTTTTTTTTATCATTATTTAATGTTATTATTTGAATACATGAATTAAAAGTGATAACGGAGAAATTTGACTAGTGAAAATTTATATTAGAAACTAAAAACATAAATTTCAAAAAATATTAAGACTTTATATAATAAACCCAAAATCTAATTATAGAGGTCTACCCTTTGTAGTACACCAAAAAAGATTAGGCCCCACGATCAATGGTAAACACTCCTAACTAAAGCAAAAAAAATTCTCTTTAATATATTTATAATCAATAAAATAAAATATTTATGCGATACTTTAAAATATTTCAATCTAAAATTATCTTTTTACCTTAAACTTTAATCCACCATGCTTCAATTAGTGGATATACCGATCGAATTATTTATGTTTTATTTTTCCCCCTATTTACTTAATTAGACATAAGTTACATTTTATAACCCATCTTTTTATTATAACATAAAACATAAAACTTAAAACGATGCACTGATAAAAAAACAAAAACACAATGAAACACCAACTTGCTTCTCGAGAGCTAAAATAACATGGAAAGTATTTGCGAGGTTGCTTTTCAACCCCAGAGCTTCACTTGTAGAAGGAGATATTCAATTTCACTCAACAAGGATCCAATCTACTATTCATGGAAACCACAACCAGAAGTCCACAACAGGCATCACATTCCCTCAATAATCCATCCAAAATCACATCAATGTGTTCATGAGGTAGTACACAAAAACCTATGAAGATCAAGGAATCAATCAGAGCCTCGATCCACAACAAGTATTCAGAAACAGAGTGCGAGCCTTTCTTTATTCTTTGCAGTTCAGATCCAAACTGATGAACCTTAACACAAGTTTGGGATTCGAAGAAATTAAGTATCAGTGAATTCATCCCAAAGCAACCACAAGTGTGCATCGAACTGCACTAGTGAGCAGTGACTCCAAAAGTGAAGAAATGAGGCACCAGAACAGGAGCTGATCCCTATCACTTCCATTGCATATTTATTCCGCCACAATCACGATCAACATCAGATAGGAAACACAATGGTATTTCTGGATTCACTACAAATCTGTGAAGTCTGTCTCCTTAAATCACAACTTCTACTTGTTTACTGATTCATCAAGTTTCACAGAAACAAAATGAGAAGTAACGAAGTAATGATGGAGTTAGGGTCACCGGAATTGAGGTAAAGATTGGGCAAGTTAGGCATGACCAGGATGAACTCAAGGTCCTGTGATCCATGCTAGAATTTAATAATTGAGAGTGAGAAATTGAGAGAAAATTTCAGCGGCCTGTGATTTTATTTCATAAAATGAACCCTGAGAAGAGTTATTGTATTTATACATATCAAATGTGACAGATCCTACTGAGTCTGGTGAAACACAGATCTCTGCAACAGATTATGTTAACAACTGCTAGCAAAATTCTAGACTGAGGGAAGTTGAATTATTAAAATAGTGAAGAAATCATTCAAACGCTGATTAATTTAAGACAACTACATTCAAAAGCGAAAATGAGGCTTACTATCAAGAAGTAAGCAATTACCTGTCGAATCCTTATTAGCAAATTTCAATAAGCACACCAAAATTAACAATTAACAATAAACTACATAATGACAGAAAACAGTGACAAATCAGTTAAAGAATTAAGATAAAACCTTACATAGTCTGAAAGATATTTAAAATGGTCTCTGTGGGGCTTTCTTCCCAAAGATGGCCTCCCAAACAGAGGGTGAAAATGGTGCTTTCTTGTCCAAAAACTGTCTAACAGCTTTCTCATTAACAACAAAACCCTTATCTGTTAATGTTTTGATAGCACTCTTAGCTTCTTCGACACCTTTTTCATTGCAGAAACCATCCACTAGGCCAACAAAAGTTGTCACATTTGGAGAATGGCCTGCTTCTAACATCTCCACACAAAATTCAAAAGCATCGTGTAATCTGCTACACTTGTAGAGTCCTTGTATAAGGACCGTGTAACTGAAAGCATTGGGTGAAATACCACTACTCTGCATTTTCCTGAAAATCCTTTTGGCGTCATCAGCCTTGTGGGCCTTTGTGTATCCCTCCACTACCGCTGTGTATATGACAATCTCTGGGATGGTTCCCTTCTCCCGCATCAAACCAAAAAGTTTCAACGCTTCCTGAACCAAACCATCTTTACATAGACCATCGAGCATAGCTACAGCATTGGGGATAAGGCCAGTCTCCTTCATCTTCTTGAAGATTTCGTCGGCATCTTGAGGCATAGACTCTTGAGCTGGTTGATTGGGATTTGACCTCTTTGCTTCTTCAGATTGCTTACTTGATGCAACCTCTGACAGATTCACTGCTTTATCATGAAAACTAAGCTTGAATTTATCAAGGAAACTGTCTCCTGATTGGCCAGCATCCCTATTCGTTTCTGCCACATTTGTGTTCTGAAATGCAAGATCAATTTTGGAAGATTTATTCGTCTGGTCCAATTCATCAGGCCCACCATGGTTGTCATAAAATCTTGGAGGGAAGGAATGGGAACCTCTATCGTATTCTCCGGAACGTGGAGGACGCTGATTAACTTGCTTCCTACTTCTCAAAGGTCTACTTGGAATTGGTTCTGATAAAGACTGATCAGATTCTCCATTGTCTTTAAAACTTGAGTCTGACTGTTGAAGAAAAAAGTCATCAGATTCTCCAACAGGTTGTTTGCTTCTGCCACTGCGATCATCAGTAAAGCTAAAATGGCGCACAGTCTCAAGCCATGGTGGCAGATATTGTTGGCAATGTACAAAGGAAACTAGTCTTTCAATCTGAGAGAAGGATACAAGTTTATGAACCCCTCCTCGAGATGCTGCCATGTAAACCTGATCATAAATTGCACCAAGCATATAATCAACAACACCCCCAAATCAAAGAATAAACAGAGCAAAAGGAAAGGCATGATGATGGATACTGAGATAACCAAATGCTAAATAATAAAGTAACAAATCAATCAGATTATAAAGGGGGACTCAATGAAGAGAAATTATCATCATAAAGTCCGAGTAATTTACAATCCACTAGTGCTGGGATTAAATAAAAGCCACTCTCAAAATCCACCTGCCACTTAAATTGAATGAAAAAATAGTATTAAACCATCCAATAGAAGCAACAATCAAAGAGAAAGAAAACCAAACCAATTTAAATGTTAGAAATAAAACAAAACTAGAGTAAAATTGCAAAGTGTAGAAATGTAAAATTCATTTGCGGTAGCGTTTTCTCTTACCCTAACTAACACGACACAAGGAGTGCAAGTAGCAATTCAAAAGAGAAATAATGGCAGCAAAATGGGAGAGTGTAAGAAATATCTTACCGAGTCGCACGATAATTGACCTCTGAAGAAGTTTATTGGTGATGAGTGTGCAGAAGTGTAAGGAAAATGCAACAACTCTGCGTAATACCCTAACTAACAACGAAAAAGGAGAAGGAAGACCCTGTCGATGGACTACTGGGCCTGGGCCTAATATTTTTGGTGTTGGATAAAATGCAAGTTTTTAAATTTTTACAGTTTATTAAATTTGAATACTTATTTTAGAAATGTGTTTGAATGAGTTTTTAGTTTTTTAGTTTTTAAAAATTATTTATGAGTTGGGGAATAACATGAGATAGTATAAGAAAAAACAAGAGTAATAGAAAATCAAAATAAATTAAATATTTTTATTTTAAAATTGAAAAATATAATTTTGAAAATATTTTTTTGTTACGAATAGACCCAATTAGGAAAAAGACCCACTAAGGCCAAGTCAGCTATCCTCAACAACACAATATCTTAACAGTTAAGGATACGACAATATCACAACCACCACTATTCAAACTAGTCAAGGATCTCGGCTGAAGATTGTAATTGATATCTAGGTCAGTATTCATCAGCCTATAAATAAGAGTATTATCCATGAAGAAAGGTACACACATTCTGACTCTTTTTTCTATTCACACAGATCACACACTGCACGTCACTCGTGTTGTGTATTTATTCTGCAATGATCTTCTTCCTTGAGGTGCTTCTCCACCATAAGCATCTTCAAAGAGAGAATCTGATCTCATATTAATTACCTAACAATCTTTGTTGGACATTTCTGTTTCGCCACGAGCAGAACATTTTTAAACATTATTCTTATCAAACAAGTTTTTTTTAATTTAAAAATATAAATTGTTTTAAAAAATAAATAATAAACAAACAATTTTAAATGCCCGATTTTCTTACATGTAAAATTGTAAATTAGGGTACGGTTAGTATGAGAAAAAAATAAAAATAAAAATATAGATGGAAAAGAAAATATAAAAAAGGAGAGGTTTTAAACTTTAGTCTATGTAAAAAAACAAAAAAAAACTTTAATCTACCATGCTTCAATTACTGAAGTAGAGATTAGAGAACCTCACTAGTCATTTTGTGCGGTATTTTTTTTGGCCAACGCATGTTATTGACTAAAATTTCATTTTGGCCGCTATTATTATCGCGCATTATTTGTCTTTATTATTTGAATTAAAACACTAAAATATTTACATTAAAAATAATTTAATTTGATATATAATATACAATTTCAAAAATAAATGTAATTTGATGAATAAATGCAAATCAGTCATTAGAAATCATTTTTTACTCGCAGTTTTATTTATACGTTCGAATTATTTTTAGCATTAATTTTTAAGTGAATAAAAAATGTAAAAGACAGATGACATGAATTATGTAAATTTAATAATTAATTCATACATATAAGTAAGTAATAAGACTGAAATGAAAATGAAGAATAATTTCAAAATGTAAGTTATTAATTAAAAAAAAACACGCTACCAATGAAAAGCTTATCTCTCTTTTAAGATCATGAAGTATTTCAGCATTTTTAAAAGTACCACTTGGTTCTGATAGCATGATCATCTTAGTGGGATAATTTCTAAGAGGAGTGCTGTCATTTCTCTAACATTCAATTTTAGTTTCTTATTATCTATTCAATTTTTGTATTAACTATTTTTATTCGGGTTAACGTATTGATCCCTTCATGAAAGAGTAAAACATAGCCCAATTATTACGAAACTCGGAGGTTGTCTGAGTTTTTATTTAAGAAAGTAAAACACTGAAAATTGAGTAAAACTACTATTTTAAGATCACAGATTCATGACTTTAAAAAAAAAAAATCACAGATTCATAGTGATCTCAGATCCTAAAAAACAGATTCATAGTTATCTCATTCTCCAGTGTATTGAATTTTGCAATAGAGAATCATCTAATAAACAGCCACACCTGTACAAATGTGCATGACGTGTCTGCAAACATGACACGCACCTCTCCAAATGTTTGTCACCTTACTCTATATAGAGCCACCTTTGCATACTGCATAATCACAGTTTTCATTCAAAGTTTCATAAAATGGAGCCTCGCAAAGCTTCACCATTATCGTGGGTCTTGATCTTCTTCCTTACCATTTCCTTGTGTGGAGTTAAGGCATCAAGTGAAGAGCACCACCACCATGGGAAACCTAAAGAGGGACCTGTGGTGGAAAGGGATCAAAGGAGGACATTACTTGTCACTGAATTTGGAGAGATCACTGCCATTGACATCAAGGAAGGACAAAAGGAACTACCCTACCATCTTCAGTTCATCACATTGGAGCCAAACTCGCTATTTCTCCCTGGGCTTCTCCATGCAGACATGGTCTTTTATGTTCATACAGGTTCATACATACCTTTTGAATTTCTAAATTCTAATAACATATTCAAGGTTTTAAATTGTGGTCACGGTATGATTTAGTGAAATGTGTTTTCAGTTGCAATATCCTAATCTGTTATTATAGATAGACACTTTAACAACGATCATTTTCTTTAAATTTTGCAAGACAACATAGAGGAACATGTATAATTCTTGTGGTATAAGCATTTTAATTTCAACACATTCAATTCAACTTACTTTGGCTTCAGGGAGTGGAAAGCTGACTTGGGCAAATGATGATGGTACTAGTACGATTCGTTTACGCGAAGGAGATGTCTGCAGTCTCAATGAAGGATCTGTTTTCTATATACAGAGCAACTTAGAGGCTGAGAGAAGGAAACTTAGGATTTATGCAATGTTTGCCAATACAGACGACAATACTTGCGTAAATGCTGGCTGCACATGTATTCTTTTTCATTGAACTCATACAAAAATTTAAGGTTTGTTTGCAGTAGTTGTTGATGTTAACCACGAATGCAGGATCCATTAATCGGTGCTTACTCAAGGATCAATGAACTGGTCAAAGGCTTTGATAAGAAAATCATGCAAGCAGCTTTGAAGGTATTGTTTAACCCTCACAATGTGCAACTGTGCAAGCAGATGTCAATGGCTATATTTTTACTCAAAATTTGTTCTGTTTTGCGTTGTTTGGGGATGTAAAATGAAGGCTTTGACACACGACTATAAATATTTACTAGTTACAAAACCTCTAAATTGTGATTTTTTTGAAGGTGCCGGAAGATTTGATCGAAGCAATCATTAACAAGACGGAGACTCCAGCTATAGTGCATGCGGTTCCAGAAAAGCGGAATATTGTCCAGGAGTTGGAGGCTTCATTTCTTAAAAACTTTTTAGGCGTTGGGTCCAACTCCAAGAAACTCAAAACATACAACATCTTTGAGCATGACCCTGACTTCAAAAATCACAATGGTTGGAGCACAGCAGTGACCAAAAAGCAACTAAAGTCATTGAAGCGGACCAACATTGGATTTCTGATGGTGAATTTGGCCATGGTTAGTCATTATAATAATAATAATAATAAATTGATACTTATTATTGCACATATAATGTTTATGAAGTTGTATTAAAATTAATTTCCAAACTATATATATAATTGAAGGGATCAATATTGGGGCCTCATTGAACCGGAAGGCAACAGAGTTGGCAGTGGGAGTGGATGGGGAAGGCATGGTCCGAGTAGTATGTGGAAGCGGCAATGAAGATGAGACAGAATGCCAAAACATGAGGTTTAAGGTTAAGGAAGGTGATGCTTTTCTGGTGCCTAGGTTTCATCCAATGGCTCAGATGTCATTCAACGATGGACCATTTGTTTTCCTTGGCTTCAGCACTTCAGCAAAGAAAAACCACCCTCAATTTTTGGCGGGAAAGGGATCAGTGTTTCATATTCTAGACAAAAAGATACTGGCCAGGTCTTTGGGTGTGAGTAACAGAACCATTGATGAGCTTCTGCGTTCTCCCGAGGACTCCATCATTTTCAGATGCAGTTCCTGCGCAGAGGAAGAGGAGAAGATAATGAAGGAGGAGGAGGAGGAAAAGGAGAGCAAGAAAAAAAGAAGAAGAGAGCAAGAAAGAAGAGGAAGAGGAGAGCAAGAAAGAAGAGGAAGAGGAGGCTAAAAGGCAACAGGAAGAGAGGGAAAAGAAGCGAGGGGAGGAGGAAGCTAAAAGAGAAAGAGAGAAAGAAAGGGAAAGGGAAAGGGAAAGGAAAAGAGAAGAGGAAGCAGAAAGGGAGGAAGAAGAAGCTAGAAGAGAGCAAGAATGGAGAAGAAAAAGGAGACAAGAGGAAGAAGCTAAAAAAAAGGGCAGAAGAGAAGGCAGAAAGGGAGCAAGAACAAGCTACGAGAGAAGCAGAAGAAGCACAGAGGGAACAAGAACGGGCAAAAAAAGGGCAACAAAGGAGAGAAAGGAGGCGGCAAGAAGAAGTAGCTGGAAAGGGAGAAGAGGAGGAAGAACACGCAGGAAGAGGGCACGAAAGGAGAAAAGAAGAAGAAGAACAAACAGCACGAAGGGAACAAGAACAAGAACATGTTGAAAGACAGCAACAAAAGAGAGAAAAGAGGAGACCAAAGGAGGAACAAGGAGAAGGAGAAGAAGATGAAGATGAAGAAGAACCAACATGGTGGGAGAGAAGAGAAAGAAGCAGAAGGGGAAAAGTCCAGAAAAAGGAGTAGAATTGGAGCAAGAAGCCAGGACAGCAAGCAGAGAGGGAGAGAGAAGAAAAGAACGAGAGTGACAAGTTGAATAACAAAGCCACAGGAACAGCTTTGAAGGAAGTTGAGTTTTGAAAATAAGGAACGTTTGATTCCCTCTTAAGACTTAAGACTCCTGGTGTGTATTTTTACAATAAGAGCTTCTTTTATGTCTCTGTCACGTTTTACTTGTTTGTTTTTTATGACTGGTTGTTGAAGGCCAATGTTTTATGAATGCTTGTAGTTTGATTAGTAATTTAGTACAAATAATTGAATTTGGCTTCTCTCAATTGAGGCGTGCTACTTTAGATAATTATTATAGAAATAGAACAGAACAAAATTTCGATTCCATCTTATTCTTTCCAAACTAGGTAAAAAGATAATTAATGATAAACAGTGGAATAAGATAGAATAAATTTCACTACTAGTTTCCATTATATCTCATCTTCGTTATACCAATCCAAAAAAAATGGACCATAATATCGTTACATTTCATTCTCTTCCACCAGTTCAAACATGTAGAACAAAAATGAGACTCACTCACTCACTGAACCTGATATGTATGAGACAACAACAGTTATGTCATCAAGTTTGCCACCATAATAACAGAATCCAGCTTTTTCAGCAGCAGTAGAAAATGGTGTCCGACTACTCTTGGACAGTGCTCGCTGACGAGCCAGTGCTGCTATCTTCTGAGCAGTTACTTGGGGCTCTAGTCCAGCCCTAATTGCATGTTCAACAACTCCAGTGATCTCACTGTTGTACAAATTGTCAAATAAACCATCTGTTCCAGTAATGACCACATCTCCTGAAGCAACAGGTATGGTAAAAACCTGGATGCATTATTGCAAAAAGATATGCTTAGTTTGTTTGACTTTCCATAAAGGCACACAATTGACAAACTCATTTTCCAAAAAGAACACCAACTTCATCTTCCATTAGGCATCGAATGTGAAAGCCAGGCCAAATAAAATTAGATCTTATTAACAAAGTTGATGCGTGAACTTTACCTCACCAGAGCTGGGTAGATCAGCGCCACTCCCACTCTCCAACTGATATGGGAAATTGAAGTCATGCTGTTGAGAAGGTGACTCGAAAATGGTGCATCCATCTCTAACCACAATGAATCCACTGTCACCCAAATTAATAGCATGTAGTCCCTGGACCAAGAAACTGATCAGACATTATACATAAGAACTCGAGACTTATGAACTGGTTAGACAATACTTAAGAATAAGTATTTGCACACATGATCACATGTCAATATTGTAGACGAAGCAGAAGCTGGTAGAGCTCCCAGCGTGCTTTAAATCCATTTCTAAGCTTAATTTAACTTTTGACTTTAAAATAGCTTGGTGGAAAACATGCTTAATATGATAATAATTGTAATGATGTAATCTTCAACCCCATTAGGTATTTGCACACAATTACTTCAAATAAAATGAATTATGAAACACAATAAGTGTTGGAGGATGCATTATACCAGACATAGGTGAAAATGTAGAAAAACTTTCATGTTTATGGATATAAGAAGAAAACAAACCATTTCATATTCAGTAGGCATGAAACATGTATGATGATTAAATTACCTTGTCAGTAAGAGCAACAATACAAGCTGTTGATGAACCCTTGACCTTTGTATTTGCGTGAGCTTCCTTTAACACTCTTGTCAGATTAAAAGAACCTTTAGGCTCCTTTAGAATTGCTCTCACTGAATTGGATATAAGTTCCTGTGCAAACAGTCCTGCATTAACACCAACATCCGCCCAGCCACCTACACCATCAGCAACACCAATTGCTTGTTCATCCGTGCAAATAAAATGAGCATCCTCTCCTCCTGTCTCCTCCTTATCTGGATGCGGTAGGTAACAAGATCCTGACAACATCTTCAAGGGCTTACCACCAACAATAGTTCTGAAAATAACAGTACTCAATGCTCAGGATGAGTAAGTATCAGCTGCAAGAAATATACAATAATGTTTACAGATATAATTGGTGAAAAGCAAAATTGGACTCTCATGGAAATACTGTAGAGTGTGGAAAATGCAAATAGTAAGTCACAAATATGGAACTTGCTGCAGAATCATTACCCCACTCTTTCAAACACGTATAAATAGGGTAAGCTTCCTTCATGGCATCAAAATCGGCATCCAAAATCTATTATTTGAAGCAATTCATGATGAAATAGAATTCAAAATATAAAGAACAACAATCACATACGGGTCAGGCGGAAAAGAGGAATCTGCAAGCTGTTCATCATGAGGGCTTCCATCAAATGAGACAGCATGTGCAGCCCCGGCTGAGTAGCAAGCAGAAGAAGAGGCTGACAAATTCTTGAGCCATGATCCATGAAGCAAACTCGAATCTCGGATCCTCCTATAAGAATCAAAAGTAGAACACCCAAAACTCAAAGGACCATACAATGGTTGTAGTCTCCTTAGATTCACACTACCCCTCCAGCAACCTACAGCAGGCTTTGTGAAGTCTCGCACACTACCAATACCTGTGATTAAGCCATAAGCATAAACATCTCCCAGCATAGCATTGGAATGTGAGGCAGTAACCATTGATTTTGTGTTAAGTATGTGACTTGAAGTGAGCGAACAAAGAGACAAAGCTGAACTTCTGTACAAGGATGTCGGCACTCCTTGTTTCCGTGTTATTGCTTCCCGAATGCGAGAGTAAATGGTTGCATTCAGCCTTGAGAGAATGCCAGGCATGATCTTAATCCCCTATGCAAAATACCCTTAATTCAGTTTCCCACTTAAGAATAATGTGAAACCTTGGGTGTGATTTAAATTAACAAAGTTCATTCCTTTTTTACTCCCACCAAACCTTGCTTCAAGAGTAATGAACCGCACCCATAATCTGAAATGTTGAAATTTGAACAAATATTATTCAAAGTTTCTAACTTAATGGAAACAAACACCCCACCAGATGCAAAGAGCAAGTACTAAATAATTGATATAATCATTTGTGAGAGAAACCCCCAAAATATTTTTGACTTGGGAAATATCTTTGTAGTGAGAAGCAAACGTACTAGGACTGTATCAATTTTGCATCAGTCAAAAATCGATTTCATTAACCTGTTCAATACTACTGAGGCACTATCTTATATTTAAAAAAATTGAATATGTCAAAGCCAATTAAAAAAATGAAGCGGTTTAAAGTTAAACAGGGCACTCAGAAAAAGTGTAGGCATGAACTCCAATTTGGTCCCACCGTAAATTAATACCAGCAAGAAAAAGAAAATGGATTCTAATGTTCTATGGCGTACCTGTTGAAGGAAGCGTTTCCTGTTGAAAGAGCAACAAGAAGAACAAATGCGGCGGAGAATGAAACACAGGAGGCGCGTAACGTCAATGAAAGATAGTGGGTGGGTAACAATCAAGGGCATCTCTGTATTTTTACTCATCAAGGTTTCCCAGCGCCTTCCTTTCAAAAGAGTATACCGGATCACTTTTTTTATTACCTCTTAACAAAAATTGAAATAACAAGCAAACAGAGGAATAAATATTCTCATCCTCGTATTTTTGGAAATACACCAAGATAACTTAACAAACACTCCCCTTAAAATATGATAAAATATAATAAAAATATGTTAAAAATTGATGAGATTATAATCCATTTTATTGAAACTTATTTATTGAAATAAATGCTTATTTTAACAAAATAAGTAATTTTTTAATATATTTATCTATTTATTAAAAGAATGTTTATATACAAATATTTTTTTAAGTTTAAATAAATTCATCTTACAAATACGGATATATAAGACATAAGATATGATCACTGTGTGTTTATTTAGGATGGAAATAGAAAATTTTTGTATTTCCCATGTACACCAAGGTAAAAACATATATCAACCTATAAGTTGGATTAAAGTTGATATATATAAATCTTGATAGTTGTCTTTTATCTTTTACAGAGGTGAAATTGAGATTCAATGATAAAATCTTAATTTATTTTGTAAGATAATGTAAATAGATAAAAATGTAATTTTATTTAATATTTTTCAAATAATAAATAACTTTTAGTTTTAAGGGATATCTTTATTGATCTGGTAAAAAATAAAGTTTCCCTCCCCTCTTAATTATATGTTAGGAGATGGAAAACTAGTTGATTATAAAAGTGTTTGGTAAAATTAATTAATAGATATTAAATGATGTAAAAAAATTATTTAATATTTATCATATTTGAATTTTATTTCTAATTACTTATCATCTTAAAAAGTATGATGATAATTTTATAATTTTGTATTATAAAAAAATGGTAAAATTAAATTTCTAAGTTCTAACATTAAAGGAATAATGCAATAATGACAATTGACAAGTTAAATGTTACATGCGTGTAAGAATGTAAAATTATTTAAAAGTTTTTTTTAGACAATAAATCAAAAAAAAAAAGAGAGTTTTAAAGTAAATAAAAAGGTAAAATAGAATTTCAAATAAATTAATAAGAATAAAATTAAGAAGAAAAGTTAATACCTTATAAGTTAGTTTATTTTTCATATGCTACTTGAAGTAATTTATCAATATAAACTACTTGAAGTAATTTATGATAGATAAACTATTAAAATAAGTTTATGTATCAAAAAAGTTTTTGTTCAAAAGAGCTTATAAGCTAATTGAAGAAATTTATAAACTCTTAAAAAAACTTAAATTTATTGGAAGGAATTACACCATTACAATCTTATAGGAAAAGGTTGCAATTGCATCATTTTTTATTCATATAAATTAAATATAATATCAAGAGATTTACCTCTGTTTAACCAAATGAGATAGATTCAGCTCAATTACATCTTAGGGGATGCTAGAAAAAATTGATTAATGGGGGAAAATTGAACTTCAATGGAATACAATTCTTTACAACATAATGACAATGCATATTCTTCACGATAAACATTAAACCAACCATTTACAGCTAACAGTAGAATAAAACATCGAAGTTTCCTGATTTATGTCTGCAGGCTACAACTATGATCAACCAAATCATCCAACAGCAGAATTAATTCAAAACTATAAACATAAATCAGAGTATTCCAGAGTTGTATTCCAAAATATATGTGGATATATTAATTACATAACATATATTCTATAATACAACTATGTATTTTACAAATTAAGTAATCCAAAACGATAGATGTATTTCATAATATATCCACATATATTTTAGAACAGGTATTCTAGAATACAACTCTGAAATACCTATATGTTACAGACCAAGTTTTCCATAACTTTACCAAATAATGAGTTTTTGGTTGTTCTAGATATGCTTTGAAATGGGCTCGTTTGGACTTGGAGCTGTTTGGTGATTGTGGTGGTTGTGTTAAGGCACAATGGTTATGGAAGTTTGGGGGAGAGACGGCTAGGATTTGTTTGAAAGAGGCCGGGTAAGATGGAAATATAAGAAAATTTGAAGCAACAAGTAAAAATGGGGTACATAAAGCAACGGGCAAGCATGTAATGATCAGATATCCTCTTAATGGGAAAAACTTTACTAACGTGATGTTACAACCAATTGAGTTAATAAGTTAATTATGCTAAAAAAATTAATATTGATATATATAATACTAAATTTTTTAATGTATATTTAAGACACATATAATTTTATATAATAAATTTTGTAACAATTAATTTTAATCTAATAATTAAAGTATTTTTTTACATATAAAAATCATAGTTTTAAATTAAAATTATAAGTTTACTAAAAATTTGCAGGTTTAATAAGAATTATATATGTATTTATAGGTTAAATTAAAAATTATATCTGTATTTACGATTTATTAAACTTATGATTTTAATTTAAATCTATAATTTTTATATATAAAAAATACTTTAATTATTAGATCAAAATTAATTGTTACAAAATTTATTATATAAAATTATATGTGTATTAAATATACATTAAAAAATTTAATGTTATATGTATCAACATTAATTATTTTTTAGCATAATTGACCTATTAGCTCAATTGGTTAGAGTGTCGTATTAATAACCTGAAGGTCACATGTTCGAGAGTGTATTAGTCTTTATACTGGATGTATAAAGTTTTTCTCCCTCTTAATGGTTTGAGGGAAAAAAAATCTGTTTATTATAGTACGGTTCTTTATGGACCCTGATATTGGCACCCAAGTAGAAGTAGTACTACTTAAACCCATTAGACCTTAACAAAAAATTAAAAAGACAAAAATATTCTTTTTGATATTTAGTTTTTTTTATCCATAAAAATTTGACACAAGTATTGGATTTTTTTACTCTGTAGGAAATTAAACTAAATATAAAAAAAATTACAATAATCTATATACATTACTCAAACAAATAAGCTAGATTCCTTAATATATAAGACAATTTACCATAGCTAATGTACACTATTCAATTAATGAGTTAGACTCTTAATATTTAATTAACAATGTCTCCAACTGAAAATATTTCCTTTAATTAAAATCAATATATATATTATAAGTTAATTTCAAAAGAAATAATATCATTATAAATATAGTATCATCAGAAAACCCGGCGATTTGTGCTATAAAAATCCAGAGATCGTGATCGTTTTATTTGATTGGATCGGTTGTGTGAATAACTATATACAATCCGAAAGATCGCACTGTCTACAACCTTTCATAAAGGGAAGCAGAAAATAATTTGCCTGGAGTCAACTGCATACTGATGTTAATTATGTTCTCTAACTCCAAGTGGCAGTAATATTTGTCATTACACATCAATCAAGAGAAGAACATATAAAATAATATTAATATATATATATATATATATATATATATATATATATATATTTCTGTTTAACTTGAAAGTGTCTATGTGTTACACCCATTATTTTAATTTAACTAAAATTCTAAACTATAAATTAAAAACATATATATTTAAGAATTAAAATTATAAAAGCATATAGAAATAATTTTAATTAAAAAAACTATATATTAAAAGAGTAAAATAATTGTATATAGTCATTTAACTACAATTTATCATATGTTTGTTAACTTTGATGAAGAATATATAATAATAAAAAAGATTATATACTCTAATATTATATATATATATATATATATATATATATATATATATGAAGAATTAAATCCTATTCGATCAATATAACTAACAAGATTTGAGTTTGGTGAAAGCTCAATCAGTCTCCTATAAGATAACAAATTAAAGTTTCTATTTTTACCAAGATATATGTTCTTATTTAGTATTAACCTTAAACATGATTATCTTAAAAATAAGATACATTTAATATTAAAAAAACCCATCAATAGAAATCTAGTAATCTACCAACTCTTTTTGGTTAAAAAATAATTTAAGAATATTATAACTTGCTGAGATTTGATATATGAATAATTTTTTTAATTAAAAAAGTAGTTATTGTGGAAAAAAACTGAAATTTGAGAAAGAATACAATATGAATAATTTTAAAAAATAAAAATATTAAAAATTAATAAAGTCACATTCCTTAGAAAAATATTCTTTTTTTTCCACGTCCCTTAAAATAAAAATATAGTCTCTCTTATAAATTTTACGGTGAATATAATAAGTTAGTAGTTAACTAAGTTCCAGAAGAATGCTATACTTCTAATCACGATGTTGAACAGTCGTTTCTGAAGAGTATTAAAAATAACCGGAATTAAATAAACTTATTTATTATTAAAATGCAAATGAAAACAATATACTATTTATTAGTTTCTTTCTGAGAGTCAAGCAACACTTACATATAATTGGCTCAATGTACTCTTAAATTTTTCCAAATTTGAGTCCCTCTCTCTATATTAATGGTCATCACTTGAATTCTTTTTCGATCACACTAGCAACATTAAAAAATGTCTGCAAAAGGAACAAATGGACAATGCCAACTGCCCAAGGAAGATGGTAATGGTGAAAATGGGTACAGTCATAAGCTGATCAACAAGTATGCTTGTGCTTGTGTGATGGCCGCAACTATTATCTCTGCTATATTTGGTTATGGTGAGTGACTTAATTATTCTGGTCCATTACATATAATTGCTTGGGTGATAACTAGTTCTTGAGTATTGGATTTTAAAAGTCCACAATGCATGCATTTGGAAGTTGATTCAACGCACTATGAAAATGTACTACCAGACAATTTTATTACTAAAAAAATTAATTTGCATTTAGCACCTTTTATGTGAGATATATATTTAGTGTTTTTCAGCTTTTAAGGAACAAGAAACTTTGAAAAGCATTTACTTTTAATGCAAAGTTCATTTCCTATGTTTTTTGAAGTAAACAAAGAAAGGATCAGTTGTCACAATTTAGAATTCAACGAGTGATATCCAATATTCTTAGTTTATATGTAATTGTAATGTGGGACTACTCCTCTTCCTAAGCTTTCTGCGACCCATACAGAAAAGAAAGTTAATGATGAAAACAAAAAGGTGAGGTGCTAATTTTTTTTCCCTTGATTTAGTTTTTTTAATGAGTATAATATAAATATTATGTGTCTACATGAGGGATGATAATTTGATCAAAACTTGACAGATGTTCATAAAAATTACTTATGAAGTGTAAGTTTTCACCCATTAAATAAATTTTCCTCCAGGTTTAAGTAATAACTTACTCAAGTAACTCAACTCCAGGTTTAAATAAAGTATTATAGGCATGAATGTGGGTACAATGCAAGTATTATAGCTAGTACTCAAGTAACTCAACTCAATGCATCCCCACATATATTTCTTATATTTTATATTTAGCCTTCGAAATATTTTTAAAAAATTATTTTAAATCAGGTTAAACAATTCTTTTTATTTGTATAATATTATTAAAGATTGTATTATCTTTAAATATTTTTCAATTAAATTATATATAATATACTTTTAATTAATGCTCTTTTTTTTTAGTTTGGTTTTCACTGTTAGTGTTAATATTAATATTATAATAACTTTCATGTTTTATTATTTTTTATCAAACAAAAATATTTCAAGTATAAATAAATAAATAAAAACAAAAATTTCAACAGATCACCTTCAAGTTAATTATTTAAATACAAGTAATAAATGAGTAAGGGTACGAGTTCATTAAAAGTACGAGTACGAAAATTAGTGTAATTAATATTTCCTTCAATCTCAAATGTAATTTTGTTATATTTTTAAATAAAATCATAATTTAACTAATTAACTTTATCTTATTTAATAAAATAATTTTGAAAATATCCTTCATCTAATTGAGATTTTATTTTCAATGATTCTTTTTTATTTTTGATGCCAAAGTTTTAAGTTTTAAGGAATGATAATTTAGAAAAATAATCTATGTTTTAAATAAAAATAATACTAAAATGATTATAAGTTTTTTTTTTTATATTTGAGATTTTTTTTAGTTTATTTGAGACTGAGAGGAGGAGTATCTTATTCACCTACTATTCATATTATAATCTTTAGTGTTCATTAATAGTATTTTTAGTGTAATTTTTACAATATGTATTATTAGTTTAACATCTGTACCATATTCTTATTATAGACCCATAATGCCGATACTCTCTAATAGTATAGTTTTTGTTAAACAAATTAATATATTATCGTAGTCGTCTGATCTAACTTGTACATGTCCTTTTTTTTAATGTGGATTTTGGGTGTACTTAATTAGTTGTTAATTAAAAGTAAATTGGGACATGGGAGCGACTTAAAATGATCAAATATGTTTCTCAATATAGCTAATACTACTACTAATTAAACTAAGTGGAATGGTTACTTGTGGTTTTTTGCCAAACCAAAAGAAACAAGTTACTCCCTTAATCTTATTATAATTATCTCATAGATTATTTTACACAGAAGAGTCACAGACCAAACAAAAAAATAATAAATATATAAAAACTAATAATTTTACAAAATTAAACTTATATAATTATTAATCCATTTATAGATTTATTGTCCATCATTAATATTATAAAAATATAAATAAATATATAATTAATATTATATTGAAAAATTAAAATAATAATTATTTTGAAATAAATATTTTTCTTTTATATGACAATATCCACTACAAGAAATTTTCTTATTAATGACTAAATTTAGTAATAAATATACAATACTTATCAAAATAAAATATGTTTTTTAGTTTCTATAAAAAAAATTGTGCATTTTTAGTTTTTACAATTTTATAATATGTGGTTGTTTTACCCAGAAATTAATTTTGAACTAATCAAGTCCAAACCTACTTGACATTTACTTGTCACACTGAAAACTTAACACGTGTGCCAACCTTTTAATATATTTAAATTGAAATTTGTTATTATTATAAAACTTTTTTAAAATTATGGTCGAATCCCCCACCACCATTCTACTAGCTGCTTCCTTCATTTCAATTTCTCAATTCATTCCAATTTTTTAAATTTGTTATTATTTTTTCAGTAACGGGAGTAATGGCTGGAGCACTCTTATTCATAAAGGAAGAACTTCAAATCAGTGACCTACAAGTGGGGCTCTTAGCAGGGATCTTAAATGTGTGCGCGCTACCTGCATGCATGGTTGCAGGAAGAACCTCTGATTATCTCGGTCGCCGTTACACTATCATTCTAGCTTCTGTCATCTTCTTATTGGGCTCCATTCTAATGGGCTATGGCCCATCCTATTCAATCTTAATCATTGGAAGATGCATTGTTGGAATTGGTGTAGGTTTTGCATTGATCATAGCACCGGTTTACAGTGCAGAGATTTCATCCCCTTCCTACAGAGGCTTTCTCATTTCTCTCCCAGACGTTTCCCTCAACTTTGGACTCTTGCTTGGCTATGTCTCAAACTACTTCCTTGCAAAATTGTCTCTGAAACTTGGATGGAGAACCATGTTAGTTGTTCCTGTAGTTCCTTCACTTGTTCTTGTTTTTCTCATGTTCAAGTTGGTAGAGTCTCCAAGGTGGTTAATCATGCAAGGACGTGTAGGTGAGGCAAGGAAAGTGCTTTTATTAGTCTCTAATACAAAGGAAGAAGCTGAACAACGATTGAAGGAAATAAAAGGTGCTGCTGGGATTGATGAAAAGTGTACAGAAGACATTGTCCATGTTCCAAAGCAAACTCGAAGTGGTGCAGGAGCTCTTAAGGAACTGTTTTGTAAACCTTCACCACCAGTGCGTAGGATACTAGTTGCAGCTATTGGAGTTCATGTGTTCCAACAGGTTTGTGGAATAGAGAGTATTTTGCTATATAGTCCAAGGGTGTTTGAGAAAACAGGAATCATGGACAAGAGTATGCTCCTTCTAGCCACGGTTGGTATGGGAATTAGCCAAGCTGTGTTTACATTGATATCAGCTTTCTTGTTGGACAGAGTTGGGAGGAGGATTCTGTTGCTGATTAGTGCAGGTGGTGTGGTTGTGACCCTCTTAGGATTGGGTTTTTGCATGACCATGGTGGAAAACTCCAAAGAAAAACAATCGTGGGCAATAGGTTTTACCATTGTTTTTACCTACATATTTGTAGCTTTTGTGGCTATTGGTATTGGACCTGTGACGTGGGTTTATAGCTCTGAGATTTTCCCCCTGAGGTTGAGAGCACAAGGTCTTGGCATTGGTGTGACTGTGAATAGAATTGCTAATGTCGTAGTGGTTACCAGTTTCATTTCAATTTATAAAAAGATAACATTAGGTGGTAGTTTCTTTATGTATGCTGCTATCACTGCTTTGGCTTGGTGGTTCTACTACTCCTTGCCTGAAACCAAAGGAAGGTCATTAGAAGATATGGAGACAATCTTTGGGAAAAATTCCAAGTCGGAGATACAAGTGAAGCCTGAGTATATGGATTCCATGAAATAAACAATTATCTTTAGAGAGTGAGCATTTAATTAGCTAGGGTCATCTTTCTGTCGGCGTTATAATTTAGGAAAATAATAGATGGACACCTAACATCTAGCACTTAGATAGAAAAGTGTGTATCATAAGTTATATGATAATAGATCGAGAAAGATATAAATAATAGATATTCACAGGATATTTGATATATATAAATGTTCATGTAATCATCTGTATAATTTGAAGTGCATGTACTGTATTGTATTCTTAATTCACCAAATTAAAATTCAAGAATCACGTATGTTTGTTGGCACTTAAATATATTTTTGTTCCTATAATATATAATTATATGCTTGATGTTTTTTTATTCATTTTTCATTTTAATATTCTTTTCAACTTAATCCCTGTAATGTTTTATATATATGTTTCCTGCACGTTACCATTCAGTTGTTATTACTTGTTAATGACTAAATGTAGCTAAAATTAAGATGTCTATATTAGCATACTACATGACCATAAACTCCTGACATGTCACCTTAAATAATTTTTATTTTAGTTCTTCAAACTATACCTATTTTTTAATTAGCCCTATCCTCCCAAACCTTTTCGATCTTTTCCCCTTCCCGGCCTGTTAACTTTCAACAACTCCTCCCACTTCCTTTTTGCAGTTTTGTTTCCGTTCCACTTCTATATAAAAACCTCCCCCTCTTTGATTTTGGAAGAAAAGCAGAATCGAGTAATGAAGAATTTTACTTCATTATAATTGAGATGATGGTCTCAAACTTACATAACCCCTCTCATATGCAACACATGCTTTGAAGTTAGTTTATTCACATAGTAGTATTTAATAGGCAATCAATTAATGTCCCCTAAAATATGTCAAAATATGCTACTTAAACATCATCTTAAACTCAAAAGATTAAGATAGGGCATGCTACTTAAATATCATTTTAAACTAAAAAAATTAACACATAAATATAAGACTTTACTGTGTTCATATAAGTGAAAGTGATATATATATTTAATGAGAGAGTCTGATTTTATTTGATTATCATAATATACAAAATTTTCTTTAATCAAATTAGATATCACAAAGACATTAACTTTTGATCTAATAAGTTATAAATTACACATGTGATTTCTGAAAGAAAAAAAAACACCTTAAGTGTCCGATCACATCATGTACCATAGAAGACATTGCGATCAACCATTGATTAATTTAAGGTCAAACTGCCTTTACTCACTGTCCGAAACCCTCATTTACGAATATTAGCACTTCGATCCCACGATAGGCTAGCTATCTTCTTATTCTCAAATTTTATTACTCTACGTAAATTTCTTATTAACTTTAAATCAAATAAAATCAGACTCTCTAATTGAACAATTATTTTTATATACAAAACCGATTTAACTTTATATTTTATGAATATATCACAACTCAATAAATTAACCTATCTAAACGTGATTTGGCTATAACCTTAATTAAATGAATGGTAGAAATTAACTAATTTCGTAATAGAAAAATATATACTCTATACTAATTACATTGAAGAGTCATTTCTAAGGAATTTTATAAATAACAAGGGTTAAAGACACAGCCTTTTATAACATTATAAAATGAAATTTCTCACAGAAGTAACATTTAAGAGAATGAAGCCACATTTGCTTAAAGAAAATGAATAATAATAATAAATGATTGGCGTCATAGACTTTACATGCAGTTTTCCAGTAAAATTAAAATCTCTACGTGTGAAGGTTATAACCTGTGAACATTTCAAATCAAAATTTAAAAGTGTCTGCGGATAAAGAAACAAACGTGCACTCTGCCAACTATCCATGGAAAACGGTATTGATGAAAATGAAAACAGTCATGGAAGTCTCGACAAGTATGCCTGTTCCTCAGTGATGGCTGCCTCTATTATCTCCGCTGTATTTGGTTATGGTGAGTGAGTTATACTTATTTCATTTGGTTATGGAAAGAGAAAACATATAAAGAAAGAATATGGATATAAAAAAATGGTGGGATAAAGAGTAGATTTTAAGAATTGTTTAACACATTATAAAAATGTATATATCATATTCGTTATCATATACTTTACTTTTCAATAACTAGATTATAGAAGATATGAATGATGTAATGATGAGTAGTTTGCTTGCAATATTAATATTTTCAATAACTAGATATAATCGGCTAATTAATAATCAACATTGATTATTCTCTAGTTGTTGGAGTGATGTCTGGAGCACTAGTATTCATAAAGGAAGATCTGCAAATCAGTGACTTGCAAGTGCAGCTACTTGCAGGAATGTTACACGTGTGCGCACTACCGGGATGCATGGCTGCAGGAAGAACATCTGATTACAAAGGTCGACGCTACACCATCATTCTAGCATCCATCATCTTCTCATTGGGCTCCATTCTATCTGATCTTAATGATTGTAAATTGCATTCTTGGAGTTTCTGTGGGTTTTGCACTCATCATTGCACCAGTTTACACTGCAGAGATTTCACCTCCTTCCTACAGAGGCTTCCTCACCTCTCTCCCAGAACTTTCCATCAACATAGGACTCCTTCTTGGCTATGTCTCAAACTACTTCTTTGGAAAATTGTCTCTTAAACTTGGATGGAGGATGACGGTGGGCGTTCCTGCTATTCCTTCACTTTGCCTAATCATTCTCATGTTTAAGTTGGTTGAGTCTCCAAGGTGGTTAGTCACGCAAGGACGTGTAGGTGAGGCTAGAAAAGTGCTTTTATTAGTTTCCAATACAAAGGAAGAAGCTGAACAACGCTTAAAGGAAATAAAAGGTGTTGTTGGAACTGATGAAAACTGCACCCTAGACATTGTTCAGGTTCCAAAGAAAACTCGCAGTGGTGCAGGAGCTTCGAAGGAACTGTTTTGTAAACTTCACCACCAGTGCGCAAGATACTGATCTCACCTATTGGAGTTCATGCATTCCTTCTGATTGGTAAAATAGGGCTATTTTGTTATATGGTCCAAGAATCTTTGAGAGAACAGGAATAAGTGACAAGAGCATTGTTGGAGAAGGAATGAACTAAAAGAACAAGTAGAATAGAAGAAAAGCTTTTATTATGTGAAAATTTCACAAGAACAAAATAAAATGACACTAATTTCTATTAGTATTTCTTACAAATTTCTCTTTAATATCTCTGACAAGTGTTTCAACACTTTCTTCTCTTTTTCACTCACTTTTCTCTTCTTTCATTCATGCATATCTTTTTCACTCATTTTCAAAATGCCTAGCATACAACACATATATATAGATGAACATAGAAGAGTTTAACTTGAATTTGTCAACCTATGATAACCACTAGTTTCCACCTCTTTTGACCAACTCATATAAGATAATCTTGCAAACTCATTTGGATAAGATTGCAACTTATCTTCTTCTAAGTTCTTCAAGTTTCCATAAACTTCTTCAAGTCACCATAAGCTTCTACATTTGTGGTGAAAGAATTCAATTTGGATTTGAATCCTCCATAAGCTTCTACAAGTATCCACACAATTCTACAAGCTTCCATAAAATTTCATAAGTTTCTAAACAATTCTTCAAGGTTCCATAACTTTCTTTGGTGGTGGAGGAAATCAATTTGAATTTGAATTCTTCAATGGAAGTGAAAGCAAAATCAATTTTGAATTCTAACAAACATGCTCATGCTAGCCACTGTTAGGATTGGAGTCATCAACGTTATATTCGCATTCATATCAATATTTTTATTGGATAGAGTTGGGAGGAGGATTCTCTTTCTGGTTAGGGCAGGAGGCATGGTTGTGACCTAGTTAGGGTTGGGTGTTTGCTTGACCATAGTGGAGCGATCCACTGAAAAAGTAGTGTGGGCAATAAGCTTTACCATTATTGTAACCTACCTCCTTGTGGATTGGAATTGGGCCAGTGACACGGGTTTATAGTGCAGAGATTTTTCCTTTGAGGTTTAGGGCACAAGGCCTTGCTGTCTCTGTGGCCGTGGACAGAATCACGAATGTGATAGTGGTTACAAGTTTCATTTTAGTTAATAAAGCGATAGCAATGGTCAATGGGTGGGGTTTTCATTCTGTTTGCTACTATCAATGCTTTGGCTTTGTGGTTCTACTATACCTTGCCTGAAACTAAAGGAAGATCATTAGAAGATATGGAGACTATCTTTGGGAAAATTTCAAAGTTGGAGGTACAAATGAAGCCTGGATGCAACAAATAGAATTTCATGTGCCCCTATAAAAAATTGATACATATAATTCAAAATAATATTATCTTCTTGTGAGATTTTTTCCCTGTTTTTGTTTTTCTGAAGTGTCATAGAAAAACAAGAAAAGAAACATCCAATGGAAACACAAGAAAGAGATAATGTTTAATCTAATCATTCTTACTTTAGTTTGACTTAAAAATAAGTGATACTTGATATTACTTATTTATTAATTAATCATATAATGTCCCATAATTTATATTGTTATATTAGATAATTCAGTTTAATTTTTTATTTTTCTAATTAAATTTTAAGAATCTTTTTGTTAATTTGATATTTTTATTTATATTTAATGTTTTATTAAAAGACACATTTATTCTTAATTAATTTTTATTGTTTCTAATTTCTAAATCTAATCTTTCCTTCATCGTCATCAAGCATAAGAACACTTTTTGTGCATTGCTTCCAGCGTTGTTGTGTTTCCTATCTGACCATCGACCACGATTAAAATTGGCAAAATTTGAAGAGAAAAAAAATAGTCTTGTTGCCTTATAAATTAACTAAACAATATTTATATTCTAGGCTACATTAAGAGTTTAAGTATTTTATTTTTGGTATTTGTGTTGATTTGGCACTACTAAAGGAGTTACACATTAATTAATTTATTATATATTCTAAACAAGTTTTAGAATGTTTGTGTTCACCAAATTAGTTTTTGTAACAAAAATTAAAAAGTAAAATTTCGAATGTGTAAACGTTAAAAGATAAATGAAGGATTTTTTATGTACTTTGGAAGCTAGCACACTTATTAAGAAATGTACTTCATTTATATATTTAAATTCATTTTTAATTCCTTAATACAGCTTTCAGTAGTTCCTTGATAAAAGAATACATACCAATTTATATAAAAATATTTAATTATCTTTTGGATCTATAACTATAACAACTTTTACTTTTAATCCTCTATAATTTAAAATATTTCATTTTGATTTCTATAATTACAATATTTTTACCTTTTTAGCCTCACGGTGAAGTTTCGACTAACACCGACCAACAACTCACAACTACACACTTTTTTTGCAACAACCTCAGCCACAACTATTATCCCACTGGTTCCATCAACTTTTATAGTTCAACGTGGTGACGACACTGCAAGTCTCATACGTGTGAGGAGAGACAATGAGGAAGGAGGTTGCATCATATAATTGCAAATGCTATGCATGTAGAAGTTGGTGACAGACTCGAGAATAACAAAATGTACGTGTAGTGGCTTCGTCCCAAACCTCTCCATCGCACTTCAGTTGAACTTGAACTCGCTTATGGATTTTTCTTAACATTTTATGTTTCTTCAAACAGTGTTAGTCAAAACGTGACAAATAAGATCAAAAGGTAAAACAAATTATAAGTTATAACTATAGAGACTTAAATGAGATATTTTAGATTATGAAAATTAGAAGAGAAAGTTGTTGTAATAATAGAAATCGAAAGAGTAATTAAATCTTTAAAAATAATAGAATAATACTTTTACAACCTATTCATAAAGATTGAGCTCATTTATGATCTTATCATCCTAATATACGGCTGCTAGCTTTTTAGGATTTCATTCAAAATAAGAATAGTAAAGCAAGTGCTGTATAAGAATGATTATCGTGCTGATCGATGCACTGATGCACTCACGTTATTCTATTTGACTTCTTTATTATCCTATTTTTGAACGATCTGGTCGTTAAAAGTGGCATACTATACAAAGTCCAGCTTGTGTTTGTCCACTTGCTGGAACCTGCTAGGCTATTTCCATATTTCTATAACTATTTGCATGGCCAGCATTGGCAGTGGTATTTGATCCAACTTTTCAGCTTCCACAAAATTAACTTAGTCAAACTCTGACGTTGCAAATTTTATCAGCTTCTTATACCAGACTGATCTCATATATATAGCGCATAAAAACAATTGGTTAATTATGCTGATTATTGAGTTCTCACTCACTCACACACTATAAGGAAGTTGGCTTTGGATATATTTCCGCAAAGTTAAGGGTTGAATAGTAGAGAAATAAATTAATTTTTAACATGCCTTGCGTAAGCCAGAATAAAATATGGAAGACCAAAATCAATTCAATTAGTTGAATAGGCAGACGCATACATACATCGTGGCCAACTTTTTTCTTTCTTCATCCCTTTCGATGATACATCACATGCGATCCCCATGAGCACTATAATTAATTCACGTAGATCGAGCCTTCACCAGTTAGAGTCTTCGTTATAAAAAAAATTAAAATGTCAATTTTGTATTATTAATTACCGTGTTTTTATTTTAATCGTCTCTATTGGCTACTACAGATAATATTTATATATATTCCTTTAATTTCACATGTAAAACACGATAATTTTAATAAGTGGAATTAAAACGAACACATGTTACTCATCAGTAATCACACTTTTTCGCATGGAAGGTTCTCCATATGAGCTTGTGTTTCTTGCGTAAATATGCGTCATCGGATCTGGACAAACATTCGGTCACGTAGTGCATATGCGAAATTAAGTTTCAAATAATAATTATTATTTTGGCTCCAATAATATGTGATGTTTCTTTTGCTGAGCCTACCAATATGTGTTGCCTCGTTGACCTATGGAAACATTATCCAAAGGTTCATCTGTTTATGGTGGAATATCGGAAGTACCGAGGCAGGTTCTTCTAAATTGTAAGTCACACTATGCAATATATATTATATATGTTATTTAGGAAGTGACCAAAGAAAACATTCTCTTTCCCAAAGATTTAGTAATTAATTAATAATTTAGACTTCACTCTAACTTAATTCTAAAAACTGATTTCCAAGATAAAGATACACTATATCAGTTATATCATCAGTTATCTCTCATAATAATAAATATTAACGTAATATTTATATTATTTGTGTACATTTTTATTGTCTATATTAGTATTTTAGTTTTTTTTACTAAAAAAGATAATACTAATGAAAATAATGTTAATTTTTATATTTTTCTACTTTAGTAAATGACAATTTTTTTAAAAATATATATAACACAATAAACATGTTTTACATGTTTTTTTTATTCTTATGTTTTACATGTTTATGTCTAGTTGTTGGAGTATTTCACCGTTGTTGATCGGTCAACAAATCAAATAGAGCAAATTATACTAGTCATTTTTAAGATTTTATGGAATTATACAAACACTCTATGTTATATTTTAATCATTAAAGACATTTGTAAAGCTGTTAGTGTAGGAAATGATATCAGTATATATAATATTTTCAAACATAAATGAAACTTATAATGTAAGAAGAATATTATATATAATTCAAGAAAAACTCAGCGGTGCAAATACGTATAATTTGCTAAACTAAATATGATTTCCTCCATATGGGCTTCGTTTATAACTCAGCGGTGCAAGTACGCATATTTCATTTATTTTAAATTAGTAAGAGAAAGGCATTTAGTTGAGCCTATGACTTAACCTACATAATTTTTTAGAAAATAAAACATGTCAAAACTTTTATTAAAATCTATTTATTTAGTTAAAAAAAATCAAGTTCTATGTCATATAAAAAGTTTTTCGGTCTAACAAACTGTCTATTTAGATAACATTGATAAATATTTATTAATTATTGTTATTAGTATTATTATTTGAAACAAGCACTCTGTGCCAGTGCCTTGTCTGTCTATATTGTTTTTTGGTTTATGATTAAAAATAATAACATGATTAAGAGATCGACATAAATAATTATCTTGAGGAGTTACTTTTAACAAAAACCGTGTGATTCAAACGTAATTTTTATTTTCTTTATAATTAGTATAAATTATTGTTAAAATATACATTTATTTATCTTTAAAATTTACAAACAATAAACATGATGACTTGCCTAAAGAGTTAACTTAAGCTTATACTTCCTCAAGTCTCAAATATAAGGGAGAAAAATACATTTTTCTTGATTTTAATTATAAAAAGTAATTAATTAATTTTATCTTATTTAATGTTATTATCTCTAAAATATCATTCATTTAATTAAGGTATTAGTTTCAATACTATTTTTATCCTTTATATCAAGTTCTAACAAAAAATAAATTGAAAAAAAATACTTTTTTAATTAAGATTGATACAATTAAATGTGATTAACTAATTTTCTTAGTTAATGTGTAATATTTTTTTCTTATATTTAATATCAATAGAGTATAATATATTGAAAGATAAATTTATGTTATATTTAGAGCTAGACAACCCGGAGAGTCAATCTTACAAGACTCGGTTCTAATTAGCTCGGAAATTAAAATGTTTGATGAACACTTATTGTGTTATGAGACACCTAGGGAGAGAAGAAAATAGGAGAAAAATATAATATAAGTATAATAAAATTTATAATGTGATAGGAAAAGAAAGATAAAAAAATTGAGAGATATTGATATGATATTTAAATTAAAAGAATTTTTATGTATTATTAATCTTATAATTACAAGGATAAATTAAAGCTTGACAAAACGAAGAGTCAATCTTTTTGTGATGATCCTTAGGTCCTTGCAAGGGCCAAGCTAGACAAAAAGGAGAGTCGATAAGACCTAAACAACTAAAGATATATAAAGCACAAATGTCATCATGCTAAAAATAGCTAATTAGTTTACCACCAACACCAATCACAATACATTCTAAAAAATAAATAACTATAGTAGAGATACGACTAAAATTTCACCAATTAACCCTAACGTCACTCACTAAATTAGTGTCGTGACTAAATTAAGACTCTGCCAATACATAAGAGAAATGTGGAACACTTTTTGGACAATCCTCGAGGAACACTTTTGAGTGGAACACTTTTCATAAAAGGTTCCCTGTGTGAAACTGCCGTTAATTTACACAGCGTGTAAAATGCAAAACCAAACACAAGTCGAAACCTATGACTATAAACATTATGGTACAGGGATTTATGTCGACAGACATTGACATGATTCCAATGCGCATTACTACTCATTTATTAGACAACCGTGCCCAAAAGAGTCAAGTGATTTTAGGAATTGACTGTGTCAAGTGGCTACTAATTTGAGGATCAACATCCATGAAAATAACTGAGTATATATAGTCAACAACTCAGCATTAGGAGGATGATCCCGTCGTAGAGTCAGCTATCGAGTAGGGTTATGTTCGGCCAAAGCTTGCTATAATTCCATAATATATCCTAATTGTGACTTTTCAAAAAGTTATTATAAAAGATTATAATCTTACCCTCCATTTGAATTTACATATGACACTATAAATTATTTTTAAAAAATATATAAATATAAAAAGGAGTGGTATAATACTATAATATGTTATCCAAATAGTAATTTCTACACATGGTATCAAGTATCTCTTGGTCTCTATATACCTGTCCGGAGTGGTGAGACCCACCAGACCAAACTTTCACTGTTCACCCAATAAGAAGCTGAGCCACTTCGGCTACTATATAAACAGGCCAGGAATTAAGCACATCATTGTGGTTTAGCTATCGCTCAGACTCGTATTCCAGTTTAAGAAGCGAGTGAAAGAGCGTATATCATTACTCGTTTAGAAAAAGGTATCCAGAAAGGAAGAAAAAACCTTCAAAGAGCGCATGCCTAGCATGGAGATAGGTGGCGAAAAAGACCAGTTCAATAAATATGCTTGTGCATGTGCTGTAGTCGCTTCCATGATATCCATCATATTTGGATATGGTAAAATATTCAATTCCATCTTACTCTTTCGCTCGCCTTGTTGCTCTCTTTATATTATTCAATTCTACTATTTTGTTCTCTCTGCAAAAAAACAAGATATATATGGTTCATTGGTTATATTAGAAATTAGTGTATATATATTATGGAAACCGTTCTTAATTTAATGGTAGGGGAATCCCATACATTTTGGATAATTGTTAACAGTGAATAGTAATATCGAGACAAGTTTCTAAAAGTGAAATAAGTATAGATCTTGATAACTAATTTCTATCAGAATTTCAGAAATATGTAGGCTTGACCAAATTTAATGAAGTCTGTTTATTTAATTATATTTTTTTATTCAGAAAGTTTGAATTTAAAATCTTATTTAAAAAAATTAAATCTAATTCTATTTGAGACGGATGACTTATTCGTAAAGATTAAAAGTAATATGAATATGATTATCATTATTGTTGAAATAATAAGGGACAATTATTATAGGGATGATGGATGCATGGTGTAATAATTAGTTCATGGGAGACACTAATTAACGAGAATTTTAAGGATGGAATTCTTGTATAATAAATTTTTTCATTTCCTCAATCGGTTGCTTAACATCACTTGGTAATATTCTTCTTAAATTATGTAATATTTTAGGTAAATGCATGTCTAGCTAAATTTTTTATACATGTATACATGATTTCAGATACCGGTGTTATGAGTGGAGCCATGATATTCATAAAGGAGGAGCTCGGAATCAGCGACACCCAACAAGAAGTTCTTGCAGGAATCTTAAACCTTTGTGCCTTGGTAGGATCTTTAGCTGCAGGAAGAACCTCTGATTACATTGGTCGACGCTACACAATCGCCCTAGCCTCTGTCCTTTTCATGGGTGGTTCAATTCTCATGGGATATGGTCCAAACTATGCAATTCTAATGTTGGGAAGGTGTGTTGCTGGTATAGGCGTGGGTTTTGCTCTTTTGATAGCACCGGTTTATTCTGCTGAAATCTCCTCAGCTAAATCACGAGGCTTTCTAGCTTCCCTACCTGAGCTTTGTATTGGTATTGGAATTTTACTTGGTTACGTAGCAAACTACTTCTTAGGGAAATTGACTTTGAAGCTTGGGTGGAGATTGATGCTTGGTATTGCAGCAGTTCCTTCCCTTGCTTTGGCTTGTGGCATTCTGGCAATGCCAGAATCTCCAAGATGGTTGGTGATGCAAGGCCATTTAGGAAAAGCCAAGAAAGTTCTGTTGCAAGTTTCAAATACTGAACAAGAAGCTGATCTTCGGTTCAAGGATATAAAGATTGCTGCTGGGATTGACGAGAATTGCCCTGAGGAAATGGTTAAGCTCCCACAGAAGAACCATGGTGAAGGGGTTTGGAAAGAGTTAGTTGTGAGACCCTCTAATTCTGTTCGGTGGATGCTGATTGCAGCTGTGGGGATTCACTTTTTTGAGCATGCAACTGGAATTGAAGCTGTTATGCTATATAGTCCACGAATCTTTAAGAAAGCTGGTGTCACCACAAAGGACAAGCTCTTGCTCACAACCATTGGAGTAGGTCTCACAAAAATCTTTTTCTTGATAATAGCCTCATTTTTGCTTGACAGAGTTGGGAGAAGACGCCTCTTGCTTACAAGCACTGGAGGAATGGTTTGTAGCCTTGCACTGTTAGGATTCAGCTTGACCATGGTGCATACTTCACAGGAAAAGCTCTTGTGGGCCTTGACCCTTAGCATAGTGGCTACTTACTCATTTGTTGCTTCTTTTAATATTGGACTTGGACCTGTCACATGGGTGTATAGCTCAGAGATTTTCCCTTCCAAGTTGAGAGCACAAGGAGCAAGTATTGGAGTTGCTGTCAACAGAGTCATGAATGCTGCTGTTTCCATGAGTTTTATTTCAATCTATAAAACAATCACTATAGGTGGGACTTTTTTCATGTTTGCTGCTATATCTATATTAGCTTGGTTGTTCTTCTATTTTTTCCTGCCTGAAACCAAAGGGGTGGCCTTGGAAGAGATGGAGATGGTTTTCAGCAAAAATTATAGTAGGAATCTAGCTGCAAAAACTGATCAGAGGCAGCACATGTAAGTGGGTTGTAGTTGAGATACAGCATACTTCGTATGGTTGTTTGTATTGTGTAATTTGTATTAAATTAATATTAATATTAATATCAATATAATATCATAAAGCCTAAAACTTTATCCACACTACAAGCAAATGGCTAGAAAAACTGAAACAACGAGTATATTAACTGAGCCTCACAAGTCAACTTCTAAAAGACAAGTTGCTGATTACAGGCATGTTTGACTAAGTTTCTCTAAAAGTACATTTAGAAGAAGAAAATAAGAGCAAAAAGATGAAATGAGTTTTTTCATAAGTAAAAATAAACTCTTTATTATCTAATTTGTAGAAGCTCACCAATGTAACTTCTCTAAAAGATGAGATGACATCTACAAATTAACTAATGAAATACTTATTTTAGCTTATGAAAAAGTTGATTTCATTTTTTTCTTCTTATTTTTTTCTTCTAGAAGTGCTTCTAGATAAGCTAACATCCAAATAGGCCCTATATACAGTTCGGAGCAAAATGAAACAGTTTGCTGATTAGGGAATTAAATTAATGCTAGTTGCTCATGACACAACACACAAGGAATTATGTGCAAACGTGCTATTGCTATTACTGGATAAAGAAAAAAGAGAAATGGAGGAGTGCAGTGATTAAATTTATATGAACTACGTAAAAAATAAAAAATATATTTTACTAGTTCAATCACCACAAGCACCCCCATAAATTTTAATTCAACAATATGTTTATAATTATGATTTTAAGATACTTATTAAATAAAAAGGAAAATGTTAAGAATAAAGTGATACGTATTGAGACCAAAAGATAATAATAAAGATTTTTTTATAAAACAAATAAAATAATATATTGTGTAAATCATTCTTTTAAATTGATTAAAACTATTTATTTAATTAATTATACTCATCATTTGTAATTTTTTAAAAAAAATAACTAATAGTAAATAGTATCGGAAAAAAGTATTAATATTAAAGAGTATATATGTGTTACTAACCTTTTTGTAAAATACCCCTTTTTACTATAATTAATGATGACCGGAGGTGAAGAGCATTTACATTTTTAGATTTATATGAAAAAGCTTACTAACACATATATTGGACCCAAAGCAGAGAAACTTTTTTAATTTAAATGAAAAGATTATATGTTAGACTTTTTGGTCAATATATATAATTTTTTTGGCTTTACAAAAAGTAAGACTAGTAGCAAATATTTTTTTATTGGTATCACTTCATTCTTAATTTTAAATATAGTAGCCTGATCATTGAATCGGCTATATTGGTATTCATATATTTTTGGATAAAATAATTATATATAACTAAATTAAATATTTGAATATAACTACTTTTAAGTTTTAAAGGAAAATGTGTGATTATTTATGTAATATCTCACTTCATTCTTTTTCACTCCCTTTTATTCATTAATATCTACTGCCACCTCTTAGGATATTCATTAAAAAAATGATAACATCAAAAGTTATCGAGCCATCAACCCAATTTTAGTTGACCTAATAATGTAAAATAATCTATTTAGTAAAAAAATATTATTCAATTTTTATGATATACGAAAATAAAAGAATTAATGATTACACACAACAAACAAAATTAGTTTCTTATCAATAGATTAGAAATGTATGTGATATTTGACCCTTAAAATAAAAGATATTGAGTCATCTAATCCACTAAGAATTAGTTTTTCATAATATTATGGAGAATTGATATTCAAATTCGTACACCATCATTTGACATTGTCGCAAACAAATTTGTCTTTTGAAAGAACATATTAGTGGAGAAACAAAGAAAACCTCGTTTTTTTTAATTAAACAACGAAGTACAGCCCATTTTTTTGTTGTTTTTTTTTTTGTTATATAGGAACTTGACCGTAGATGCATGATCTAATTAGATCGAAACAATTGTTGCTCATAGTCACGGCTAACTAGGAACTAGGAACATACAAACTATTACTTTGACAACGCATTTCCCTTGGCCAAGGAGACAGGGACAGATTGATCCACAGAAAACACACACTAAACAATCTGCCTCAGGTCGGTTTCTGTAGTTACATTCTTTCCCTTGTTTTTGCTGAAAAGCATCTCCATCTCTTCCAAGGCTACGCCTTTGGTTTCTGGCATGAAAAAGTAGAAGAACACCCAAGCAATAACAGATATACCAGCAAACATGAAAAAAGCCCCGCCTATGGTAATTGCATTATAGATTGATATAAAACTCATGGAAATAGCAGCATTGGTGAGTCTGTTGACTGCAACCCCTATACTTGCTCCTTGTGCCCTCAACTTCAAAGGGAAAATCTCAGAGCTATAGACCCACGTGATAGGTCCAAGCCCAAGATTGAAAAA
>CM023951.1:5611115-5634750 GCA_013407115.1 Glycine latifolia
CATTTTTCAATCTTGGGCTTGGACCTATCACGTGGGTCTATAGCTCTAAGATTTTCCCTTTGAAGTTGAGGGCACAAGGAGCAAGTATAGGGGTTGCAGTCAACAGACTCACCAATGCTGCTATTTCCATGAGTTTTATATCAATCTATAATGCAATTACCATAGGCGGGGCTTTTTTCATGTTTGCTGGTATATCTGTTATTGCTTGGGTGTTCTTCTACTTTTTCATGCCAGAAAGCAAAGGCGTAGCCTTGGAAGAGATGGAGATGCTTTTCAGCAAAAACAATGGAAGGAAAGCAACTACAGAAACCCATGCATTGTGTATAAAAGATATACCAGTAACAGAGACACTCTTTTAAATACATTTTTTTTTTGTTTAATTAAATTTTATTTTAATGAATTTCACATTATATTTTTTAATTTTATTATTTTTAATAAATTTTAATCAGTTTTAGATAATGTGTTAAGTAATGTATTCTTACTTCACGGTATATATATGTTTTCTGTGGAGGGACAGAATTGTATAATGTCATCGCAAAAAGAAAAATTCTTCATATAATTGTATATTAATATTTGAAAGATTATCTACAAATCCAATATATATGAAATAGAATTCACTTTTAGAGTTATATATATAGTGGCGGATCCAGAATTTTTTTTTATGTTCGCAGTGGTGAGGACTTTTGTAATTACTTTATAACAAAATACATATTTTAAAAAATAAAGAATCAACTAAAAAAAAGAATAAAGACGTATCTGATTATTTAATTATAACAAGTTGCTCACACTTTTGCTAGGACTTCTAGGTTTTACATAGACAACCAAGTTTGTGAGAGTATACCCAATTATATTTTTGTTAATGTTATGAATTAAATGCAATAAGTCTTTTTTTTCTTAAAAAAAAGTACAAAGTTGCGTAAGTAGAATAAAAGAGAACAAAGATGAGTAGAAGAAAATGACGTGATCCCAAAAGCGGATAAACTTCACAAAAATAAAAATGAGGACATAATAGCGATTTTCGCTTCTGCAAACAAAAGGAGTTGTATGTTGATGGTTCCTCTCAGGCATTGCTAGTCCCCAAGGAATTTACGGAATTCACTGGGTTTGTTTCTTCTCTCTCTCTCTGGGAATGGCTGTGCCGTGTGGTGCGTATACGCTGTGTTGTGCTGTGTTTTTTGCCTTGGCTGTAACCACCACCCTCTCTACCGCGGCACCGCAGTTCAACTCCACCCCACTACTGCAGTTCAAAATTTTATGTCCGCACTTGCGGACATAAAAACCAACGTGGGTCCGCCACTAAATTATATATATATATGTGATAAGTTTGTTCCTTCAATTTAATATGTTATTGTCACTGTATATACATTCGATCCAGATCATTCTTCCAACGATAAACAAAACCTAAAAAAAAATACTTTAAATATAGTGGACCTTTTTATTAACATATGTGACCTAAATGAGACATTTTTTTTTACTTTATAAACATTAATAATAAATATTTTCTTTTATTAGTTTAAAACATAAATTTTAATTATTTTATTCTCAAGTGAATCCTGATTCGGTCTAAGAAAATGAAGAACTTAAAGAATCTCGTGTGTTAATAACGAGTCCCCATTTCAATGTCTGAAACTAATCTCTATATCCTTCATATGCTTTTGTTTTGTACTTTGAAACTTATGACACCTAATTGCCCATGAAAACAGCCAACCAAATTCCTAAACTTTACGGTTCTCAGAATCCAACGATATGCAATTATGCATGGGATATATAGTACGTACTATTCACTTCACCGATTTTTTTTTAATCTAACAAATGTTAATTATTATTTTTTGTAATTATGATACTTGGATATTTTAATTGTACTAGTTAAGCTTTTTCCCAGCGAACAACAAATATAAAACTCGTAAGTGTGTATTACTATTGCAGTTATTATTTAATGCTGGTTGTTAATGTTCAATATAGGAGTAATTAGTTATTCTGTCAAAAAAAAAAGTTATTAGATGCAAGCTCAATAAATAGAAACAACTATATTTGCAAAAAATTATGGGTTAAATCTTTAAATAGAAACTTGGATGACAAAAATGAACCACCCACACAACAGCTACAAGCAAGGAGAGCCTTAGGCAAATAGACACGTACCATTGTTTCCCCTCCACAGGTAGAACAAGATACAAATATGTTTAGCCTTACTCTGACCCTCTTCCTTTTTTTCTCTTTCCTTACTCGTCTTACCTCTTCTCAACTTATTCCTCGTATCTCTAACACCCAGAAAATAAAACATAGACAGAGACCAAAACACACACAGACACACACACACTGATGAAACAACCAGCTGCAAAATCATCCCTGAGGAGGCTTTGTCCGAACATCGATAAAGAAGATGGATTGGAGACCGTTCTTGAAATACCCATACCGGAAGAAATGTTCTCAACCATGGGGAGCAACGTGACATTGCGGTGGCAAAACATGTTAACGTGGATGAAGGCACAAACAGAGGACAAATTGGCCACCCCCACAGTTGCATCGCACTTAAACGAGCTTCGCTTTCTCCTTTACGTCGTTGGAGCCCCTCTTATACCTCTTCAGGTTCAATTAGGCCATTCCGTCCATCGTCCAGTCAGAGATTGTTCCATTGTAAGAACATATACCTTTTTTCTATCCTAGGAGAAATAGTTACAGAGTAAAGAGCTACCCGATCAAACTTCAATGAACCCATAACTCAATTTTATTAACTTTTCTCTCGTAAGTTAAAAAACCGATTACATTATAGGGAAAATTAGCCTAAGCTATGCACAAATAATGATCTAAATCATGTGATAATTTATTCCTAGGAAAAATTATTGCATTCCTTTAAGTAATTTTAACAGTTAAACATGTATGTCAAACCTGTATGTCATGTTAATGTAAACATTTTTACAATATAAAATTGTATCACTTGATTTTTAAGATAATTATTAAAAATAACAATTAAAATATTGCGATATAATCTATAGATAACATTATTATTTAAATATGTGATTAGAATTTAGAATTTTCATTCTCGTGTATAAAAAAATATTAATAACGTCAATTTTTTAAATGAATTTTACTGCTTTGGGGAATTATTATTATGTCCCTAAATTAATTGCTTTTTATTAGAAGAATAAAATTATTTCATTTCATTCAAAAGAGAAACACAGATACAATCATGAATTTGATCAAAAATATGATTGCTAGCAAATAACCTTGATGCTCTAGCTAACTTATTAACTTAGATTGGCTCGTCTCCTACCTGTTTTACATGCTTAAAAAAATTTAATATTAGATAAATACAAACTTAATGCACATTTGTTCTTAATTTGGTTTTTAAGTATTGATTGATTGATTGTGTTGCAGGAAGCATCAACGGCAAAGTATATAGTGCAACAATATATAGCAGCAACGGGAGGACAGCCAGCATTGAATGCGGTGGATAGTATGTGTGTGACAGGGCAGATCAAGATTAGTGCATCAGATATTCACCACACTGGTGAAAGCATTGAGGTGAAGAAAACCTCCGAAGAGATGGGAGGGTTCGTTTTGTGGCAAAAGGACCCCAATTTGTGGAGTCTAGAGCTCGTTGTGTCCGGTTGTAAGGTTTGTTGCGGCAGCAATGGCAAGGTCTCGTGGCGCCATTCCTCTAACCAACAAACACCCGTTTCAAGAGGTGCCCCTAGACCTTTACGTCGTTTCCTTCAGGTATATTAATAGCGTGTTTTATTAACTCAAGTGGATCACAAAAGTAACTTTTGGTTGACCTTGACGTGAAAATTTGATGACGAATGTCGTCCAAACAAACTATTTAATCTCACTATACTACTTTTGTAACATCTATAATGTAATGACACATTCTATAAAGAGTTGTAAAAAAATTAATTTTAAAAAATATAACTCGAAATTATTATTTTTTATGGAGGTCTTGAATCTTGAGTTCTAAATGTAATTAAATTATTTGTTTATTAGGGATTGGATCCGAGGGCAACGGCTAACTTATTTTTGGACGCTGCATGCATAGGAGAGAAAATAATCAATGATGAAGAGTGCTTCATCTTGAAATTGGAAACAAGTCCAGCAATTCGTGATGCCCAAAGCGGTCCAAACTTTGAGATTATACACCATACTATATGGGGCTACTTTAGCCAAAGATCTGGTCTCCTGGTTCAATTTGAAGACTCTAAATTACTCACAATGAGAACCAAAGATGACAATGACATTTTTTGGGAAACAAGTTTAGAATCAGTAATTGAGGATTATAAGTATGTAGATGGGATAAATGTGTCACACAGTGGCAAGACTCGAGTTACAGCTTCCAGATATGGCGAACAATCAGCTAACCATAAAAGAGAATTGGAAGAGAGATGGAAGATCGAAGAGGTAGATTTTAATATATGGGGTTTGAATTCTGAAAGCTTTCTACCTCCCTCAAACTTGGGAAAGACATAAAATGTCTTGCTATTTACTCCCTCAAACTTGGTGGATTTAATGTATGTGGTTAGGGCGTTGAAAGCTTTCTATCTCCCTCATAAAATACTTTGTAACAGAATACGCACGCATATGTAATCCCCCCCTTCCCCTATCCCCCTCAAAAGAAAAAAAGTATATATTTATATTATGTAATGACAAGCATGAAGCTAATGTTGATTGAACAGATGATTGGATTAGTAATTTAAAAACATGCACACTGAAAGCATTTGTGATTTTTGTTAAACAAACAACTTTTTCTTCCAAAATTTTATTGCACTTATAATTAGAGAAAGAAATGTATATTTTAGCAGTGCTATACATACATAAATACACAAGACATTACGTGTGTGCGCTTTTAGTTAGGATATTCTCCTTTTTTATATATGTGTAACCTTCGTTATTTATTTCTTTTTGATTAATTATTATTAAAGATGACATTTTATCTAGAAATAAAATTTAAAAAAAATAATATTTTTTGTACTTTATAAAATCCTTGATTTTTAGTCCTTGTATTTACCATCGAATATTTTGATCCTGGACTTTTAAAAATAATTATGTTTAGTCCCTCAAGATAAACATCATGTAAAAAATCATAGTAAATTTTTTAAATTAAGGAAATAGTCTATGTCTAAAGTGACTAAAAATACTTATTTTTAAAGGTCTAGGGATCAAAATGTTTCATGATAAAATACAAAAACTAAAATAAATTATTTTACATAAATATAGAGTCTAAACCCATAAAATTATAATTGCATTGTCTATATATTTTGATATTGGTTTGAAAATATATTTTTTGTTTTTATTTCTTATTTTTCACTTTATTTTATATTTTGTAAATTTTATGCAAAACAAGATGAAAATATAAAATAGTAAGAAGTTATTTTCACTATTTATTATATAAAACTTTTAAAAACAGAAAACAAAGTAAAATAAAAAATCTCATTTTAGAAATATTTATGTAACTTATATGTACTCAAATTTCATAACCATTTGTACAAATGATTAAATTTTTTTAATATAATAAAGTGTAAATAGTCAAAGAGTGCAAGTACAATTTACTCTATTATACAAATTTCATTTTATCTCATGTTAAATTGAAGGGCACAGAAATCTCAAATAAAATACACATAATCAAGTTCCATTTTATTTTATCTTATCTTATTTTTAAACTCCGGTGAAAAAAAATCTTATTTTTAAAACAATTCAGATATGGTATATAATATAATTTTATTAATTATTTTATTTCACTTTATTAATTCTTGTTAAGAAAAAGAATTATGCAAAATTATTTTATATTGTCATTATTATGTTGCCTTTAAAAAATAGGTATTAAATTGTTTGTTATCATTACAAACAGAATTCAAGAAGATAAAGAAAGGTGAAACAATCTATTTGGTCATTTATTTGATTTATTTTGGTTTTTTAGTTTAAAAAAAATTATATTGATCCTTTATTTTTTTTAAAATAAATTCAACATAATCCTTTCGTCCATGAAAAATTGATGTGATTAATAATAATAAATATTGGTGGCTAAAACTTGCTAAAAATGTGTTTATCAGTTTTCTTTTCTCCTTCCTCTTCTTCTATTTGTGCAAACCAAAATCTTTCCTCAAATTCCTAATCCAAAAATCATAACTCCTTCCTAGTACTAGTACTATACCTCCATGTGGTGGGGCGTCAATCACGACAACCTACCGAAGGGTCTAAGAAGAAACCAAAGTTGGTGGGCAACATAATGCGGGAGAGCGTCAACACACTCCATGCCCACATCTTCAAAGTCGATAGTGGCTACAACTTCTTCTAAATCATCATTAGCTATGTGTGTTGCCACTAGCACAAGATTTGTATCCTTAGTGGTAGTGGAACAGACACAAATGTGAGCTTGCAAAAGCTAGCATCAGTGAGCGCGGTAGTCACACTTCATAAAAGGTTTGAGATATTGTTTTTGACGAGGTTGTTCCTTCCTCCGCCAATGCTATAAAGGGTAACGAGTCTCAACATATAACGTGAGAAATGATGTGATTTTGAATTTGCAATAAATAACATGTGGTGGATCATAAAACTTTGAGATTTAAGAAGAAGAATAAATTCAATTAAGATATTGAATTTGCAATAAATGACATGTGGTCAATATTTTTATTTTAATAGTGATGTTAATTTTAGATAAATTGAATGATCATTTTGAATCAATTTTAAAAAGTAAAACAAAATTCTAAAAATTTAAATTAAACTAAAAAAATAAAGAATAAATAAATCATTTGACCATAAAGAAATAATAAAAAAATATCAAGGGAGCTATCTCAAAAAGTAGAATCCCATATGGCCCTCCTTTGCCAAAAATAATGATTCAAAACGGTGCCGTCCAGTGTCGGTTGTCTCCAGGTTCTAGGAGAAAGACAGATGGCAGATTGGCCTTAAAACGCAGCGTGTAATTGCGTCAAATCGACGGTGAGCATTGTCCCACATCACATGCGACCAAAGTCAAGATAATCAAAAGTATTAAAAAGTGGTGGCCCACAAGACGTACCATTGTCCCTTCCGTAGACGGAAACACCAAATCCGTCATTTTCTTCTTCTTCTTCTTGTTATTATTATTATTGCACCGCAACCGCCTCGCAGTGTATCTGAGTAATAACACGGTCCCTCTTCCTTTCCCTTCCATCACAAACACAAACAAATCAGCGATTCGCAATATTACCAGATCGGACTCAATTCCTGAACCGATGAAGTTGAAGCCGCAGTGAAACAAACCATCATCATCACATTACCGGCATAATTGACGCATCATCAATTAGATCGAGCTGCTCGAAATGAAGGATGAGGACGGGCTTCCAACGACGACTGCGGCTACAAAGAAGGAAAACCTGGATTCGAGTCTGTTTGGAAAAGGCAGGTACAAATTCTGGGCGTTAGCGGCCATCTTGCTTCTGGCGTTCTGGTCCATGTTCACCGGCACCGTCTCGCTCCGCTGGTCTGGCACTCTCAATTCCCTTTCCAACGACATTGACACTCCCATCCACGACGACCTAGATGTTCTCGTGAGTTACTTCTTGCCTTGGCTGTGCAAAGCAATGTCGTTTTGATGTGATGGAATGTCATTTTGTTTTGTTTTGCGCAGGAAATGGAGGAGAGGGAGAAGGTTGTGAGGCACATGTGGGATGTGTACACCAACAGTCGCAGGGTGAGGTTGCCGCGGTTCTGGCAAGAGGCCTTCGAGGCTGCCTATGAGGATTTGACTAGCGATGTCGCTGAGGTCAGAGACGCTGCCGTCGCCGAGATCGCCAAGATGTCTGTTCGCTCCATTCATTTTGATCCACCTTCTCTTGAATCCACGGTGCGTTCTTCTTTTCTTACTCATGGTCATTCTTACGGGAGAGGAAAGCTTGTTCAGTCTTTCAACATATATATTGCATTCGAAATTTGGAATTTCATCACATTTAAGGGGCTGTTTGATAAACTTTTCATTTATAGGAGAATGAACTGAGAAGGGAAAATGAATTAAATTTCTGTTGAAAGATTAAATCAACTTATGCTCTTCAATTTATTTATTTTTTATACAAACACTCTCATTTAACTTCTGCTGAAGCTGAGGTGCATAACTTAACTTTAACTTTTACTTGTGGAAGAGGTTTAATTCATTAGAGCCTAATCAAAGTCAGTGGTGTTGATCAAACTGAATGACCTGTTTGTTTTCATTAGCTTTGTAGCAGATGGGTTTATTGCGAGGATAGTTTATTTAATTTGTTAATTGATTGAGGTCTGAGGATTATGTAAAGCATTTTTCGGGGTGGGAAATCTCTTGATATTTTTTGTACATGATCTATTTTGCATGAGGAAGATGATGAACTATTTGAAACAAAATTCATACGAACCCACCTGTTAGGGAGCGTCTTTTACCGTCCGTCACTCATGTATGGTCATGCACTCATGCTTACTGTGATTGGTCAGTTTCCAATTTGTGCGTTTTGGTACAAAATATTCTGTGCAAAATAGAACTACTATTTGCATTATATAGTGTGTGTAGTTTGGAGAAGGTTTAAGTTACAAGATAATGACAACTTTCTTTATCGGTGTTATTATACCGTTCTGGTGAAAGAAATCTTGTTTGTTGGATTTAGAATTCTCTTCACTGCTTACATTTTTATTGTATGATATTGGTGCAATAATTTACCATGTTATCTTTAAGCAGTGTGGTTAGACCTTCATTTAGCAAATTGACAATAGTCCTACTCCCCTTCTCTTTTTCCTTTCTCTTCAAAAGGTTTGTGTGTGTGACATCTGGGCTTGTGGTTATTTGGGAGAAAAGAGCAAGAGTACAACTTTGTGGCGGAGGGTAAGGTGTCCCCATAACAGACAAGACAAAATACGACCAACATGATGAAATATGTCTAATATAAAATCCCATCTTTTGCATTTCCTGTCCACACAGTGAAAATACATGGATTGGCTGCGTGTGTGTATTTATAACACTCTGAACTAATTACTTATTGTTTCTTCATAAAAACTGCAACAATAGTCATTGCATCACTTCAAAGATTTTATAGGAAAATAGGTACCTTAAATTTTGTAGAATTTCTTGAATCCTTCATGATGAATTGGAATTGCATGAGTCCTTTTGAGGAATCTTTATTGAAGTACAAAACACAACCATCAAAATGTAACCAAAGCATGAAAAATGTCTCCTATAAAAGCTTGTGTTTTGCATGACTTGTCAAGCAGTGCAATTACACTATTAGGCTGCATGTGCATTTCTTTTAATACTGTGAGCTAATTACTTCTTGTTTCTTCACGAAAATGGTAATAATATTTACGCATTATTCTTCTGCATTCTCCTTTTAAGATTTTATGGGAGTATACACCTGTAAAATCTGTTGAATATCCAGAATTGGGATGATTTCTTCTGAGGAGTCTTTACTGAGTTGGATGTTTTGGTGGCATTGCTAAGTGATCCATCTGTGACTCTGTGTTTAGCAACCTCTGCATTACCATGGTTAGTGCCATGTCAACAAAGTGGCTGGTGCATCTCTGTTTTATTCTATTGCATTTTTATGGATCCCTCTTGCATTTGTTTTAGCAGTTTCCGTTAAACATGTGATGACTAATATACATGTCGCTAACCCAATTTGCTTCAATTTGAAAAACCATGACTAAAATTGTTGGATTTGAAGTGGGCTATAATCTGTAAAAAAAAAAATGTTATTTTAAATTCTTCTGGCATTCGTTTGAGTAGTTTCCATGAAACATGTGATGACTAATATACTTGTCTTGTCTTGTCAATTACCAATTGGTCCATGTCAATCCCACAATCCACATCAAATAAAAATAATGAATTATTTAGATAATTTTTATTTTGTTAAGTATGACATGTAAAGAAAAATTCTCAATTTTTATTTTTCTTAGAAGAAAATTCTTGCGTGATGACAAATGCTCATTGATTTATAGAAATTGTTGGTTACATTTGGATGAGAATGCATGTTGCAATGTTCTTGTTTATTTTAGAGTTTTCCCCTTTTTTCCTTAAGTGGATGAGTGACTGATTTGTTAGCCTTGTCTCTGCCATTATGTATGATTAGAAGAAGAAAAACTAGCTGGCTATTATGAGATTGTTGCATTAAGATGATGATAGTGTGTGATTAGGCAGACAGACTAAAGTACTTTAAAAAAAAATTAAAAAGGATGTTGCTGGTTTTGACATTGAATTCTTGTGTTGCAATTTACTTCATTGGCTTTCCTTTTGCTTATGTCTTTCAATTTTTCTGCATTGGCAGTTAATTTAATCATGTGACTCTCAAAGGTAGACGAAGCATTTGTAGAAGGCAGAGTGGGGATTGGTAATTTTAGTGTAGGGTAGCTTGCACAAGTATGATATGGTATTTTGATGTGAATTACTTGATACTTCCTTACCTCAGTTATTTATGTGAAACCTTAGCTCGGTCTTAAAATTCAAACGTGATCATACCAATGCATATATTCTGGCCTGATTCATTGTGCACCATTTTCAGAGTGCCCGAGAATTCAGCAAGAGCCTTAAGCAAGCCGAGAAAGGAAAAGATGCAACAACCTGAAGGCGTGCTTAAAGGTTAGTGTGTGGAGCATTCAAGTGTCTATGGTGTACTTGAAAAATGCTCGAGTGCTACCAGAAGATTGTGAAGAGATAGTAATGGACGAACTCATACTCGGATTTTCATGTTTCCATCACAGGGATAATGATGTATTTTAATAGGCTGTGGTTCTTGCAAATTTTGCAGTCAAAATTCGTAGTCTTCACGAAGTGAGGAGTAGTAAATTGAAACACGAACTTTTGAACAGACAAATTCAATTGAGCATGTTCTGTTTAGCTTTACTCCACAACATCTAAATTATAAATCTCTCATGTTTCTATAAAGTTGTACATTTCTTTCTTGGAACATAGCCAGCATATAAAAAACACCCTCCTCCTTCATGAATTTTACAATATTAAAATATTCTATTAATTAACGTCACACTTACGAGTAAAAAGGTGATTCCACGTTGAAGGAGGGGACACAAATTCTATCAAACTAGAATCTGCTGAATTGGGTTTCAAAAATATGTCACACGGAATATCTCTATGCGTGTTACTTTATTGGAATTTGATCTAAACCTAAATTCAAGTTTTAGTATGGATTATAATTTTAACTTACACACAAAAACAGAATCACCAAAAGACAATCTTACGATTGAACTGGGGGCTGTAATAGTATCATATATAAGTATTTGAAAAGCAAAATGAGGCCCATTGACTTAATAGAGAAACAGAGAAAAGTAAGGTGCGAAAAGAGTGAGGCGGAGAAAAAAAAATGAAGTGCCCGTACTGTTCGGCTGCGCAGGGGCGTTGCGCCACCACGAGCGGCGGGCGTTCGATCACGGAATGCACGTCTTGCGGGCGCGTGGTGGAAGAGCGACAGTCGCATCCCCACCACGTGTTCCACGTGCGCGCCCAGGACAACCCTCTGTGTCTCGTCACATCGGATCTCGCTCTCCCCGCGCTCAATCAAAACAACGAGGAGGAGGACCCTTTCGAGCCCACGGGCTTCATCACCGCTTTCTCCACCTGGGCCCTCGAGCCCAGCCCACTTTACCTCCAGTCTTCCCTCTCCTTCTCCGGCTACCTCGCTGAGCTCGAACGCACTCTCGAATCTTCATCATCCTCCTCTTCCTCCACTTCTTCTTCTTCTTCGTCGACGGTGGTGGTTGATAATTTGAGGGCGTACTTGCAGATTATCGATGTAGCGTCAATTCTAGGGTTGGACTGCGATATCTCCGACCACGCTTTTCAGTTATTCAGGGATTGTTGCTCCGCTACCTGTTTGAGAAACCGCAGTGTGGAGGCGCTTGCTACTGCAGCTCTCGTTCAGGCCATTAGAGAGGCTCAAGAGCCCAGAACCCTTCAGGTTTGTAATTATTGTAAAATAATTTCAAATGTTGTTTCTGAATGAACGGTCAATTTTAGGGATTTATTTGTGAAGTTACAAGTAGCATTTGAGTTTGCTTTCAGAAGGAAAATGCTGCTTGATGATATCTTGGACTTATTCTTGAGATCTATAATATTAATCCTTATTTGATATGGCAGGAAATTTCAATTGCAGCCAATGTACCGCAAAAAGAAATTGGGAAATACATTAAGATACTGGGAGAGGCTTTGCAGCTAAGTCAGCCTATTAACAGCAATTCCATTTCAGTGCATATGCCAAGATTTTGCACGCTTCTTCAGCTTAATAAATCTGCTCAGGTAACTCTGAAATTTGACAGCTTCAACCTCATTTTGTTTTGAAGATCTTGAAACAAGCAAAAGCCGTTGAATTATGCCATGATATATGTTTAGTGATAGATTTAGAATATGGTGGGGAATCTGTGACAACTCTCTCATCACAGATCTGCTCTTACATTTGCAAGGTTCTATATATTTTTTGTTGCTATTTTGATATATTTTATGTCCATGTGACAGGATAAAATTTTAGTGTTGGTGTGTGTACTGATTACATTGGTGATGTGCATTCTTTTATTCTATTCCATATATTGCAAAATTCTGACAGTGAGTCCTACATTGTTTTTTAGGAACTGGCTACTCACATAGGAGAGGTTGTGATCAACAAATGCTTCTGCACACGCAGGAATCCGATTAGCATCTCAGCTGCTGCTATATATTTGGCTTGCCAACTTGAAGACAAACGCAAAACCCAGGCAGAAATTTGTAAGGTAACTGGTCTTACTGAGGTCACTCTCCGTAAAGTGTACAAGGAACTATTGGAGAATTGGGATGATTTGCTTCCCTCTAATTACACCCCAGCTGTTCCTCCAGAAAGGGCATTTCCCACAACGGTAATTGCTTCTGGTCGTTCTTCAACGGCTAAGGTTGATGCTGTAGAGGTTATTTCTTCTTTGGACCCAGAAAAGTTGCCAGATATTAAACATAGCAAACCTAACGAGGGCTCAGGCATGGTTCATCAGTCCAGAGGTAAGGATGAGGCTGAAGGTAAAACCAATTCTCATGCAAGCCATTCCACACTGAATCAACAATCAACTTTTTGGCAATCCCAGCTTCCCAGTGGGACACACAATCATCAGAATGTTTTGCAAGGAATGGATATTGATGTATTGCAGCGAAATCACCAACACCCAGAACACATGGCGGAGGATACAACAAATGGTGCTGCCAATGGTAGTTCTCTAAAATCAAACCAACTTTGCAGTCCTCCTGCTTCTAGTGCAAGTTCTGTTATGAGGCAGTTTTCAGCTCCCCCTTCATCTGGGCCTTCAAATGTTCGATTAGTACAGTCACCTAAGATAATGCCAGGTTATCCGGAGCACTGAAGAACAATCAAATCTAAATGGTTGGGGAAATACCGGTTCCTTGTGCCAACACCTAACCTAGCACGGATAAATTACTTCGCCTCTTTTAAGTATACTATTGTGTATATATATGCATGCATTATGTCATTTGATTTGTTTCTGATGTGTGAACTTTGCTGTGGTTATTACCAGAACTGGTATCATTCATAGACGCTAGGAAAATAATAATTTATGGCGGTTCTACTAATTTCAGGGACTTATTATAAAAATTGGACAATATGAAGGACCTAATTACATTTTTATTTATTTAAGGACGTAATTAAAAAATTTGCAAAACATTGAGGATCTACAAATATATTCTTTTAAGGATCACAATTGATTCAGTTGTGTTTATAACGCATTCCAAGAACACTAGTTCACTGTTTGCATCTCTATAAAGTGCATGTGGTTATTTTTTTATAATGATAATTAGGCGAGAAGACCAGAAAAAATATGAGGGTTCCAAGTAAAAAAAAACAGGGACCTAATTAAAAATTTAGTAAAAGTAAAAAACTTGAAAAATAATTAAACCTAATATTATATATTGAAAAAATGTATTGGACAAGTGCCCTTTTTAATTCTCCTTCTTTATATATATATATATATATATATATATATATAAAGAATAATTCCTCAATTTTATTAAAGTATTACTCTCTTTTCTAATAATTGCTAAAATAAAAATATATATATAATAAAAAATCTGCAAAAAAATGATAATCTTTCAAGTATTGAAAATGGAGTTTGTATGCATTCTTGTATTAAACAAGTCCAATTAGAAAGAGAAACACTATGCAAACAAACCCAAATAAGTGTGTTAATTTAATTTTCAAAAGAGAGATGGTTTTATGTGTATCTTTCTCCAAGTGCATAGAATATTATGTAAGTAGTTTTCAAATATGAAAAAAATTATCAAGTTGGTTAATATATTCAACTTAGACTCTTAAGAGACTAAACTAATAAATATTTAATACTTGGAAATTACTTATATAATTTCCTTAAGGATTAAGAGAGAGTAGAAATTAATTAACTGTTTATTTTGTACAAAAATTATACTCTCTTATTGGGTCTAAATTTTACATCTCTATCCGCGTACTGTAAGGGCTTTTGCTTCCTGCACCTCCAAGGAAAACTTAAAAAGATAACAATGCCCTTCTCCTATTCCCCTTCCACGTTGTTGTGTGCCATCAAGACATCTCCTTCCCATTTTCCTTTAGGTATATTGTTTTATGAAATAGTTATTCCATAACATATACTCATTCCGGAATAGTTACTCTGGAATTTAAAATTTGTATTATGAAATAGATTTTCCAGAATTACATGTTACGGAATAGCTGGTTTTGGTGATTGGGTCATGGTGAGCAGGAGCTATGGTTGTGGCTGAAGAAGCAGCGGCGTGAAATGGACAAAAGGGTAAGCTGGGAATTGTAAGAATTTAGAGGGTGCAGAAAGTAAAAGCGTATTGTATGTTGTTAACATGTGTGATACATATCAGTATTTAAGCCTATCTTTAAAAATGCTGGAGTCCTCCACTGTAGATATTTTTATATGCACATACAAGAACTATCGGGGAATAAAAAAAATATTAAAAAAACGTACCTAGTTCTTTATTCTTTATAAATAAATAAAAAATGCACAACAAACTTGTCACTTTCGTAAACGAGTACTTAACTTCTTATTGTCTTTTCCTCGTTACACCGCCACTGCTACAATTCCATTGTAATATCATCACCACTCGCTTTGCTGGTACATATAACCTAATTATCTTTGCCACTAGTAAACCTCTACTAAACCTCAAGCTTTATTACCTATGAGTCACTTGAAATTTGTTCTAGTGATAAATTCCTTCTTTCTGTGATAAATTCATTCCCTTGATGACCGACTTTTTAGCCAGTTAATCTGCTCGTTAGCTATGTTTTGTGTTGCTTGACCTTGTTTGTTTTCTAGGCCCTTTATCAAAAAATTTAAAAAAAAGTTATGGAAATTGGGCACATTAATTCGGTTAATTTTCATAATTTTAACAAAAACAATGTAACCTAAGTAAAGGCTAATAGAACTAATATAACATTTTTTTATAATACAAAAGTCAGGGACATTGTGATTAATTTATAATATTGAATTTTGCTAAAACCATTCATATATATGTCACAAGGGATAAGTAACATGTTAAAAGTATTAAACATTAAAATTGGCTAAAATTTAAAAGTTTCTCTATTAAATCCAAGCACTTATTTGATGATTTTCCCTTTTATAAAAGTTACAATGGATTATATTGTGCACCAAAAGTGAAAATAGATAAGTTAAATATGTATTCTACAAAGAAAAAAAATACACCTTTTAGAAAACTTAATCAAAATATTATTCTTTTTAGGAGAATATAAAAGTGTGTTAGGTGACTTATAATTGAAATGAATCTGATTTTTTTTCTTTTTTCTTTGTCTTACTCAGAGAAACATCTAATTCATCTTTCTTGGCCTTCTCGTTGGGTGGAAGAGCCCATAGCGGTGCGCAATCTAGATCATAGCAATAGTCATAAAAAATCTCATCACCAGCTTTAATGTTTTCCTTGGCAAATATGCCGACACGATGATCTCCTCCAACAAGCATCACCTATGCAATCAATACAATAGTCCAATTATTTTGACAAGTCCATAATGGAGTTCAATGTGCGGAGATTAAAGGGTAAGTTTGATATCTTCCCATAACTAGAGTAATTGGACTGACCTTTGCATAGCAGTTGGGCTTTGATGAATGGTTTGCAAATTTTAACTTGTCTCCCATGCGAAAAGCGTCAATAACCCACTGTGAAAAACCAAATAGTAGGTTGATGAGAGATGTGCATGAAAAGACCTTAAAATCATCGATTTCAAAACACAACATATTATACTTGCCAAGAAAGAGATATGAGGAAAAGATAACATGGTGAAGGTTGATAGAAAAATAATAAAACAATTAGTAATTGTGCTAATTGAGAGGTAACACAATTGGAAACTAGCTGAATTGATGAGCCCAGACTTGTCATTTTTTTATAATAATACATTGATCATAATTCATTAATTTTTAACAAAATAAAAAAAAACATAAATAAGAAAAAATATAGAGAGAGGGGAGAGATTCACTTACTTCAAGAGTAACTTTTTTAGAGTTACTCATCTATTCTCACCGTTCATTTTTTTTTTAAATCTAATAGTTGTAATAAGTAACTAATTTTAACTATTAGATTGTAAAAAAATGGATGATAAGAATAAAGAGTAACTCTTAATCATTATATATATCATTATATATATGTTGCACATGTTAACTAATAACTACTAGATTTTAGATCTTATGCTATTCAAATGTCCTTATGTAATTTAGAAGAATGCTCAAATCCATATGAAAACCACTAGAACAATGCTCGAGAGAAAATGTAGTTGATCAAGACACTTGCCTGGTCATTGAGGTTAAAAAGGAAGGAAGTATTTATGCGATCATATAGTTTCCCACGCTTTTCTGCTTCTTTAGGAGGGATTAGCTCACCCGTGTACTCTCCTAGGCAAGCATTTTTGCTAATTGGGTTCTGAAATGCATCACCAATTAGTTAGGAGAATGCTCTGCCATGTTATCTAAAAACAAATAGTTACAAATATCTCAACCTTTGCAAAGGCTCCCCATCCTGTAACATCTGACTTTGCCAAAAGAATCTGACAGATATAAGGAAAACCATATAAGATACGTAAGAATTCATCATTTTATTCATGAATGAAATATAATTAATTTAAAGAGAAAAAGAATTGGGATGTGTTTGATTTCTACTTTCAGAAACTATTTTAGTTTTTAGATTAAGGCAACTAAACAAGATTACTCACACAACTGGTGGAAGGTGGCACATGACATAGAGAAAGAGTGTGAAATTAAGGAAAGAATCAATAAGATGATAAGAAAATATTTATCAACTATTTCTTTTTTTAGTTCTTGAAATAATTATTTTGAAATCAATTTTAAAAAATTAATGGATTTTTGATGAGAAACTGGTTGTTGAATAATATGGAGCTGTTTTAGAAAATTAATTTTAAAACAAAAAATTGAAAAAGAATAAAAAAACAATACTAACCCTCTCTTTTTGCCCTAAAAGAATATTCATATTTCCACATTTAGCATCTTCATGCCGAGGTAGCCTCCCCAATGAGTCATCGCCGCAACTGTATAAAAAAACGCCATTTAAAAGTGTGAAAGAAGTTGACCAGTTCCATTCACTTAAAGCTGAAATGGTTAATTCAACTATAATGTTTTTAATTGATATTATTTAAACAAATGAATATCTTCTAAAACCAAGATACTTATCTAAACAGGCAGTAGACAAAATTATTAGAGAATTGTATTCTTTCCCTCTAAAAAAGAGGTAAGATATACAAATACAGGATCAATTTTTTGCATTAGCATATGTTACTAACTTATTAGGAAAAAAAAACTATCTTAGCTATAATTTTCTCGATGAGATAAAGTAAAACATAAGAAATGTATTAAAAGGAAAAATAGGATACATAAAATCAAGTTCAGAGGTACAAATAAAAATAATTAATTGATGACATTACCTAATCCAACAATTTCGACAAACATCTGGATCACATTCACGATTAGCTGCAAAGCATGGACATAATCGACTTTTGCATTGACTTTTTGTACAACGACATCCTCTGAAGCGGTTACTGCAGTGTTTTGAACACCTAAAGGTAGAAAAAAAAATGCTAATTGATTAGAGTATATGTTAAGAATGCGTTTCCAGACCTTGCAAATCATGAATTTTTTTAATAACTTTTCAATCATCATGTATCTTTTTTAGCACCCCAAGAAAATTACATTTGTTTCCTTTTGAGTTAAAATGCTTAGGGAAATCATAGTTGACAATTTATCCAAATCACCCTCGTTGGAGTTGAATCTTCAAGCTAGATACCCCGTAAAGATTATTAACATAGTAATTCAAATAGACCAACACATGGCCATGAGAAATATAAAATATCATCAACTATTGTGGTTATTTCTTTAGTGAAAAAATCTTAGAGGCACATAATTAAATGAGAATCCACATACCCACAATATTTTTCACAACAAGTTCCATTAACAAGGCAGGGACATTCCTTTCCACATATTCCATGGCACCCACAAGGAGTATAATGCTTATTACACAGGTTTTGCCCATAAGCAATTTTTCGCCATCTAGGTGGGAGACCAGCAGACTTTCGAGAATAGTTGAACTTCTTAGGTTTGCCTTTTTTCCGTTGCAATCGTGATCTTGATGGCATTTCTTGGTCCTATTAAAATAATCCAAAGTCAAAACTGAAAGTAGTTTGAAGCTATCAAAATAGCAGACCATTGCAAAATTATATTCCAATGCCAAAAACTAAATGTTCAAAAAGTATGTTTCTCTTTAATTGATTTAACAGGTTCAACAATACGAGTATGATATAGGAATCTTTAGCTACCAAAATTCAAACACATACATAAACTCAAAAGTGCAGCTCAATCCTTGTTTGCATGTCTAATAACAAACATCCTTCCTTATTAGGAAACACAAAATTTGAAACTTGGAAAGCCCTAATCAATGATAACAAGAATTTTAATTTTATCAATTACTAAAGTTTGTTTTTATCCAACTATTTGGTCAAGAAATTTCATTGTATATTAATGTTCCCTGTTTAAATTTGTTTCTTCAATAAATTGCATCATAACTTATCTTACACAACAAGTGTGGAAGACTAAATTTTTCATCACTATTAAACCACTCCTCTCACCTCAAAATAATAATCAAGACAAATAGAAAAAAAAACATAAAGAAGATAATGAGTCTCACTGTGCACTCTGCATTGATCTTTTCATTTTTGTCCATGATTGAACTTGGTATGAATCCATTGGTCATTAACTCCCCACCACCAAACATGTACCTAGCTACTTCCAAGCATGTCTTCAAGCCAGGAAGTAAGGTAATGGCTATAAGGCAACTGTAGAGCATGAGTAGCATCACAGAAGCAAAAACGCAAAAAGAAATATCAGAATTGAGAAAGTTAGCTACAAATGGATTTCAATTACAAGCATTTTAAAATTTTATCTGTTACTACAATGGTTGGGAGATAATAACCTTGAATGCATTCAAAACTTAATAGAAGACATTGATTGCTTATTGCAAGGAAAAATACATTGATAAAGAGCTTAATTATTGCACAAGCTCAAAAGAAGAATACATCACAAATGTACAAGCACCAATACGCTAAAAAGAAAACTGTTGCAAAATAGTTAATTGCTTTCATGAAAAAAAATATATTGAATATACTCAGATCATGTACACAGAAAGCAAGAATTAATTTTACAAGCTTTTTTCAATTTAGTGACTATTTCTTAGTAAAGATTAACTACAATTAAAGCTAAACAGAGGAAGGGTTTAAAGGAATTACCGAAAAATGCCCCCAAGTAACTTAAAATGTTTTGTCATAATGCCTCCACTACTTTGTTCGTTCCAAGCAAGGGCAATAATATATATAGTAAGATGTAGGTTTGTCTTAACAAATAAATTACAACCATAATTTGTTAAACATATTAATAAAAATGTGTTAAAAAGTATTTCATTATTTAGGTTTTCTTGATTGACCGACATCATCACTTAGGATAACAACAAAATACATGTTGAATACAAAACAAGGACTCTACACCACACTCATCAAGGAAAAATAGTGCTATATATAGAGCACTCGTTGTGCACAAGGCCTATGGATTGATCAAATCCATTTGTGATCTTATATTTTTGCATTTATGAGAGGCTAATTCCACAACTTGAATCTGTGACCTCCAGATTTCAAGGCGATAACTCTAACCATGGTCATTGCCTCTCGGCATACACTATAAACTAAAGTTGATGCCACCATTTCTCAACACAATACAGTTTTTCTTTTGGAAAAATAGAAACAACTGAATTAATTAAAATGGTCCAAGTGTTTAGTGTGAGAAACTCCATACCTATTTTTTCCAAACATTTTTACTCCCTTCAAATACAAATCTATTTCCAGAGGTCTCCAATATGAGGCACTTGGCACCCCATTAGCTTGCACTTCCCTTGAAATGGATATTCGGCTAAGTTCTATCTCATTTGTGAGATCTTTTTGTTCATCCACAACTCCTTTGTCACACTCATCATGGCCATAGCAATCAGAAATTGTTAGTTTCTTTGAAGTATGTTCAACAAGACTTTTCAAAGATGCACAATACATTGTGTGGTTTTCTTCGTCATCACGAGGCAATATTGAGTCCTCTTCCATTGTTGTAATTACTTTATCTTGAAAAGACCATTGAGTTGAATTTTTCGACGAAATCCTAGCATCCTTTAACTGTGAGAAAATGAAACGGAGACCAATTCACAACCTTATACATTGTTTCAAAATTAAACATATAATAAACATAAATGGGGTGGAGCTTTTATAAGTACATTCATACATACCCCCCTACACCCACACACCCACACACACACACAAAGCCTAAGGGAGGGGTCTAGGGCCTTTGACTGCCCCCTTTAAATCTGTCTCAGCTTATCATAGAGGTGTCATCATTTTTCCAGAAACAATAAATATGGTCCAAATAAGATACTGTTAGGGGAAAATACATTTTTTGAAATTGAAAACAAGTAGAAGTTTTATATTCTTCCTTTACCTTAACGTGAAAATATAAAAAAAAAAAAAAATACTTAACATCTTCAGGTTCAAATAAAGAAGAGGAAGAGTACCGTGAGGTAACATTGATCACTGCATGGTTTCTTATCACCTTCAGGTTCAAACCAAACTGGTTGGTTTTCACTCTGTGAAGTAAATCACCAAATTAACTTATTTATGGAGTTGGGAACATAGAATAAGTTGAAAAGAACATAGTGCATTGTTACTTACATGGTATACTAAAGGTTTATTAAGGCCATGCATAGGACAATCAAAGATCTGCTTGGGAAATTATAAAAGCATAAATAGACACAAAATATGTAATATCATATTAAACACCATGACAATGAAAAGAATGTTAAAAAGATAATGTTTTAATATGTACCAGGCATTGTCGACATAAAAGATTATCGAAAGTTTCTAAAGTAACACTCAAGCTTTTTTCCAAACATAATCCAAGATGATTTTCACATCCTCTACAATGACAATCTTCACAATGTTGGTCTAGACTCTCCATATTCTTTTCCTTGAGTTTTTCATACCTCTCCTGCATAATTTGGTGTATGGGGGGAATCCCCCAAACATAAAAATGGTTGTTCAAAATTTTCATGGTGCAACTTATTTTAACAATAATTAATTATGAATAACAACCATCAAGCATGTAATCATGTCCATAAGTTATTCTAGATTACCTGAATTTGTGAATTGATAGTCTTAACATACTTTTTAACAACACTCAATACCTCCTCAGTACACCCATATTCTTCAAGCGTCATCCTAATATTCAAGAGCCAAGATACAATTTTATAATAGAGAAGCTTCAAACATTTTAATAAAAGTAGAAAAATGGTGTACAATGAATTTAAATTTGATATTAAATGTAAATATAATGTGTGAGGATGATAAATGTCTTATTTCCTATTTCCTAAGTAAGGAAAACCACTAAAGGACCAGTAAGCCTTCTATCTCACTTGACAAACAAATATGTAAATTTGTTTTTATGTAAATTAAGGATTTATATGTTTCATAGCAAAAATTGGAATCAAGATCTCTAGCTCTTATTGTAAATTTTTTCTTCCCAAACAAATAAAACTATGGAATGCTTGTACAACATCTCCATTTTAATTTACCGCAAAATTCTGTCTTCAGCCTCAGTGAATTCATGTTTGACATCCTCGAGATTTACTATTTCTTCCTCATTGTCACTGCATATCACCATTTCACCTTTATTTTTATCATGGTACATTTGGTATTTCCCGATAACTGATTGATCATCAACCATTCTCTCATTTCTGTTCAGCATGAAAAATCTTAAAAATCGAAAAATGCTAACAAAACATGCGTATGAATTTATCAATAACATTTGACATGAAAGTTTCTATTTGAAAAGAAAATATAATTCAAGAAGCATGTATTTTTTTCTTATGAAAAAAATTGCATTACATACCTAGGCTATCTATTTGGACAAAAAAAAATTGAAACTTGAAAGTCAAACACACCTAGCCACATATACCCAAGATGTATATTGTGGTAATTTATTCATGCGTGGAATTCTGGTGCTTTTTGTTGGTGATAAGTCAACATTGTTGATTTGATTCTTCTCCACAATACCTTTAGGAAAGCCACTGAATTTACGTAAAGGATTGTGAATTCTTGAGGAAAGCATATTGACATTTTTCTTAGTTTGCAAAGACCCTCTTTCAAATATTACTGGCATGACCATTGAAAAGAAAAGCTCAAGATGCTCCCAATGTCTTTGAATTTTTTCCTGTGAAAACACAATTGAGATTAACTGCATGGTAACTAGCAATCTGTACAAAATAAACCCTTCTCAACCAAGGGGCAGGTAGGGCCATTGGCTCCCCTCCCTCAAGCTTTTTATATACATGTGTGTGTGTTTTAACCTCCATGAATGTTTTTGACCGTTTTAATGCACTATTTGTTACAGTTCTTTATTGTAAGAGAAACTAAAAAAATAACATTTTTCGAAATGAAGGGACTAAAAGTATATAAATATAAATTTAGAAGACCAAAAACACCAATGACGTAAATTTGAGGAATCAAAAACATTTTTTAATTATACTCGTAAATAATTTTAAAAATAGAAAATTATTTTTGAAAACATTAAATAAACAAGGACCTTACTTTAACTGATTGCCGTCTCTCAACAAAGATTTGATTAGTTAATTGTTTAATCTTGGTCTTCAAGGTTCTTCTAACAACATCTTTTGTTGTCTCTCCATGTTTCTGCCAATATCATAACATGCAATAGAGCTTACACATATTACTACAAAAGTTCAAATACACAAAACTACATATATTTTAACATAAAATAAAATAAAATTTGCCTCTATGACATCATGTTTGGTTGCGGCAAAAAAAAGGTAGTGAATGCGAAGTTGGATCCTTATGCGTTGAAGCAAAGAAATTATCAACAAAACGCAGAGCAAAACTCATCATCTCAAATGTTATTTGTACTATGTGCGCGCACAAAGATAGAGGAACAAAGTTGTTTAGATTCATGCTTCAATATCCAATTAAATACAAGAAAATATACTATCATGTGGGTTTAATTTTGAACTATATATATATATATATATATATATATATATATATATATATATATATAT
>CM023951.1:5634760-5645103 GCA_013407115.1 Glycine latifolia
CATTGTGATACGGTCCCAAAGAAATGAAACAAGAAAAAAAAATACAAAACAAAATAAAACATCTAAATGAAAGCAAATGAAGAAAGCAAGAGAACAAAGGCGTAAGGAAAAAGATACATACTCCATGTTTAGAGGCAGAGTCAATAGTTTTGTTCACCATGGATCCGTGCAAAGATTGATCAAAAGAGAAGAGGTGAGAGGAGTGAATGGAAAAAGTGATGAAGAAAGTGAATTGAACAAACTAAATGATAGTAACGCTCTTCAAATCTCAGTTGTCATATCATCAACATTGTGAATATCTAATGTCGTTTTATGTATAATTTATTTATTTTTCTTTGTATAATCAATGTGGGGATTATCACTCTCAAGTCGAACGTTTTTTTCATAAAAATATTTTTTATACATAGAAATTTAACACGGTATCAATAGATTTACAATACTCACACATTCTACTCAATTAACTGAGCTAGACTCCCTTGATTTTTTCATAATAATATTTGAAAATAGTTTTTGTGTACAATGACTAGGAATTTTTATACTACTAGTCAAACAAAACATATTGTTAAAATAACTTTAAAGATGTATTATAAAGTCAACCATTTATTGATTTTGGGTTCTTTTTAGGAGATTTTGGATTTGAAACATGTCTTTTTCAAACATGACCATTTGTAACAATTTTTAATTGAAACTTTAATAGGAATTTATTAAATAAAATTTAATGAATTTCATATATTAATAAAAACATAAAAGGTATTTATCATTCTCCTCATTAAATATTTTATTTGAAATATTTTTTCTCACAGTTGAATGATTATTAAAAGAAAGATAATTAAATTTATTCTATCTTTAGCATTTGTCATTTTGAATCAGTATGATATTGGTACAAAATATTTATTGATTGACTAATCTTTGTAAGAAAATCTGATTAATCATCTTTAGTGAGATCTTTTTTCTTAATTACATTTTTTCATCTAAAAAATTCATATTTGAGACATTGCTTAAGAAATTTGAACTCATTATGACTTAAACTAATGATTTGTTGGTTTAACATATGTCATTTGAATTACCCTCTAAAGAGAAACAAAATGTAATGCTCACATTCTATTTTTCATTTAATCTACATTAAATAGAAGTGGACTTAATTTCTATAAAAGTTTTATCAACTAATAGAAAATATGCTAGATATATTTGCAAGATAGTTATTGTAAAAGTAAAAAAATTATTATATATAATAACTTATAAAAAAAATAAGAGTTAATAGACGCAAAGTAAAAATAGTCACATTTATTAATTAAATAAAAATGTGCCACAAAAATGATTTTTGAATTTAACTTACTATTCTTCTCTCAAATGAAAATAAATTTATAAAATATTAAATTTAATTTTTTATTTATTAGTGTATATTTTTTAATATTACATGAAAACTTTGTAAGTTAAAATTTTCAATTAATCCCATTGTTTTATTTAATTTATATAAAAAAATGAAACTTAATTTATCTTATATGTCATAAATAGTATAATACCTACAATTTTAATTTTTCATTTAATTTTTTTAAGTAAATAAGTATAATTAGTAATAATGATTGGATTAAATTAATCTGTAACATTATTTTTTTAGCATTTACTATCTTTTCGATCTTTAAACTTTTTCAAATTTATGCTAAAAGTCCATAATCTAAATTTTAAACCATCAAAGCCTCTATACTTTTCAACAATTACCACTTTATTTAGTCTTTGTTATCAAGTAATTGTGTTAACAAATAATGTAAGAATGATAATGACAACCTAGTGACTTGTAGCATCATTAAGAAGTCTCATGGTGTAGTCTTGTGTAATTTTGTTGGGTAGTTTTGTTTTTAATGTCTCATTTATTTAAAATAGTTGATGATGTTAAACTACTAATTGATGAGGGATTAAATACATTATCCAAAAAATTACACATGATTATCTCATCAAACTTCTTAGTAGGTGACAAATAACTAGATATCTAACATTATTGTTAAGTTATAATTTAATATTGTTACTTGATAATAGAGACTAAAAGTGACAAATGAAAAAATAGAAACTTTGATCGGTCAAAATTTAGATTAGAGACTAAAAATAAAAATTGAAAAAATATTAAGGACCAAAAGCTAGTAAAGCTTTTTTTTTTAAAAAAACAATTTCTAAATCAAATTAATATGTATTTTCATTTGTTATTTTAAAATGTTTCCATCAACAATAGTAATTAAATATAATTATTTTTCAATATTTAATAAATTAATTTTTTTCATTATAATTTATTAACAAAACATTAATATAAATTTGGAAATTTTAAAATATGTTTTGTAAAGTATATTTTCAAATAAAAAATTATAAATTTTTGAATTTATAATTTTTCATATGTAGGTATTAAATTATGCAATAAATACCTTTCATATAACAATATATTATACTTATTACATGTATCAAATTTAATTAATGTATTATATTTTATAAATATAATACTTAATATTAATAAAATAATTATATATTATGTTAAATGAATATATTAAATTATGTAATAAATAATTTTCATTAAAAAATGTATTAAATTTAATAAATATAATATTTAATAACGTTGTTAAATTTAATTGTATACTATGTGCAATGAATATAATTAATATTATATATAATAAGAACTATTTTTTATATAGTAATATAAATACTATATTAATCAGCACCAAAAAAATAAATACTATATTAATGACATCCATCACTGTATTAATATTAGTATTTAAGTTTTTTTTATCAAGTTTATTGTGTGTGACATTAAATGCCAAATTAATAATTGTATTCAAGTCTATTTGTGTAATACTAGAGTGGGTGCACGGTTGTTTATGAATATTGCTATAAAGTATTTTAAATATATAAATATTTTATTAGTTTTATATTAGCAACTATTTATAATAAAAAAAATTCTATTTATTTTATCATAAATTGTAAATTATAACATTTTTAATTACTAATTATACATTATAGATAAATAGTTGATTATATCTCTAAGGGATTATGATTTTTGAAATATAATAAATGAGCTAGAAATAAAAATAATTATTCGTTAGATATGAAATATCATTTTTAATTATATGTTTTTAAATTAAAATATTAATATAAGTGATCGATGCATATCTTGCCCAACATATATGTTGATTTGTGAATAATGCTATAAAATATTTTAAATTTTTAACATGTAAGAATTTAAATTAAGAAGTATATATAAACTAAAAATAATAAGAATGTGTTAGATATCATAGTGTATTACAAAGTATAATTATTTTTAAATTATTAATTACTGATTTGAAATATAAATAATTGGTTGAAGATTTGAGTAATTTATATGTATTCTTAAATTATGATTAACTTAGAAACAAAAATAACAGGTGAATTATGATTAATATTCCTAAATAATAATATTTTATATTATAATTTTATAATAAATATTAGTTTATATAAATACTAAATTATCACTTTATCCTTAATGTGAGACCGTGTAATTTGAAGCAAATTGCCTTCACTTATTTTTTTAATTGATTATTTAAATAAAATGTTTTAGGAATGCAAAATAATATATTATAAGTTTTTTATAATTATTTTTTGGTTGCAGGTTCTAATTTATTAATTACAAAATAATTTATTCTAAATTGAATATATTAATTACAAATTAGAATACCAAAAATTAAAATAATCCTTGATGGCTTAATGAAAATTTTGATTTAAATTGAAAATTATTTTAACACCAGTTTTGTATTTGTCAAATTCATATCTTAATACCAAAACTGAATATAATTAATAATAATTTGAAAATATATATGAAAATTGTATTTAAATATATTAATGATGAACTAAAAATCCTAAACCTTTAATTTGGGCTAGAAATATTTTTTATATAGAAAACATATATGTCTTATTTCTTCGTTACAAATGCATCAATACAATATATGTATGTTTAACTTTGTTACATTCTTCCATTTAATAAATATTCAAATAATGTCCATTTAATGTAATTAAATTTACATAAAAAGTATAATTAATTATTTTAACTAATAATCATTTTTATTAATATTTAAGTTATATTGATTTTTTTATTCATTTAGTATTCAATACAGTTAAATTTTTTAATTAATACTCATTTTTATTTAACGTTAATGATGTCAATTTAATTAATTTAAATAAATATAAATAATAATTTACTTCTAATTACATGGTAATTAAACAATTTAATTACTTTAATTAACAGCAATATTAGTTGTTCTCATTTGAAAACTTAAGAATGCATATATTGAAGTGGCTTGGGTATATTCCAAATAGTCATCAAACTATTTTGCTCTTAGGCATATCAGAACAAATTTTTGTATAACTTAATATTGTGACATCGATTTTAATCAAAGTGTTATAAAATATTTGAAAAAAAAAAGACAATTATTAAAGATCCTATTGCTATCAATCAATTATAACAATCATTATAATAATAGATTATGAATTTTTATGGGTTGTACGAATTATAATCATAATCATGACAGAATTACAATAGAAATATAATACAACTATAAGTATTTAAGGTTATATATTTTCATGAATTAAAAAAATATCAATAGAAATATTGTGATTTCAAAAGTAAATTATTATAATTTTAAAATCAAAATTAATGACAGATAAATTATTATAATTTTAATAATTAATTAATTAATTTTGACAAATAAACTATTTATTAAATAAATTATCATTGAATTTATATATAAGGATGAACAAATCATTAATTTTGTGATAATATTATATTGCAAGGATCACCTAACAATCAGTTATTTCAATTGAAATAAATGACCATTGATTAAAAAATAAAATATATTGTATCAATAAAAAATAAATGAAATATATTCCATCAATCAAAAAAGAAATAAAATATATTCCTTGTGTAGAGCTCATGAGAAAATCACATGTAGATTTTCTTTTTAAGATTATTTTTATATGTACACATTATAGATGGATTAAAAAAAAGTTAATATCTGTGTTAAATTTTATTTTGTATATGTTGGTGAATTGTTGTATATTAATATGTTTATTTTGTGTGTAAAAAATATTTTTTAAAATAATAATTAAATTATATACAAATTATATATCTACATGCTTCTTAACTGAAGTATTTTACTAAGAAATAAATTTCATATTTTTAAAAAACACTCGAAATGTGTGTTGCTAAATTACTTATTGTAACACCCCGTGTGCACCCGGTGTATTATCATTATGATTCTATCAGATTAGCGCTTAAACACTTTAATTAAAAACTTGCGGAAGCATAATCGAAAACCATATTTCTTGATTACATTATGTATGGAACATATAATATCTCATCACGAACAACACAAGCCCCTGCTTATCCAGAATGAGAAAACCATAGGCAGATAAACAAAATATCTCAACAGATATAACCAGGAGGAAGCATCAATAACATATCATAGCTGGTTATGTACATATATACATCAGTATCAAAACCACACCCGTGGTTATACAAAAGAATGAGCCAACACTAGCATTGGCCTCAAAGACCACTTCCTCACATGAGGGTATACAAAACTATATAGAGCATATACAAATATATCATGTGTGCACACGCACCCCTTCCCTCTGCAAGGGTACAAAACAATCATCAAACCAAAAAGAGCTACCCAGCTCCTCTTCAGCTGTCCACAGCAAGGCAAACAGTGTCTCTACTGGGGCTTCCCGCCCTGAGACCGCTCCTCTCTGCTAGAAGCGTCACCTGTAATAACATAAACCCCACACGGGGTGAGATATACATCTCAGTAAGCTCAGGGTCCTTGGAGGCATCTCCTCCACCCTGGCTCACTTCCCATGACACAAACATAGGGCATCACAATCACACCGGCCTCCCGGCCCTCATAACAATACAAGCAAGTCATCTAGCTCTAATGTAAGGTGGATCCAATCAACACCAAACCTCAGTGTGAAACCGGAATTCACACCCGTGTCATCCCATCGGGAGCTACCCCTTACGCATGGACGCACGTATATGGTACCTCCGAGAATAGGCAATCAACCGCAACGGGACACACCTATCTCTTGGTCTTAGGGGATCATCATCACCCCGGGATCATCATCACCCAAGAGCAAACCAACTAGAAGGAAACCATCTCCTAGGGAGGTCCATATCTATCTAACTGGCCAGAAGATCTATCAACAGGTATCATACATGTACAAGTATAGATACAAGCATACATATCATTATGAGTAATGCAACAACCATCAACGCATGCATCATGAATGCAACCATCACTCCCTCGGAGTATGGTGGAACACAGCAAGTGGGAAACATTCCCAAGGGACCAAGAACTTACCTGGCAAAGCCGTGCTCTGCAGTTCTCTCCCTGCTCTGTGGCCTACGCCACTGACACCCTCGGTGTCACGCCCTATACAAGGCACATAAGCACATATCACAGCCAATTCAACTACACAAGGCATAAACATACTAAAAAGCATAACTGCTGCATAAAATTCTGCAGATTTTACACCCACTTGGAAAAATCACAAATCCTTGTGGGAAGCTCCTAAAATCACGAGAATTTAGAGGCATCAAGATTTATCTCTTATCTTTTAAACAAAACTGGTTTCATCAAAAACCATGAACCACAGCCTCTACAGTGAACCAAAAACCAGAACTGTCACGCACTAAAATAGTGCTGACAGCAACATACTAACTCAAACAGCCATCTTTCAATGACAACCCCCACCAGGTTACTCGTCCAAATGAGCTGATATTTTACAGGCATGAAGTTCACATACCCATCTTTCTATAGCCACTGGAATCACTCGATTTGGATCATCCTAGACAGAGTTATGATTTCTGCAAAATTGACCACTGCAGCAGAAAAATCTGCTAAAAACAGAGTATAACAGCCTGTTGTACTCTGCACCATAATTTCTAGGAGTCTCCAAAAATAGCACGAAAATTCCAGAATAAACCTAACTCTCTTAGCTTTCAAATGGCACTGGTTTTATACCGTTTGGACACCGATAACTCCTGCTATGGCCAAAACACCAGAACTGTCCAAATAGGTGTTCTTGGCTGTCATGAACATGTATGCATAATTTATGCATAGAACACCATTTCAACTTAAAAACAACTTCTACACACTCCAAATCATACTTTAAAACTGTCTCACCCTCTTAAAACTCAACATTCATCAATCTCACTCCAACCCTAACCCTAACCTCAAGAAGCAATGAGAAATAGGAGGAGATTTCAAACCTTAGTGTTCAATAGACCAAAAGGGAGGGTAGACCAGCACTCTATGGCTTCCAATCACGGTTCAGCGGCACCGAACAAAAATGGGCAGACTCAAAACTCACTCTTCTCTTCAAATCACCAACACCCAAGCTCAAATGCAACAAAGAACAAAGAAAAAGGCTTTCTTCCTTGCTTGTTTCATGAATTTCGGCCACTAATCAAGTGAAGATGGCTTGGGGACAGCTTGAGAAGAAGAAGAAACCAGAAAAGAAGCAAAAGAGAAGAAGAAATAAGTAGAAAAACGTAGGGTGCTGGTTTTAACATAAACCGGGGGTGCGTTCAGCAACTTTACCCCTAATAAAGACCAAAATACCCTTTCGTAAATCCGCTTAATTTCGCAAATATCACCCAAAATTGCCATAATTAAATTTAGTGATATTACACTTATTTTAAACAATAGTGAAAACTAGCAAATTATGTAGGATTTACCAACCTTCACCCACTTGTTTGTAACAATTTGTTTAATTTAATAATTATATTTTATTTAATAGATATAATAAATATAAATTTAATTAATTAAATGTTACATTAATAAATGTAAAAGATAATATTTTATAAAACAATTTCTCCTTAAATTACGTTTTATACACTATTTTCTAAACAATTCTACAAATAATAAATATACATTTAGGTATTGAAATTTTTAATATTTACTTTTTATGTAGAAATACATTTTTAATATGGTTTTATTATTTGATTGCTCACTTAATTGGTTTAAGATGACCTGGTCAAATCCGTTCAATTAGGTCACTAGTTAGATTTAGACGATTTTACAAATTTTTTATTTATTAAATTTTGATTTTTATTTAAATAATTAAATTTTTGATTATTATCAATTGTTATTTAAATTTTTGAATATGAATGGACTTTTTTATTATTTAGATAATATTATTTATATATTTATATATAATTTTAAATTTTTAATATATATCATATTAAAGATTAAATGGACGCACCGATTGATCAGTAATTCATTAAAGATTTTATGTGAAGTATAACTACTGCAAGTACACACGCGTACATGTACACCCACACACAGTAGACTTCAAATTGAACACCCTCACACTGGACATTAAATTCTTGGTGAATTTTAAGGTGAAGTTTAAAGTTCTCTCCCTCACCCGTGTATTTCAAAATCGACGCTAATAACAAGTTAATAATCGGAAGAAAAAATATAATAAATAAAATAAAATCATTTTAAAATTATTATTTTTATTTTTTATTTTTTTAATCTCCTTACCTGGTGCTCTTTCTTCTATTTTGACTTCACTGACAACTCCCTCCACCACCATCTCTAACCTCCTTTCTCTGTTGTTAATGTCCAACATGAAAAGCAATACCACCACCGTAGGCGAAGCAATACCATGAAGTTATCTTGTCTCCATCGATCATTTCTTCATTCGTTAATGTCCGACAAGAGACGGTGTTGCAGAGAGTGGCAAAGGCGAAGCGGTGTTCAGGGTTGTCGACAACTCCCACCACTACCACCATCACGCCAACAACCTCCCTGCGCCGCTGCCACTCATCTCTCTCTTTTTCATAAAAAATAATTTTCAACACCCATGACTCCATATACTTATTTGACAATTTATGGAATTAAAACAGCACTTGTAGTGTTCAAATTTTTGCTTTATATCTAGAAATTGAAGAGATACAGTGCAAGTTTGATATTTTTTATTTATGTATGATAAAGTTGTGTTGCCATTAATGGTAGTCTCCTTCTCCCATGTTGTAATTGCTCCAACTATGGTCGTGGACCTCATGACAATCGGTTAAACCCGAAATGACAACCTCAGCAATTTCACTACCAAAGTCGAGGAAAATGACATCCAAGAAGCCGCTTCTGGTTTAGAGAGCATCGAGAAGCTCAAAACGGAGAAAGGAGACTATTTCCAGTAATCGGTAAAAAATCTGGATCCTCTATTATTTTAATAATATATTATGTGGTTGAAAATAATTTTTCACAGGTGTACTTGGAAAATCACAACTTCACTTTAGAGCATCTCCAACGCTGGTTTCTTAGAGGGTTGCTTAAGCTAAGAAACCGTTCCTTATGGATTTTCAGCATTGGAGGGGAATGACGTGGCGGAACCCAAATTTTTAGCACAAGATCCGCTCCTTATATAAGCAACCGGTTGCTTGTTATTAAAAAACAATTTTTTTGCATCAAAATCGTTATGTTGGTTACTATCAACAGAATATCACAAGCCACAGGAACATCACAAGCCACAGGAACAGATTCAACATTTTATTCAACATTTTGGGGGAGAAGATGAACAGTTCCACAAAAAAAAAATTAAAGCTTACCCACAGGAAGAGCCACGCGGCGGCGCAGAGGGAGAGGGAGATCCAGATTCGCTCCGGCAACGTCTTCGCCGGAATCAGCATCGGTTGGTGGAAGTGGAACCACAACGCCCACCATATTGCATGCAACAGCCTCGACCTCGACCTTCGACCCCGACCTCGGCTTACCCACAGTCCCTCACTTCCAGATTCTATGAGGGGGTGAGTGATGAGAGAGATGAGGCGGTGGGGGGGTGAGAGACATGAGGGGCGAAAGGGAGAGGGGGCGGGAGAGGTGGACCGAGAGAGATGAGGGGGTGAAAGGCAGAGTGAGAGGCATGAGTGGTGAGAGGCACGAGTGGTGAGGGGCCGAGAGAGACGAGGGGGCGAGAGGGAGAGGTCGGTGAATGAGGGGCTGAGAGAGATGAGAGGTGGTGAGAGGGAGAGTGAAGCTTCTGGTGGTGAGTGAGGGACCGAGAGAAATGTGACGGGTGAGAGGGAGAGTGAAGCTTCTAGAGAAGGAGGAGTGTGTGTGTGTTTTGCTTTTGTAAAATCAAATTTTTTTGGTAAAAAAAATTGAAAATCACAAATGACCGTTGCACCACAAAATAAATGTTGAAGCAAGTGAAGCTTCTAGAGAAGGAGGAGTGTGTGTGTGTGTTTTGCTTTTGTAAAATCAAATTTTTTTTGGTAAAAAAAATTGAAAATCACAAATGACCGTTGCACCACAAAATAAATG
>CM023951.1:5645113-5681228 GCA_013407115.1 Glycine latifolia
GTAAATTTTAAAGTTGAAAATGAAAGGTAACGGAAAAAAATATGAACGTTGTAAAAGAAACCAACGGTCAGCTGAAACATGATTATAAATATGAGTGGATTGTTTTGCTTTTTTACACACAATTGGTACTTCTAATTTTTTTTGTTTCATCCATTGTCAAGATTTTATCTGAAATGGATCCCAATCAGTATAATCACCAAAATATTTACAATTTTTTGCCAAATCAACCACCCCCTACAAGTGAAAATTCACAAACTAACCCACATCCACCGCCATACTTCATGTATCCTCAACCACCCTTTACCAGTGAAAATTTGCAAAATCCTCTTCAGTATATGATGTATCCACCACCCTCACACATGTGGTATATGCATCCTCCATCTAATGTAGAGTCACCTACCGATGGTAGTTCTCAAAATCCACAAATTTCTAGTCAACCATCACCCCCCATTAATCCAAACACATGTTATAGGCCTTCATTATCGAATATTTCACCTCCTATGAATGAAGTTGAATCCACTATGGGTGTAGCAAATATTCTACTACATGAGGGTGACAACAATGGTAGTGGAAAAAAATCACGTACAGCATTCTCGGTGGCAGAAGATGTGATTCTTGTCCGGTCATGGCTCAATGTGTCAAAAGATTCAATAATCGGTGTCGACCAAACATCAAAGCAATATTGGACAAGGATTAAAAATGCGTACAACAATGACGATGCCCGAGAAAGTGGGTTATTTTGTGAAAGAAGCTCGTCTCAATTGAAAGCTCGATGGAACAGGATCCACCCAGCAGTTCAAAAGTTTAATGGATGCTATAAACAAGCAGATAAGCATAGGAGAAGTGGAAGTTCGGAGAAGGATTGTATGGCTAATGCTCACTTGATTTACTCCCAGGATACAGGTAAAAAATTTGAGGTTGAACATGCTTGGTTGTTGTTGAAAGATCAACCAAAATTCGATGCAGATTTTATGTCAAATGCTTCAAAAAGAACCAAGGTTTCCGCAGGTGGAAATTACTCGTCGTCTTCTAACACCGAGACACCCGTTGAAGCCGAAGAATATGATACGCCTTCGCCAATGTCTCGCCCAATTGGACAAAAAGCAGCAAAAAGAAAGAGCAAAGGAAAAGAAGCTTCCAGCAATATCGATTTATCTGGTATAGAAAGTGTAATGAATGAGAAGAATGCAAACACATTAAAACTCATTCAGTTAAAGGAGGAACAAGAAAGGCGTATGCAATATGAAATCCTAATGAAGGATACATCCAACATGTCAGATAAACAACGTGAAGACCACGAAAAATATTGTGAGCATATTAGGAAGTTGTTTAATTAAAGTTCAGTCTATATCTTCGAATTAGTTGTTATTCAGTTACTATGTATCCAGTTATTAACAATGTAGGTCCTTGTTGTATCAAATAATGAAAATTTTATTTTATGAAACAAGTTGTAAGAAACTAGCCGTTAGAAACTAGCCGTTGGAAGCTAGCCGTTGAAAACTAGACGTTGGAAAGTAGCCGTTGCAAAACTAGCCGTTGGAATTGAAGCTATATAAATGTCTAATGTTTCATCATTTTCACATGTGCTGATACAAATTACGCAATAGATCTCTCTCATTTCAAACACTTCGGAGACCATATAATGGATCCAAATATCGATTTGGATGAAGTTTTAGATCAAATGATAAATGAGGAATTAGAAGACAACACCGATCAAGACCTCATTAGGTTGATACTTCAAAGCCAACAACAACTACATGGCAACACCGTCGGTCGTATGCAAAGAAGAGTCGTACATCGAAATCGCGAAGAAGGTCATGAGCGATTGTTCAATGACTACTTCTCAGTAAATCCCGTGTACACAGAGATTCAGTTCCGAAGAAGATTTCGTATGCGAAGGCATGTGTTTCTCCGTATTGTAGATGGGCTCAGCAATCATGATGAATACTTTCAAGCGAGGTTCGATGCACTGGGTCGAAGAGGACTATCTCCATTACAAAAGTGCACAGCTGCACTTCGTATTTTGGCTTATGGCTCACCTGCTGACAGCGTGGACGAATATGTTCGACTTGGTGAAACAACCGCGGTGGAATGCTTGGAGCGATTTGTATCAGGCATCTGCACCATATTTGGGAATCAGTACTTGAGGAGACCCAGTAGCGAAGACATCGAACGACTACTACAACTAGGAGCGGCACGCGGATTCCCAGGTATGTTAGGTTCTATTGATTGTATGCACTGGGAATGGAAAAATTGTCCTGTTGCATGGAAAGGTCAATTTTGTCGAGGTGATCATCATAACCCGACAATCATTCTTGAAGCTGTTGCATCACAAGACTTGTGGATTTGGCATGCATTTTTTGGTACCGCGGGTTCTAATAATGACATTACTGTGTTAAATGGATCTAATGTGTTTGATGAAGTTTTGGCGGCACGTGCTCCCGCAGTACAATACACAGTGAATGGAACCCAATATAATATGGGATACTATTTAGCCGATGGTATTTATCCAGACTTTGCTACATTTGTGAAGACCATCTCAATGCCACAAGGAGAAAAGCAAAAATTATTTGCTCAACGGCAAGAATCGGCAAGAAAAGATGTAGAACGAGCGTTCGGAGTGCTCCAATCTCGATTCGCAATTATACGTGGTCCGTCACGTTTTTGGGATATTGGTAAAATGAAAAATATCATCTATGCATGTATCATATTGCATAACATGATTGTCGAGGACGAACGTGACACATATCAAAGTAATATTGATTACGATAATGTAGGTAACAACACATCAACATTCGAAGTATCTTCAGGTGCTCATCCTAGTATCAGATCAACATACCTTCAAAGGAGAGCAGATGTTCACGACAAACAAAAACACCGACAACTCCAAGCAGATTTAGTTGAACACATTTGGCAATGTTTCGGAAACAAAAATAACAATAACTAAATTTATGTAATTATTTTTGAGGTCTAGGTTTTTTATTTATTTCAATGTTGTAGTGTTTAATTATTTATTATTATGTAAAATTTTATTTTATATGATTATGCATTTTATTTTATTTATTTTAATTTATATTTATGAAAATTGAAAAAATGTTAAGTTTTATTAAAAAAATAGAAATATGTGGATTTGTTTGAGTTGCTTGTGATTTCTTGCATTGGAGCAAAATATTGAGTGAGTTGCTTACCTGTGACATGGCACTGTGGGGACCACAAAAAGTACTGCGGGGACCATAAAAAGTTGCTTAAGAAACCCAAATGGGTTTCTTGCATTGGAGATGCTCTTAGAATTCACCTAAATTCTTGTATTAAGATAATTTACTAAGTTGTTTATTTGACCTGGCAATTAGAATTTTATCACCAAACACGTGTATTGATTGACATAAACTTGTATTTGCATAGAAAAATAATTAGATTTAATCATTTTAGTTATGTTAATTTATTGGTTTAGTTAAAAAAATTAATTTTATTTTATTTAATTTAAAATGACTTGGATTAGATTGATTTTCGATTTTAATTATATTTTTATTTTTTAGAAAATATTAAATAAAAGATAAGATATATGATAAATATTTTATTTATATGTCATTATATAACTAATAACAGAATAATTATGCATCTTAACTAAAAAAATTAGTAAAAGTATCTATAATTAAATATATTTTCATAAATAGATATAAGTTATATATATATATATATATATATGTATGATAATTTTATAAATATATAAGAAATAAAAATAGAAATGAGTGATATTATAATTTTAAGAATAAAAATATATACATATGTATAAGTTGAATTTGGATTGATATCTAAATTAAATCAAAAATTTGAATCGATCTGATGTAATAAAAAATTCTGATTTCTAATTGTTTGATTCATTTGGGATTTTCAATCTACAATAAATTGTATAAGTTTGTGAACACCCTTAATTTGTTACCTATACTTGTCCTACATATCTCAAACATAATTTTTTCATAACTTGTTTATGTTTTCAGCTGCTTTAGTTTTATCTTTGGGCACACACACAAGTTTTTATATATATTATCTTTGTAAAAATCTATTTTTAACATTTATACACTCTTATTAAAGATGATTTCTTCAAACCTTTGATAAATTTCACTAGAAAAAACTTTTAATTTATTTAACACATTATTCAACTTCCTTCTAAAGTAAAATTTATTATTTCAAAAAAAACTGTAATATACATTAAAAGATCAAAATAATTTTTTTTATAGAGATGTTTAAGTCATTCTCTCTCTCTATATATAAAATCACCTTAATTTTAATTTGTTTTCTTTTCTTTGCCTCACTTTCTTTCTCAAACAAAACCTATCATAACTCTAAGTACTTAATTAAAAAAATATTCAAGATTAAGGAACAAATTATATATATATATATATATATTTAATTTAAGGACCTAATGAAAATTTTCCAAAAAGCTCATGAACCTATAAATATATTAAACCATAAAATATTATATTTTTTTTATTAACTTCGGTTAAAAATTTGATTATAATCAACGTATTAACTATACTAATAATAATTATTAGTTAATAATTTAATAGCTGAACCAAAATTGTCAATTTGTAAGCTTAGGAAAATAAAAATAAAAATTTAAAATTAAGGTGGTCAAAATAGATTTAATAAACTAGGAGAACTAAAATAATAATTTAATCTGTATAAAAAATTATGACTTAAATATATTTTTAATTCTTACAATTTAACACTTTTTTTATTTCTCATCCTTACATTTTTTTAATCTTTTTAAATTATATATATTTTTAGTCCTTGTACACATTAAATAATATTTTTTTTCATGTTCTGAAAAAAAAAACAAAAAAAAACTAAATTGTGAAGACTAATAAAAAAGTATTTAAAGCTAAAATTATTTAACCGTAAAAGAGCATCCGACTTGTGCTTGCTCTCTGTGTGGTTTTCGGTCTCTCGCACTCACAGGCACAGCAACAGCACCATAGAAGGCTCAAGGATGTTACTGTTGTCGCCAATATCGAGCTGCAACGTGCGCAGTAGGCATTTAAACTACTCATTCAGAAGGCGTAGTTGTTATTCTTCTCCCACGGCACTGACAATAGTGAGCATGGCGAAGGAGGGAAGCGACACCGGCAACGGCGTGGTAGAAAAAGCAGCCATAGCGGGTGGATTGATCTCAACCCCAGTAATTGCTTGGTCTCTCTACACTCTCAAAACAACAGGGTGCGGTCTTCCCCCAGGACCAGGTGGGTCAATTGGTGCATTGGAGGGTGTGAGCTACCTCGTGGTTGTGGGCATAGTGGGTTGGAGCTTGTACACTAAAGCCAAAACCGGTTCGGGACTTCCCAACGGTCCTTTCGGATTGTTGGGTGCCGTTGAAGGATTCTCCTATTTGGCATTGGTTGCGATTGTGGTCGTGTTCGGGTTGCAGTTCCTTGACAAGTGTTACATCCCTGGTCCTCTCCCCGCCGATCAGTGCTTTAGCTAGCTAGCTTCATTCGCTTCTCTTGGTTTCGATAATGTAATAATAATGTCAGCCACTACAATTCTATCCTTGTACTTGTGGATAAGGTTGCACCGCCTTGTCTTAGGATGTCATTTTCCACTACCTCTGTTACTAAAAAAATTACTATGTTGCATAAAAAAAACAAACTACCATGTTAAGGGGTGGTTGAATAGACTTGGTGAGCGATTCTAAATCCCGTCACACTATTGATTGATTGCCAATTTGCCATGATAAAAAAAAAACAACTTATTACTATTATTTTTCCGTGTAAGAGTTCGGGCCATTAATGGAAATTACTGTCTGTCATATCCTTTATTTTAGACTTTGTCGCACGCACCAATTTGCGCCGGAATTTGTTGATTATTGACACCATATCACTTCGGCTTTAAAAAAAATGCAAATAATTGAGTGAATGGTGGATGCTCTTAAAAATATATTGATTTATTTCATTTCCATAAACAAGAAATGATATTTAATTTATTGTAAAGGAATTTTTACATGAAAGTGAACAGCGGATTAAGAAAAGAACGAAATTGGTTTATACTTGATAATTCTGTTTTCAACTCCACAGTTGATAACTTCAACGTACTTCAGAGCACTTGAGGACACAGCGGCACTTCAACCAGCATAACTACCCGGTGTCCTAGATGTTGGGTCACGACCCCGGACCCTCAAATACCAGATTATGTTCAAAACTGAGGTGCAGAAGCGGAAATAAAATGCGCAAGATAAAGGAAGAGAAATAACACACAGATAATTTGTTTAATGTGAGAAAATCGATGTTCACTTGAAGCTCAAACGAAAGTTTCTTCTCTGAAATTCTCAGACTCTCATAATCTCTCAATACAATGAAGAGCACCTCAACCTCATGCATTAATATCTTATATAGAGAGGGAGGTGATTTTACGTTGATCCACTCGAGTATATACATTCTCGAGCCTTTCATCCACAAAGAAGCCACCAACTGACTCATTTTTGGCTTGTGAAATGTCAACGCATAGAGATTTGAGCCAACATTTAAGACGAAACGGTTTTCAACAGTAGAGTCTTCCTCGTACATATAATTTAGAGGAGTAAACAGCATGCAGACACATTGCTACCAGCAGGGGTTTGATATTGCGGAAGATATTATTCTTTCACAACTTAACAACTCAAGGTTTGAATTTCTACTTTAAGAAGTGTTCACATTTAGTTTAGTATCATGATAGGTATAACAAAGAATTTTACTTTAGCTGCCGAAGGCCTAACACAATTTTCATCCTTAATCTGGGCTAAGGATCTATTACCCAAAACATAGACAGAGTTGCCAAGAAAGATCTCAAGTTAAAAATTATTCTCATTTTTAAAACTTTTTATTTTTAACGATACTAAATGACATTGTATTATCCATGTAGTTAATCTCATTTAATGAAATAAGACTTGGTTGTTGTTTACATTTAGCATGAGACTTTGCCTCAAATAAAATTATCTTTGAAGAATGATACCTATTAAATGAAAAAAAGATACTGACATTACTAATTTGCTATGAATGGGACTGTGTGATACTAGTAGTTGTTTTTAGTTAAATTATCACTGATTTTTGAGTAGTTATATATATAATAATTAGTGAGGTAATTTATGAAGATTTACTTCTCTGAAAAATAGGAGTAGTATACATAATGAATACATTCTGTCGTACTGAAAATAAAGCCTTTTAAAAGTTTAAAAATGTTATTTTTAGCTGAATTATGAATGTTTTTGTTTTGTTGGATGGCAAGCTATTTCAAGGCAATATGTGCTGTGAGCTAGCACAATCCTTTAAGCAAATTATGGCCGAACATTGGATGATCGAAGGATGACCAGCCAAAAAATGGTCAAACCTATAACTAATTCAAACTAAGCAAGAGGTGGCTGAGACAAATGCATCGATTGAGAAAAACAGAGGTCCTCTTTTTTAGGAGACCATTGAGGAAAAACAGTAGAGCCTCCTTTTGTCTTATGAACTTTTTAGCATGCAACACGTTTTCCTTTTCTTTCTGTTGAGTACCCCTGCTATTCTTCCACTCAGGTACCTTTTCTCCATGAGAATTTTTCTCTCTCTTGAGAAGACTTTAATCCCATAATCTAGGAAAAACAAATTCCATAACTAACTCAAAATAAAAACACCATTAAACATAGTAGTAACCTGGTTTTGACTTTTGTGTATGTTAATTCATTAGTTATTTCACCTTCATCTACTGTAATTGAGATTTTGCCATAACTTGTTGAGTAAATCATTCAAAACTCTTGTTTTCTTTTTCAGGGGTCCCAGCCGTTGGTAGGAGAATAGGTGGTGTTTCCGGCAACGTGCTTTTTTTGGACACAAACCTTTCGCCGGAACCCTGAATTAAGCACCTAATGTGAATTCTGAGATACAATAATAATAACAATGTCTTCTCCTCATAACTCTTCTCCTGATGACTCTACCCCTGATAATGCAACACCTGATAACTCCACCCCTGATGACTCTGACAACTCATCAACACCATCACAATCATCACCTCCATCGTCGCCACCACCATCATCACCACCTCCGTCGTTGCCACCACCCTCATCGCCACCTCCATCATCGCCACCACCATCATCTTCATCATCACCACCATCCTCTCCTTCCCCTCCAACATCAAACAGCCCAAGCCCTCCATCACCTAATGGGTCCTCACAGTCACCTTCTCCACCCGGATCATCACATTCTCCACCCTCCTTTGAATCACCGTCTCCTCCACACAAATCCTTAGACTCTCCACCGTCCTCAAGGAACTCTGGCAGTGACAGTGGCAGTGGCAGTAACAGCGGTGGTAGTAATGGCGGTAGCGGTGACGATAGCAGCAAGGCCATAGTTGGAGCAGTGCTTGGCGTAGGAAGCGTGCTTCTTATTTTGGTCATTGTTTGCATTGTTTGCAACAGGAAGAAGAAGAAGAAGAATAGAATGTACTATTATGGAGCAGAGCAATCCATGGCAAAAGGTAACCAAGCAAAACCGTTATTGTTTCTTGCTTAGTTTTTTTTTATAATATCATGCACAGGCACCATTTTGAAGATGAGAAGGGACAAAAAAGTTAGAATACAAACTTTATTCATATCATATTATTTGTCATATTTATATTTTTCTCTCATCCATCTCTTTCTGTGAATGTAGATGACCACATGAGTGTTCAAGGATCCTTTTAGGAAACACAACACTAATATCTGTAGTATTTGTCCCATGAAAAAAAAAATCTTAAAACAAGCACAGTATTTATTATAAGCACAACTAATAAAAAGTTTAAGGAAATATTAAAATAACTTAGTTATGGCTTTTATTTTCAACATAGACTTTTTATTATTTTAATACATCTTGAACTTTTGATTATCATGCTTGCAACCACTTCGCTTGTGCAATAATTGGTGGTTAGACAATAGCTATGCATGTACCCATGTTAAGATTAGTACTTAAAAATGAATTGTATGAGAATGGTGTGGTATATTCAGATCACAAAAGGCAATGCCTATACTCATCAACCTTGTATAATATTGTCGATTCCTTCTTATCATGGTCTCTACAGGGAATAATAATAACTATTACAATAGCGGGCAACACCCTAGTTATTACGGAGGTCCACATGGGGACCATGTTGTGAGGATGCAACAAAATGGAATGGGCCCTGGTGGCGGCGGCGGGTGGGGTGCACCACCACCACCTCCGATGATGATGAATAGTGCTGACTTTAGCTCAAATTACTCGACGGGACCGCCCCCCTTTGCCTCCTCCCTCACCAACCCTTGCTCTAGGCCTCAAAGGGGGCACCTTCTCTTATGAGGAATTAGCAGCTGCCACCAACGGATTCAATGATGCAAATTTGATAGGACAAGGTGGATTCGGTTATGTCCATAAGGGTGTTTTGCCTAGTGGAAAGGAAGTGGCAGTTAAGAGTCTTAAAGCAGGTAGTGGCCAAGGAGAAAGAGAGTTCCAAGCTGAGATTGACATCATTAGCCGTGTCCATCATCGCCATCTCGTATCACTTGTTGGATACTCTATTTCTGGTGGCCAGAGGATGTTGGTCTATGAATTTATTCCCAATAACACATTGGAATATCATCTCCATGGTATATAACTACTATATATACATTCTTTCTTTGAACTCATTTCACTTGTTAAACCATAACCCTGAAATTTATTTATTTTTATTTGATATATTAAGATTTAGATGTGAGACTTATAATAACTTATAACATATCTTTCTGACATTTTTGCTGGGAGCATCACCTGTAATAAAAATTGCTAATGTATACTATGGTGATATGCAGGAAAGGGTAGGCCTACCATGGATTGGGCAGCTAGAATGCGGATTGCAATAGGATCCGCTAAAGGGCTTGCTTATCTTCATGAGGACTGTAAGAGTCACATCCCGCTAGCTTATGATCTTTCTTTTTCTTATTCATTTTCTTCTCTGTTTATATTTTTCATTTTTGCTGTATTTTCTTGTACACTTTAGGTCATCCTCGTATTATCCATCGTGATATCAAAGCTGCCAATGTCCTCATTGATGATAGCTTCGAAGCAAAGGTTCAATATATTTACATATTGTATCTATTTAATTAAGTTTATGTCCACATATTTACCCAGCTATTTCAGCTATTTAATTATTATCCAACATGTTATGAATCTTATGTTTTTGAAGCTAATTAAGTATGCCGATAATGCATTTTATTCAGGTTGCTGATTTTGGATTGGCTAAGTTGACTACTGATAATAATACTCATGTATCGACTCGTGTCATGGGAACTTTCGGGTAATTTTTCACCACCATATTCTTTTATTCTCTGTAGGAACTTCAATAAAGAAATGTGATAACTAAAAATGAAAGGGATTTTGCTCATGATATGCATGCCAACACAGGTACCTTGCCCCTGAATATGCATCAAGTGGAAAATTGACAGAAAAGTCTGACGTTTTCTCATTTGGGGTCATGCTATTGGAACTCATAACTGGGAAGCGACCTGTTGATCACACAAATACCATCGACGACAGCTTAGTAGACTGGGTTGATATTATGTTCATTTTTAAGTCTATAAATTTGTCCAATAACATTTTTTTCTTTCTCAATTAACTCAAACTTTTGGGAACCTATGAACCGAGTAGGCTCGACCACTTCTGACTCGTGGACTAGAGGAGGATGGCAACTTTGGAGAGTTGGTTGATGCATTTTTGGAGGGGAACTACGATGCTCAAGAACTGCAAAGGATGGCAGCTTGTGCTGCTGGTAGCATTCGTCATTCTGCCAAGAAACGTCCAAAAATGAGCCAGGTATGTATATGATTCATGTAGAGATCACATCAACATTGAACAGTATTTTCATTTTAAACCAAATGTACTGTTTTTTTGCTAATAAGTTTAATGGCTATGCATTGTACTTTTACACTGTTAATCCAACAGAAATCAGTCTCATTAGATAACTATGTAAAACTACTTTCTACTATCAATTAGTTCACTACTTATTTTCTCTGTTTTAATCTAATGTTTTATTTTGTTTCATTTTTAAAATGAAATAAACACATAATAGAACTTATATATATTATGTTTTGTCCTGTTCTAACCCAAATGATACCCAAGATACTGATAATGACATGCCGTGTGACTATATTTTATAGTTTATGATGGAATGAGCGTTTTGGAAATATGGGCTAATTGAATAATTCTATCAAAAAAAAATCTATTTATGACGTATGTGCAGATTGTAAGAATATTGGAAGGAGATGTCTCACTGGATGACTTGAGAGATGGGATTAAGCCGGGGCAAAATGTTGTTTACAACTCTTCACCTAGCTCAGATCAGTATGACACAATGCAATACAATGCTGATATGCAGAAGTTCAGAAAGGCAGTGTTCTCTAATAGCGACGAATTTGGCACCAGCAGTGGTTCCAGTGGTGAAGTGGGCCAGAAGCAGCAACGGCTCTAGATTGCGGAACTAATGAGATTAGCAATTCTAGTGTTAATTGCTGATAACACACTTGAAAGGAAAAAGTGGGAAAAAATGATAAAGGGGGTTGCTACTTTTTATTGTTTCATTAGCATGGGAAGTGAGGTCTCAATTTGTAGAGAACTGAGCTTGACGCCTTCGTTTCAAGGTGTGTTTGATGAGGCATACAATCAATATCACTTGTATCTTCTGTTCAATGCTTTATATATTCTTTAATATGGTTATTATGTACTTCGGGAAGTATAGGCATACATTTGGAATGAATTCTTGAACATAAATATAACTCGTATTATTAATGGAAAGTTTCTTGTGATACTTATCTCATGGCCATCATAATGCCAAAAACTTTTAGATCAAGATTTTTTTAGATACTTATTTATTGGATAACTTTGTTGTTCATAAACCAGATTTAATATTCAATAATATTTTTAAAAGGAGAATTAACTCATACCAATGTATATATAAATTAATATAGTGTTTACAGTATCGTTTAAGTAAGTGAAATGATTTAATGGTTTAGGTAGTGAAGAAGAAAGAAAGGAATTTGGATTCAACATCCTGTTTCTAGCATTTTTACAATACTTTTTAAATTATAAATCATTTTATTACAACTAATGACTATGAATGGAAGAACTAAAAATTACATAATTGTGATTAAAATTATGAATTTAGCCTTTATCTTATGGATCTTTTCCCTGACCAAATCAATTACAATTCATGAGCAAAATTTTAGTTTTGATGAGAAGACCAAAGGTTTGGAGTACTTGGCAAGGAATTTGAAAGTTTCTAAGAAACAAAGAAAAAAAAAATCATTTTATTATTATAAATTTTAATTATGAACATAAATAATTAATTTTAAATATCTAGCTACTGTCTTCAAATATAGGTGGATTTCAATTTTTATATATTATTAGCATAATTTTTTTACTTGATGAATAAAAATATTCGTTAATTTATCAACATGCCATTTAAATAAAATTAGGGTAAACCAAACTAACAATATTTCACACCAATACATAATAACCACAAAAAGTAATATAATTTTTAAGTTAATTATTATTATTATAATAAAAATGAAGAAACTTGAAAACCCTTTTAGACTTGCTCATATAAATAAGTCAGGGCGGTGGCAATGTCAAACTGAGAACTAAGATCACGCTGGCGGTTGCCGCAACCTTTCGATCGTCATCCAACGGGGCAACGTTGGATCTGCTGAACTGAACTTCTTCTTTTCATATGCACTCTGTGATTTCACTCTGCTTCGCCATCCTATGGGGGACAACAACAGCAACAACGATGCCTTCATGCGCAACCAAAACGCCGCCGTTCAGGCCCGCACCAAAGCGCAGAACCGCTCCAACGTCCTTCAGCTCAAACTGGTCCCTCTCCAATCCCTTCTTCCCTTACAATTTTTTTCTTTTCTTTTCTGGATCTTAATTTTGGATTCTCGACCTAGCTAGGGTTTATCGCAGTGCTTGTTGAGATTGTAACACTAATTCGCGTTTGTTTGTTATGCAGATTGGACAGAGTCACCCAACCGGTCTCACAGCGAACCTGTTGAAGCTCTTCGAGCCTAGGCCTCCGTTGGAGTACAAGCCACCTCCGGAGAAACGGAAATGTCCACCGTTATCAGGTTTTGTAAATGATTCCGTTAGGTTTTCGCAATTTTAGTTGATTCTACTTTGTGTTTTAATTAATTGATATGTTTTTCTTTCTCTTTTCAAGGGATGGCACAATTTGTGAGCAAGTTTGCCGAGCCTGGCGAGCCAGAATACGCTCCACCTGTCCCAGAAACTGAGACTCCTGTAATCTTCAGTTCACTTTTGTCACCAATAACTGTGTTTTTGTGTATATGTTTTATTTACTTAATGCGAGCGCTTTCTGATTCTGTTGAATGTTGATTATTGTTGAAACTACCTATTTGAATTGTGAAGCTTGGCTTTCTTTCTACTCTGAAACTGAGTGAAGGAGGGAGTGTGAATGTTGAGCTTTCTTCTGAATGGTGTCCCTCCGTGATTTGTCTATTTGCTTCGACGTGAGTTTATTGAGATGAAAATTTACTATGATGATTAGTATGTGAGTATGTGACAAATATTTGCCTATGATGTAAAGTTTAAGGTTTTACATGCATGGTGGCTTTGTGGACAAAACGTTTTGTATTCCCTGCCTTTATGATCTTTTGTGTGGTATATTAAATTTCTGTCTTCTGTGGTCATCCTTTGAAATGTCATTTTAGATTAGTTGTTACATGGTTTAAAAGTTGGTTCCCTTCTCCCTAGCGGCCAAGCCCTGCAAAGTGAAAAATGAGAGTACAATGGTTATTATGGTTTTGATCCATTTTGATGATGGTAGGCACAAAAAAGAGCCAGAATACACAAGCTAAGGCTTGAGAAGGGAGCTGCAAAGGCTGCTGAGGAGCTTGAAAAATGTGATGAGTCCTATATTGTGAATTTGCTAATATTTTATGATTTTATGTTCTCTGGATGCCATTCTTATATTGGCTTCTATGCAGATGATCCACATAATGACCCAAATGTGTCGGGAGATCCATACAAGACATTGTTTGTGGCTAAACTCGTAAGTTGTATTTTCCAATGTAGTATTAGTGACACTTATTAGCATATAGTTAGTCATATCTTTTTGTTGCCATCTTCTAACAGAGTTACGAGACCACTGAGAGCAGAATCAAAAGGGAGTTTGAGTCATATGGTCCAATCAAACGGGTAGGTATTTTTTAATATCCCTGAGGGGATTCGGTAAGAGTTTCATTCATATTTGGTTCTTTGTTTCTTGTATCTTCTGTTCAACATTTTCACAAGTTATGATTTATCAACCCTCAAAATGTCTATCTCACATACATATGTATACATATATATTTATATATCATGAACTACTAAATGCAAGCTATTTTTCAAAATATATTTTTTAAGTGAATATTCACAACAAAATGCAAGCTATTCTCCAGATAATTATATTGATATCAGTCTTTGTCGTTAGCTAGCTAATTATGTTTCATACTTTGATTATCTGGACAATGTAATTTTGTACAATGTACTTCAGTAAATCAGTTGGTTATCTTGACTAACTTGATTGCTGGGCTGTTAATCAATCATGCATAGTTTTTTATCATGTTCTGTTCAAATATTTTGGGATATATGCATCTTCCTAATTAAATTTATCATCCGTCATGGTGAGTGGTTTTGCAATGATAACAACTGCATTTAGTGGCACCACCAACTTCCATAGAATGGATTTTTAGGTATTGGTTCCAGTTTCCACTTAGTTCCTCTGTTGATTTATGTGGATTAAGAGATCATCTGAGGGCTTGGGTTCCTCTAGGAATTATGTTAGCAGTAGGTATAGTATCTAAAAATACATCCCTGGTAAGGGTGTGGTCTTCTTATTCTACAATGGTAAATTGTTCTAAAATTTCAACCAATCTGTACTCAAGTTCAAGTGCTTCCATCTGCCGTTAGCTGAATATTTAGTTGAGCAGAGCAATGATGACCATCGTGCCTTTTGTCCTTAGTTTTCAAACAAGAAAAGGAGACTGACCTCTTGTGTTCTTTTCTGCACTGGGTAAAATACAACTGGGAGTATTGCATTCTCTTCCTCTTCTGTTTAATTTCTTAACTAGCATGTTTTATGTTAAATTTTATTCTTGGCTAAGGCTAGAGTATCTGTATCTATCAAAAACAGATCAGCAATTGAGAAGATGTCACTGTATTTTCTATATTACCTACAGTTGTTTTCTTTCTTTAAAATAATATCCCTGGTAAGGGGAACTAGTCAACAACTGGTTAATTGGCCTCAAATACATCAGTTTTTCTGCAACTATTGCTGGTGGTGATGCATCTCTCGATGGGAGCTTTGTGATTTAAAGGTGAGCACGGCTAATTAGGCATAGTGCCTGTCTGCCGTGCCATTTAAGAATATACCATTAGTCCTTTTTTTTTGTAGTATTGTTAATTGTGAGATGAGGTAGTTTTGTTCATTATATTTTCTTTGCAGCTGAAGTCCGGAATTTTCTGTTCTGACTAGTCTTTGTTTTTTAATTTTTCTTATGATTTAGGTTCGATTAGTTGCTGACAAAGATACAAATAAGCCCAGGGGTTATGCTTTCATTGAGTATCTGCATACAAGAGACATGAAAGGTTGAGACTGATTACTTAATTTGTTTATTATCACTATGGCTTTTAATTCACATCTTTGGTTCATTTTGCAGCTGCTTATAAACAAGCTGATGGTAGGAAAATTGATGGTAGAAGGGTGCTTGTGGATGTTGAGCGTGGGAGGACTGTTCCAAATTGGAGACCCCGCCGCTTAGGTGGTGGACTTGGTACTACTAGAGTTGGAGGTGAAGAAGTTAATCAGCGACATTCTGGGAGGTGATTGGTCTAATTGCAATCCTTTTAATAATTTTCATTCACTGTTGATCATGTGATTTTTCAAATAACTTGCCCTGGGATAACTGGTAGAAATTGAACTTCTAATCACTGTTTATTTGGCTTAATCAATACACAACTCATCACTCTCGGTTGCAAATTAATCCCCCCCCCCCCCCCCCTTTAGTTGCTCTTGTTGAAAGTCATCTGCACTGTAGATAATTTGTGGTATGCTTTTTTCTGTTATATAGTTGAAGGGAAATTATGACTTGATTTTTCATTTTTCAGGGAGCAACAACAGTCTCGTTCTGAAGAACCAAGAGTGCGGGAGGACCGACATGCTGATAGGTAAGAAATAAGATTTGTTTCTAGTTCAATTTTCTCTGGTGTTGTCAACATCAATGTTGGCCATACAAGTAATTCTTTCATGCTTGGGAATTTTTTATTGTTTCCTTGCATTGACTTCTGGTCATATAATTGAGGACTTTGAAATAATGTTCTTTCATCATATATTTTGCAAGTTCATTTACTTTGATTATTGTTGGGCTGAGATCATCTAGAGACAGGGAAATATCACGTGAAAGAGGTAGGGACAAAGACAGAGAACGGGAGCGATCACGTGAACATTCTCATGAAAGGGTCAGGGATCGTGATCATAGGGAGGATAAGCACCACAGAGACCGAGATAGGAACAGGGACAGGGACAGAGAAAGAGATAGAGATCGTGGACGTGATCGAGATAGAGCACGGGACCGTGATCGTGAACGAGGGAGGGACCGTGATCGGGATCGAGAATATGATCGACATCGTGAGAGGGATAGAGATTATGAAGTTGGCGACACTGATCGAGGACGCTCACGTGATAGGGAGTCTGATTATGATCGTGTTGACTCTAAACATGGGGAAAGGAATCATGACTATGAACCTGAGGATGATCGTGGTAGGCATAACCAGTATGAGCATGGACGTAGGCATGCAGACCCTGATCATGACCCTGAGCAGTATGACCACTACAATCATGGAGATGACCATGGTGACCATTACAATCAATATCGTGACCATGATAGGGTGGAAGATGACTACCATGCAGGACGTGCAACATCTGAATCACATGAGAAGGAGAGAAGTCATGATGTGGACCGTGAATATCGACGCTCAGAGAGATCGCATTCGCGGGAGTATGATTATTAGGACTTGGGCATAGTTCTTCTCAACTTTGATGGTAAGATTTTATAATTTGGTATGTTTACTTTTGAATCTTGCTCACCCGCCGGTATTGGTAGTTGTTGAATGGATTAAGGCACAGTGTGATCATTAAAAAGAAAACTGTAGCTGCTGCTATCCATATGGTCCATATTTGAAAGCTTGAATACTGCATCTTTCAAGACATTTTCTGCCTTTTGTCAACGTGGACTTGGACATCTAATATTGGTATTGATTTGGCATTTGTGTTGTTTTCTTCTGACATTTTATGAAATTAAACATCTAATATTGGTATTTGATTTTGGCATTTGTGCGGGTTCTAAGTTTTATTTGGTCTGTTGATCTGTCTGAGTTTGTGTTTACAATACAGAGCTTCCAGCATTATTTGTCCGTTTTCTTACAATTTTTTTACGTTGGGCACCAACTAATTATGTGACAGAACTTCCAGGGTTATTTAAGGTTTGATTTTGATCGTCTGATTCGGTTTCATTCTTAAAACCCTATCAGAAGCGATTATTCTGACAGTAATGAAATTAGCTACTTTGATTTCAATTGGGTTTTGAACACAAATGCCACGGAAATTAATAGATCTGGGTTGCTTATATGCAATCAATCGGTTCTTGTATAAGAACTCAACTCTATTTGTTCCAATGGTTAACCCATAAGAACTTCCAAGAGTTCATAGAAATTGAGTTAATCAACTAACTCTATCGAAGAGGCTGTTATATTCGTCTTTTTTTCACTATCGAGGAAATAGAAAGGGTAGAAAATAATTTATAATTTTTTAACGATACAAATAATTGTCGTAAGATTTATACTTTTCTCGTCTTTTCTATTACTTTTTATAAGTGTAATAGTTTATTATTCATATCTTTTACTACCAAAAAATTTCATTTGTACAAACTAAATAAGATAACACTTACGTGAGCATTAAACTAAATAAGTGAGCTTTTTCTTCTACCTTTTTCCTTTCTTTTTCTCTTTTTATAAAACCTTTTTCCTTTTCTCTGTTTTGATATAGAGAAGAAGTAAAAAAGAAAAGAAAAAATCCAATAAAAAGATGATATTTAAATGGGTAAAAATAAGAAAAAAATTTGAGAGATTTCTCTATCTATTTGGACGGGCGAGAGATTAAAACAATAATTGTACGAAAATTTTATATGTTAATTCAAAATTAAAATTAACTCAATTGAATTTTTATTTGATTATGTTTTCTGCTCATAAAATTATTTATTATCATTTTAATTTTTAAAAAACCTACAGAAATGAAAAGGAGAGAACTCTTTCTCATTTCACTCTAGTTTGTGTGAAGTTTTTTTTATGGATCTAAAAGGATTTTTTTATTTATTTCAACAGAATAAGTTATTATTCTATTTTATATGTCATCGTTTATTTTATTTTATTTCACTATTTATTAACTCTAGCAAACAATATGTAAATGGACAGCAGAATATATCAAAAAATGCATGAAAGGAGGAATGAACAATTTAAATATTAATTTTTAATAGATAATTATTCAATAAATAATAAATTTCACAACAATTTATACTATTTATTTTCGTATATATTCGAATATGGCTGCAACATATTCAATTTTGGTGACAGTCTCACGGGATGAATAAAAAAGCTGCTGGAGTCGCGCGCCTGTACCACGAGTGATCAGGCTTATATAATTGGGAAAAAAACCACCAAATAATCACGCTTTTACCATACGCTTTCGTCTCACTTCCATCTCAGTTTTGTGAAGAAACTTACATGCGTGAACCCCACCATAATTATACACATTCCATTGTAACTTTGAACTCAACCGAACGAGTGAAAGTCTGTATTTCATCCATTTTCTTCGCTAGAGTTACTTTCTTTTATTTGCTACGAAACGAACAGAGTGTTAGAGTAATCCATGAAAGAGTGTTTTCAGTTTTTAAATATATATAATATATACGTAATACATAATTTTCAAAATGCCAAAATTATCATTATTATGCTAGAAAACTCATAACTCTGTCTAACCTATATGTGTCTGTATGCATTACTTGTCCTAAATCAGAATAAATGAAAAGGATTGACGTCAAGAGATACGAATTGATAGTAAAAAAATAGTTACTTTTATATGATATAAACCATTTACTAAATGCTAAAAAACTCATAAATGTGGATAATAAGATTGTTTGTTTGTTTTTTTCTATCATTCCATCTGAAATCCTCCAATACAGTACTTTTTTTCTTTTCGTCCTATACAGTAAGGAGAGTGGCCTTCGGAGGGGGGGGTACGGGACTAGGGGTAGCTTGGGATGCTTCTCCTTCTGATTGTTATGCGGTAGTATGGAATGTGGACGCTTGTCTTGACTTATTACTAAATTATTATATCCTCTTCAAGTCTTAGCACTAATGATATTTGCTAGTAAAAATTTGTACTTCATCTTTGAATTGTTTTTATTTTCTTTTTTAAATAATAAAACAAAAAATATATATCTCAACACTTTCCTATATTTACTATTTTAATTTCCCCAAACAATTTTTCTTTTAGTAATTGTTACATATGAAGCTTCCTGCGAAATTGATTGGTTTGTGTTGTTCCTCTTGCATCCTGAGGGTAATAACCAATAATCAACAAGTACAAGGTTATCCTAGTATATATTTATCCTCTTTTTTGACAGTCTGTTACTGATAAAGTCTTCGAATTTTCATATCCATACCACCATTTTGGAGACCTTGACCTTCCAATGTAACACTCTCTTTAATATATGATAATATTTTTATAGACAAAAGAATGTAGTAGTGGACTCACCACTTGGGTTGAGCTAAACTCAGTACAGCCAGTATATATCACCTAAATTTCAATAATACATTAAGATAAACACTTTAATTATGTATTTATTCATCAAGTTGTCGTCACATATAAGAATGTATGCCATGAATTATACCATAAAATTTATTAGAATAAACTAAAAAAAATATTTTGATAAATTTTTATAAAAACTCTTTAAAATAATTTTAAAACATAAGCCGAATGTTATATTAATATATTTAAATAAACTCGTAAACTCTTCTAAATGTCTCCTAACAAGAGAAAATTGAGCTAAAAATACCCCCTTATATAATGTTCCAAAATGGACTTTCATCCAACGCGAAACTCATATTTTGAAAACGTGGTTTCTACTTAACATTTATTCTCTTGGCAACAGAAGATCTTTATTCAACGATCTAAATTGGATAACTGTGTGAAAGCGTTAAATTTACGACTACAGGTATTGATCCAGGTCTGCGACCACAAAAGCTTTGAATATACCACAAACTATTATCCACCATGGAAAAAAAATACAAGCCCAAAATAAAAACTACCACAGTTGAATACAAACAAGATTTTGGCACAAATACGCTTTTATATCAACCTTAGTTGAAGGAATAAATGTCTGTTAATTACACTTATGATACGCATATCTAATAGGGGTAATAGAATGTAATATACAGATTTTGAAAAAGAATACAAGTATTAAATGAAATTAAATAAAATCCACTACAATTTAAAGTGTCCAAATAATTGTAACTATTTTATTTCACTCTTTTCCATCATTCCAAAATCATCTAAGCGATCTAAATATATACCATAAAAAAGGATAACATTAATGCTTCTTCCATGAAGCTTCCTCCGGGAAAGCTCCATGTGTACGTACCATTCTCCTTAAGAGAATAGTTCTTTGGACAGACAAGATGTATTACTTAACAGTGTGTTTCTGTTAAAAATATTAGTATGACTCTAAACATATATATAAATAAATTAAATATTAAAAGTATATTTGTTTGACTTGTCCGATGTGTGGAATGAGAAGTAAAAACTTGAAGCATAACCAACATTTGAACGTAGTAAATCATAACCTCTGTACTCAACTATTTTAATTTTGGTAATCTTTACATTGTGGTACTCTTTTAGTATACATAAAAGTGACTTAACTGTAATTTTTAACGTTTCAGAATTGCTAAAACGACAAAATATATATAAAAAAATCAAATCTATCAAGTGAGATTAGTCTAGTGGAAGTAATTAGTTTCTCAGTTCACACAACTAGAAAACCAAGATTCAAATCCCCCACTAAAATAGATGACAATGTCAATAGAAATTAGTGGGCGTGTCTCAAACAGGATTTGCATGGAAAAAAAATCAAATATAATTATTCTCCTTAATCATGTAATGGAAATGCTATTAATTTCTGTAACTATAATGCACGACATATAATATTTTTTATTATCAATTAGAGATATCAAACTATTGGTGAGCTACAACAGTAAACAGGAGCTGGTTTGTACTTGCCAAAACAACTATAAAGCCGCAAATTGTTAATAATGCATTTAATAAGGATAAAGTTTAGGTGAAATTACTTTTGGTTGGAATTTCGTCTCGATACCTTTAAATTGGTGTTGTCCTTTTATAGCAACCTTCGTTACATGAGTGTGTGAGATAAAATATCAATTTTGATTTAAAAATAACACCAAAAAATTCTAATTACTAACTTAAAATTTGTCTTTTCAACAACCATACAATTTGAAGTAGTTAAAAAGCACTATAAAGGTATCGTCTACAATAGATTCTATACACAACAAAATGGAGTTTTGAAAACAATAAGATGTGAAAACCAAAATTATGCACCCTAAAAAATTCATCTAATTAAGACTTCTTTAATGAAATAAATAACATTATTTAAGGGGCCAAAGATAGGGAGAGAGAAATGTGCCTATATATATAAAGAACAGGATGGTGGTACTGAAGAATGCACTCAGTTTTCAAAATTTCCTTCCTCAGCCACACTTGTAGAAGCAAAGGGAAAAAAGAACTTAGGAAAGGACATAGCATTGCTCTATCCTAACTCCTAGATTCCCATCTCTGGCTTCTCAACTTGCATACATGGCAATAAAAATGAAACGCACGACTTTTTCGATAGCTGCAGCAACATGGCTGGTCTTGTGTATCATCACTATGATCTGCAATGTCAGCTTAGCAGATAGAATTTTGAAAGAAAAAAACATAGGAAATGATGTTCAGAAAGAGAGACAAGGAGTTCTGAAAGCCATTATAAATTTCTTATGGGAGGAAGGAAAGTCTTCCTATGAACCTGTTTGGCCGGTGAGTTCATAAAACACATTGATACATTATGAGTAACCTTTGCAGCATCTCATTATACTAGCATAGTACTTTTGTTATTTCTTTTATAATGTTGTCTTTTCTCAATCTGAAATGTGCATGCATTGTGGTGGTGGTGGTTGAGCAGAACATGAAATTTGGTTGGAGAATTATAGTAGGATCAATCATTGGATTTCTGGGAGCTGCATTGGGCAGCGTAGGAGGGGTAGGAGGTGGAGGAATTTTTGTGCCTATGTTGGCTTTGATCATTGGCTTTGACCCCAAGTCTTCTACGGCCATTTCTAAGTGTTAGTATCTATTCTGATTTTTTATCTAAAAAAAATAAGGAGATTTATTAGCTTGGTTTATTACAACATTCAACTTTTTTTATTCTTCACGTCATAGCTTTGATTTCATAACCGCAGGTATGATTATGGGTGCATCTATATCAACTGTGTATTACAATTTGAGGCTTAGACACCCGACACTAGACATGCCGCTTATAGACTATGATCTGGCTTTGATTTTCCAGCCTATGCTAATGCTCGGAATAAGCATTGGTGTTATATGTAATGTCATGTTTGCTGATTGGATGGTGACAGTTTTGCTTATCATCCTATTCATAGGTAGTAACTATATTATAAACATTTGTTTGTTTACTTTAATCTATTTAGTGTTTAAAGCATGTACAATTATTTACCTAAGAATTTCGACCACTAAGGTCGCCCTGGTAGTCGGGGTTAGAGTAATATGTATAAGGTCTTAAGTTTCAACTTTGTTATCGCGAGTGTATACCACAGAAAAGAAAAACTAAAAATTTGCAATCAAAAGTATATTTAAGAAGTCTTTTGGAAAAAAAACTTCAGAATAAATAGATTCTTTCCCATTTTAAGTATGATGCTTTCGTTTATCTAAATAAATTTAGATAAAAAGAAGCCTTATGAATCTATCTTTTGGTGTTGATATAATTATACTATTGTATTTGTCAGGGCTTCATTATCAGTTATGTTACAAGTGTCATTATTTATATATTGTGATAATAATGCTGTATTTATTATTTTCCTGGTTGATGATGCCAATTTGGAAATAATCGGTGATAGCTACGTCAACAAAAGCTACATACAAAGGCATAGACACATGGAAAAAGGAAACAATTGCAAAAAAGGTAAATTTTCCTTATTACAGTTCCTGAAATTTTGAAGTCGAGTCTCACTCCTTCAACTTATTGGTAAGAAACTAAGAATACTAGGCTACTTCTTGACTTTCAGGAAGCATCCAAACTGTTGGAAGCAGAACCAAAGTCTGGCGGTATGCCCCTATGAAACTGTTTATAATATTAAGAAGCAAATTAAAATTCCAATAATAAGATTTATCAGATAAAAATATGGAAAAGTAATGTTGTAACTTGTAACCCTTTTCTTGCAGATGACTACAAGTCACTACCGAATGGTCCAACTGAGTCACTATTTGAGGAGGTATTTTCAAATCATTTCCACTTAGTTCAGTCTATATTCAAAATTTATCTAACTTTATTCACTATACAAACTTTTCACATGTGCGTGCAGGCCACTTTTCTAAAAAATATTTATTGGAAAGAATTATCCCTCCTTGCGTACGTCTGGGTGGCTTTTTTCATTATTCAGATTGTTAAGGTAATCAAACTATTACATACGGTTTAATTTTCTGACTCCTTAATCACACACATGCAGATTGTGAGCTTTAAAATGTGTGTTTCAATGTAAAGGAAGGGAAAGATGTTGTCACAAGTTATTACTCACAAGACCCACTCATTTAAGAAGTAACTTGTTTAAGACTTTTTTTTTTTTTGTCTTCGAAACTGTGTGTGATCAATGAAGTCAGTCCTTCCCATAAATTAATATCATTTTAACCTATGAGACTATGATTGAGGAACTTTTTATAATATTTGGAGTGGAACGTTGATTTATCTTTCAAATTGATTCACCTGTTTCACTGTTTAAATTTACTAAGTTGTGTTTAGTGAATGCATTTCTATGCAGGAATACAGCAAGCCCTGTTCCATCCAGTTCTGGCTTCTTAATTTTTTGCAGGTAAGGTTACTTCTATACATATTTGGATACTACATGTCAGATGAATTTCAGCAATGAATTCTAGCTGTTTGACTTCTGACACCAGTTTGCTAAATCAATAATAAACCAAAGGATATGATCATATTGCATAAAATCGTCAGTGGAGTTATGATTGTAAGAATTCCTGACCAAGAGTTTGGCTGAAAAAAGTATAAGACAAATGAAATCAAATATGCTAGCAAAATGTACCAATTCCAACAAATTGGACAGAAAGCACGAGATGCAACCTGAAAAAATACAATAATAGGCACTTATTAATGTTAATGGAAACAATTTTTTTAATCTATGGCATAAAGGCTAATCCTACTTAGGAGCATTGATATTAAGTTAGCTTTAATATGTGTAAATTTCTGCAATTAACATAATACCATGTCGCATCAAGGACTAAGTGATATTTGATATGCCAATTCAAGGTTCCTATCGCGGTCTCTGTTACACTTTTTGAAGCCATAGGCTTATACAAAGGAACTAGAGTGATTGCATCAAAAGGAAAGGAAGTCACCAATTGGAAGATTCATCAGATTTGTCTCTATTGTTCCACTGGAATAATGGCTGGTATGGTTGGGGGACTGCTTGGTCTAGGAGGTGGTTTCATTTTGGGGCCATTGTTTCTAGAATTGGGAATTCCTCCTCAGGTACTAACCCTCTTCACCATTCTTGTTTATTTACCATCTTAAGAATTTCCCAAGAACAATGTCACAAGAAAAACGTAAGTTTGACAAATGTATTCTTTGTTGCAGGTAGCAAGTGCTACATCAACTTTTGCCATGGTTTTTTCATCCTCCATGTCCGTGGTGCAATACTACTTGTTGGATCGTTTCCCAGTACCGTATGGTAAGTAGCAATAACAAAAATCTTGAACAAAATCCGGAATATACCAACAAGTTTATTTGTTGCTAGTAGCGTTAGTTGCATCGCATTTGGGTTTTTATAGTCTATTTGTTGCTAATTTTATTAACATCTAAGTTATGGATTTTAATTTTTTTACCACCTTGTTACAGCTTCCTACTTTGCATTGGTCGCAACCATAGCTGCCTTCACTGGCCAGCATGTGGTGAGAAAAGTAATCGTAGTTCTTGGCCGAGCATCCATCATCATCTTCATATTAGCATTGACCATTTTCATCAGCGCAATCAGTTTAGGTACTTTCTATGATTCAAATTGGAATACATAGATTTTTGTTTCATTATTTTGTTTCTTTCAAATATGCTTATTTCCTCTGTGTTATGCATGTATGACAGGTGGAGTGGGAATAGAGAACATAATCGAAAAGATAGAAAGTCATGAGTATATGGGCTTTGAAGATCTTTGCGCTCTGTCTTAGGTGTGCCTTATTGGTTTAGCACATAGAATAACATTATTCAAATTGGTGATATGGTCACCTATTTGTCCATTTGAATTCAAGTAAAGAAAACATTGTGAGTTTTAAATTATATTACTTCATTATCTATTCTGCAATGGCTGGCTGCGTCGTATTTTTGTCATCTCAATGTTGATTTCAAGTGTTTCACTTTGAGTTTCTGAAAAATGATGTTAAATTGTTCTTTAAAGACAAAAATATGAAGGAATAATGTGCCACGAAACGAAGCACTGGGGTATATTCTCTAATAATGTAAACAGCGCATCTGACAGTTATGGGATATGAATGATGGAAATAAATTTTTGGCTTTGCTAATTTATGGGTTTATACCTTGAAGAAAGCGAACACATGTAGTCCAACGAAATTCGTCGATGTGATGACGTGATGACTCTCTTTTGTACGTTAAACAAAAACATTAAGGATGTCTTTAGTTTATATCTTCTAATTCAACAATAAATCAAACATACACTAAAATAATATCCTATTTAAAGTGAGGAATTGTGCATGAATCTCAATCATGATAATGAATGAAATAAAGTAGAAAAGATTTTGGATATTACAAATTCAGAAAAAAGGAAAGTTTGAATTAATTTTTAAATAGCTATATTCTACTGCCCATTCATAAAAAATAGCTATATTATTTGTATAATAATTTTTATAACATTGTGATTAATACTTTGAGCACATACTTCTTTTTTTTCATTTTTATCTCTTACTTTACTGTGTAGACTTTTGTAAAGAAAATATTATTTCTCTTTTAAGTTTTTTGTTAAACAAACAAAAAATCTATTATTTAATATAGGTTATCTTTTTATTAATAGAGATTAAATTTAAAAGAAATAGTCGTTCCCATACTCAAGGGAGAAGCAGATCACATTAATAAATTCTTATTTTGTTTACATGGACAAAGGAAACGTATGATGTTATAGATTGACCTTGTTTTCTTCTTAGCTTAAGACTCAAATTCTCTCTTAATAATGTCTACTTTAGTTACTCTCCATCCTCTTCATCTCTCTCCAAATATTTTCAACTTCTCTCTCTTAAAATCTTCTATCCCATTTAAAATTATATTTATAGGTAAATAACTTTTTGTGACCATTGAAAGGGAGTTGTCCATGTATTTTGAGTTTTGAATCAGCCAGTTACAAAATTCTTGCTTCATGTATTGTTTACTCGTTTTTTTTTAGGATCTTGTATTCTCTTTATGAGTGTTATGTAAGCACCATTCTGATTAATGGATTGGAGTGCCATTGAGCTCAAATTTTTAGTATGTAGCATTACCTGTATGAGAACATTATTTCTTCAATTAGAAAAATAATTCATTATTGTTGAAAATCTTCAAAAAGTCAGGTTTATCAACATTCATTATTGTAGTCATTTTTTTAGTTGTAACTTTTTTCTAATTTTTTTTTGTATGACATTATACTATTGTCTTTTACATCTCGATTTATCTCTCATGTTTTTTTCTTTTTCTTAAGATGTCTATAACCATGAAGATGACCATGGCACCATGCATTACTTCGATAAAAGAGAGCAATTTGTTTTGGAAAATGCAAGTTTGAAAAAGTGGGAAGCAAGAAACGAGCCAAAAATGCAGCCATTCACAGCACGCGTCAGCCCTTTTTCACGAAATTTGGGAACCAAAGCGACAACACACCGCTGGTTAGCATTTGCCGCAGCATGGGCCTTTCTTTCAGAAACGACCTTAATGCTTCAGACACGACTCAAGTCAAAGTCAACAAAAACTCACACCACACACACACAGGTTTTGATAGTAAATATCGCCAAAACCCCGGGCCAATAATTCATTTCCACTTTCCCGCCCAATCCCATTCCCCATCAATAAAATTAAACCAAAAATATATAAATAATAAATTCCCCTCTCTCTCCTTTTTGATTGGTTCCACACCGGTTACAACTATTTTCATTTTCCCCGGTCCTTTCATCCTCCCAACCTCTCTGCAACCTCATTGCCTCAATTCATCCATTTTCGTTTTCCCCATTCTGCCCCTTCCATTTCTTCTCCGTTTCCTCTGCCAGGTATTACATCGCAACCCTAACACCTTTATTTTTTGTTATTATTTATTTATTTATTAAAGTTTCTGTTCGGTGATTGTGCTCTGCGTTTAGGGTTTGAAATGGAGGCGGAGAACAAAGTGAAGATCGAAGATTCTACAGCGGAGTCTCCAACTTCGGTCCTTGAAGACGAGGTATGTTCTTCTGTGCTTCTCTTTCTTCCTGGAACGATGATGATCGTTTACATTGAAAAATGCAGATGTTTCTCTCACTCCGTTACACATGCACTCAACGTGCTCTTGATGCTATGCTTTGTTTGGAATGTACATTTTGATTAAATGTAATGCGCGTTGTGGATTGTAAGCTTTATTTGAACGGTTATTTTACGGAACCGCGTTTGGTGCCACAAAGTAGTGTTAAAACTTTTTTTTTCGTTTTTTGTTCTTGTTCTGCTGATTGAGTGATAGATGATTTTGTTGTTTTTTTTTTTTTTATTAACATTGACGCGCATAACGTAATGTAAGCTTCAAATGAACGGTTATTTTAGGGAACCGCGTATTAGTGTTGTAGTCGTTTCGTGCTACAAGGTAGTGTTAAAACTTGTGTCGTTTTTGTTTTTGTTATGCTGATAGGGGTTTATTCTGTTTTTGTTATATTTGTTTGGAGCGAATTGGTTTTAATGTGTGTTGTTTGCCTTTTCGTTCCTAATTTTTTCAAATGGAAAGGATGTCTGTGCCCCGAAAGAAGTTAAGTTGGAGGAAGAAGTGACTGCAGACGTCAAAGATGATGTGACCTCTCTTATATCGAAAACAATGGTGGAGGAGGAAGAGAATTTAATTGAAGCTAGGATGAAGGAAGAGGAGGTGCAGTGTGAGGAGGCACCTGACCTTAATGACACACAGTTTAACAAATTGGATGAGCTTTTGACTCAAACCAAACTGTACTCTGAGTTTCTGCTGGAGAAAATGGACGACATCACACTTGTAATTTTTAACCCTCTTTTGCTTTTTTTTCTCTTTCCTGTGATAACTTTTTATGTGTTGATTTGTTGTTCTTGTTGCATTGTTCTTGTTCTTTGAATATTTGTTGCTAGGCTGTGGGTGAACAAGAGAATGGGGAAGAGCAAGAGAGCAATCCTTCTGCAAAGAAGGGCTGTGGATCAAAAAGAAAAGCTGCTTCCCAGTACAATACTGTGAGTACATTGTGCTCTGTTGCATGCATCTTTATTGTTTTCATATAACCTGTCAGGTTATTGTATATGAGTTTATATATATAGGAGATGTAAAAGTGGCATTTTAGTTCAGCTTGTTTTTTTTACTATCAGTGAGATGTATAGTTTGACTTTGATACGTGATATCTCTTATCTTTGTGTGCTTGAGCAAGTTGGTAAAATGTTGTTTGACCATTGATTTTAAGTTCATGGAATGCCATCATTTCTCTCCCTTTGCTTTCTAAGCAAGGTTTTAAGCAGGCACATATTATTTTTTATTATATTCTATTAATGTGTAATGCTTGCATCTAGTTTGAGTTATTTTAACCATTAGCATGTTGTCATGTTTGAAATTACTTTAGAGGAAGGCCAAAAAGGCAGTCGCTGCCATGCTGACAAGATCTAAAGAAAGTGTGAAGACTGAGGATATGAACATGACTGAGGAAGAAAGAGTTGAGAAAGAGCAGAAAGAGCTCATGCCTTTACTGACAGGTGGAAAATTGAAGACTTATCAACTGAAGGGTGTAAAGTGGTTGATTTCCTTGTGGCAAAATGGATTGAATGGGATTCTTGCTGATCAAATGGGTCTTGGGAAGACAATCCAAACTATTGGATTTCTCTCACATCTAAAAGCGAAAGGTCTGGATGGGCCATACATGATAATTGCTCCTCTATCAACCCTCTCAAACTGGGTGAACGAGATTTCTAGGTAGATAAGAAAATGATTTGTTGAAGATTTTGGCTGCTTAATTATTATATAATAATTATTATGCATGCTTCTATATTCTGGTGATCATTAGTTTTAATAAATGTAAATAGGTTTGCACCGTCACTCCCTGCTGTTATCTACCATGGTGACAAGAAACAGAGAGATGAGATCCGGAGGAAACATATGCCTACTAGAACAATTGGCCCGGAATTTCCCATAGTCATAACTTCTTATGAGGTTGCTTTGAATGACGCCAAGAAATATTTCAGGTCATACAATTGGAAATATCTTGTTGTTGATGAGGTAAATAAATTCACTTGAATGTGCAAAAACTTTCTGTTTAGTTCAGTGTATTTACTCAGCAATGCTCTAATTATAGTCTGTAATCTGTATGCTTCTCTTGTTCTAACTAGATTTTTCTCCTTTAAAGGGACACAGACTCAAAAACTCACAATGCAAATTAGTGAAGGCATTGAAATTCATAAATGTTGAAAACAAGCTTCTTTTAACTGGAACTCCTCTTCAGAATAACTTGGCTGAACTATGGTCTCTGTTGAACTTTATTTTGCCTGATATTTTTGCATCCCTTGAAGAATTTGAGTCATGGTTAGTATACTTTGCTTATGTGTTATTTAAGATCATGCGTTTCTTTTCTGCAGTGTCATCTGATGATGTGCCAACTGTGAATTGAGACTGTTGAAAATCTAATGCCCTTAAAATGTTTTCAAGATTATGTGTTTTATTTTGAGAACAAAGCTTTTTACACTGTGACTGTAGCATATTGAAGGGAAACAATTGGGCCAATTCCTCTATATTTCAATAATTTTTTACCTGTTTGATAGTTATGAAATTAATGAATTTGTTTCAATGATTTTTCTTCAATTTTAATGTCCTTTTCTCTTGAATCTATTATGTCCTACCACAACTACCCCCATTTCTGCTTGCCTGTATAGTCTGTTTTTCTTTCAAACCCAGTTGTTGCTTGTGACTTTGTTGTTATGTTGCTCTTCTCTATATGATCAATAGTTGTTTCATTACATCTTGATATTATTCCTGATATTGTATTTATTATTAGTTATTCTATCTCCTATTAATCAGTAATTGATTGATGTTGTAATCAATATTGATTCCTTTTTCCATATTATAAATAGACAGGAGGTGTGCTCTACTTTGACACACAACATTACAGTAAAGCACTGTTATAGTTTCTCTGTCAATTGGAAATATTTGTATGCCTTGGTTTTTATTTCTTTTGTACAAATTTTTATTTCTTTTGTACAATTAAATTCCTTGTAGGTTTAATCTGTCAGGGAAGTGCAATAACGAAGCAACTAAGGAAGAACTGGAAGAGAAACGAAGATCCCAAGTAAGCACCCTAAGTTTGCTTTTGTACTATTCCATTCTAATATGAATTGGAAGGCTAAACATGACCTACTCACATGTAGGTTGTAGCAAAGCTTCATGCCATTCTTCGACCCTTTCTTCTACGTAGGATGAAATCTGATGTTGAGATTATGTTGCCGCGGAAAAAGGAGATTATTATCTATGCAAACATGACTGAGCATCAGAAGAATTTGCAGGATCATTTAGTTAATAAGTCGTTGGGGAACTATTTAAAAGAAAATATGTCAAGTGGTAAGATTTGCTTCCATTTTGTGCTACCATGTTGCAACTTGATTTCTTATACTCTCATTATATGAATATTGATCTGTATTTTACTGCTTTACTGCAGGACGTTCTGTTCCTGCAATTATGATTCGTAATTTGGCTATTCAACTTAGGAAGGTGTGTAATCATCCTGATCTCCTTGAGTCAGCATTTGATGATTCATGTAAGTATCACACAATTGAGTGGCTTTACTGGTTTCATTATCCATTAATCTTAACTAAGATATGTTGCTTTCTTGATAGATTTGTATCCTCCGTTGGAAGAGATAGTGGGACAATGTGGAAAATTCCATTTGCTTGATCGATTGCTGCAACGTTTATTTGCAAGGAATCACAAAGTATGCTTTGCAGTGCTTTGCCTTTGTCTTTCCACTTCTGCCTGTTACTAAGCTGCTACTTACATGTAATTGCATTTGCTAATTGTTATCAGGTTCTTATCTTCAGTCAGTGGACTAAAGTGTTAGATATAATGGATTATTATTTTAGTGAAAAAGGCTTTGCAGTTTGCAGGATTGATGGTAACGTGAAACTGGATGAGAGGAAACAACAGGTTTGTACCAATGCATGAATAACACAATCAGATAATTCAAGTTACTTTTCTGATATTTTCTTTTCATCTTTTCTGGTTATTATATTTTATTTTAGGCCTTGAATATTTGATATTGCATAGCCCTTCAGCTTCTTCAAATGTTGTCTTTTTTAAGTGACTATTGGGCTGTGCCTTTTTTTTTAAAGTGCTTTGCTTATTGAAAAGATGTTTAAAGCTTTTATGGTAGATGCAATTTTAGGAAGAAAAAGAAAAGTTTGTGTTTTTCTTGAAATCTATAAAGAGTAGCTTCTGAACAAAATTCTATATCATAAAAGCACTTTCATTTTGAAGATTACACATGTATCCTAGATAACCAAGAGATTTTTACAGTTGTCATGTGATCATATCTTAAATATATAGAGGATGGGCTTTTGCTGAAGCATTATTGGCCATTTCCATTTTTTAGTTAGCATACTATTTGTAGATTAAGAAGCTTTTAATTTAAGTCTGTTTTGAACATGAATGCTGATTGCAGTATACTTGTGTTATCATTTGATGTTCTATTTGCAAATATTGTTCTTAATCACTAATCATGGATTGAAGTGGCTAAATTTAAGTCTAGTTCATTGATAACTCTTCTGCTCATGAGCAGATCCAGGACTTCAATGATGTAAATAGCAATTGTAGAGTTTTTCTTCTTTCTACTAGGGCTGGTGGATTGGGAATCAATCTCACTGCAGCTGATACATGCATTCTTTATGACAGTGACTGGGTACTTTTTGACATCTTCCTTGCTCCGCATTTTATCTATTTGCTTTACAATGTTTAATTTATAATCCACACGTATGTGTTGAATTCCAGAATCCCCAAATGGATTTACAAGCCATGGATAGATGTCATAGAATAGGCCAAACAAAGCCTGTTCATGTTTACAGGCTCTCAACTGCCCAATCTATAGAGGTACCTGGCAATATTGTATATTGGCCTCAATCTGTAGTGTGACTAGTGGATTGTTATATTAAGATGGATATGACAAAGTCTATTTACAGGGTCGCATGTTGAAAAGAGCTTTCAGCAAATTGAAGCTTGAGCGTGTAGTGATTGAGAAAGGACAGTTTCATCAAGAACGTACAAAACCTGCCAGTATGGATGAAATTGAGGTTTATATTTTAGCAGTTGCTTCCTAATGATTTCTTATTTTTATTTTCTCCCATCATGTTTTGATTAAAATAGAAATAAATTTGTTGTCAACTGTGCTAGCATGTCTTTGATGTTGAAAGATTTTGATTGTCAACTCTATCTTTTTTACATGCCCAAAAAATCAATTTTGTATTGGCCTGATTAGATGAACATGCAGATCATTAAATGATTCATTAGTCTTGTTAGTCTCATGTATTAAAACTTGTACAACTCAGCTTACAATTTATCAACATGGGGATTTGCTTGTCTGATCATAGTCAGTCACTAGATTGTGTTGTATCCCTATTTGTTTAGGGTAAATAGATCGGCTTAATCTAAATTTTACTGGAAATATGAAGTGATGGGGACAATCCAAAACTGGGCACTTGCATCGTTTTTATTATTGAGATATATTTGTTTGAGTGTTGCCTTTACCTTATTTTAATTTGTTGTTTGTGCATGATCAAATTTTAGGAAGATGATGTTTTGGCATTGCTTCGTGACGAAGAAACAGCCGAAGATAAAAAGATACATACAGATATTAGTGATGAAGACCTGGAGAAGCTCTTGGATCGCAGTGATCTTATAGTCAATGACTCAAACGATGATAACTTCAAAGCTCCAGTCAGTGCCTTTCCTCTTAAAGGGCCAGGGTGGGAGGTGGTGATTCCAACTGCGACTGGGGGCATGCTCTCTACTCTTAACAGCTAGTTTCTTGTTACTATTAAGGCCAGAGTTTAAAAAACTTGCTTTTTGTGGTATAAGATGGAATGGCGTTTTGAAACATTCTTTCATGTCACGGTGGTAATGCCCTGGATGGCATTCATTTTTGTAGATGCTTCTAACGGAACTATGTTTAGAAATGAAGCTACTTTGGACATGTTTTTTGCGAGTAGGAATTAAACATTCAACTTGTGTAGTGGCGAAAGTCATTATCTTATGTTTGTACTGGAGTTCATTTTTAATGAAATGAATTGGTTTGGATACGATGAACCTTAATTTTAACAATTTATTTTCTTCTATGAAGTTAATTCAAGATATTAACAAATCAAATAATGCTAACCTTAGTCTTGTTCGTGAATTATTTAATTAATTTTTATTTTAAATATTGATAAATTTCCTTTTTCAATTTGATTAACTTAAACCTTATATTTTATTTGAAGTCAACAAATTATAAAATATAAATTAAACTGAATGGAATTGTCAGATTTTAAACCCTAATTTTACTTACTATAATCATTTCTTGAAATAAAAAATGGTACCTGGTTTGTATATGGGATTTGGCTGGAATCTTTTTTGCTCTCAAGTCATACTTTTTGGCACCGTAAACTTGGGTTAGCATTAAATTGTTTATTAGTCGGTTAAATTATAAAAAGAAAGTGTTTTTGACAGATATTAAAAGAAAGTGTTAAGTTTGTATTTTTTTGTTGATAAATTTAGTCTTTTAAACCTAAAAAAAATGGGGAGATTTTGTCTTTTTAACTTTTAAAAACATGATTAATTCTTGTAGCAGAGGACTTAAATCTATATTTTTTAAAGTTTATTGATATAAAATATAAAAAATTTGACCACATTTGACTGAAAGTATATCTCACAAAAGTAAAAAATACAACTTTTTTTCTAAAAAAATTGGCGTGAAAAATTTGATAAAATAATTTCAATACTGCAATGAAAATTTTAAAAAATGATTTTGGAAAAAGTTGTTAAAACTTAAAAGATTAAAATCACACACTATTTGTAAAATTACTGTTAAAGAAATAAATTTTCAATTGAGCAATTAAAAATATTTCAATTTCATCAAAAAAATAAGACAATTGTATAAATTGCCCTTGGTTTTGACTTCCGTCTGCATTTTGCAATTGTTAAACCTAAACCCCAAACCCGAAGAATAAGAACCCCGTTGCTTGATTTGTGGTGAGTGGTGACCGAAAATTGGCGAAAGCGAATAGGTTTTATGCTTGCAGTTGCAGGGTTTGAATTTTCCATTTTGGTTGTGGGTGGAGGTGGAGGTGGAGATGATAACCCGTTCTAAAATTGTGGAGCAGCTCCGAGATTACCAGATTCGTCACAAGCGCAACTACTGTGCTCTTGCTTTCTTCTCACCCAAGCCCCATATACAAACCAGGTACCATTTTTAACCCTTTTTTTATACCCTCTTTTAACTAGATAGGTATGTGTTGTTGGTATTTTCAAGACAGTGCAATTTGTGTTGCGAAATTGAAAAAAAAAAATTAAAATGAAAAAAATAGTTAGAATTGGGTACCATGTATATGGGATTCTGGAATTCTCTTTTGCTTAGATATGCCGAAGGATATAACATTGATGGGTTAACACGAGATACATATAATAGTTTGAGTCAATTGCATACTTGTCTTGGCCATGACATGGATAGATTGGATAAGAATATCTTGGAATGCTGTGTCTTCCTCTCCGGTCTCCGACTTGGTCATGTTGGTTGTAAAGAGTCAAGCCCCTAAGAGTGATGGATCTTGAAAATTTGGGCAAGGGGCAAGGCAATTTCTCTAATTTTAGATGATAAAAAATTAACATGGTGGGTGCAAAGTTGAAGACAATGAGGCTTATATGGCAACCTAACTCTGTAGTAGCATTGAAAATGGCAAAGTATCGACATCATATATTTGATATCGATGTTCTTCTATCTCCCTCTTTCATTGAATACTGTAATTTTTTTTTTTCAATTCCAACTGTTAGATGTGAAATCTTTATAAAACCTCTATGAAGTCCAAATACTACAAAATTGGCAAATTATCAATGTGAGTATCCTTTATTTTGTATTTTTATTTAATTGCATTGACCGTTACTTTGAATAGGACTAAAATTATATATGGCTTCCTCTGTATCTTTGAAGCTATACTAAATATTAGGGCAATTGTATTGAACCTTAGCTTCTTTTCAACGTCTGGAGAAGAAACTTAAGCACGGCAACAGTCCAGTCATGCTAGTGCAGATATGACGGGATTTTCTCCTTGTGACGCTTCCGAATCCTTTCCATGTGCACTTCCCTGTCAAGGTGGAGAGTCTCCATGTCCAACTCCAAGGTTGAAGCCTCTGAAAAGTCCTTGGCTCTAGAGACCGCAGAAGAGGGGCGCCAAGGCTCACATTTGGGATGGAGGAGGTGATCTTCAGAGAAC
>CM023951.1:5681628-5734054 GCA_013407115.1 Glycine latifolia
GTTCTCTGAAGATCACCTCCTCCATCCCAAATGTGAGCCTTGGCGCCACTCCTCTGCAGGCTCTAGAGCCAAGGACTTCTTGGCCTGTGCCTTCAGAGGCTTCAACCTTGGAGTCGGACATGGAAGGGACTCAGAAGAGTCATGAGGAGAAAATCGCGTCGTATCACGTGACCAGACTGTCGCCGTGCTTGAGTTTGAATTGGGTACCATGTATATGGGATTCTGGAATTCTCTTTTGCTTAGGTATTCTGAAGGATATAAATATAACATTGATCAGTTAACACGGGATAGAATATATGCACATAAAGCCAGTTCAGATCAGGGTATCTGTTTTCAAGTTAAGAGTTCAGATATCATATGATCATAGAACACCGATACATATAATAGTTTGAGTCAATTGCATATTTGTCTTGGCCATGACATTGATAGGTTGGATGAGAATATCTTGGAACGCTAGGTGGAGTGTGGATATAGCCTAAATATGCGATGTCAAGGATAGCAAACCCTTTGAGTGATGGATCTCAAAATTTTAGGCAGTAGGGGCTAGGCAATTTCTCTTGTATGACAACCTAACTCTGTAGTAGCATTGAAAAGTAACATGGTGGGTGCAAAGTTAAAGACAATGATATTTATATGACAACCTAACTCACATTGAAAATCGCAAAGTATCGATATCATATATGTGATATTAATGTTCTCCAGTATCCATCTTTCATTATCTTTTTGATTTTTTTTTCCCAATTCTATCTGTTAGATGTGAAATCTTCATAAAGCCTCTATGAAGTTCAAACACTCCAAAATTGGCAAAATATCTGTGGTGATATTCATATTGGAAACTGATACACCTTGATACATATCCAGGGAGTATCCTCCATTATTTTGTATTTATATTTAATTGCATTCACAGTTACTTTGAATAGGACTAAAATTATATACAGCTTCCTCTGTATGTTTGAAGTTATAGTAAATATTAGGGGAAATGTATTGAACCTTGAATTCCTTTGACTAATGATGCTTTTGTGACATTCTGACATGGTTTGGGGAAGATTATGCAATTTTTGTGGTATGTTCATAAGGGAAGAATATATTTTGACATGAGCAAGGGAAAAATATGTAATTATGGTTTTTGTTATGATCAGGAGTATTTTTTAAATAAATTATCATAATCATCCACTGATATAATTATGTATTAATGATATTTACATGAAATTTTGTTTTAATTCATGTTAATGTATCTAGTAGGCACTATCATATCTTGGATTTTTAGGAAATTCTTGTATTCTTGCATCTGTGTTGTATTGTATTGCTGTACCCATGTCATATTAAGTATTTGTGTGTTTGTCTTTGACATGGCATCAGATTTTGTATGACTAAATATTTAAGAGTTTGATCAGTGCCACTCTTAAAAAAAAAAGTTGAAATTCATATGACGACATAGGATGGGTCTGTGCATAAGCTTATTTTGATAAGCATGGGTGAAGCTTATTGATATAAATTGACTTATAGGAAGGTCATAAGTCTCTTAAGTTTTTAACCAGACACCTTCAATTTTCATCTCACAAGTTTATGTGGTATGTCAAAATAAGCTTTGGAAAACCTCTTTCAAATGCTCCTATATCATGGATCAAATTAATTGAGATGGACCTATTAGGTATCCTTTGCATTTATTCTAGTTTGTGAAATAGATACCTAATCAGTTAAGTTGTCTTGTATAATCTTGGGGTGTAAAATATATTCCTTGATTAATAATATCTTGGTCATACACTGTTGTAATCCTTATTAGGCTTAAATATGTTTGTGGTCCTTTAAATATAATATTATGATGTGTTTAAAGAAAGAAAGAAATCTGAATTGTATTTTTTACTTGTGTTTACAGAGAGATTACATATTTTTAGACTTTATCTCACCTAGTTTTTTTTTGGTGAATATTTATCTCACCTAGTTAAGGAAATAAAAGGGAATAAAAATTATACAAATCAAATCAAATCACATAAAATTTTCCTAATTATTAGAATGAATCCTCAGCCTAATTAAAGGAATAAACTAAATTTTCCTGATTTCATTTCAACACCCCTTAAGCTATTGGATGAATATCTATTATTCTCAGCTTGCAAGTAAGATCATAAAAGTGCTATGTGGAAAGTCTCTTGGTGAATATAGGCTAAGCTGTATTCAGAAAATGATGCTGTGAATCTTCTGGCAATGGTTTTGATTGATCAGAGGTGCAGCGGCAAGGAGGTTACTGTTAAGTGACTATAATGAAGGTAGCCTATAAAGGTGAAAAAATGCTGCAAAGAAGGTAGGTAAAGAAAGGCACAAACGAAGGTGTCAAATGCTGCAATGAAGGCAGCAAAAAGGGGGCACAATTGAAGGCAACAAAAAGGGGCACAACAAACAGCAACTGGGGCAGTAGCCTAACGAACAAGTGGATCTTTTGAAAGAGAGACCCAAAGACCAAATGAGGTCATGACAAAACAGAAAGAGCCAAACAATAATAATATATGTCTGTCAACAAACAAAACCAGAGCAGCAGTGTAGAAGAGGTGACAATGGGTTGGTCTATTAACTAGTTTACTACAAAAAAGTCAATTATAAACTAATATCTTTATATGTGCTGTAGTAGAGAAACTTGGAATTTGCAGTCTTAGTTAAATTTAGAATTTGGATCAAGGTCTTGGTATCCCTTTTCTTTATCAGATCTATTAACTTATAAAATGCATATAAAAATCATGGGAATATATTGATGCATTTATGCTTGACATTTTCTTGCCTTTGTTGTAGGGCTGATGTTGCTGTCGGGATTGGTTTTGCTTTACTGTTTTTCATGCTTGTTTTCTCATCCCTTATGACCCTTTACTTGAGGCACTTTTGGCTTTTTGGGGTTGTCATATGCTTCAATATATTTCTTCCTGCCCGGCTAAGAATGTCTAGGCAAACGTTGGCGAGGAACAGGGAAAGAAGACTGCCATTGTCCATATGAGAGTTCATTCTGGTGGTATCTGGCTTATACACTGGTAGCAAGGGCTTATTTCTTGGCTTTTAATTAATTTGGTCTTTCGTGGATACTCTCGGTGCTCCAAAATACTCTCTAGGATGCGACTTTTTCCTGCCTCTTTTTGAGGTAGAGACGGTATTCATCTGCACAACCTCTATACACAAACCAAGTGAACTTGTGGTACACTTGTTTCACATGTGAAGCTTACGAAACTGAGCCCAGTCAAGAGGCCTAAAATTTCTCTTACTTTGTTTATTAATTAGCATGTAGATTTTCAATATTCAAGGAATTCGGTATCTGCAGTGCTTTTTTATACACTCTCTGCAGCTTTGACTCTGTAGAGTTGCATAACTTGCAAATGTAAATGGTTATAGTTGACGAAGAAATAAAAGAAAAATTCTCTGGAAAAAATTGCAGCTAGCTGTCCAGGCAAATGTGTCCAGTCCCTGCCTGAGGCTTTGACTTTTTTGAGTTCCTTTCTGGCGGATATGGTAATTTCAGCATGCTTACTCCAAAATTTTAAAAAATCGTCCTGGAAATTTAAGCTGTTTGGTAAAAAGGAAGAAAATAGAGGGAGTGAAAATATGTACGTGAGAAAAGAAAAAAGAAATAGAATTGAGAGATATTGTTTGATATAAAAGAAATAGAAGATAAATATAATAGAAATAGGAATGAAAAAAAAATCAATAATTAAAAGAAATAATACAATCGACTATGTAAAACACTATAATCGATTACGTGGTTTTACTGACATAATTGATTATCTGACTTCGAGAGAGTAATTTTAACCCCACAATTTACACATGGGCTCCACTTCTTTTTTAAAATTTCTTCTGCATTTCTGGCATAACAATTTTAAAATTATTACCAAACAGACACGTAATGTCGTCACTAAATAGTGATAGGGATATTTTTTAAAGCAAAAAAATAAAGATCAAAATCAATAATCTCTTTTAGAGGATAAATGAAAATTTGCTATATTTATAAACATTAAAAATATATTCAATCCTAGTAGATTATAAAGGCAGACCCGGAGGGGAGGAAGGATTATATATGAGTATATGACTGATAATTGTTTTGTTTACTTTATAAAAAGTTAGAAGCGTGATTGTATGTTGGAACAGAAAACATAATTATGTATCATCTTTAGTCAGTTTCTGATTGTCATATTGCTAATAATACGTCTACTATGTTTGTTTCTGACAGAAAAAATAGGTTGAATTCATGAAGCAGACGACGTTGGCAAACGTAGCGGAATCCAAAAGAAAAGAAATGCATCTTTGGTTGACTATATATATCTTTCATATATAGTTTGTAAGTGGCTAAGTGCTGTCATGGTCCCCCACGGTTCCATCTTGTGCCACCTTTAGACATTGCTCTAGGTATCGAATATCATGAGCAAGAGAGGAGGAAAAAAAGTTGGGAAAATATAATCACATCTGGTTTCATTATTGCTCTTAAATAATAATGAGTGTGGCCCTCCATCAGATCTTCCGAATGTGTTTAAGGGCTTCTTTCGGATAAAAGTTGAGTATGAACGATGCTCAACAATTATTGTTGCTGCAATGCCGTGTTTCTTTTCTTTCTGCTTTCATAACCTAGGTTGTATATTGAGTATTAATTTAGATAAGATGAAACCAACAACCTATATACCATTGGGAGTAGAAGAATTATTTCATCCCTTATAATAATTTAATTAAAACTAATCCATTGCACGCCCAATATTGCATATATATACTTCCTTTTTAATGTTCTGTGATCCAACCTCATAAAATAATCATAGAATTTTCTGGTGATGTTATGTGCCCAGAAGCTGCAATAGATCGAGTTAGCACATGTTTTTTAAAATGTCAAGTACATTTTATTTTTAATCTTGATCATTTAAATATGATTTGATGGTCTATATTTACAATTCTTATTTCTCAGAACAGTCAATATATGTTCTATCATAAAGAGTCCCTCTCTTTCAGTCTATGTATGTATGTAATAACCTAATAGAGTTGATCTAGCAGTAAAAAGTTTAAATCATTTACATGAAATCTTAGTTTTAAACATTATTGTTATAATTTTACAACCAAAAATATGAGGTATTAAGTCAAAGGAACAAACTTCAACTATATATTTTAAATAAATGATTAATGTAAAACTAATTAAAACAATATTGTGTGAGGAAACTTTAACTCCTCATATATCTCATGTTGCATATGTACGGAGAAATTTCGTTTGTCCCAATACTTCGATGACCCCAAATCCCCAATAGAAAAGAAATTGCGTTTGTTTGTTTCAATTGAAGTCGGAATTAATATTAAAGTGAGATTAAAGTATTAAACTCGTTTATTAGTTGAGTAAGATCAAATCCACTTCCTATTCCGTTTTCGGGTTTTTGAAGAAAGAACATTTGAATATCTTATACTAAGTGGTGCGTGCTTTTCATGGCATATATATATCCTCCCGAAATTCGCTTACTATATGCAGAAACTTGGTTGCTCATTGTATATATATATATATATACACTATATAGTAAAAGAAAGTAGCTTTTGTTTTTTTATTGTCGAGATAGTGATAAGCGATCTACCCCATAAACAAGAAAACCAGACCTAATTAAGCCAAAACCCTTAACCTAAAGCCATAACCTAGCTAGCTATATTTTTGTATGGGTTTATATAGTTGTCATACTCATCACTCATATGTTCAATAATTGGTCATTCATTATTCTTGCTGATGAGTTACAATGGCTAAAAGGAGAAATTCCAGGCCAACTAGTAATCCCACCAAGTTTAAACAAATTCAGTATTATTAGTTTTGGGGTGTTGTATTTGCAGAAACTTCTATCTCAAGCTTTATATTTGGAATTGATTCATTGAATCGTGGTTGTATTTGTCCCAACATATATATTTTTAATCGATAAATTAATTCAGGCATGAACGCGCAGTGGGGACTATATTTGATGAGACGTGGCCGAAAGTGCATCAGTCCTGATCTGTTCATTCTCAGCCTCATGAGTTCCTAATTAAGGCTTTGTTTTTCATTACATTCTTTTCTTTTTTAGAGCTCAAAATCTCAAATAGTCAAGTTCCTCTTAATTTCTTCTTTTTTTGGGATTAAATCTGATTATGGACTTTTAATATTTCGACATGTATACTTGTTTTCGTTTCGAATATGAATCATTGAGGCTGAAATGCCGTCGGGTATTAAAGTTCCTCTCCAGGATATATTCTCTTAATTTTTCACATATTCGTGCAACAACAGACCAACACGATTTGGTTCACCATGTGATTCACATCTGGATATAATTTTGAATAAATAATAGATATATGTTTGAAGAGTGATCCAATCATAACTATTATGTACAATAAGATTATTGATTTTAATAATTATTATATTAAAATTCATAATAATTTTTAATTAATTGATAACATAAAACTTTTAAAATAAATAACAATATATGTCTATTAAATTCTCTATTTTTTATACATAGAATCAAAATAAACTGATATTAAACAACTTATACATTATTCAGTCAATTGAGTTAAATTCTCTTGATAAATTTTATATATTTTCTAAAATTAAAACAAGTATTAATTAAAACAAAGTTTATTATTATGTTTAATTTAAATATATATATATATATATATATATATATATATAATATTTTTATCTTCAAGTATAATGTTATTCTTTGTCATTAATATTCGTCGTAAGGAGGTGCCTTAGACTATTTTTCTCCTCCAAAAGTTCATTCGAATTGGTGCTTAAGGTGGAAATTTTGATATTCAAGCGGTTCACTGCATGAGTTGAACTCTCTTTTGCTCTCATTTAACTCTTTATTTATTAAAAAATTTAGGTGACTTATATCACAGAACTCATCAAAACTAGGATAAAGTACTTAAACACATAAGAGATATTTATAGATTATTTATTAATAAAATTTTCACATCAAATAAGAAAAAATAAAATTTATGAGATCAGGCCTTGCTAGCCACCTCAATCTTTGTTGGCTCTCGTGTTAACCTTTAAATCTTAATTATTACGCAATATCATTGCTACCCAAGACTTCATCCTGACAAATATTCTTGCTTTCTCTAAGACAAAGAAAGTTAGGCTAATTAATGTCACGAGTACTCTCACAGAAGTACACAAAAAAAACAATAGGATCAGCAAAATTAACTTGGAATGAATTGTGTAGTGTAAATCAATCTGAATGTGTATTTGTTTTTAATTTAATTCATATGCATTGCAAAACTTTTGTTTACATTGGTTTCTAGTAAGAATTTATTCATTGTGTCATTCTATTCGTTAATAAGAATAATAATTTTTGTGTACAGTTTTTTTTTTGCTACAACATTAAATATAATAAAAAAATAAATTGAGTAAATTAATTATTAATTTAATACATTTTAACAAATAGAGTATATATTTCAATTTTTAAATTATTTTTTAATATTAATACCTATATAAGTTGAGATTTTGATTAACTAAATTTAAGGAACAATAAATATGAAATATTTAAGATAAAAAATGATACATTAAAATAAAGTAGATTAAAAATCTTAATCTAAAAATAAATACACAAATTTATTATTCAAAAGATAATAATGAAAAAGAAATTTACTTAAAGACAAATAAATATAGCAAATGTTAAATGATACAGATTAAGAAATTAAAAGAAAAATTTAGTAAAAAATTTATTAGCACTTTATTATAAGTTTTAGGTCTAATTGTAATTTTTGTCCCTAAAATTACATAATCTTGCAATTTTTTTCTAAAAAACTATCGTGATTTTTTCTCCTAGTTTACAAAATGTCACAAAAAATTTCCTGATATCAAGTCTCCGTTAATTCTAAACAATGTGATAATGTGGTCGTTACTTTGTGGCAATTTTGAACCTTCACAAAATTGCAATAGTTTTTTTGTGTGTGAAATTACAATAGTTTTAATGTGTGTTTATTGGCGGTTCAAAACTGCCAAAAAAAAATATATGTGCAACGTCATCACACCATTTGGTATTTAATGAAGACTTGATGTCAGCAGACCATTTGGTAGACTTGATGTTAGAACGGAAATTCGTGAGATTGTGTAACTTTAAGTTGGAGACAAATTGTGCATCTAAACTTAATTTCAACACACTCTTTGTATATGTTCAATAAAAACATTATTTATTATTATTTTTACCTAAAACCCTTAATAATCAATACTTAATACTGATTAATAAGGAAATAAAAGTATTATTGTTTATAGTAATCTTATACAATTTAAATAAGATTGCTTTAAGTAAAGAATATATACATATAAGTTCATCAAAAGGAGATAAAAGCATAGCCCGATGGTTAACTATAATATGAACCATAAAATTATAAAATTAGAGGATTTTTTTTTCAATGCTTAGTTGTTTAGCAATTCACATTTCACACTGTAGTCAATGCGTCTGCCAGTACCATTAATCCTAGGGATAAAAGGAGGAGCAGATTAAACATTCTTTCTGTAGTTTAATGTGTTGTAAACAATAATGCGCACTTTTCTTTTCAATGATGGAAACTTTGTCTACAAATATCATGGTGTCTCAACAAGTAGTATGAAACAATGTAAGCATCACACAATTCAAAGGTGCATAGCAAAGCGAAAAGAAAGTGGTTTAAGTCTTTAACTATTTAGGTAATCTATCATCTCTTTCTTTTTGTTATCTTTTGAATCAATCTTAAATCCAATCCGTGCACGTAAGTTATTCATTCCACAGTGTTTAAAGGTGTTTTCCTTTGTCCAGACAGGGTTGGCCACTTAATGGGAAAAAGGGGCATATTGATTAATTTTAGTTTTAGAAACTCCAATGTTAAACACGAGTAGTACTTGGTATAATCAACTACCTATAACGTGTTTGGACGTTTATGATAAAATTTGAGAGGAAAAGTTGCATTATAGTATACTATAATGAGCGGATCAATAAGTAGATAAAATGGTATTACTAAATTTGAATTTTTTTTTAAGTAAGATTTTGAATTTAAGTTTAGTGAATAAAAAAAATGTAAGTAATATAAAAAATTTATAATAAATGTTTAGTTAAATTTGTTAACATAATTTTATGCATAAATATGGTGTATGAATAACGCGTTAAAAAAATAGTACAGAGAGCGATAGTGGTCAAAGGTTATGCATGAGGGCTATGATTATAGCTGACAATGTGCCTGAGACTACTTAGAGCATTGTGTGGCCACGTTTTGAGCCAGAGCCGAGCGTGAGCAATGATTGAAGCATCCCTTGGTTTGCTAAACTCAATCATGAAGGGACTGCAACCAACTTAACCGTTGGGACCCGCTTTCCACACCCTTTCAGCCAATGCCATTGACACATCCATAGGAGCTTCTCTATTCCCACTATACAATATTACATCCCACTGCTCTTTGAACTTTGAAACCTTGAAGGTTAATTTGTTTGTTTTTGCTTAGTTCTTTCAATTGAATGAATACACTGACCCCTCCTCTGTGGCACTGTACCTACACACACCTCGTTTGTGCCAAAGACTTAAAAGGTTGGTAGTTGGTTGGTATTGCTAGCTGTGTTCTTTGTAGGGTGTGGACCAGATTATAAACTCTCTACTAGCCCGATGGCATCAGTGGGAGAGATATGGGTTTTCTTTCTTTCATCTGTCTTGTACTATACTACTCTCTCTGCCTTCTTCACATTATTCAAGTCAAACTGCAGCCTTATGCAATGTCCTCCCCCTCCTCTGCAGCCAAATTATCTTCCACATATAAACATGCAGTCGGTGCAGTGGTGACAAGTTTCAATGATTATATACTGACTTTTAATTCCATAAAATACATTCTTGAAGATAGAAATATAGAATTTTAAGTGTGATTAAATTTTAGATTGAAAATTAATTTTATAATTGATTCAAATATAGTGACAGAATCTTGTGGGATGTCATCCAGAAATAAAAAAAATTAAATTAAGATAAATTTATGATATGTGCAAACCAAGAAGAACTTACTGAATGAAATTAATAATATTTTTACAAATGACTTCTAAATTAATAACGGTAACTAAATCCCTAGTGTTAAAGTAACGAATCCGAACAAGATTGGTTGCACATCTTCCTTTTTGATGTGATATGGACAACGAAGGTTGTTCTTCTATCTAGTTCTACAACTACAACACAACAACAACAAGAAGTAGACCAAGCTTAATAAATCCGTACAGTATCGTTAATGCACGCGCGTTTGTCCTTTCCCAGCAAAAAGAATATAAATGTCACAGCAAATTTATAAGAGCATATTATTTCCTTGAGCTCTCTTTGGTGGCAAGCCAGACACACGTGGTTTCGCCCTATCTCCTGTCATTATTGATTTTGATAATATTATTTCCCTCGTATTGATTAATGCTGGCCCCCCCACTGCCCACGACTCTGCGTGTTCATCAGGGAACGAAGCAAGCACCAACCCCTCTCTAATCCAACGGAGAGAAACGCATTATGCATTGCAAGATTATCTGCTATGCCATTGACCTTCAAATTTCTGCATCTAATAACCAAAATTAACCACCGGAAATATGTAACGAAACACAATCATAAAAATTACTGTAGTTGCATGTCTCCCTTGTCCCTAGACTCTAGGGCTATCATTATAGTTACTATTTTGCCTAATTATGCAGTGTATGTAGTCAATACAGAGTTTGGATGTTTGTTTAGATCCTAAAACTTAATTAGGAGAGAAAATGACCTTACGCCCGTTTGAATTAGACTGACTAGTGACTACTATTGGTATCTCTGCAATTCTAAGTTCTCACTCTATTTATGCATGTTTTGTTACGGGAGATTATAAACGTACATCCATGCCTTGCGCTTTATTTGTTAGCGACGAACGGAGTTATTTTTTAGAAGATAGAAATGAGGAATTTTTTTATTCAAAAATAAAATATTCTTGTAGTTGAAAGCTATGAGATTAATTTTCAAAATGTAAAAATTATTAAAGTATATTTTTTTTTCAACAAATTTTTTTCATATGCACAGTAAAGAAAATAAATCCGTGCAAAAATATGCTTAATCACAAGGATGGATAGAAAGGGGGGTGACAGGCTCCTGACATCCCCCTCCTTCAGAACCTTAATTATTATTGTTAAGTTAATTATAACTTTGTTTGTTATTTTTGGTTTTTTTTTATTAGTTAAAAAATAATTACGATAATTTTCTTTACTCTTAGTTCTGATAGCCTTATAGCTTAGTGACTTATCTTTCCACTTTTATATAAATTGGGTTTTTCCTTATCAAAAAATAAGAAAGAATAATATAGATTTTTATTAGTTATTTTCTCCCTAGCTTCTTCAAATCTCTCAAATGATTGGTTTCACCGTTTTTATACACATATATTAATGTTAATGTGATTACTTGATTATAAAAAATTCTAATTAATTTCACATGTGATAGTATAATGATAAGGATTGCATAATTATATGAGATTATGTTCTTTTATTTTTTAACAATCATATCAATTAAATTAATCTTGTATATTTTCCTTTATTAACTAGTTTCCACCCTCTCTTTATATATATAACCAAAATTGTATTATTAAACAAATTAATAAATGGTAGACCTTTTACTCCACTTCTTGTGCTATTTTTTACTAATATTTTTGTGCATGTTTTTTGCTAATACTTCATATTATTTTTTTTGGTAATTTTTGTGTGCTCTGAATCGCAAAAGAAAAAGAAAATTATAGTCCCCCCTTTAACGAAGTTCTGGATTCATCCTTGCTTAATTAAGAAACTCGGTCAATTATCAATTGGACTGAACTTTGTTAGATTAAAGAATATATGTTTGTTTGGTATAATGCATTTGCGTGAAAATAAATTTGTATAAGGTGGGTTCCTTGATACAATTTTAAGTCATCAGATAGGTGGGATAGAAAAGAAGGAAAGCTGAGTATTAGTGTTATTTTATAACTATTAAATTCTTTCTTCTCATTTTATTCATACCAAATGACTTTACATATACTTTTTTTTTCTCTATTTTTCACATATTTTTCTTAAATCAAATAGTTCAATATTTTTTTACTCTATTATTTATTTTTCAAATTATCTCTCTTCTATTTTCATCTACTCTAATTTTCTCTTTACAACCAAATAAAGTCTTCAGGTGGATTGGGAGGGGACAAAGAACAGAAAAAAGCATTAATGTGATAAAAAAATAATGAGGTAAAAATAAAATAGAAGAAAAATGTGTGTATGTTAAATATTTCCTTTTTTCATACTGTATTTGGAAAATTTTATAAAAGAAAAATGAAATTAATTTTAAAAAGTTTATCATAAAGTTGTTCAAAGGTATTTCTTACTCTAATATGAATTAGCACACGTATTTAATATGTCGTTCCCGGGTGAATAAGAACTTGATGAAAAACAGACATTGTTTAAGAATTTAATTAAAATACATTAATAATATAATTTTTTATATCCATTATTCATAAATTATTATATTATTAATATTTTATAATAATTATTTTAAAAATAATACTTAAAGTGCTTTTTAATTAGTGGACAGAATAAAAGTATTTATAATATTAAAGTTAACCTCTCTATTTAAATAAAGGGTAACTTGAAGGGCTATATGTTTAATAATGATTGAGACAATATGAGAATAAAAAAAAAATACTCTATTAGGCAGTTAGCAACACGTTGTCTTAACTCTTAAATATAATCTTACAAATTTGCAATACTAAAAAAAAAATGTAAAGCTGTAAGAATTTTTTTTCTCGACATCTCAATTTGGATTTAGATAATCTTACTTTAATTGGATCAAGAAAGTGATTTTGCTTTAAAAAATTACAAAAAAAAAAAGTGATTTCATCATTGCGTATATGCATGTTTGTTCAAACACTAGTTGACTATCACATTAAATAAACAGTTGAAATCGATTGTGTTTCGTTCCGCTTTAAATAAGTATGTTTTTTTAAAACAAATTCACGTTAAATAAGGGAATTAATGTACAAATCATTATTTGTAGCTTTTCTTGTGACACGAGTGTCATCAAATTAATGCAGAACTAAACTTGTGCACAAAAAAAAAAGGATATACGGTGTATATCCAAGGGCGGAAAGGCATGTTAAATTTCTGAGCAATGATATCTTTATGTAATCAATCGATGAAAATTTAGATTAATAAATTCATTAAGAAATTTAATTCAATTTATTTCATCGTAAATTTTAATGTACTTTTCACATATTTTAAATAAAAAAATTATCATCGTTAAGATACTTAAAATTAAATATAAAAAAAGTCTCTTAAATCTTCGAGGCATCAAACAAAAGTTATGAGTAAGAGTTTTGCTTTGAGATTCGAGAACATGATTGAATGAGGTTCAAGACTTGTAACCTAGCTAGATAGAAGCAACGGACAATGGCATAACTCCAAGTCATCTCTTTATTGGCACGTTACTATTTAATGTTTATGTTAGGCCTTCCACAACTTGGCACAATGCCACATGTTTTTTTAATTAAAATAGCTAAGGATCTATAAGTCCGATATGCATTCAAAAATAGCGCAATTCAGTAAGAAATTCTCTTATCAAACATTCAATATTAAATGCATCTGAAAGTGGGAACACATAGTTAGAAAGAGAAGGGGCATTGTTTATGCATTGTGTAGTGTGGTAAACTTGGAAATGTAATAATAGTGTTTTTAGTGAAATGAAATGAAATGAAAATAAATTCAAATTCAAATTTTAAACTAAATAGATTGATATTATTTTACTGTTTTTTTTTTTACTGCAAGCAACGAAGTTTAAGAACGGGGAATTTTTGTTTGGCTTTTGTGGAGGTTTCCCAGCAAAATCCAGCGTCTAATCAAATCAGATCGTGCTGTAAAAGCAACTTAGGCCTACACTAATAAATTAAGTAACAGTTGGTGAATTTTCATTGGCAAACGTCTTGTTATTCACACGTGTGGTCCAGCCACGTGGATCTTTCATGATAGCTCCATGGTAGCAATGATTGGCCATGTTGGCCACCCGCACGAGTGGCTGCTTTGTTTATGGTTTACGGCCTTATTATCCTTATGGACCTCCGCTTCATTTTCGTTTTTACTTGCTATCATAATGCAGTAAATTTTAATTTAGGACCAAAAAATTAGATTTTTTTTGTGTTTTTGGTTGTTTGATTAAAATTTGAGTTTCATTTTAGTAGTTTGTGTAATAAAATTAAGGTTATAATATATATATATATATATATATATATATATATATATATATATAATTTTAATAATAATTACATTATTTTATAATTTTCAACTTAATAATATTTTCTTAAAATTTATAGTTAAATTGAAAGTTTCTTTCGTATATATTATATATACAAAATTTCATATTAATCTAAAATTAATATAATATAAATATTTTAAAATATATATAATTTAATTATTTTTTTTATTATTATTCAATTTTAACAAATTTTGACACAAAAAATTTTGTTAATATATAAATATAATTTGACAATAGGATCAATAAAAATTATATTTTATATCAAATTATAAGAAAAATATATTAATTATCAAAATTACACTATTGTAATTTGATTTCTTATCTCTTTATATATGTAATATGAGGAAAAGAGAAATAATTGTCCTTTATTTTAAGGGAGATCAATTTTTTTAAGATAATTATTTAAATATTTTACTTCTTATAATTTATTATTTAATAAATTATAAGTTTTAGAATATGTATTATTAATTTTATAGATAAAATTATAACTATGATCTATTACTAATAAAATTTTAAGTAAATATTAACTCAAAAAAAATTATTTTTTATATATTTTATTTTATTAATTTTTGTTTACATATTTACACAAAGAATTCTAAGAGAAAAACTCAGGATACTCCTGTTTGTCTCTCCTTCAACTCATCTCCAATCCTAAATTAGATATTATTTGTTTTTCTCAATCCATTGGATTAGAGATTAATCTCATCCAGGATGTGTGACTGGCATTGATAAAAAAAAAAATTACACACGAGTGAAAATCAAACCAAATTTTTTTATTAAATAAATTATTTTCTCAAATATTTAAATATAGTGAGACCTTTACCATAACGTTAATCATTTAAACATAGTTGTCTATTAATGTGGAAAATATTTCTAAGTATAAAAAATACACTTATAAATTATAATACGTTTATATAAAGTAAAAATGAAGATCGATCAATATGAGAATTTTTAGGAAAAAGATTGGTAGACATCTTTATTCTAAATGACACCAAATGAGAAAAAAATAACAATATAAATATAAATATGATAAATAATATATATATATATATATATATATATATATATATATATATAAACTCAAAATGAACATATATCCACCAATTATTTGTCGAATTTTCTTACTGCCTTCCAACACTTTCGTAATTTGCTCGTACTTCATGTCGCATTTCCTGTACATAAAAGCAAATAAAACATTTTTGTCTCGAATCTACGACAAGATTTCCATGCGAAATCTTGTCTTCTTTTTTTCAACTAACTCTTTTGGGATTAGATGGGTCACGTCTCTGAATTTGAATGCACTTCTGTATTAAAATTTTCAATTCTCGTTTGAAAATTTATGAGTTATGGGTGATTTTATTCTGTTTTTAGTTCAAAAAATCTGAACAAAATGTCCAAGAGTGGTTGCATGTGGTGATTTGGTATTTGTGCATTGATAAAGGCCAAGGCAATGGAGGTTCTCGATTATTGGATGGATTGGCTGAAATGATAAGGTGGTTGTTCAGAGTGAAGGTTGTTTGTGGATTATAGTCATGGGGATAATGCAGACAGCAGAACAAAGCAGGTTACTACATTACTAGCCATGGTGATATGCCCATACACTCTTTAGTTTCCTTTATTATATATTACTGGCGGATTTGTTCACCTTTTTTTGTTAGAAATATGAGAAAAATAAGAATAATTAATTTATAATCTAACACTATTTTAAAAAGCCAATTGAAATTGGAAAATGTATAATTACAATACATTATTAGTAGTGTAAAATAAAAAGTTATAATATGTCTTTATATGATGTCATAGATGCAACAAGCTAGTATCAATATACTGAATTATATCAACCAATTTAATATTATTTATTATGCTTATAATTTAAAAATTAAATTATGTCTAGTCTGTTTGGTCCGGATTTATTTTAACATATAAGTTATCAATAGTATTATTAAATCTATCCGGCCAACATTTCAACATACATGTGTCACCATTTTATTCAATTCTACCTTATATACTTTTTTTTCTATATTTGCATTATGCTTTTTCTATTTTTTCACACCGTGTCAAGCATGGGAGCTATTGTAGTTTTTTGAAAAATTGGCTTGCAACTCCACATTTTAACAAGAGGAATATCTGCCCCCTATCATTATGTTACATCATCGATTAAGTGAAAAATGATAATATGATAAACTAATAAAAATTATATCATTATTTAAAGAATTATGATTAACCATAAATATTAAAATCAAATATAAAAATACATCAAAGAGTAAAATCAAAATAAGTTATATTTTAAATATAAAAATATATTTAAACCTTAATTATTTTATTATAAAAATACCCTTAATTCTGAACAATTTCTCTTAGCTTAATAAATAGTAGATAAAATACATCATTGCTTTTAGGTTTTTTGCAAGTCTAACTTTGCATTATAGTAGTATAGCGTATTTTGGGAACCTTACTTTGCCTCTTCACATGTATAGTCAATAAATTTAAAGATATAATTATATTACTAATGATTTTTTTTAAAAATAAAGCAAAGAAAAAATAGTTGAGAAAAAACAATATACTTCTTAAAAGATATATAGTAGTAATTTTTCAAAATTAACATTACATCATCATTAATTTATTTATATATTTATAGTTTATTATTAAATATATAAGAGATATAAATGAAAAAAAATAATTAATGTTAGTTGAAAAGTTAAGGTAATAATTATTTTGGGATAATTTTTTCTTACAAAACAATTATAATAGGATGGAGAGAGTAAGAGATAAAAAAAAACAATTTTAAAAACCATTCAAATTATAATAATAGTAATGGTATTTCGAAAAATTTACTAAAGTCATATATTCAGCTTCAAACTTAATATAAAATAACAATTGGAAAAAAATTGAACAGATTTCGACAACAAATACTTCAAATTCAATCTAACTAAATTTGTTTAAAAAGTGTGATACAATAATAAATTTGATTTCTAAAATATAGAAATACATATTTAGTATCTAAATATGCAAAAAGTATAACAAAATAGTATCGTTGTTAAATTTGTAAGATTATTTTATCATTAAATTATAATATTTAAAGATTAATTTGACACTAATAAATTGTATTTTTTAAAATCAATTTAATATTAAGTTAAAAAGTTTTAATAATAGTTCATTATTAGATTATTTTCATGATTAATTTATCGTATTTTTATACATTAAACAATTAAATTTAAAATTTTTATCTTTCAAATATTAATTTATTATTATTGTACCTTTTTGAAGAGAAATTTAACTGTTTACCTATTTTTATTTACGGATGTCAAATGTTTTTGCTTATCCTATCGCAGATGCATGTGCGTTTTTATAAAGATTAGGAATACAAGTTGGCAGATGTGACTGTGATTGAGAATGCTCAAGTTGCACATGAAGGATCATAATGCAATAACGCAGGTTGAAATAGGCATGCATGATAATGAATAGTAGTTATAGGGCAACAGAGAAATTTGAGCATTGAGATAAATCAAGGTAAATAGCTCCACGAAAGAGTAATTTAATTGATTTGATTGGACACTTGTTTATATTGTGTTTTTTCTATCTTTTCTGATACCATGTGTTTTGATAAAAAAATCAACATCGATAATTTATAATTTGATAACTACCCGTTATTTCTTTTTTTTTAAGTCCATGACACTACCCTAATTTGGCTTAAAAAAATATTTTCAACTATATCCAATTTTCAAATTTTGTTTTTTATCTGACTTCTTCATTTTAATTGTTAAATGTTGGTCATTAATCATCAGTTATCAATTATGTATCGGTTAATATTTAAATATTTTTTTACAAATATGTCAATTTTTACTTTAACCATTGTATACTTTTTAATTTGTATTTCTTGCAAATATGTTATTTTTTATTTTTAATATCTGAAAATATTATTCTTTTTTATTTTAATCCCTAAAAATATGTCATTTTTTAGTCCCTAATGATATTATTAAAATGACATAATAATTTTGCTGATATCATTATTTATTAACAATTTTTAATGACATCATCATTTATGATATGTCACAAAAGATATCATCATTTGAATATGTGACATGATGATGTTATTATTGTTTATTATGTCAATACTTAATGAATTTCATGAATAACACATACTAAAATAAAATAAAATTTAGAAGAAATAAATTCAGAAAAAGAAACTTTAAAGAAAAAAATCAAAATTCCTTATTTTATAGGGATCAAATATTATTTAAGTCTATAATAAATAAAAGACAAATATATTTGTTTTTTAAAAATAAATCATAATTAATCAACTAGTTAAAATTGGTTAAAAGTAAATAACTAATTATGCTTAACCTGTTTGTACATGATGGGAAAATTTATTTTGAAACAATAGGAGTAAAACTAATAACTTTAAAAAAAATTTAAGACCGAAATTAATCATGAATATGTATTTGCATAATTAATATTTAGGTTAAGTTATTTCTTAGTTTTCTAAACTATTTGAAAAATTTTAACCAGTACCTAAATTAGTATTTTTTTCCCTCAATTGGATCCTTAATTTGTATTTGCTTACTTATTGATCCTTTTATCGAACCATCGTTATAAAATTGAACAATAGGAACATAATTAGTGCCTAAATATAGTACTTTCACCTCTAAAAGTTTGCAATAAGTATTCTCACATTTTTAAACTAGTATTATTTTATCCTCTATAGGTTATAAACTCAATATTCTCAATCGGATTCTTCATCTATAGTATTCTCACATCTACAAATCTACCCGTCACAAATATTATTTTACAAAACTCTTCAGACTTTTTCATACAACCTTTCTACAAACTCAGAATTGATTCAAATAATTAATTTTGTGTAACAACAATTTAGAAGGACCCGATTAAAAACAAACAAACACATGTTCAAGGAACCAATTTTTTTTAAAAAAATAGTTCAAATGTCTAATTAGAAATTATTAATTAGTTCAAGAAGTTAGGGAATAATTTAAACTAATATTTATTTTCTCTCTTTGATTATATTCTCATACATGATGCATCTTTTATATTTACTAGATGATAAAATAAATATTAATAAAAAATTGAAGTAATATCAATCACTAGTGAAAAAAATCAACACTGAAGATTAGGTATACATACTTGATAAATAACCAAAAGTTAGAACATCAGTACGTAGTTATTAATTTGCTCATTCATAATTAAGATTTACTTATTTACTTTCCTCTCACTCCGTTAAAAGAATTTAATAAAATACACTTTACATATGTATATAACCAAGGTATAATTATTTTGTAAAAAAAAAATAATATTATCGATATATAGACAAAGCACAATACAGATTTTGTTGGGTATTGGCTATCACCTCCTTGCAAATAGATTAATGCGTGTTTTAATTAAATTCGAAAGAATTCAAAATTACTTTAATTTTTAAAATATTCTGTTTTCATTTTTCATCAGAATTCGTTATTTATAATAAAGTACTTTTTTGAAACTTTAATCCAAACATAATATTAGTTATCCACTTGATACAAATAACTCAGACATATTCAACTTCTTGACAGTTCTTAATTGTCACCAGCTACCATACGCGCTGCAATGAGAATGAAACACTAAGTTAGTAGTCTAGGATCTCTAACGAGATTTGAGAAACAATTTCTGGGGTCCATGCCCTACTGAATTATTTTCTGTGGGTTCCACGAGTGCCCATGAAATTAAATGTTATATGTTACTACTATGTTACATGCAGATCAAAATTCATTGACGCCGACATATGATTAAGCCCGTGACTGCTGCTGTTTACACCATCGAATAGGTTCCGTGCAGTTTGGTTGGACCACAAAGACAAGCAACTATGTATATTTAGATATGTGTATCTCATACACTGCAAAAGAAAATATTATATACTATTGGTATACTATTGAATTGATCTCCATTAGTATCATTTTTATCTATCAATTCAATTATTAATATAAATATCACGTGTTTAACCATGTTAGTAAAATAATTCATTATGCTAAGAAAAAAATTATGTATGCACTAATAGTTTAATTGCTGTTAATTTTTTACATATTATAATTTATTAAGGTTATAATTAACAAAATTAACTGGAAATTTGTAGTTGAAAATTGAAAAATTAACTTATTAAATTAAAAGTATTCGATAAAATTAATTATTAAAATACATAAAAAATATAAAACAATAAAAAATAATAAAATAATAACATAAGTAATCTAAATAATAATATATTACATTAGAATAATAGTTTAATTTCTGTTAGATAAATATTATATCGACAGAGACATGTCTAACATTTAACATATTTGATCTATTATTAAATGATATCTATTACTAGCATATACTTTTCCCGAGTGTACACCATGATTCAAATATAGTTTTCAATTCGACTATGTAGTGTTTTTTTTCCTTGCAAACTTTTTTTTTTCGTTCTTAAAATATTTTAAATAAAACTTTGAATAATAAAAAATACTTTAAATAGTAAAAAAAATTTATTTGAAGTATTTTTTAAAAATAAAACAATTATAATTTGCAGATATTAAAACAAAAAAATTACAATAATGAAAAACAAAAATTGATAGAGACGAAAAATATATTCAAAAAATATTTTTTCATATATTGTATTTATTTTTACAATTTATATGTTGATATTTTTATTGAAAATTGCTACAATTATTTGCTTTTGTAATTTAGATACTATTTATGGTTTATATAATAATATATTATCATGTAAAGGTTATTTAATTGTATCACAGACATTTTTATAAAATTCAAAAATAAATATACTTTCATATAATTTTTCTTTATATTGTGTAATGTAAATATTTATTTTAATGATTTATATATTAACATTTTTATGTAATGTTTCGATCCCCTATGATGTGTGTATTTATTCTTGAGATTTAATAAATAATATATTTTAATGTAATAATTTTTTCCCCCACATTTCACACTTAATCATGAAACTTGTATGTGTATTTATCAGCGAGCACATGTGCTTTATGAAAATATTTAAAATAGTGTAATTTTTTATCATAAAAAATATAAAATTTATATTATATAAAAAAATGTCTAATCAAAACACTTAGAATTTTGAAATTATTCATCAAAATAAATGAATGGGTTTCGCATTTACGTTTTGAATAAATATTTTTTTAAAGTACAACTTCTTCATTTTAAAATACTTATTAACTATTTTACCTTTTTTATAATAAACTATTTTACCTTTCGATAACATTTAAATTAATTCTATACACAATTTTGATACACCCATATTAGATCTTTAACTAGCCCATCCAATTTTATATTTTTTATCAGCAATTTAATATATTAATAAAAAGGCACAAGGGATGCCCAACCCATAACAGATTACACATCTACAGATACAATGCTGATCAAATTTGAACCCTGACCCCTATAACTAGCCCTCCAATCTATACGCAACTAAAACTTTCATCTTGTGTCTCAATATCGAAACAATCAGCAGTAACACTAATATTTGGAAGATATCATTTTATTTGAAGTAGCTTTTCGTTAAAATTTGAATAAGAAATTTTTATACAGATTCTATTATATTAAAATTGAATATGATTTGATTGATAAAATTTCTTTTAACTTTTTGCAACAGAGAGGATTAATTGATGTTAGGTGTCATATTAAACTCAGATAAAAATATTAGCAATCTTTTAAGAATTTAAGTTTATGTTTTAAAAAATAATTGAAACAAATAATTATCACTTATAATAAAAACTGAAGAACTTATCGAAGTCAAATCCCTTCCGATTTTTGTCTGGGTATTTAAGCATAGAGGAGTGTTGGAAATATTTTCCTTTTAATGCATATCCTACTTTATTATTGATTAACATTTATTTAAAAATATAAATTCAAGACATATTCATTAAGTGAGAAGTAAAAATACCAAAATTTATATCTTCTAATAAATTTTAATTTATTATAAAGAGTGGGTTTGAAAAGGATAGAAATTGTGTTGTTAGTATTTTTTTTTCTTGGACATGTTTGATTCTTTTCTTCATTTTTATTTTAAAAAAACGATATTTTGGATCAATTTTATGCTATTTAGTAATTATTTTTCATTTAAAATCTTTTTAAGTTTTGAAATTATTTTTAAAGTAGTGTTTTAAAAAACTAAAAGAAAAAATTATTGTAATCTTGTTCAACAACTCTTTTGATTCTACATTCTCTTTTGTATCTTGTACCACTGTCTCTCGGTCTAAAAACATTGTTTGAAAATAAAAATCAAACATACTCTTAATTCGTGATATATTTCCAAAAGAGCAGGGCAAGTTTTCCTGTCTAACAAGTTAACAGAAGAAGATATCACTTTATAGTTTATACTTTCCATTGTTCACCCAACCATTTCGAAAAGAAGGGGAAGAGAAAAAAAGGAAAAAAAGAAAAAAGAAAAAAAGATGAAGTAAGAAGGAAGCAGAAAGGAAAAGACAAAAAAGTATCGATTAATTCCTGCATGCCTGGAACCTCTCTCCGAAAATCAGAATAGGGGAGAGCGAAGGAAAAAAACAAAAGAGAACAAAAGCAACACTGCATGGTAGTACTTAGTACTTAGTAGGGTGGGTTTAGCCTAAAGTATAATGGAATAGAAGAAAGGTAGCACATAGATTTTTTTTTTTTTTTAAAGAAAAGAAGAAATAATGAGGTTAATGAAATATAATTAATTAAACATAAACAAAATTAAAATTGTAAAGCTTACTGTTTTCCAAAGTGTAAAGCCAATTTGCTGGTTGCTACTTTCCGCTGTTTTCGCCTAAAGTCAGAAGAGAAGCTTATAAAAGCTCCCTATTGGCTTCACGATCTCATTAGCTCCGATTTCATTGAAAAACCCCCTTCTTTGATCATTTTATTACGCCATAAAATGGAAGCTCCTTTTCAGCCCATGTTAAACCTTTTCTAGTTTTCTCTTTTCTTATACACACACAAACACACAATACAACACAAGTCACATTTTTTTGGCTTAAAACACAGAGAGAGAGAGAGAGAGAGAGAGAGAGAGAGAGAGAGAGTGAGGTCAGAAAGATCAGAATCAGACAGGCTAGCTTAGCTCCATGTCTGACTCACTCCTAACTTTCCATTCTCTTTCAACCGTTCTTGCTCTTCTCCCAATCTTCATCTTCATTCTCATCATCAAAAGAAAGCAAAGCAAACCCAGGCTCAACCTTCCCCCAGGTAACATGGGTTGGCCATTTCTTGGTGAAACCATTGGCTATTTGAAGCCTTATTCTGCCACCACAATAGGGGAATTCATGGAGCAACACATAGCAAGGTAAAATAACTACCCACTTACCAACAGGAATTGGGTCTAGCGTAAGGGACTAGTCTCCCGCATCCTGGTGAACTAAGGTTTAAATCCTCGCTGGAAGAGGTGTTCATATTTAGTGTCTGATTGTGTCTCGAATATGATTGCCTCGGAGGGAAGAGACTTGTCCGACATATAAAAAAATAGCTACTCACTTAACACAATCTTGAGAGGGAACTCTATCACTCTAATTAACATGCCAAATGTTTGTTCTCAGGTATGGAACAATTTACAAGTCAAAACTGTTTGGGGAGCCAGCAATAGTGTCAGCAGATGCAGGACTCAACAGGTTCATTCTACAGAACGAAGGGAAATTGTTCGAGTGCAGCTATCCCAGAAGCATTGGTGGAATACTAGGAAAATGGTCCATGTTGGTCTTAGTTGGTGACATGCATAGAGACATGCGGGTTATATCGCTAAACTTTCTAAGCCACGCCAGGCTCAGAACACACCTCTTGAAAGAGGTGGAGAAGCAATCCCTCTTGGTTCTAAACACTTGGAACCAAAATTCCACATTCTCAGCCCAAGATGAAGCAAAGAAGGTATTTTTCATTTCATATTTAATACACATGAGTCAAATAAAAAGAGCATAAAAGGGGTGTTTCATATTCATGTCAAACTTTCAAATTTCAATTGGCTTACATAAATCGCAGTTCACCTTCAATTTGATGGCCAAGCATATCATGAGCATGGATCCTGGGGATATAGAGACAGAGCATCTAAAGAAGGAGTACGTCACTTTCATGAAAGGGGTGGTATCCGCGCCATTGAATTTACCTGGAACTGCATACCGAAAGGCATTGAAGGTAACAACTAATAATAATTATTTAGAGACCTTTATTTATTTATTTATGCTAATTTTGGTAGTTTTTTTTTAAAATATTGTCATGTGATATTTGTCTATGTTTTACAGTCTAGGTCCATTATACTAAAGTTCATAGAGGGGAAAATGGAAGAGAGAGTTAGAAGAATCCAAGAGGGGAATGAGAGTTTGGAGGAAGATGATCTTCTAAATTGGGTTTTGAAGAATTCAAATCTTTCAACGGAGCAAATTCTTGACTTGATTCTCAGCTTGCTCTTCGCTGGCCATGAAACTTCGTCGGTAGCCATAGCTTTAGCCATTTACTTCTTACCCAGTTGTCCTCAAGCTATACAACAGTTAAGGGTAAGCAAGTACAACCATGATATCACGTGGAATATTATCTATTAACACTTTTCTGACCCTGTTCACCTTCGTACACATACCACTTGACTCAAAATTTTACTAATCATAATTAGTTTTTTCATTTTTGCGAAAAAATAATAGGAAGAACACACAGAAATTGCCAGGGCCAAAAAGCAAGCAGGGGAAGTTGAACTCACTTGGGATGACTACAAACGAATGGAATTTACTCATTGTGTAAGTGGCATGATAATAAATGAATTATGGCGGTCTACTTGTCTTTTTTATTTTATTTTATTTTATGTATAGTAATTATTATTATTATTATTTGATGAATATGTTGGTAGTTAGCAATATTATATGGCATGATGAAGCCGTTTAAAGTGTTTACAACAGAACAGCATTATCAGTAAATTTGATAACACAAAATTATAAGGAATACGAAAAAAATATAATATTTATGTAAAGTAATTAATTAGATTATGTTTGTAACTATATAAAGTATTGTATTTATGAATTATTTGTTCCACTTTGTGAAGGTTGTGAACGAGACACTTAGGTTGGGAAATGTTGTGAGGTTTCTCCACAGGAAGGCTGTGAAAGATGTTAACTATAAAGGTATGTTTGGAATGTATAGAATGAGTATTTTTTTTAAGTAGAAAGATGAAGAAAAAAAATTATTTTGTGGAAAAAGAAAAAGAATAAGGAAAGATAAAAAAGGGGAATTAAAGTTGCCGGAAATCGAATTGAAAATGTTGTTTGTGTTTGAAAGGTTATGACATTCCATGTGGGTGGAAAGTCCTTCCGGTGATTGCAGCCGTGCATCTGGATCCTTCACTTTTTGACCAACCTCAACACTTCAATCCATGGAGATGGCAGGTCAGTTCTACTTATAACTATAGACAGCACGCGTTGTATAATTATTATTATTGTGCATCCTTTTTTTTTTTTCTTCTTCTTTTCTTAAAGCCAATGCTCAATATAAAATATTAATCTATTAGGAAAAGGAAAAAGAATAATAAGCAGAGGTCCCCAAGCACTTCAATTGGTCCTCTTGCAGTGGATCCCCACATGCAATCACTGCCTCACTGGCTTCCTTTCCTTGAAGGTGTGGTGTGAACAAAATTTAGTTGAATTTCGGGGTCCGGATTTGGCCCAAAATGTCACCCCGTAATAGTTACAATATGGTTTCTAGGTCGTAGCTCATTTAGCTTCGTGACTTATCTTCCTTTCCAGAACAGAACACAAACAAGTTTTTACGTTCGGCGCTTCTGAATCAGACGCAACATAACGTACACACGCCGTACGCTTTGACAAAACTGAAAATAATGCTTCATTTCATGTCATCCCTTTGATCATTCTAGTTGACTTGGTCCTATCTAGCTACAGCCAATTAATACTTCCGTGCTCCGTCCAAATTACCAAACGTAGCCTTATATATAATTATTCATCACCAAACGTAGCACATGCTTCTAAAGTTCAAACCTAATAACTTATGGTAGTCCCCCCTAACTAAAGTATTCACGAAAGGTCAAGATTCAGATGATTAATTAATAAATTAATTAACGTATCCCCTTAACAATGTTCATTGTTCAAGGAATGATTGGAGTTTATATTTCTTTTCAATTATTAATAACCTCTTTTTTTATTAAAGAAAAACGTAGGACATACTAGATATAGATATGCTAGTTTTTTGGGTACGCATTAATTGGCACCGTGAAGGTTTATTTTTCACTGGATTTAGTGATGGTAAGAAATCATTGTCCGGAATGGCGAATAATCAAAGGATGTGGCCCACATGCACAATGGAGGATCAAGTGGGTCCATTCCCATGCATCTCAAACAGTGGCGAATGAGCATATTCATCGTTTAAGGGTAGTGTCAAGTTTCACGAATAGGAAGGTGATACTTGAGAGGGTGGTGGTAAGAGTGGGGGTAGAGCCAGCCAACAAGTATGTGTTTGAGAAGCAGTTGAATTTAACCTTAATGGACTTTCAGTAAACGAACTTTGAAATTTTTGCATTAAAACGTTCAATTTTTCTGTGTGACGTGGTTTAATACTAATCCAAACACACGTTACTAATAGTAATACCATTAGCAACGAATTAACGATGATGATGTGGTGGGTTGAGATTGAGATGATGAACTGTCATGATCAGCGAAGGGGATGTTGTGAACAGTACGGACGTGGGTCCCAATGGATGCGATGATGATGAGCATGGCTCTTTTGTGAACGTGTGGGCAGGTCCTGAGGTTCCAGATCATTAAAGCCCATGTGGAAGTGGGCCTCACACCTGCACGTGCATATGTGCTTTTCTTTTTTCGCACCTGGTCCTGCTCCGGCTCCTCTCTTCCCTTTTCTCCCACATTTATTTATTTAATCAAAAGTAAGTAAAAGTAAAATTAGCGAACATGTATATATCCAAGTGGGGAAAGCGATGATCCAATTGAGGATAACAATATGATGGTGACTTGGATATATATGTCCACGCTCTCAAGATCTAATATATGTATCCTGCTACCTATTTTGTGATATTATTATTATTATTATTATTGTAGAGAACCATCCCATATCAATTAGAAATAGACAGTTGCATTAATCAAGTGGGATTTTCTTTTTCACATTTTAATTGGATATTATTATTGATGTTGGTGGTGCAGAACAATGGTAGCCCTGGAAGTTGTCCAAGCAAGAACACAGCAAACAACAACTTTCTTCCGTTCGGAGGAGGACCACGATTATGTGCAGGATCAGAGTTAGCTAAGCTTGAAATGGCTGTTTTCATTCACCATCTCATTCTCAACTACCATTGGGAATTGGTGGATGCCGATCAAGCTTTTGCCTACCCTTTTGTCGACTTCCCTAAAGGCCTACCCGTTAGAGTCCAAGCCCACTCTTTACTTTGAGAAAATCCACCCAATGCTTAGTTAGTTAGTTCACCCCAAATATGTAATAACTCCAAGCCTAGCCAATAATAGAGTTACACCTCGATCTAAATTAAACTACGTGAAGAATTTCAAGTTCCTCCAAGGGCATTCCATACAAATTAAAAGTATTTCCGACTTGCTCGCGTACGAAGGGAAGACAAATATTAAGTACAATTGTACAAAGACAGGCAATTAGGACCACTTCCCTTTCTTCTTCTTCCGTTTCCTTCAATTCCCCCTCTAGGCTGTAGTAGATTTTTACTGCCCTGTACCCCCCACCCTCCCTCACATTGTACATTTTTATATATTCCTCCTAAATGCCCACCACGAGTGAATATTTATTCATTTTTATTTTCCCACTATTGTATTGTAATCTGCCTTTCTTACTATTTATAATACGACTCCCAATTATCTTTTGTGTATAAATATCATTTACGTTCTGTTGCTTTCCTTCACCGCGTATGTGTGACTTATGTGCGACCCGTGCTAGACACAATTATGGAATATGTTATTCACATTTGAATCCAACATTGTTTATCATTATATTCACACACACAGCTTGCAAATTGGTAGTATTTTAAAATAATTTAAAAACGAAGGCCAAAGGTACTATTAATGCTGAATTTTTTTGTTTCATATTGTTTATTTTATCCGTTATTCGAGTCAAAAGAAGGGGAGGTTTGCAATCTGGGAGGCAATTTAATTTGTTGTTGGGTGGCTAGTGGCTATAAATGTTGTAACGGGGTTTGGACAAACACGGCAGCCTTGGAAATTTAGTACAATCATAAAGAAGAACCAAAATAAGATCTGAACTTTATGCGAGAGGCGTCTGAGTAACGATGGCATTGGCATGGCACCAATTGCACGCTAGCTTTGACTTTTCTGTAACATGATTAATTAAGTAGACAGCGAAAGAGGAACTCGTGAAGACCCCACTCGAGGCTCCTCCATTCATCAGCATTCAGAATGTCGGGCACTCACTCTGCTCCTCACCCTTTCTTTTCTTCCTTCTTTTTTAAGATTTTATTCACATCAATGATGCTGGATTCATGAATACTGTCGTATTATATTCAATTTCAACTTTTTTATTTTTATAATTGTTTTATTACATTATTTACTAGGAGGACTTTAGTCATGATCGATAATCAACTACCATAAACTCAAAAGTTGTAGGAACAAATTGAACACCGACTTTTTTCTTTTTCTTGTTCTGTTATATCATGAAGCATGCATTAATTTAAACATTCAATAGCCAGCATAATATCTTGACGTGCCAAAAAATATTACTTTCGTTTTCCAATTTTCGAAAGTTTTATAGCACGTCTGAATAAATTTTGTAATTATCGTTAAAAAGAAAATGAAGAATCCTTATAATTTGGTATAAAATAGAAAGAAAAAAAAATTCAGCTCATTCGGTCTACATCATTTTCATAGAGAATGCAAAAATGGTGCGAAAAACTTTCGTATGAATGTTTGACACGGAACAAGGTGTTGTATAAGTTAAAAAAAGAAAAGTCAGGACTACGCACAATTAAACTTAAACACTTAATTAATCATTGCTACCCCTAAAAATGATTATGATGTTTTGCACAGATAAACTGCGTCGGCTGGATGGTGACTACTGACTAGGCCATGTACTACTATGTGTGATTGTGAATTCTGTAAATATATGTTGTGTGTGGTTAAAAAGTCAACGTTGAAGTCAGAAATCATATTAAAATTTACTTAAATAGCAAGTATCTCCATGCATGAACAGTGCCAAATTCTTGTCAGTTTATATTTGCCATGAAGCGTCCATATTGTTAGGTTAACTTTCGCTTTCTGATCGTATTGATGTGTTTTCGTCCTCTCTTTAATTTTCAATATCTATGGCATACGGAGCTGCACGTTATTACGGATCCAAATGGGGATCGATTCTTCGAAAAATGATAAATACGTAGTTCTCAGTGTCATAGAAAAAGTTTGGAAGGAAAAAAAAGGTAAAAAGAGGGGCTGGGACTTAGTTAGGACACTATCAACCGTCTTCTTCAACTATACATAAAAAGCCAAAAATTGGCTGTTTCGTGCCTCTAACCTTTCAGGTTAAATAGTTATCAAGTTCAGAAAAGATCGACACTGTTTGTATTTTAACGAGGTTTACAAAAATATCCAGCCTAACAACAACAATGTGGATGGGGATGACCATCAATAATTATGCAACGAAGAAAACAACTATTGCTTCCCTCAAAATCAAAAACAAATATTGAGTTCACCGACAAATCCAACCTCTCCTGGTCCCCGGGATAATTAATCAAATTACAAATTACATACTTTGATATATCAGTTAGTTAGAAGTTAGTTATTTTTTGTTGGCTTTCTAAACAGTTAGGATGTGTTTAGTTTAACAGAATTCAACATACACACATTTCTATACATGTTTCGTGACAAGTAAAAATTTAGAGTTTTTATTCAATTGCTGTTTGGGAGTCTCTTAATAGAAAATCAAACATGCACTTAATCTGCCATCAAGTTTAAAATGAATATTTGCTTAATTTGCTTCACTCGTAATTTGTTGTGTATCATGTACGATGAAATGCAATTCAGTGCATTTAGTTTCACCAATTCGTGAATCTACCTTTCTAATTAATTAACGAATTAGAATTATCTCAGAGGGTTTGTGACTTTGTACATATTCCTATATGTTTAGTTGCAAAAACGCAGTGATATTATTAGCTTCGGTGAAGCACGACAAAGGTCCATAATACAAGGCGTAATTGGATAAGCATTTTTGTTCTTACTCATAACCGCATAAGCGTTTATGAATTGACACCTAACAAGTTGTGGTGTTCTTTCCTTTGCGGTTCAATAATTCATGGACTTACATTAAGTGTAAAGGGACTTCTGACCCCAACAAAATGGGAAAATAATTGGTGAAAACCTAAATACTAGCTAGATGATATCCAAAGAGAGAGAGGAAAAATATGAATGATAGATGTTATGATGCAATGTAAAGAGAGATGGAGAAAAATAACAAGTGTTGATGAAATATGAGACATATGAGTGTTTATATATCATCACTCTTTAAAATGTGATTCAAGGATGCTTTAGATCTATATATGATGACAAAAACAAAATCTAGATGTGGTGCTGTAGATACCCCAAGCGGAAGATTAATAATTTAGTGACGGGCAATGATTTATTTTTGCAGAGAAAATGACTTTGTTTCAAAAGTTCTCTGAATAATCTTTTGATTCAAAGTTTATATAGCTTCAAAATAAGTTCGTCGAAACAGAAATGTGTTATTGTTAACTTAGGAGTCTAAAGAGTTTTTGAGGACCTTTTTTAAACTTTTTTTTGCAAACAATACTTCTCCCTTAACATGCTATAAGTCTTTTTTTTTTTTTTTTACGGTAACATGCTATAAGTCATTCAATAACACTTTACACTTTTTTGTCCCCACTTATGAAAATAAATAAAACATGAAAAATGGGTTTTGCGAGGCCTTTCTCTACTCGGCCTAGACTCTTAGCCTTTGTTAAAATACTGGACCCCCAGCCCACTTCAATTTCATGTTGCAATTTGACATTTAAAACAAAACAAAAAACATTTATAATATACAAAATATTTTGAATTTTTTAAAAAAATAGTTTAATTGATATATTGTTCTTTTAATAATTTATAAAAATCTCATTATACCTATTTTCACAAATTACCCTGTGACCATTATTTTAAAATTGTATATAATGTTCTTTTAATAAATAAAAATCTTATTTATTTCACAAGAATAACCCTGTGACCATTTGCCAATGCAACTTGGAGCAAACCAACATAAAGGCACGACTTGAATTCAAGTTTTATGTATATAACCAGAATCTTTACAATCTTGTTGGGTGGTTGGGTGAAGGTGGTGTTGGACGTTTGAAGGACAGGGTAGTGGGTGAGGGAAGGGGGTGTTGACTACTACACAAAGAAGGGTAGTTTTTTTCCTTTAATTACTATTATTTGGTGGTGCAGGAATAAAAAAGAGTGCATGAAGCAAAAACTGGGTGCAGGAAGGAATTCCCCACTATCATAACTAAAACTACAAACCCATTGGCCATTACGGTTGGGTTAATGCCCTTAACGTTACCACATAAAAAAGAAGGAAAATTCTTACTTTACATTTAATCCAACGAGCTGTCTCATTTTAATTGGTTTTTGGGCCTTTGCCCGTGAAAATTATTCAGATTTCTGGGGCATTGCTATTGGCACCAGCTCACCTGATGACTGTTTAGACTTCCTACTTCTTCAAGAGCATTTTTTTTTTACAAAAACATTCTTAACCTTTTGAGTTTTGACACCTCTCATAATACAAGAAAAACTTGTTTTTATTGTGTTATTTTTGTTTTAATAAAATTAACACAACAAAAATAAGTTTCTACTATGTTAAAAAAAATAACACAGGAAATTTATTTTCATTATCGAATAATATTAAATATTTTCAATTACTTAAAATGTAGTATTAAATATTTTAATAATTTTGATATACTAGTAATTAAATTTTAACATTTTCATAAATAAACACACCGTTAGTTCTTAAAAATTGTAATTATAATGTAATGGTCTAACTATTATCACTTAATCAAAGTCAAATTAAATAGCTCCAGTGTTGCATTTGATCCACGTGTTCGCAATTGAAGCATCTCTCACCTTTCCCTTCGCGACGCCGTGAGAAACGAAAGCGAACAAAAAAAACAGAGTGGGGTGGGAGGCACACGCACAAACGCAGAGTCAGAATCTCCAATATTCAATCGGAGACAAAGCTAGCTCGAACGAACGAAGTAGAGTAGTGTGCTACGAAAAATGTGGCGGTGCATCGCACGTGGACTCCGTGGACCTGCTTCCACCAGATCTACCTCCAATCACTCACTTGGATCTCAACTTTCTAGATTCTTCTCTGTATGACTCCTCTCTTTCTTAGATTTTCCATTAAATTTACATTTAGTCACTTCTCCTTTTGCTTTTACCTCGATTTCTTTTCATTTTTACCTTTTTGTATCTGTTAGATTAGATTTTTTTTTCCTGTCACTATATGTGGACGATGTTCTACTGAAGCTGAATCGTTTTACGTTTATTGCAAATTTTATGTGGATGATGTTTTTTACTTAAGCTGAATCGATTTTTCTGTGCTGTGCAGAGTGGGGCGAACTCCTCGTACACCGTGGTGGATCATACTTATGATGCTGTTGTCGTAGGAGCTGGTGGCGCGGGATTGAGAGCTGCTATTGGACTTTCTGAACACGGGTTCAATACTGCTTGTATTACCAAGCTCTTCCCAACTCGTTCACACACTGTTGCAGCTCAGGTATGATATGAGGGCTTTGCTATCACCTTTTTTTTTGGCTCGTTTCTTATGCATATTGTGTATATGGACAGTTCTCTGTAACATTCGTATTGTGGCTATTTGTTCTGCTTTATGTTATTTGCTATTGGGTCTCTTGGTTGTTATACTTTGATGTACCTTCTAACTAGTATCCATGTGTAAAAATTATTTCATTGTTAAGTGTAATTTATGAAGAAAAAAAAAAGAGAGAAAGGAATCATGAATGATTGCATGAAGGCTATTGAATGATGAGTTCAATTAGATGAAATCAACAGTAGCTTCCTTAGGTTTGTAATATAAATTTTCTTTTATGTAAGTCATAGTATGCTTTGTGATGTGATTTAACTACAATCTTGGATCACTTTCACACTGTCACCACTTACATTCATAATTCATTCTTGTTTGACACTTCATTATTATTTTGGATACATGACATTTTAAACTTGGCTATATAATTATGTTGTGTATCAATGATGGACAATGATTAAATCTTTCATCTGCCAGGTTTGTGCTTTTAAAAAATCATTTTGAGATTACCCCATAGTGTATTTTTTTTTCCTGCTTGTACAGTTAGTTATCATGTAAACAGTATTGGATGGTGCACCAAAGTATATTAAGTTGACACTATCATGTCAAGCATCCCCCCCCTGAATATGCTGGCAACACTAATTCATGAGAATAACATTCTGTATAGGGTGGTATAAATGCTGCTTTGGGAAATATGACTGAAGATGACTGGAGGTGGCACATGTATGACACTGTCAAGGGAAGTGATTGGCTAGGTATAAACTCACCAAATCTTTGAAATTTTACATCTAATATATCCCAAAAAAAAATTGATATATTCTAAGTAAAGAGTTTGTTGTTAGTTGTTACAATATATAGGGCCTCTTTAGGGCTTTAGGGTCTTAAAATATGTCTACTTCTAATGGAGAAGATACGCCCTGGGTTTGTTTACCTGAAAAATGAAATTTGGTACTTTTCTTTCTAAAGAAGCTTTAGGGCTTTTGCTGATAATCTAAGTCCTCTTTAGATGCTTGTGCTAGTTTTTTTCTTCTCTTGTTTCTTAATTAATTCAAGCTCTGTGGCCTACAGGAGACCAGGATGCCATCCAATATATGTGTAGGGAAGCACCAAAAGCAGTCATTGAGCTAGAGAATTATGGATTACCGTTTTCCCGAACAGAGGATGGAAAAATATATCAACGTGCATTTGGTGGTCAAAGCTTAAACTATGGAAAAGGTTTATTCAGAATTGGTGTAGGTTGTTAGCCTTTTACATTGATAATAAATTTAATCTTGACATCCTTTTGTTGCTATGATGTAGGTGGTCAAGCTTACCGATGTGCATGTGCTGCTGATCGAACTGGACATGCTTTATTGCATACTCTCTATGGCCAAGCTATGAGACATAATACCCAGTTTTTTGTGGAATATTTTGCATTGGATCTTTTAATGAATAGTGATGGTAAGTTGTTGCAGAAAACATCTTGATTACACTTAATTTGCAATCAATTAAACTGATTAAGTCTTAGCATTCATGGGCCTTGATGAGTAAATTTCCCATGTGCTTCACATCACTTGATACAAATTGTAATTGTTTTATCTGTTTCAATGTTAATTGCTTTATTAAACAAGCATTCAATGGTGGAAAAAAATGTTTGTCTTGGTTGATGGTAAAGTTAACTAATCTCTTTCTATATGGGATATGTAGGCACTTGCCAAGGAGTGATTGCCTTGAATATGGAGGATGGAACACTACATCGTTTCAAAGCTGCTTCAACAATTTTGGCCACAGGGGTAACAATTTTCTTGTGGATGTTTGATGTTGATTTTTATTTTATTTTATTTCACTTATTTATGGGTAGGTGAGATCTTCTATTCTGCTTCAGGGTTATGGTAGAGCATACTTCTCTGCAACCTCAGCACATACTTGTACTGGAGATGGCAATGCCATGGTTGCACGTGCTGGGATCCCTCTTGAGGTGTGTTTTTCCTTTTTGGTTCCTTTTCTATATTAAGAGGATATCCTTTGGCATTAGTCTTTTATCATTCACATGTTCGCCATAAATTTTGTAGGATTTGGAGTTTGTGCAATTTCACCCAACAGGTATATATGGAGCAGGTTGCCTTATCACAGAAGGTGTGTAGTTTAAGTTCTATTTGCTACTTTTGCATGCCTTTTTTTCCACTTTACAAGCTCCTTGTCCAATTAAATTGGAATTCAGTGTTTTTCATTTTCTGATTTTTATTTTTGGAATCTTCAGGATCTCGTGGTGAAGGTGGAATTCTTAGGAATAGTGAGGGTGAGCGATTTATGGAACGATATGCCCCTACTGCAAAGGATCTTGCATCAAGAGATGTAGTTTCAAGAGCAATGACGATGGAGATTCGGGAAGGTCGTGGTGTAGGTATGTTGGCTTATACTGATATATCCATGCTTTGTAAAAAGTTTATATTAACATATACGTTGTTTGATTGCTATTAGATCTTAAGTAATTGTTGCAGCAGCGCTTAAATGAAAATCAGTGTTAATGCTGTATAACTTGTATGTAAAATTCTAGAGATAGTTTTTTTTAAATCCTACAAATGAATGAATCATCTGAGCTAGATGAAAATCATGACCTCTCTATTCACTATATTGGAAATTGAGAAATATTCATTTATCGATTAAGTTGGACAATTTGATGTTTTCATTTTTAAAGTAAGCTTGTATTAACTTTGGAAATTATTTGCAGGACCCCTGAAAGATCACATCTATCTCCACTTGAATCACTTACCCCCAGATGTGCTCAAAGAGAGACTTCCTGGCATCTCTGAAACTGCTGCTATTTTTGCTGGTGTGGATGTTACAAAGGAACCCATTCCTGTTTTGCCAACTGTACATTATAACATGGGCGGTATTCCCACAAACCATTATGGAGAGGTATAGTTAAACAAGCAGTTTGAAACGAGACTTCCTATTGAAAGATTCAAAATATAAAAAGTAATGAAAAAGAGAAGAAAAACATAGGATAATTAATCACACTGTAACTGTTGAGTTTAAAGAGAAAGGAAGAGATAGAGGGTGATAGGGTGGGATTGCTTAAGTGAATTGATTGATGGTACAGTACTTAGACTATGGGAACTATTTCCTAGGCAAAGAGTAAATGGGTGCTACTTCCTAAGAACTAATTTCTATTAAAACTAAATGCATTTAACATGTGATGAGGGAACTCGTTCAACATATGATACATGAACTGCACCTAATTCTAACATTGTTTACATGTATTGATTACTTGATGAATTAGTGCTCTGTGCTTACTTTTCTCCAATCTACATTCTTTTGTCCTCTGTTCAGCTCTTCTCATACACAATATTTGAGTAAAAGCATGTCGGGCACAAATAATAACTGCTTGGGTTTGTTTTGACAACAAAAATATCAATATTGTCATTTCATTGAGTTATATCCCAAAGTAATTATCTAATATTATTCTATGAATAACATAAAGAATACAAAATTATAATTTAATGTCATGTTGTTATGCAGGTGGTTACCATTAAAGGCAACAATCCAGATGCAGTGGTTCCTGGATTGATGGCTGCCGGGGAAACAGCCTGTGCATCAGTCCATGGTGCCAATAGGCTTGGTGCAAATTCACTTCTGGATATCGTTGTTTTTGGTAGAGCTTGTGCTAATAGAGTTGCAGAAATCCGTAGACCAGGCAAGATTCTTTTCCAGTTATTGAAATAGATTGTGTGCAGAGAAATTAGTGTTATAAAAGTGTCTGCCATCCATTTTGCAGGAGAAAAGCAAAAGCCTCTAGAGAAGGATGCTGGTCAGAGAACAATTGCATGGCTGGACAAATTGAGAAATTCAAATGGTTCATTGCCAACTTCGCACATTCGGTTGAATATGCAACGAGTAATGCAAACCAATGCTGCTGTGTTCCGTACACAAGAAACATTAGAAGAAGGTAATGCATTTCTTGTTATGTGTATTTTATCCTCCTACCAATTCCTTCCCCCCTGCCCCCCAACAAGATTGTGTTTAATTCTTTCTGATTCTATAACTATCTTCTTACTCTGAACTTATGTGCTGCATTACAGGTTGTCAATTAATTGATAAAACATGGGAGAGCTTCCATGATGTCCAGGTGAAGGACCGCAGTTTAATCTGGTAATTCCTTTTTTGTGAATGATGAATGTTCCTAATATTTCTTGGATTCTGCATGTTTAGTTTTAAAGTTTATCGGTTATATATTCACAGGAACTCCGACTTGATTGAGACTATTGAATTGGAAAATCTTTTGATAAATGCATGCATCACAATGTACTCTGCTGAAGCTAGGAAAGAGAGTAGAGGAGCTCATGCCCGTGAAGACTTCAAGGTCAGTTTTCCCTATCTCGTGCAAATTTCATACCATTAACATGAATTGGGTACTTGACCATTTTATGTTGGATTCTGCAGGTTAGAGATGACGAGAGCTGGATGAAACACACTGTGGGGTAAGTCATGTTTCAGTATACAGTTATTTTGTTTGCTATTTACAAAGGCAGGCACTTAAGTAGTAGAGTTGAAGTGGAGCTTTTTATTTCTAGTAGGAACCTTGATCCTTTTAGGTAATTTGGTTTGATGGAAAGGAATGGGAGTGAGTATGATTTATGAAACGGAAATGGAATATTTATTCTTATGCTTCGTTTATATAGGAATGAGATGAGATTATGACTCTCTTCCAGTTTCATATCTGTTTTACATTGTTTTTAAAAAGACTAAGCAGGCGTGATTCAACCATATTTGAGCCAACCAAATTTCTGGGATTTGCTGGGCCTGAGTACAACTGAGGCTGAACTTGTGGATCAGATGGGTTGTACCATATTTTCATTATTTTGTTTTTTTTTGGTGAAAGGAATGTATATTCCTTATTCCATCATTTTTATAACATAATAATTACTCTTGAAATTGTTAGAACTCCCTTAGATATGGTCGTTGCAACTGCAATCATGTAACTAAACATGCTAGTGGGAATGAGTGAATGACTCATTCCTTTGATCCTCCAACCAAGCATGCTCTTGCTGTATTTAAGCTTTTTGTTCCTTAAGAGCTGGAGTGCTCTCGACTTTCATATAATGTTGGAGCATCCAAGTGGCTCATTAAGTTGACAAACTAGTGACTGGAACTAGATTGTCATTGTCTTGTGTTTATATTGTATGGTTAAAAACATGATGATTTAGTCCCTCCAACTGATTCTTGGTTCCTTGCTTGAAGATCTTCAGTAACTGCTTAGTTTTGATGAGTAGTTATTGATCTATGCAGTTTAATAATCACCACTAATTTTTCAAGTGTTATGAAACTCAAAATTGAGCATGCTTGTTTTTTTTTGGTGCCAAATTACTATTATTGTCTCTGATAGCAATCTTTTACTCAATGACAGTTAATTTAGAGACGTAAGAATCATGGTATTTTTGCAACCTATTAGAGACGTAGTTAACCTTGGAGCAACCATTTGGTGTGAGGGAGATATTTTTATTTTGGTTACATTTCTGAATTCTGAGTTCTGACCAACTATTGTAAGTTAAGATTGGAGGTGTGAGAATGATCAATACCTTATCAAGTCCTTTCAAGTAAGGGCTGTGTGAGCTTGAAATACAGATGATTTTGATTAAGTAGGTGGAGTCGGATAACATGGAGATGATTTTGATTAAGTTGAATTATTTACAATTATTCAATGGAGGAGAAAACACTTGTGATAGTAAGTTGATTATGTTAGCTAAAGCTTTTGTGCACTGACTTGCAGATTCTGGGAGAACGAGAAGGTACGGTTGGACTACAGGCCGGTGCATTTGAATGTATTGGATGATGAGGTTGAATCATTCCCTCCCAAGGCTCGGGTTTATTAATATACTTGCTAATGGATGGATTAGACTTGTCCCAATGTTAAATGACCGGAAAAAAATGCAATAAAAGGTCCTAGATGGGTGATTTTGATTTTTTTATGATAATTGTTGCATTCATCATCAATGCTGATGATATTCCTGGCATCCTCAAATAACACTCTGTATTTGCAGCAGAGAATAATAGCAACCCAGCAACACGGTTTCATTAACTGTTTATATTTTGACAAGATTTTGCCCATTTATCATATGCACGCTTGTAGTTTTTATTTTCTAAATCCCTCATTCATTTTAAGTTTGTTTATCTAAAAAAGCACTGGATGGGAAAAGCAAAAATGGCTTTCCAAACTCGTTCCGTTCAACCATGATCAGAAATCTCCTACCTGTTACAGCTGTCATGCACAACTGTTTAAACTCAACCTCTCCGAATAAAAAAAAATCAAGTTACTTTTTTTATTCACATTGTACTTTTTCTAATTTTAGGATCTTTTCGAAGTTCATACACAATTTTATTTTAATAATAAGAAATTATAAATAAAAAACTTAAAAAACTCATTTTTATGTTCTTTTATTTTTTAATTATGATATTATTATTTGTTAGATAAATATTATTTTTTATTATTAAAAAATAATTTCTTACAAAATATATAAATTTTATTTTTTAAAAATTCTTCTTGGCACATAATTTATGTCAAGAAGAAAGAAATTGTAAGAAATGATTTCACTTAAGAAATCTTTCAATAAGTGCTTTTATGCAAGTATTTGAAGATTAAAAAAATATTAGAAAAATAAAGAAGTATAGGACTGTTTGGATAAAAAAATTTGAGTACTTATAAGAAAAAAATAAGAAGGAAAATAAGTGTTTTAAATAAATTAAAATTAGCTTGTATAAATTAATTTGTTAATAAAATTATCTTATATTAAATTTTTGTAAAAGTTTGTTTTTTAAGTTATATATTTTATAAGAAATTTTTCTTATTTTATTTTTTATAAATATTTATAGAAAAGTTTATTTAAAAAAATGTTTTATTAACACATTATTTTTTACTGTCACGCTTTTATATTTGAATATTGTCACTAAAATCATGGCTTGTGAACCAATCTGGAACCATAATCATAAAGCAGAACACTGAGATGTGTCATCACATTGTCTTTGAAGATTTATCAGCAGAATACTCAAATCTGCTAAAATTTTACTGGCTCTTGTTAACTATTATCCAGCCTAGGAATTTAATAACTCAGATGAAGTCGGAGGAGTGTTTGAAAAGCTGGATGTCTCAATTAGGATTTGGGCTTAAATTCAGTTTTGCTTCACGGTTCATATTGGTTCAATTTTTTATAAAAAAATCACTCAAATCAAACTTAAAAAATATAAGTGTTTTAGTTTGATTTAATTTTTACTTAGAATAAAATTGGAACTAAATCAAATCAATATTTTACAGTTTGCTTTGATTCAATTTTTTAATTTTTATTAAAATATTATTTCATTAAAATTTAAATACTTTTTTTCATATTTTAAATAAAATTATATTAAAAAAATTATTGATAATATAATCTACCGAACTTATTAATATATTAAATTTTTTATAATAAAAATTTCATTTATTTTAAATTAAATATATCTTTAAAAAATTATATAAAAAAATAATTAACTTTATATAAGTTTCATATATATATATATATAACACTAAATATACATAAAATACATAATACTATATGATTACCGTTTAATTCAATTTCCAAAACACAAACAACAGACTAATCAATCTGAAAGAAACAAGCCGTAAATGATCATCTCAAAATCATGGCACATCCTCTCCAGTGGCCACTTTATTCAACAAATTTTCTCTTTTTGAGGCTAAGAATGCTCAGAGTTCTTGGTGGCACAGTGAACCTGCCAAACGGTAATGTTCCGAATCATATGGAACTCGGCCCTACCCGAACTACTACACCACTTTCTAGACTTATACACACCGATGGAGTTGCTTCGGAATCACAGTTCGTCGATCTCCAGAGGGAGCAGTGAAACTGTTAGAAGAGAGATGAGGGAGATAGGAGGAGAGAGAATGACTGGGGGGAGAGATTAATGGATTTTTTATTTTTCTAAAAAAGGGTTAAACAGCAATGTTTTTAAAATAAATTAACTAAAACAAAGGAAATGATGAGATTTTTTTACCATTTTTTTTGTTTTTAGATTACTAACATACATACTTCAACTATAAAAGAGATAAAAACATGTTAACAAATTCATATATATATATATATATATATTAGTGTAACATTGACAATCTATATATTAATGTAACACTCATCCTAAGTCCTAACATGACATTTTTAAAAAAAAAAACTGAGGTTAGTTATGTATCAAACTATGTCATCTAGTATAACACCGTATTATCTATCATAGTAATATGTTAATATTATGTGATCATCAATATTTATGCCAATAAGTTTTGTTAAAAATTAATGATGAATTAAAAATAGATTTAAATTATTAATTTTTTAAAATTGCAAAAGGTAAAAGATATAATAATTTTTTAAGACTAAATTTATACTGAAACATATATAGAGACTAAAATCGATTTAAGCTCAAGATTTTTTATTTGAAAGTAATTCACCGTCAAAGTCCATTTTAAGATAGGCAAGACCGAATAAAAGAAAAAGTCTGTAAAGCCAACTATTAGGGAAACATCCTTTTCTCCATTTCTTTCATTTTATAAACTTCTAAATAAATAAATAAAATATAATGATACAAAATTTATTTTCTCATTTTTTTTACTATGCTAAAAAAAATAGAATAAAAAACTACATATCTATTGCCTATTTTTCTATGTCTTATCCTTGCATAATAAAGAAACTATTCTTATCCATACATAATAAAAAATATTTTTTATTCGAACTTAAGATACAACTTTATTCATGACCAACAAACAAATAATAGAATAATATATAAAAATATGAAAACGTATAAAATCAAGTACATACGAAGCTTACCAATAAAGAAACTATTCTTATCCTTGCATAATAAAAAAAACTTTTTTTATTCGAACTCCAGATACAACTTTATTCATGACGAACATACAAACAAAACTAAAAACAGAGAATAATATATATTTTTACCACGAATGCACAAATTTTAATGCCCATATGCTAAAATTACCTATGGACATTTAAGCTTCTTAAACCTCAGCTTAATTATGGTTCTTACGGATAAGAAAATATCTTTAGCTGTTCTGCTCTAATAATTCTAAATTTTTCAGGAATTACTCAAATTTACAGTAGAATTAAGACTAGTTTTCTTAAGTTCCGCAAACGGATCATTTTGTAATATTACTTCTCGATTTAATTAAATTATGATGCTATGAAGCATCATTCAAGTTCTGATACTTGATCATATCTGAAGGAACTTTGTTAAAAAAAAAAACGTTTAAACCAGCTAATAACATTTTAGCGATATGACGACTTGTTTTTTTACATTTATTTAATATATTTTAAATTTTAACATGGTCCATAGCTAAGGATGATTCTTCCCTGAACAAAAACGTTTATGCTCACAAACAGAGCTGACAAAATAAAGGACGATTAAAATTGAAAACTATATCATAAATTGATGTTTTCCGTGGTACTATATGTAAACTCGCTGAATATCCATTTGCTATAGATAGTATGTAACAACGATCATAGTCCATTAATTTTTTTGTGTTAAAAACAAAAAAAGGGCTGCATGAAGGAAAAATCAACAAAAGGACGAAATATAGAACGAACGTTACATGCATAAACAACCCCTCCACATAACTAATAATAACCTAATTAAGCGTTAATTGACGCTGGTCTGGTGCCTCGCTTTTTCCTTCTCCTTCACCTCACTTCCCTGCGTCTTGTCATAAGCTTCATGCATATACATTACACATACCAAACAAACATATTAATAATTAGACATAGCCTATAAGACAAACAAATTAAACACAAAAAGCTAGTGTGTGTATATATATATATGTTTGACAAGCAAATTAACCTGGGTCCGCCTCAGGCTTGGATTGGTTTCCACCATAAACTCCACCAAACCCTTCTTCATCAGACCTAGTAGCGTACCCTTCCCCAAACGAATGAGACATCGTATCTCTTCACGACATTAATTAATCTCAGTGTATATAGAATCAAATTAACCGAAGAAATACACATATATACATGCATGCATACCAATGAAATTAATTTGAACTCACCCTTGTTTATTTTCCTCCGTACTAGGCTTCTGAGTCTTGTCCATCTTACGAGCACTGTCACTGCAGAATCTAACTGCGCAAGTTTCCCGACCAAGGTTGGAAGAGAGAGACCGTGCAGGGAATGAAACTTGTGGATAGGTTAAAACCGTTTTGATTGAGTGAAGCATACTTTTTTCTCTATATGTTGAGATCTTATAGAAGAGGCAGAGTGGTATAGTCTTATTATTAATACAGAAGAGGCTGTGTGGTAGTCCTGTAATTTCGCACGCGTTGAATTCGCAACAATGCGAATCCTATAAATCCTCTGGTGCACTTGCTTTACATGGTTCAGGAAAATGAAAATATCAAGTATCTCATGACGTGGCATCTGGTGTGTGTATTGGACGCTTGTCCTTCATTTAAACCCTTGCGTGTCACCTTGGGGCTGTTTATCTTTTTGCATGCGAATATAAGTACTATTTCAATTTAACTTTAGTTTGATCGAAGATTTGTATCATCATGTCATCATGTGGAACAACTGAATAATCGCCACGTCCCAATCAGGAATAACATCTGTGAAGGATATTATTTTTTATTTTTAGTGCATTAGTACGTGTATCATCATATTACTCGTCAGTTGTCTAATTAATTTGAATTTCTCAATTTTTACCTTCATTAAGGTCGACTCTGACATAGCACACTTTGTCTAAGTTCTATTTATTTTTTCATCAAGTTTTTGGAAACAGTTCAAATTAATTCTTACTCCTTCAATATTTCAATGGAAAACTCTAGTACGTGACGCTGAAAAATAATAAGGAAAAGATGAAGTACATGATGAAGAACACGAGTCCATGCGCCGCGTTTAATCTAGATTGTCAAGAAGGGGTAAACTATATATAAAGTATATTGTTGTTAACTTTGAAAAGCAAATGTTACAACATCATTTGGTAATTGACATTTCTATGTATGATACCACCAACCGGAGAATTGAGGGAAAAAATCCAGCTAATTCGAGATTCAAATTAAAGAACGAGTACGTCAATTAAAGATTCAAAATGAATAGTAAATGTTCCGACATCATATAACTTTTTTTCAAAAAAAATAAAAAAGAAGTTAAGATGTTAAAGAAGGCACGGAAATAATTTGATGCATGAATTGATCAACGGTTTTGTCTTTTATGGGACCATATTGGTAATTGGCAAATGGTGATCTCTCTTGAGCAGAAATGCGATTCGAGATTATTATACGTTGAGAAGCAGCTATATATGCAGATTCAGTATTTAATTGATTTAGAGGGTGTACCTTTTCATATGCAAGTGTTATTTGTATGGGGTTTCGATCTCAAGAGACTTAATTTCATTTGGAATTTATTAAAGGAGAGTATTTTTTTAATTAATTTTTAAATGTGGTAAGTCTAAGAATTTTTATGATCTTTTGATATCAAGTTGAAAAAAATTCACAACTCTAATTTTTTTATAACAAAGTCATAAAAAATTCAAGGATTTATTTATTTTTAATTATTTATATAAAGTCGTGATTTTTTTACTATTTTAAAGTTATGATTAATTTTTCATTATTTTAAAATTAAATTTAAACGATTTTAAAGTCATCTTAATTATAAATTTATATTTTGATTTCTATTATTCTATTTTCCTGTCATGTGGCTATAAGTCTATGATATAAATTTATTTTTCTTTTAACATACTTATTTTTAATATATTTTTAATTAATATAAAAAATGTATTTACACAAATAATAAATGTTGTTGTCTTTCTTTTATAATTTTATATTCCATCTTATTTTGTTTTCACTATTCTATTTTTCAAATCATATATGATAAGTGTATGGTATAAGTTTGTTTTTCTCTTTTTTATTTAATATTTTTATATTTATGTTTTGTAAATTTATTATTATTTATTAAATTTTGAAACGAAAAAAATCTAAATAGTATAAGTTAATAGTCTAAAATAATTCTTTATTCACTTTATTTAATTATTATTGGTTAAGAAAATATTAGTTAAAAATAATAATTAATGGTTAAAAATAAAAAATAAAAGTCTTTGGATTATACAATAATTTTTCATTTTAATTGTAATTATTATTTGAATGATTTTAAAGTCATAAATTATAAAAAAAATATTAATTATAATTATTTTAATTTTAAAAGAATTAAACAATAAAATATAAAATATAATTAAAATGATTTTAAAGTTGTTTAAAATTAATTTTTTTAAAAAACATAACTTCAAAATCGTGAAAAACTTACTACTTTATATAAATAATTAATAAAACTAAAGTGTTGGATTTTTATGACTTCATTAAAAAAATGAAGTCGTGAATTTTATCACTTCATATAAAAAATAGTAAAAAAAAATTATTACTTATTTTTATTTAGGAATTAATTCCTAAAATACTGTAATTTGGTAAATTCTAAATGAAATTATCCTTTTGTTCGGAACCCCTTATTTGTATAGGTTAAGATAAGCTTTCTTATTTATTATCTGTGTTTATTCTCGATGTCTCAGACTCTCAGCCTAAAGTGGTTGGTTGAAGGTGTTTGGAAGTTGACATCTTCCAGTTTTATTGTGTGTATTTAAGCTGCTAAGGCTTATTTGCTTTTTTCTTTGTAAACATTAGCATCTCTGGTGCGTTTAATATATTTGTTGATTGCCGACAAAAAAAACATAACTCGAGTATTATTTATTTTTTATAATAAATTATAAAAATTTGAGTGTATTTTATGTAAAGATTAATCGAGATTATAAATAGGTAATTTCAGATAGTCAAATAATTTCACGATGAAGGATTCTGACATTTTTAAGTTGACAAATGAGGACGTTGCTATAATTACTAGATTATCCCTAGATATTTTGGGTACATATAGTCCCTCTTCTGCTTCAGTTGATAAAGCAATTTAGAGACAAGAGAGTCTGAAGTCTGAACTTCATTATGTTGAGATTGGCTAACGACCCCCCTATTTTAGTATAAAGGGATTGAACTTGTTTTTCTGAATTTATGAAAAATCATAAGTTGTCCTTAATATAATTGTCTTGTAATTAGTTATGGTTTAAAAGTTAAAAACTTAGTAAGTTGGCAAAAAATTAACCAATAATTCAAATATGAAAGTCATAGAATAAAATATGTGAATTTTGTTTTATATTTGATTTATCTTAAAATTAGGAGAATAGAGGTACTCTGTATCTTTCTAAATTTTTTAAATAATAAAAAATAGAAATTATAGAGTTAATAAAAAATAACATAATAGAAAACAATAATAATATAAAAATAGTGATAAATTAATGTAAGTTAGAAGAAAATTTTAAAATTTATTTAATAAAATATGTATATCAAATGAAATAATGTTTATTATTAATAGTTATAAATAAAATAAAAAGAACATCAAATAAAAATAAAACACATTTTAATTTTATATTTTAGGATGTATTACATACCAAACAGTAAACACCGCTAATGAGTTGCGAGAGTAGAGAGGACAATGATACTTGCTCAATCTTGACTCATCCTCTCCCTCTCGTAAACTGGCATATTTTTAGCTCGAATATATATTGACATATAATTGATCTATCAAAATATGATAAATAACACATGCACATATCTAAATAAACCTATATATATGAATGCAGAATTATATTAAAATTAAAAAGAAAAAGACCAAAATCTCCGAGATTTGATGGAATCAGCACCTTTGAATATTTGACCCTGTATATGAGAATGATGTATATTTTTGTCCATACTGCAGCCTTGACGAAAATTAATTGCATAGAATTGTTACAATCCGCCTAAACAGGATTCAAAGTTAAATTGTTGAGATAAACCAAAGTGTTGCTATGAAAACGAACAACAGAGAGATTGTCAGACTTTTTAAGCCTATGGAGTGGCACACGTGCCACTGAGGTTTAAAGACCCTACAGAGGTTTGGACATAAAAGGCATAGGTTGTCCGAGACATGGAATGAACATCTTCTAATTACGTTCTAACAAGAAAGTCTTTGATGGTGCATAGGCCATCATTCAAAATTTCAAAAAGAGGCAAAAAAAATAAAAAAAATAGCCTCAAACTTAGGAGGTACTGGAGCATAGAATATGTAACAAGAGAATGGTGCCCATATTTCTTATTTTAATTTTGTTTTGTGCTCACACACACACAAAAATATTTATATTTTGATAGATTCAAATCGTTGGAAGTAAAGAAAGAATATGGTCTCACCAAAACTGGAGGAAGAGAATATTCGTGATACACTTAACACTTTCTATTAAATTGTATGAAATTTATTTTATATACACACACTCAAAGACGTAAATCTCATTCTTTATTCAATGAATCTCATTTGTTATTTAATAAAGTTTACATGCATTTTATTCAATATTAAAAAATATGTTACTGACATTCCTAATAAAACGAAAAAGAAAAATAGTATGACGCACCATGCTAGAAGAAGTCCAATACTAAATTAAAGATTCTATTAGCCAATGGAAGAAGCATAAATTTGGTGAAATCGTACGGGTGTTCAAGAGTTTTCCATTATGCCTTCCAAAAAAATAATATAAGTTTTCCGTCATAAATGCATGCGCAAATCGTCAACAAAGCAAGGTGAAAGAATTGAAGTATCCTAGAGCAATAAGGGTGAGATCATAAGATGAATTTATTTACCAAATGACAATTTCCTGGAGCATCACGGCTGACAAGCTTTTGTCTTGTTTGCTAAGTAATCCAAAAAATAATAGAATATATTTTCCTTATTTGTTCATGAAATACTTATTCCATGAATAACTAAAAAAGGTATATTTTATTATTTTTTGCGTTACTTACAATGTATATTAGAGTCAAATTATATAAGCTATGTTTGAATAAAGAGTAAATTACATTATTTTTTTAAAAAAATTGCGTAATTACGTAAATAATTCCATCCAAACAGGACTATTTGTGTAATTATATAAAACTTTAGAGAGTATTGATGTAATTTACTTTTGAATAAATGTTAATCAACTCCAAAAATATTTTGGTGAAATAATTTTATGTCGTTGTCTTACTTATATATTGGAGGTGTATAAAAATGTGTGTTATACTAATTTTAACTGATTTTAATAAAAACACATAGTAGTTATCTCCATGATTTATCCTTTCTTCTTTTTATTTTGTTGTTTTTGTCAAAACCCCACCTTCTTATAAATAAAATGACAATGGCTCACCTTATTTTTTTACCTAAATTATGCCGATCTATAAAACTATTGTGAGTGACAAGATCAAACTTTGGACTATGTTTGTAAATTTTGTTTGCTTATAGTAAAATTGACTACTTTCGGAGTTTCAGTATTTTTCCATGAGGAACATTGCATAATAATCTTTTTAAAAAAAATAATCTATATGGTAATACTATATCATTTTTAACTATTGATAAATTTTCAATAATTATTTATCTTAAGCCAGAGTTGCATAAAATGTTAATCTCATAAATTGAACATCTCATTTGATTTTCTAATTTTTATTATTTTTAAATGTATTTTTTAATTTAAACTTTAAATTTTTTTTGATTTAACAATTAATCCATTTTTTATCATATCTTATTTTATCTTTATCTATTTATTTTTTAACTGCTGATCTTATTTTTAAATAAAATTTTTATATTTTTTAAAAATATCAATAGTTAAAAATAATTTCATATGACCGTACAAAATTATCTAATAAGACAAGTAACGGAAGCTACTATTTGTACTGCCCAAATTCAAGTGTTTTTGTCACATCCCTCCTAAGTCGTACCAACCTAAATTTTGGCTTGACTCATCCTTATTTACTACTCCCCGTTTTGATCGATTTGTAAAGGACAAAATAAAAAGGTTACATTTTTTATTATTTAAAAGAGTTGCATAATTGAAATCAAAATATTTTATACATTGTTTCTATAGAGAAAAAAAACCATTATCTATATCTATCTATATATTTTATACATTGTTTCTATTGAGAAAAAAATTCATTATATATACTAAAAATGATACTCGATATTTTGTCTATAAAAAAAGAAAAATATTTATCTCTATAATAAAATCTATAAAAACGGAAGTAAAATATTTATCTAAAAAATGTTATTATCAATTTATCTTTGCTTTAAAAACGGATAAATTTTATCTAAAAAATATTATTATCTTCATAATGAAAACAATAAAAGAAGAACAAAATATTTTGTTAAAAAGTATAAAAATTATACTTAAATATTATTATCTCTAAAATTATATTTCACCAAATAAAAAAACACCATAATATTAAAATATTATTTATTCTAAAAATTCTAAAAAATGAGGGGTCAAGGGCCTCCCAGCCGCACCCTTTAACATAGTTCTGCCCTTAAAAAGAGTTTAATTTAAATGATAAGTATAATTTTAAGAACTTAACCAAAAAATCTAAAAATTTAATTAAAAAAAGTAAAATAGTTGAGGAATGTTTAAATAATTTAATCTTATTTTTCATATTTCATCTTTAATAATTACACATATATTAATCTTTGGATATATGACTAAAAGAAAAACAATAACCTACTGATATTTTTTTTATCAGTAATAGCCTGCTAATATATGAAACCACTTTATCACTTATAATAGCTAAAATAATCTATAATCTGGCACATTTTTTCTTATCTCAAATGCACAGAGAGAGATTGAGTATCTTTATTCTACAAGCTGGGATAATTTTATTATTTTTATTTTATTAAATATAAAATATTGCAAAATACCCTTATTTTTATAAAATACCAAATAAACTTAACTATATTACATTTTTAATTGAGTAAATATTTTATTTGATAAATGTTTAATAATAAATTAAAATATAAACGACGAACAAAATCTCTCGACCAAGTCAGTCAACAATATATATTGATATTTATTTTGTTACAAAAAATATTAATATTTATTCAGGACGTACAGATAACGATAACGCAATGCGACGCGACTTTGTGCGTAAGGACCACGCAACGTTGAATTGTTGGATCCTGGAAGCCAGCGCGTCATTGCCGCCCTTGTACCAAACCGCCATTACGCTACTCTTATTTTACCAAAATACCCCTCTATTATTGTAAAGGAACAGATAACAAACAGCTTTGCCCCACCGATAAATGAGCCGCACCTAACGTTACACGTCACCAAATCCTCACCGTCAACACAAGCAATCTCAACCGTCCGTGTTCCCAAAAACCCATTATAAAAGAAAGCATAGGGTTCTCTTCTTTCTCTCACTCAGCGCCTCCTCGGCTTCAACCTTGTAGTTATTATCTTTTTTCCTCATCCCTCCCTTCTGAAAAATTCAGATCCCGTTCTTACTTCATCTCCGTTGCGCTTTTCTTGACCCGATCTGTATGGATCTGAACCAGATCTACACGCCGATGGTTCTTTTGGCCTGGTACGTTAAATCTTTCATAGCAGTTTTTGCTTTGTATAGGTTCGATCTATCTTTATTAGCGTCTTGATATTGTTATTTTGGTTTGTCTTATAGGTCTTTCATAGGTCTGATGCATGGAGGCTCAGATCTTCCGTACAGAGGTGTGCGATTCATGTTCGTCTCTGTTTTGGAATCTGTTTCGTAGAAAGTCGTTTGGTCTTGCATATCGCATGGCTCTTGAGGTATTTTTTTGCAGGTACAGTAGATTTTCGATGAGAAGAACATAGATCCAGCCGCTTCTCTTGTTCGATTGCTGTAGACGCTTGTATCGGATTATTCATGCTTGATTCATGAGCAGCCTGTCTTCCTCCGGCTACAGATGTTGCAGTTCTCGGATGTTGTAAAATTAGTGTATGATGTGAAGCTATGGGGTGGACGATATGTGGATGTAGGAGATTTCGGGACGAAAGGCCTCTAAACGCTTCGTCGTTTGTGGTTGTTGAGTCCTGAGGGATCTTGTCATCCGACCTTTGCCATGACAGGTGCGCTTGCATGGCAGGTCAAGAAAATGTTAATAAAAAAAGTTTTATTGGTTTAGGGAGAGATCGCACGGGAGTTGCCCGGGGTCTCTCTCTCGTGTGGTGTGTGGTGTTTGCTCTGCTCTCCTTTTCGTTATGCCTTTTATTATTACCTATCTGTCGCTCCACTCCGTTTTACGAGATCAGAGGGGTGCATCAGAGGATTCGCTCCAACTCCTATCGAATAAGGTATTACTTGTCAATTTACATTCGAAAGGGTTAGGATATTCAATTTTGCATAATTTTACATAAAGATAAAATCAACGATAGTTTTAAAATTAATCATCGGTTTAGTTTCAGTTGGAACGCTCATTTTTTTTAATGAAATAATATTAATATCAATTTAATAAGCTGGTGACTTACATATTATTAATGAGGTTTTGGTAGTCTTGTTGGCAGAAGATGGTAGGTGGAGTTCATCAATTTTCTGAAAGGTAAAACATTTTTGGGTTTTCAATGATAATAACCATGAATTTTCTGAAAGGTAAAACATTTTTGGGTTTTCAATGATAATATAATCATGAATCTAATACCAGCTATTAATCGCTACACATTAAAAATAACTCGAGCCAACGGATTTTCGGAAAGGTAAAACATGTTAGTTCGACATCATTTGCTTAATTTTACTATTCAGTATTGTTTGATAGAAATTGTGAAGATGTACTGTTGTTATCATTGTATCAGCTATTTTTGTGCCCTTTTTATTTCACTTGAATTGGCAAACCACGGCGGCTTTTTTCCAAGTTAGATGGGCCATTTGTATTTCCGGCTTTTTGTACAACTGTCTACTTGTAAGAAGTCCAACTTCGGGCTACAACATTTGTAATGCAGAAATAGGTTAGCATTGTAAATCTCCAGACGATAATTGCAATATCATGGGAAGTCGCCATATAGCTTCTGGTGTGACAATATCATTATGTTGGACAAAGCATTTTCGAAGAAATATCGTGGATTTAGGAAGATTCTGATTAGGCTTCTACATCTACAAATATTAAGGTGAAGATAACTTCGGCTCTTTAAGTAGAGAATGATATATTCAGTATAATAATTGTATGTATTAATTTAATTCCTTGAGTTGCATTTATTTTTTGTTCTTTGACTTAATTCCGTATTAAAGTTATTTAGTTCACATTTTTAATTTTTTTTGAAAATCTTAATAGTTTGTTTGAGTATTTATGGTGTTTTTAGTCATTCATTATTCATAGTTTTATTTTTAAATTTATTGAGTACACAGATTATCAGTATAAATTATCAAGAGGATTTTTAGGCGTTTACTTAAAGCTGAAATCCCCATTTTTAAATTTATTGAGTACACAGATTATCAGTATAAATTATCAAGAGGATTTTTAGGCGTTTACTTAAAGCTGAAATCCCCA
>CM023951.1:5734064-5812104 GCA_013407115.1 Glycine latifolia
GGAAACAGCGAGCCCCCCATTCTCTTCGATTTAACTCCTATTTTGAAGTTCTCACTTGTTAACGAGTTCAATTTTTCAATTGATAATTTGCTATCGGCTTTTCAGGATGACTGAACCGATTTACTTCAGGAAGTTTACACGGTGTTCTACGAACACGTTGAAAAATTGTTGCCAAGTTTTGAAGTAGTGTTATGTTTTTATTTTATGTTTATTCTATCTCCGTACGTTTAATTTAAGTATTTCAGAAATTAAGTATCCATAGTTTTAATGTCTTATCAGTTATTCTGTATCCATACATAGTTTTAATATATTTATTTCAATTGATGTTTATATAATGTTCCGAGACGCATGAATAGTTGAAAGATCATGCCATTTGTTAGACGATTTACAAGTTAATTGAGCCATACCAAAACATTATTTAGCCAAGTAACTTTTAAAAAATTTTCTATTGAATAAATTGAATATAGAAAATTGTTTGTTTTAAATTTTTTAGGTCTAGTTTTTAAAAATTAATCAATAAAAAATAATTTAGGACACATGATAAGCTATATATAACTGGATTTATTATTGACTTGGTTTGGTTATTTAAGCAAAAACAATTTTAGAAATGTTTTCATTAGCCTAACCTCCCTATCTTAGTCTCGACTCCCCTTTTTGTTTTTTTGTTTGTTTGATGCTTGCGATGAAAGTGTATCAACAATCGAAAATGAAATTGCGGAGATTATTTGTTGCATGCAACGTATAATTTATGTTTCTGTTGAATTTGTGGGAGTTTTTGTTCTGGGTTTTTTAGTCTTCTGATCAATTGTTACAATTCGAAACATCTACTTTTTTAATAACCATAAACGGGTAAAACTCGGGATAAAAGCAGTAGGAGGTTGAGAGGAAAAATGTGAACTGGTAAAGCTGGGCTGAAAGCAGTAGGTAGTAGGTTTGGTTGACTGAAATAATTAAGTGATACGAATCTCCAATTTTTAAATTTTATTTCAATTATGCCATAGCTTATTAAAAAAAGGTAATAATTGTGTAGATAATTAATGATTAACTAGAGTCGGTGTAGTGGGAGTTGTAGATATGTACTTTAAAGTATATATGTGGTAGATCTTTGTTTTAATCAAATTAATATAAATATGCGGTCAGCATGTCATCTTAGGGCCAATTTTTAAAATTTTTATTTTCGATTATGCCATAGCTTATTAAAAAAAAAAGGGTAATAATTGTGTAGTTAATTAATGATTAACTAGAGTCGGTGTAGTGGGAGTTGTGGATGTGTACTTTCAAGAATATATCTGTGGTAGATCTTTGTTGTTGAGCAAATTAATATAAATATACGGTCTGCATGTCATCTTAGGGAGACTTCAATGTTTGTAATTATTTATTAATTGTTGTGGTTATTGCCGTTGTTAGATCTGTTTAGATCTGTTAGCTCAAAATGGTAGAGCGATCGGAGTATTTTGTCGAATACTTGACAATATGCTCTGGTAGGATGGTGGTTCGAATCCACCCAGATCTGCATGTTGAAAAATAGTGTAAAAGTTGCTATCGTGAACAGTAATTTAACATGGTTTGAATGAAGGTAAATCTTTGTCCAAAAATATATTGTTCGTATGAATGACTTTATGGGTTTCAATTTTTTGAATCTGTAGGTTTCATTTTTTGAATTTGAACTTGTCACATTTGAAGATGATTTTTTTAAAAAAAATAAGTTTCATTAAGTGTAGTTTTGATAAGAGAAAAAGATTTGGAAAATTTGGATTCACATGTTAGGTATATTTTAACAAATAATGTTTCAGAAGTGTTTTTCAGATATGTTTTCATGTCTTTACTGCAAAAGAGGTACTAATTGTCAAATAACCTCAACGATTCTTATATCAATCATCTATTTTTTTTATAAATTAAAAAATCTTTTATATCACTATATGTTTTATAACGTAAAATAATTCACTTTATATACCTGTATATATTATTATCATTATGTTACAAAACATACTACGACCTATTTTCTTGATTAGTTTATCATAATATAATAGTTTATTATAACGTAGTTATAATCTAATTATGTTAACGTAATGTACACTTCTAATATATTAACTATTTTTTACAGAATAAAATATTTTGGTTAATATTATAATTCAACATCTAATATGATAGTAAGACAAAATAATTCAATCAAGTAAAACATTGTCATAATTAAATAAAGGGGAATGTAATATAAGTTGCATTAGCATTCAACATCAAAAAATTTACGCTATAAAATTATTAATTATTTTTTCGAAAGCAATTTTTTAGTCCAATTTTTTGTTATGTTAAATGTTAATCTACTCTTCTTTTAAATCAAATAATTAATATTTGTAAACTCATTTTGAAATTGATTTTGTTAATTATTATTTTTGCAAATGATTTTTTACATATAAATTGCTTTTAAAATATAATTAAATAGGGTAAGGTTTATATTTATAATAAAATTTGAGTAAAAAATATTAATGAAATTATTTTAATAAAGAGTATATTTGTAAACAAAAATTAAAAGTTCTAATGTGGTTATGCATGAAAATATTTAATTTCCAAGAAACATATAATTACTGATCAAACATATTTTCAGGAATCCTAATTTACAAAAGTTATGATTCCTGAGTATGAAAATATGTTTAATGTTTTATGAAAGTTCTTAGAATAATATTTTATTTATTTTGAATTTTTAATTAATGTTTTTATTCATTAATTTTTTATAAATAAATAAAATACAAATAACAAGTACATGTATTAGTAATTAGGTACCAAGTGGACAAAAAATGCAAGTATAAACTTACTACCTACTGAGTATAATGTCAAGTGTTATTGTTTAAATGCGAGTACGAAAATAAGTAGTATAAAACCTTGCCTTTATCTATTGTAATTTTTAAAATCCATTGTCTGCTCCAATTTTCCAATACTATGTTAAAAAGATTAGTGTAAGTTTACACACTTGGTACATATGTTAAGGACAACGAGAAACACATTCTATATACCACCAATTTAGGGGTGTATGGAGTGCACAAAAGAGAGAGAAGAAAAAAAAGTAATAAGTGTGACAAGTCATATTACTCAAATCTTAAATGGTTAAAGTAATTTACCACAAAACATAACAGACATTTGTTCATTAATTTCTTTTCTAGAATCATTGAATTATCAATCTTGAGAGTGTTTACATCTATAGGACACACCAGACACACAAAAGCAAAGATGAATTCCAAACATAAATTTACAAAAAACAGAACAGCTGATTACAAAACCTTCTCAGTTTTCAAGTTTTAGCCTTGAAAACACAAAAACCAGAGAAAAACCCATCACACCAACGGGGGTTAGATCTAACAGAAAGAGCTGGTCCATCCAGTACGTGGCAAACTAAGATTTGAATCTCGTTGTGTCAACATTTAATATTGTGTCGAACAGAATTGCTTCCGAAGAAGGATAACCAAAGAACAAAAACACATCACCATCCCTGAATTGGCCACCGTCTATCTGGATCGGGAAGCCAAGAGGAGCGTTTCTTCTCCTTCTTTACCATTGTCTCGGCCACCTTATTAGGCTCTCCGTGAGGAGTGAAAACTCTTCTGAAGGAGAAAACCTTACCAAGAATCCCCACAGTACTCCTTTTATGCTTCTTCTGCTTATCACTAAAATCATATTCCCCACTTAGCCTTAACGATTGTGAGAGTCTCTCATAGCCAGCGATTTTGGCACATTCCGAACTCACAGATTCAGATGAAAACAGTATGTGGTGTGACCTTGACAACCTGAAGCTTCTGCTAAATTCCATCAACCTTAAACTTGAGGTTTATTCTGGTCGTGTTTTTTTCTTTTGCTTTCTGGTTCCAAGTTGGTTGTGTTCATGAAATTATGGTATTTTGGTGAATGATGAATGATGGGGGTGTAATTAGTTGGGAGATGTTATTTAATTGCAGATTCCTTTAATCGGTACAAGGAAGCGAGGGTCAACTTTGGATTGACATTATTCAATTGCTGCGTGATGGGGTTGCTTGAGTGTGAGATTAGTGTTTGCAAAACCATAATATATTTGGATGTTTATCTCTCTATATCGCTCTGTCTTACCTTAGAATTGTTGTTTTTGACTTTTCTCCGCGTAGTTGAATTCAATGATCAAAATCAAACTTCGTGTGGTCGTGTCAGCGAAAGCAAAGGCAACTCAAAAGAGAATGAATGATTGGACTGGATCATAGAGGTGGTGAGACGTGAATCTTGCCTTCCGAGTTCAGACTACAGACCCTTGGTCTGAAGATTTCATAAAAATGAATCTGTTGTCTTAAATAAATTTTAGTCTAAAAAAATAGTGTATTTTAAACATAAGAGGAAAACCCAGAATTAGCAGGAGAATGATTCCTCGTATCAAGATGCAAAGATGATTTATTATTTTGTTTTTAAGCCATCTTTTTTTTGGTAAGTTCCTCATATATTTTGCCTGTTCGATCAAAGCTCTAAGTATTATAGATTAAGGTGCAAGACCAAGTAACCTGATGGAAGAAAATTAGGATTACTGAGATTACAAGGTTAGTATCTCCTCTCCACTCTTAACACTCTTCCATCAAGAGCTCACTTCTAAGATGTGTATGAGGAAAAAATCATGTTCACGCCTCCACAATTGGTGAGATGATAAAAGCTACGGTAGCTGGGAGAAGAATATTCTTTATTACTTTTGACTTCAACATAAATTGTAACAGCAACTGATTAGATATCTACAACACCGACTCAACTAAAAATGAAACACGATGCGACATAGAACTGCAAATATAATTTTATCATTTGTCAGACACAAGAAATGATGCTTACTTTCCCACCTAAACATACTAGGAAGAGAAATGAATGAAAAAAAATTAAAAATAAATATTTGAATTAAAGAACTATAATGGAGGTGTGAGACCCCACCATTTTTTGAAAATGTCTCCATGAATATTAATATTTTCTTGGCAACCAAACCATTGCTAAACCGGATGGCATGAACTAAGAGTGTAAGGACCGGGTCATCCCCTAAGCAGACTGACTCAGCACATTCTGTAGTGAAAGGTACAAAAATATAACATCATGATGTCCAATTTGATTTACATACATACCACATGCTCAACACATCGTGAAGTGGGTAAGGGGAGGGAAGATACATCCTCTGAAAATCAAAGAGCTTAAAAGAGATAAAGCTTCTTAAAAGGTAAATCCCGTCCAACTAATTTCCAATATCTCCATACATATTGACTACTTTTTATAGCATCATAAATGGTAAATGCCCTGTACAATAGTTTATTATGATGGCATATCTGGCTAGTTCACAGTTCATTGGAGTAGAGGCACTCATCCACAAGGCAGCAGCGACTCTTTCCTTATCATTTAACTGCTTATTGACTGCACGAGGAAGATTTGCAGTACTATTAGAAACTCATATTGCAGGAAGAAAAAAATCCAAAGGAAAGTGTAGTTTCTCATTGAGGTACTGGGGCAAAGTGAAAGGGTGTCATGAATAGGTGAGCATACTAGTTTTGGAGGGTGTATGATCATATAAATTTTTTAGTTTTGTTTGAGATGGTGTCTCTCCTGATGTTAAAGCTGCTGAAAACAGAAAGTAAAAAAGTGGAAGAAAGGAGAGGGAAAAGGCTTAATCTTAGGAATGGATCCTCTTGAACAGGACTATTCAAGTTCAAATTCTCTCTTTAAAGACATTAAATAAATTCTCCTACTTGATAAACATTCAATACACCCTGCCCCCAAATTTAAATAGACCATGTCATGTCAAATTTTAACATAAAAGGATCTGTTTTAACCATGGTTTAAACTTAATCTGATTCTTCGTCGGCATGAGATCCAGGAGAAACCTTGATGTCCACCTGCAAAGAGAAATTTGAATAATGGATCAGATGATTATCAGACAGGAAATAATTATACCATCATCTAATCGGAGTGGAAATAAATTTTCAGCATTGAGCCAATGAGAATACAATTAACATGAAAAGAAAGAAAGCCTGCATGAGAAAGGGGAACTACCACACCACCAACCATAGTTGTCAATCCCAAATAGTGGCAAACCCTGAAAATGCTATAGCAGATAGTGGGATGACTACTATTCTAACCAATTAGAATAGAAAAAAAAAAAAGTGAAGGATAAAACTTAGAAGAGAGCACAAGACAGTGAGATGAAAGACCTGTTTTATAGAGATTAAAAAACAAAACGATGCAGGGACAGAACAAAGGAAGGCAGTAAAGGTCACAGTTGGCTAGAAACAACAACAGGTTTGCTAGAAAATGGCCGCAGAGGTTTCAGACTATTTTAAATCCCAAATAGTGTGGCCAGCCCCAAAAACACTATCGTGGGATAGTAGATAGCAAGATAGTTGCTATTGTGAAATTTCCTATACAGTTTATATATACTATATACATATAGACTCTCTAAAATGATAAAAATTGAGAAATCCCAAAGTTACCACTATTGCGACTAGGGATCGCTTCACTCTGCTATGCCCCACTATAGTGCATTATTTAAAACCCTGGACGCCAGGATGATGATAAACCAGGGATAGCAGAGGCTGCAGGGGTTGGGAACAGTGACCAAAATGCCACTGTTCACGTTATTATATACCACAATAACAGTAAAAATTCTCAGACTATCACAAGGCCTATCTAGTCCCACACTCTAGCGAAATATGTGTGCTGATATGACATCATTTTGGTGGCCATATATTTTGCAACAGAGTCTAGCGAAAAAAAGTGGTGAATAACAGGTAAGCCACGTGGCAGACACAAGATATTTTGCTGGGGAGCCAAGCAAAATATGTGGCAACGGACAAAAAAAAAAGCCGTTGGAACACGTGTCACGCATGCATGATTTTGCTGCAGAAATCGGTGGTGATACTGATTATATAAACTTCAAATGATCATAACTTTTGATAGAAATGTCCGATTGAGGTGTAGATATGTCAAAACGCTCGTAATTAAGAGAAGAAACCTTGGGAATTTGATTAACTATTTTTTCCAAAAAATACCTCTAAGTAGGTGAAAATTAGGATTTATGATTCAATCATAAAAAAATCTACTTGTTTTCTACTTTTTTAATTAGTTAATTAGTTAATTTAATGCTATTTTTAATTTTTTTTAATTAGTTACATGAATTGTCAAATCATTTCAAAATTGTTAACTCAAATGATCATATTTAACTGCAAAAGCAAATAGAGCTAAGAAAATAATTAAAATATGTTAACATCGTTTTTTAAAAAATCGATGTTAGCTAAGTAACAATAACATCAATTTACTAATATTGTGTTAAAGGTGACATGTACTCCACGTATTTCGTTCCACCTCCTAGCGAAATATGTACTGTCATCCACGTGGGTGACATGTAAGGACTCGGGTGGCCACGTGGCAATTAAGGATATAATAATAATAATTACCGATCTGTGAGGACGGTAGTCATGGCGTTGAGGGATGCGAGATGAGCTCGGACGAGAGGAGAGCGTTGACTACAATCCCCAGGGCCAAGTTCGTATGACCGGGGTGTCATACGGTGAGCGTTTAGAGCTCGGAAAGTGGCAAGGGGCGGTGTAGCCCTTAGGCCGAGGGAAAAGATGTATAGACCGAGGTGTGAAACCGAGGTCGGCCCTTGCTATGCAGCTCGGCAGTGGGTACTTTCACAGGCTTGTGCTGTGCACGTGACCCTTTAAAACTGCCAGATATTTTGGTGAGTGATTTGACTGATTTCAGTAACGTACACTGGTACGGAGGGTGTATATAAGTAAAAGTAAGGGTCATTTCCCACCTAACCCATCAGTCTTTCTTCTTTCTTACGCTTTCCCCTATACGTGAGAAGTGCTGTGAGTCTTGAGAAGAGAAAGCCATTGTAGGACTTGAACTTGGAACGAAAGCTCAGGTAAGAGTCTGAAACCTCTGTGTGTTAGGGGTTGTGGGTTAGGGTGTGATTGTGATCCCTTTGAGGTTGCAAATCACCTGTTGAGTGGTTGTTTCTGCAACTGGAAAAGAAGTTGAACTTCTTTACATGCAAGAATAGAGAACTGTGAGTAATCTCTTGCATGCCTGAATGTAGGTGAGCACACGGAGTATCGTGGTGCCTGGAATCACAGAAGCAAAGAAGACAGTGCAGAGCTTCGATCAGGTAAGCTCCCTGTCCTGGAAGCCGCTCCTTTACGGCGTTCCACCATGCTCCGAAGGAGTAATGGTTACTGTATGACTTGATGCATGTATTAAAATTGTGTTTACTGCTTTATGAACATGTATATGATTTGCACTCTATTGATGGTTGTGACTGTATGAGATTCTCTGGCCAGTAGAATAGACAAAATATGGACTTCCCATAGAGCCAAAGTGATGTGGAACAACTCTATGTGGTCAATCTGAAACCCTGAGAGAGAATGCCCAAGACGTTGGAGGAGTCTCTCTTGGAAGTGCCATATACGTCCGTAGAACCGAGGGAGTATGCCCATTCAGTTGGAGAGCTTCCTTTGGGTGTCTACCGAAGTCCTGAGTGTTGTTGCCCATTAAGTTGGAAGATCTTCCTCAGGCATTGGATGTGCGGGGGTGGTTGCCCATTAAGTTGGATGATCCTCTCTCGTATGATCCGTGTGATTATATACATGTTGTTGTGTGGGCCGAGATGGCTAGGGCCGGAAGGGCCAAGACCGGAATGGTCAAAGCCGAGAAGGCTGGAGTCGAGTTGGCTAGAGCCGGAATGGCTAGATATTGGTATGCATGTTTTAATGCTTGTATCTCGGAAGTGAACCCGGGGAAGGGAGAGGCCTTCCAGAACCCGGAGTTTACTGAGATGTTTATCTCACCCCGGTTGGGGAATCATTTATGTATTGCAGGTGCCGAGCACAGAGATGACTGCGGATCCCGGGGCAAGAGGCCCGAGTAGCAAGGCTGTCCGAGGGATTCCGGACCAGAAGCCGAGCCGGGATGGGTTCTGTATAGGACCGTTGTTTTGGGCATGCCGGCTCTGCCGATTTTGTGTGTTGTATAACCCGGCAATGTATTTTGGTTATGCCCGGCCTTGTTGATGAGCTCGGCCTTAGGGGCGGATTTTGATTGTCTTTATGCACAATGTACAAAGGCTGTTTTATATATATATATTGACGTGTGCGGACGTCATTCTTTTGAGCTTCCGGATTAATTGTGATATTAATTTTGCCTGCTGCGCTTAATGATAATATTTTAATGATAATACGCCGGATGCATACGGGGTGTTACATGACACGTATTTCATTTGAATCCCTAGCGAAATACTTAGGGGTCAGACATGTGTTTTGTCCCTTTTCTGCCGAGTCACTTACACTTTGACCACTTATTTCGCTGGCAACTGTAGTGAAATACGTAGTCACTAGAAAGACGCCACATTAGTACATGTATTTCGCTGGGGTGTAAGGCGAAATAGTCCGCGTAGCAGTCTGAGAATTTTTACTGTCAGCGTGACATTGTGATATATAATAACGTGAAGAGTGACATTTTGGTCACTGTTCCCAAGGGTTGGAGGTGGCCACCTGTCACAACTGGCCAGAAACTGCTGGGTGTTCCTCATAAGGAAAAGTAGGTGCTACTTAATAAGTTATAACAGAGTGCACACAAGTAACATATAAAGTGAAGTTGCAGTTCTGATTCAAAGGAGGGAGCAAAATGCCCAATTGACTACCCTAAAACACCCCTAAACGATGCAAATTTTATGGTTAAAATAGGTTTTTTGCAACCAATTCCAATAATGCACATTCCGGCCGTGATTTTGTTCGCTATTACAGCCGTGACAACCACAACTTCAAAATGAAACGCTAACCAGTATATCCAAACCTATTTAATAAGCTTGAATCTAATTCACGCAGTTATTATCTTCATTTCTTTATACATGTCACACAAGCATCACATCCCCAAGAGTCATAAGGGTAACCCACTCTGATTCTTGTGGAGTAAAATTCTTGTCAATACGTATAACAGAAATGGACCTTGGTCCGATGATTAATACATAAAGGACACGACAAATATAAATACCATCTTTAACTTATACATTTTGATGGATTAATATCTTACATAGGGAATAGAAAGAAAAAATAGACGAATTTTTCCAGGAAATTCGCATAGGAAAAATACACATTTCACTTTTTTTTGTATCAAAACAATCACAATCCCTTTCCACATTCCACCACATTGAACATGGATCCTGATTCATTGCATTCACACAGTTATGAATCAGTACCATTGGATGAAAATCGGAGAGTTCAAATATTAGATGAGTATTTTATATCTGAAATATGAGCCACCTGATCTTCATTCAATATTGACTAACAAGTTACAATGTGAATGGTTCAAATCTAGGATACATATTTTAAGTTTGATTTACCACGATAAAATATCACTCATCCACTCTTCATCCAACAATTTCGTTTGACTGACTTCATAAATGCGTCAAATCCCTGCCTGCAAGGAATCTAGATCCATAATCCATTGAACACCACAAATAAGAACTAACAGAGACACGTGAATCCTTCATTCCACGGAAAGACATTGGAACCTTGTGAGGGGAGGAAATTCGCTGAGACTGAAGTAAAAAAAACAAACTCCTACCACCATAATAGGAAGTTACACCCAACAAAAACTATTCGCGGTCTCTATTTTTTTCCCCCTCCAAATTCTTCTCTGGCATTTTTCACACATTTACACGTTATCAAATCCTAGAAGACAATGCATTAAGTAACAGATAAATTCAAAGGCTGAGAAAAATTTCTCACGGTACAGGATCTATCCCACTTTCATGAAAAAAGAAAAAGAAATTTAGAGTTAGAAACTAGAGACTATGATTTATTTTTGTAAGGTCCCGTAGCTCAGTTGGTTAGAGCGTTGGTCTTATGAGCCGAAGGTCGCGGGTTCGAGCCCCGCCGGGACCATCGAATTAAGTTATCAATAGTTATTTTATTTAATTCTTTCAATTTTTTTTTCAATGAAATTCATCATGATTCACTTCTCCTTATTTTTCTCCAAAAGAATGTAATAAAAACTTTTTTAACAATCATAAAATATCTGAACAACACTAGGATTATTTAATTCAATATTATACCATTAAAATTGAATGGGTAAACGTGTAAACATAAGTAAAAATGTTATCTAAGAACTCTGCAATTAATGTATGCATCGTGTCTTCCTTTGCAAAAAGCAAGTTTAAGCAAGCTTAAGCCAAAGTTATGTTAAAAAAAAGAAGAAAAGAAAGGTGTGGTTGAGGGAGTGAGGAAATGGTGCACAGCGCTTACGATTGTCTGGAACTGGTGCGCGAGTGCCCAGCCAAGATCGAATCCATCGAATCCTACGATTCGAAGCTTCTCGTGGGCTGCTCCGATGGATCGCTCCGAATATTCGCGCCGGAAACGGAATCTTCCTCCTCCGACGGGTCCAAGTCCTATGCGTTGGAGAAGAACCTCGCCGGGTTCGCGAAGAAGTCCGTGCTCTCAATGGCTGTGGTGGAGTCACGAGAGTTCCTCATCTCGCTCTCCGAATCCATTGCCTTCCACAGACTCCCTTCCTTCGAGACCATGGCGGTCATCACCAAGGCCAAGGGCGCCAACGTCTTCTGCTGGGACCACCGCCGTGGATTCCTCTGCTTCGCCAGGCAGAAGCGCGTTTGCATCTTCCGACACGACGGTAACGCTGATTCTTTCCTTCTTCCGTCGCGTTTCTCCATTGTTGTTGTTGCTATCAATTCAAATTGAAATTGAGTGCGTGTTCGTATTCCGGTTAAATTATCCAAAATCATGTTGAAATACCAGTTCATTTTTTAGGTAAATGTTCAGGTGCTTAGTTTCACGTTAAGAAATTGATTCTGAATTGAAAATCAATTTGGAGTTGAAGTAACTTAAAGTAACTTGTGTGTTATTTTATACTGAATTATACTACTAACTAGCTTTTGGAATAAGATATTTAAGCATAAATCACTTTGCTTCAAAATCAAGTTAAACCAAAATTAATCTTGTAAAATCAACCTTGCAAATGCTCACACAAAGACACGTGTGGTGCAGATGGCAGGGGATTTGTGGAGGTGAAAGATTTTGGTGTGGCGGATACGGTGAAGTCCATGTGTTGGTGCGGTGAGAATATATGTTTGGGGATTAGAAGAGAATATGTGATTCTGAATGCTTCAAATGGAGCTTTGTCTGAGGTTTTTACTTCTGGAAGACTAGCGCCTCCTCTAGTTGTTTCTCTTCCCTCCGGAGAGCTTCTTCTTGGAAAGGTATTGTTCTTTTCTATGAATGTGTGTTGATATGATACATTGTGCAATATCTTAATGTTCGAGTCAATTCTTCATAGTTAGATAAGGTAATTTGTTTTGTTGGCACTTTTTTTTTTCAGGAGAATATTGGGGTTTTTGTGGACCAAAATGGAAAGCTTCTTCCTGAAGGTAGGATTTGTTGGTCAGAAGCTCCTTTGGAAGTTGTAATTCAGAAGCCGTATGCTATAGCTTTGTTGCCCAGATTTGTGGAGGTAACTGACTGTTTGAAATAATTTCCTGTTTTTGTTTGTTGTATGGGTTTGGACTAACTTAACCCCAAACACTAGCTTATAGGGTGAGGGTTACCCTGCACTTATATACACTATCTTGGCACTATCTCTGGCCAATGTGGGATTTGGATTTTTCCCAATAGTCAAGAGGTTGTGGATTGATTGATGCACTGTGTTTTGGTTGCATTTTACAGATTCGGTCTCTCCGAGCTCCTTATCCTCTGATACAGACAGTTGTTCTTCGAAATGTTCGCCATCTTTGCCAGAGCAATGATTCCGTGATACTTGCTTTGGATAATTCTATTAATGGGCTCTTCCCTGTTCCCCTTGGAGCCCAGGTATTGCTAATATTGTTGAGTTATTGATGTCTTTTTGATATGGCACCTGTTTCTAGATTCTAATGCAAATGGCAGAGCAGTGAATCGCATCACATCACTTCTTTTTGCATTACGTTATCAAATTCTGCATTTAATTTTGTGTCGTGTTGTTAAACTTAAATCAGAAGTTAAGTATTTTGATATTTGCATTACAGATAGTCCAATTAACAGCTTCTGGCAACTTTGAGGAGGCCTTGTCATTGTGCAAGCTTCTTCCACCTGAAGATTCAAGTCTCCGTGCTGCAAAGGAGGGTTCAATTCATATAAGGTTATATGTCATTATGAGATTCTTCCTTTTGAAAAAACAAAGTAGACATATTACCCCTATTAAGTTGAACACATTTGATCTTAAGTTCATCTTAATTCTGAGCTGTGAGCACCGATTAGCTGGTGGTTTAAGTTTGTATTGATTCCAAACTCTTACATATTAATTGCTGAATGTCTTGAAACTTGTAGGATTCAATAGTTATGATTGAAATAAATCAGCACTCACAGTGGGGGTCTGGACTAACTGTTGACCTGGAATTTGTATAAATATGATCATGATAGCAAATGTAACCAAAAATAGAAAATGTCTAATGCTTGTTATATTTGTTACTAAGTGTTCCTTGTATAAGAGCTTATTAAACTTAGTAGCTGTGGCTAATAGAAGTGTTAATGAGTGATCCTTGTTATCATGTTTATAAACTTATTAAACCGTGGCTAATTTGTTTTACCCAATATACTAGAAATATGTTCTCTTCTTTTCATTGATGGTTAAAGGACATAAAATGATAACATAAAGTCTTGGATTATGTATCGTACAATTGGACCGTGGTCTGTACAACTTACTGGGGAATGGGGATTCCTATATTTTAGAAGTTATATCCCTAACTATATGTTATTCATGACTATTTTGATCATTGCACATAATTGTAGTATTATTTTCTTAACAATATTTGTGTCATTAAGTAGTTATGATCAAAATCTTTACACTGATAATTAAGATACAAGACTAGGTGTGTAAAACTCATTTCAGTGACAAGTTCTGTCCCCAGAATATCAGTATACATGTTGATGTTGGTACTGGGCCCCTATGAGTTGGATAATGATGCCTACATTAATGATAAGGTTAATTATTTTGGGTGGAAGATTTTGCCTTTCATGCATTTATATTTAGTAATCAGTAGTGTTTCTAAATTACATCAGCTCAACATATTAATTATTACTTTATATTTTTCCAGAAATGCTATTAAATGTGATTGTATCATGTTGTTACAGATATGCTCACTATCTTTTTGACAATGGGAGCTATGAAGAGGCTATGGAACATTTTTTGGCATCTCAAATAGAAATAACCTATGTGCTTTCCTTTTATCCATCCATTATCCTTCCAAAGACAACTATTGTTCATGATCCGGAGAAGTTGGACATTTATGGGGAGACTTCATATCTCTCCAGAGCTTCTTCAGGCGTGTCAGATGATATGGAACCCTCATCAACATCTCATATGCCAGAATCTGAAGACAATGCAGCACTTGAATCCAAAAAAATGAACCATAATATGCTTATGGCTCTCATAAAATATTTACAGAAGAAGAGATTTAGTTTTATTGAGAAGGCCACTGCAGAAGGAACTGAAGAAGTCGTTTTAGATGCAGTTGGGGATAACTTTGCATCTTACAATAGGCTTAAGAAAACAAACAAGGTAAAATAAACTAGTTTTGTTTTATTTTTTGTTTCTGCATATTGAATATATCTGCAATGTGTGATAACAATGATTTTGGGGGGTAAAATTTACAACGCACGCCTTTCAATGGCAAGTCAACTAGGTGAGTGTTATACCATGTCTATATGAAGGTTAATTTTGTGTGGGTGCATGGATGTGCATGTGTATATAAATATATAGAGAGTCTATCAAGTGTGAGAGCATGAAACCATAAAAAGATTAGCTCTTTGTATGCCCTTATTTGATATGTTCCCCCTTCCCCACAACACACACATTCAGGATTGATGGTATAGCTATGGGAATATTGATGTCCTTAATTTGTTTTGAAATATCAGAACAGTTAATAATAATTTATCTCTGTTGCTACTGAGGTTATCATTTTGAAATATATTATTTGGTGTCAGGGGCGTGGTAATATACCTGTTAGTTCAGGAGCTCGGGAGATGGCTTCAATATTGGATACTGCTCTACTCCAAGCTTTGCTTCTAACTGGACAGTCTTCAGCGGCTTTAGAATTACTGAGAGGTGCTAACTACTGTGATTTGAAAATATGTGAGGAAATACTTCGAAAAGGCAACCATCATGTTGCTTTATTAGAACTTTTCAAGCACAATTCATTGCACCGGGAGGCTCTTGAACTTCTTCACAATTTGGTGGATGAGTTGAAATCTAGCCAGTTTGAAATTACACAAAGATTCAAACCTGAGGATATCGTGGAGTACCTCAAGGTAATTTTCTGTTTGGTTAAAATTAACCACTCATTTTTTTCCTTCAAATTTTCAAAAGTTTGTGAATTTGTGATGTTTAAATTTTTTACTGCCTCAAAAACTAACTGATACAGATGGTGCTTAGGATTTAGAAAGCAGTAGTGTCTGAAATATGAGATTCTATGAGATAGTAAGTCCTCACTCCACAGAAGTTGTTGATGTATTTATTGGGGGTATTATTAACATTAGGTTCTAGCATTAATGGAGATTATATGAAGGTACTATTCTTTGCATTATATGATAGTCTATATCAGTTGACACTTCGTCATTAAACAAATGAACTTTTTGGTTCTGTAGCACTGATATGCCAACAGAAAATGTTTGAGGTTTTTCCTTTATTGGTTTATTGACTTAATTCTGCTCTTTTCCTCTGCATGTAGCTATACTGGAAAATGTTGTCTGTGTGTAGTCACAAATTATTTGGAAAAATAATATCTCCATTACATGTGGATTTTAAGTATGCTTTCAAATTGAAAATTTTGTTTCTGATTCTTAATTTTTAATTTGGTGGGTTTCTAATGCAGCCACTATGTGGGACAGACCCCATACTTGTTCTAGAGTTCTCAATGCTTGTTCTTGAAAGCTGTCCATCTCAAACTATAGACCTCTTTCTGTCCGGAAATATTCCAGCAGATATGGTGAGCTCATATTTGAAGAAGCATTCTCCAAACATGCAAGCTAGGTACTTGGAGCTCATGCTTGCTATGGATGAGAATGCAGTATCTGGAAATTTGCAGAATGAAATGGTGAGGACCTCTTGCATTTTATTCCTAGGCATTAAGGAATTAGTCAATCCTACTACCTTTTCTTTTGACCGGGAAGGGGGGCTTGGTCGAGGGATTTCTTGAAAATAGCTCTTAAAAAGAATTGGTAAAGCATTACTCTGTTGCTGTTTAATTGTCAGCATGTTTCATATATAATTAATAATATGAGAAAATTCTGTATTTATTTACAGTATTTTGCAATGTAGGTGCACATCTATCTTTCTGAAGTACTCGATTGGCATGCTGATTTAAGTGCTCAACAAAAATGGGATGAGAAAGATCATTCCCCAACAAGGAAAAAATTATTGACTGCCTTAGAGAGTATAGGAGGATACAATCCAGAGGCTTTGCTAAAACGTCTTCCACCAGATGCTTTGTATGAAGAGCACGCAATATTGTTGGGGAAAATGAACCGACATGAACTGGCATTATCTTTGTATGTTCATAAGGTATATCAAATATAAATCATTTATTTACTGCGAAGGGGAAATTCAGTGATGTCATTTTCTGATATCCCTAATGCACTTAAGTTCATTGTTTCATATCGAATGTGTAATATAAATCATTGTTGTTAAACTATTGAATATTACTCTAATAAACGAGTGTACTATTCATTTGTAGCTTAATGCTCCAGAACTGGCATTGTCTTATTGTGATCGGGTCTATGAGTCTATGCATCAGCCATCTGCAAAAAATTCGAGCAACATATACCTTGTGCTTCTACAAATTTATTTGAATCCTCGAAGGACCACAGCAGGTTTCGAAAAGAGAATTACAAATCTATTATCCCCACAGAATAAAACCATTCCAAAACTCACTCCTACACCATCCATAAAATGTAGAGGCCGAGGGTCAAAGAAAATTGCTGCAATAGAGGGTGCAGAGGACACAAGAGTTAGTTTAAGCAGCACTGACAGTGGCAGGAGTGATGGTGATGCAGATGAATATAATGAAGGTGGTTCTACTATCATGCTTGATGAGGTCCTTGATTTGTTGAGCCGCAGGTGGGACAGAATAAATGGAGCTCAGGCCCTTAAACTTTTACCAAAAGAGACAAAACTACAGGTATCCACTGCTTGTTGGGGCATCATAGCTAAAAAATACACCAACTGTTTTTACTGGTCTAACTTTTGCTCATAGGAGTTTTGTTCTGTTAGGAGAACCTTATATTTTGTCAAACATTTTTTAGTCTCTTAAATTTGGTAAGAAATGTGTCTATAATCTGCAGGACCTACTTTCATTTCTTGGACCCCTTCTGAGAAAATCTAGTGAAATGTACCGAAATTGTTCGGTGATAAAGAGCTTGAGACAAAGTGAGAACCTTCAGGTAAGCACATATCTGTTAATATTTTAGGGGGGGATTTGTAGAAGTGAGGCTGGTGTGGAGACTTAATAATCTCTTGTTTCTGAGTGGATTTATCGTACATCATCACAACTTCGTAGCATCTAGTAGTTGTACTGTAAGATGCAACATGGCAGAGCCAATGAGCCTCACTTTTGCGTATTCAGATACTTTTGTTTTGTTAGAATCTAGCTAGTAGCATGATTCGATTTGTTTTGCGCAGGTGAAAGATGAACTCTATAGTCAGAGGAAAGCAGTTGTGAAGATAACCGGTGATAGCATGTGTTCTCTGTGCCATAAGAAAATAGGGACAAGTGTTTTTGCAGTCTACCCAAATGGTAGCACTCTCGTGCACTTTGTCTGTTTCAGAGATTCTCAAAATATGAAAGCTGTGGGCAAAGGGTCTCAATTGAGGAAGCGATTATGAAGCTGAAAGGCCATACCAATTGGTGGTCTAGTTGTCTTGTTTTAGCGTGTTTTTACCCACGTTACCTGTTGGTAGGTGGATTATGATGAAAGTGGCACTGTAATTTATCTTCAGAGGTCTTTCTTCTTCTTTTTTTTGCCCAGTCAATTCGTGTGAAAAGTGAGATTGATATGTGAAGAGCGTGGTGTGGCTATCTTTTTCTTTTTTGTGATGTAAATATTGGGTTTAGAGGATTGGACATTTATTTATTTTTGCCATTGAAAGGGAACTGATTTCCTCCCTCCTTTTTCATGTGTTGTATAACCTCACCAAAATATATTAGTTAAATTTCAATATTAATTATTATTAAAACTATCTAAGGATTGATAATGAGAACAGTCGCAAAACTTGCCACAAGGAAAATAAGAGTACACGAAATTTACATTTTTTTTAATAGAAAATGGCAAGCTATAGACATGGAGAAGAGAGTGCATCCCACTATGTTGGCACTCATTTCTAAACCACTCTCAGCAAGCTATAAATATATTGATTAAAAAGAAGAAAACAAAAGTGATTGGAGGACTGTACCAAAACCCATGAACAAGGATCAATCAACAAAACCTGTAGATAATTCACCAAGGATTGGCTGAAATTCTTTCAATTAATTGTTTAAATATGTTGGTAAATCATGATGTTTAATTTACTAATATGTTTTTTGTTCTTTTTGCAAACATGTATACATTTTGTTTTAGGTCGGATTATAATTCGATAAAAAGTTCAACCAATAATATCTTGGTTTACCAAATTTAACACTTAAAATTGGCCACTTTTAAATTCCAATCGAGTTATCTCACCTCCAAAACCAAAATTTGAATGTATTTTAATTTGGGTTTTTTTTTTCTTCTACATATTAACCTTTTAGTTGAGATTAAAATATAAGTAGTAGTAACCAATGAAGTCTAGCTCAGTGTATTGAGTAGGATGTGAGTATTGTAAATTTTTGATACTTTTCTTTGATTCTTATTAATAAGAAAAATTTAAATAATGTTATGACTTTATCATATTTAGATAGTTTAACTTATAATTACTTTTTAGGTGACACATTAGTATCACATTGAACTTATTATTTTCATTCAATGTGAGATTCATAATTTTGTTACTCTCTTTAATGTTTTGTTTGAATTATAAATGAAAAAAAGAGGAAAGAAAAAAAAAAGATACAAGTAAAAATAAAAGAAAAATATATTTAGAATCTTATTTTTGTATATCTCTTTTTCATATTTAAGGTTAATCAAATGAAATCTTATTCCAGAAAAATAATGAATAAAATAGTAAATCAATTTTTAAAAAAAGATAAATTTAATCGAATTCACGCAAAAGTTTGGTTATTGGGAAAGACGTTTATATTGAAAAAATATATTTTCGAGCATTTTTCTTACATCAAATGGTCCCATGGTCTAGTGGTTAGGACATTGGACTCTGAATCCAGTAACCCGAGTTCAAATCTCGGTGGGACCTAAGTTTTCTTTTATTTTCTCATTTTCATTCTAAATCGCACCAGGTTTGTAAACTACCATTTTCGATTCTACTTTAACAAAGCTCTTATATGATTAATGACAAAATTTTATTCATTTCAGAATATATATTTTGTTGTATTAAAAAATTACTTTTTATTAATTTAAAAAGTATTACTTACACCATATAAAAAACAGATACTAGTATAATATTGATAAACTTTTGTCAAAAGAGCGCATAGATAAAATCCATTGAACAAATTGGTCGTTGCTGTCTCTGATCATGAAACGTGGGGTGAAGATACTTCAGTAACCTCATTTTGCGACCTTGCCAGTGTTGTACTTGTAGTTGGAATGTCACTGCATAATTCGCTGTTATGGACCCAAAGAAAAAACATAACTTGTTTTTCTTTTTTTTCTTTTAGCAATTAGAAATGCCTATTTGAAATAAACAAATAAATGAAATGAAATGCACTCTTCCATAGTCGATAAAAACACGCGTGTCCACTCGCACAGGAAGCTACTATCTACTACCATGTGGTATTTGGATTGATGCGGACGCAGTTCAGACAGTGAGAATCAATCGAGATTTAATTAAATTTTGTTGAAGGAACGTTCTGGTACCTAATACACTTATTAAGAATATTAATATTAATGCTGATGCATATACGTGTCTGCACGTTGTTGAGTACTTTCATCCACGTGTTATTTATCGCGTCCTATGTTTCTCTTCAATCGAGAACGAAATTGCTGGAAAAGCAAAAGGCTAGTATAGCATCTACGGCTTCAACATCTCATGTCCTTCTTTTTCGGTCATATCACGGCAACGCAAGAACAGTAATAAACGTCAATTTCCATAAAGAGAGAGGAAAATCAGAAAATTGTACGTATTTATGAGAAGAGAATTATGTAAGCATAGAATTAAAATAAAAGAATAGTCTGCATAAGCTAAGCGCCTGGAGTCCTAAATGGCACATTCTGAATTGCACTAGTCGTTGAGTGAGATGATGTTGTTGTTATATATTGGACCTGTTTCCGGATTGGAGATGAGAGGCTGGAGGGAATCTGTTTCCTTTGACAGTAGCACATATTTTTCTTTTATTAGTGGGAAAACAGTAGCATATATATAAACCACCGTTAATCAAAATGTGAGTGATGCGTGCGAGTCATTTAGGGGTGAAAATAAAATAAACATTGAAATTCAGATAAAAATTTATTTAAGCAAATATTAGTTAAAAAAAGTGAATCTAATGTTGATATGATTTTTAATGTGATCATTATAAAAATTAATAAATTTATCTTACATAATAAATAAAATATGATTGAATGATCATATAAATTTATTTTACACTATATAACATATTTTTTTCTAAAAAAAGGCACTATCATAATAGGATTTGTATAAAATTTCAATAGCTTATGATAAGACAAAATAAACAATGAAACTCACTTGATGAGTTGTATCATTGGAGGAAAAGGTTACGTACTTATATAAAGTTATATAAAGGTTACGTATTAGGTGAAGATATTTATCAGTTTTGTCAAAAAATGATTAATCTTTTTAACTGAATTTTTAGTAAAATTTATCTTTTCAACTATGTTTTTATTATCATAAAGAGTTTAAACTTCAAACTTAAGACTTTATTTGAGATATTCAAAACTAATTTTACTCATATCGACATAATATTGGTATAAAGGGATTAAATAAAAATAATAAATAATAAATATATTTAATTCCAATGAGTTGCACTAAGGCAGATGTTATTAATAGCTTTTGCATAAAAGACTTAAAAAGAAATATTTATTTAACTTTTATATTAAATATTTTTATTAAAAACGTGTATACAATATGTTATTATGATATAATAAATGATCTATTTTCATTTTCTTGCCCACTGGACATTTATTAGCAAACATCGATACTTCTAGTTCTCTAGTTCATTTCAGTTCACTAGATTCGTCTTTTTAAATTCCACTTTTTGGTGTTTGAAAGATCACATGCCACTAAACCACAGGAACAAACATTGGACATAATGACCGTAATCCTTATCTAACATTAAGCCTTTCGTGAAAGACAGCAGAATAATACTTGAAAATGAAGCAACTGATTAATGTTCAGAACTTGAATCCTTTCATTAATCTCCCAGTTGCACAATCATCATATTATATAACAACAGTATTAATAACTTGTACTTTTGTTTGACAACTTGCAAACTTTCCATATATAGTTTAAATGGAGAACCAATTACTAGTTTTGCAGTGTCATTTCTTGAATCTAGTGTTCCTTATAATATTCACTTCAACAACTTCCTACTCCCTTGTGTTTCACACCAGTCTTCTACAGTTCTAACCCATTGCTTTCTCACTCATTTAACTTCCCCTTTTTGCAGTCAAAGATTCTTCCTAATTTAGTGACTATATGTCCACAGGATTTTCCCTTTGTTCCAATCTGAAATCATTTTTGTAGCAATGACAACCAACACACTTTCCTCTCCTAACACCAGTCTTAGATGGACAAGTGAGAAGAACAAACTGTTTGAGAATGCCTTGGCAATATATGACAAGGATACCCCTGAGCGTTGGAACAACATAGCCATGTTTGTTGGAGGCACAACTGAAGTTGAAGTCAAGAGACAATATGAGATACTCCTAGAGGACATCAAAAACATTGAGTCAGGCGAGGTTCCCCTACCTGCTTACACTAGAAATGCTGGATGTGGCAAACTAAACATTAGCAGTGCAGAACAAAGGTAACATATATTATTCCCCCCTTTAGCATTATTATGGAAACAAATTTTTTATTCTCCCGTAAGTAGAAATGTTCTTCTCTCAATGAAACTATTTTCAATATGTATGACTTCACTGATTAATGTTATGCCACATTTTTCAAATCACGGTTTATCCTCTAGCTAAAAAGTGATCTATACCACAATATGATGCCCTCACTGATTTATGTTACTTCCTAATAGTGATCAATGGCTATTAATCCTCTAGCTTCCTTGTAGGGCCTGGTGTTGATACTCATCTCCCATGAGAATAATATTTTACGAGAATTATAACAAGAAAGTCTAGGACAGTTGGTAAAAGTTGGCTGTCTACCCCACCTCTTAAACGACATAAAAAACTGAAGCAATGTGCATATCGTTTGAATGCAAATAGCACAGGTTACTTCACTCTGACTAGTGCATATTGTTAGACATATAGGTGATGTTTGGATAAATTTATTAGTAAACATTTATAGGAGAAGAAAACAAGAAGATAAAGTAAATTAAGTTATCCCACAAGGTAAAATTAACTTTTAAAGAAACTAAATCGGAAAAGTTTTATAAATTAGTTATGTATAAATTAATTTTAACTTATGGTAGAAACTTAATTCATTTTATTTTTTTATTTTCTTCTCTCATAAGTGTTTATTAAGAAATAGTTACTAGTTTGCTAATTTTCACATTGTATATAAGCCAAGTAGGTATTTTGATGTAATTATCTTTCTCATTTCAATCGATTCGAATTGACTGGTCTTCTCTCTTCTCTTTTGGGCTCAACCATGTTTCCTAACATGTATTTACAAAATCACAACCGGAAACTCTTTACATTTAGTGTAATTCTATTGGAATATCTTATTGACTAGATTTCAGACCAATATACTTCATGATGATGTTTAATGCATACCTAAACGGAAGAGGTAGGCTGTGTTTGCTAACTGTAATTTTTTTGGGTTACAAATTATGTACAGGCTGAGGGATTTAAAACTCTAGATGAAGAATGACCTTCAAAGTGAAGAAGAAATCAGTTTAGCAACGACCATCAGTAACTTTTGTTTTTCCTCAGAATTCTCTGTAATAAATTTCTTTGATGCTTACGATTCACCATGACATCTCTTTTTTTTTATACAAGGATAGATAAAAAGCTTAAATTAAATAAGCTTTGCTGCAAGCCTGCAAATTCTTATTTTGGCAAATTGAGCATTAACCACAAACTACTCGTATGAGGACTGAAACAGGATCGAAATATCAAGTAAATAACAGAGAGAAATTAATGTTGACTTCAGTTTAGCATGCTAACTACGGAGCTACAAATTCAAATTCTACAATCACATGCAACCGTAAAGCAAAGTCTTACTTGACTATAATGATAGTTGGATAAGCCTCTCCACAAGTACTTGCAGGAGAAGAAAATAATAAAAAGTGAAATATGTTTCTTCTATACCTAACACATTGCTAAGTATGTTTAAGTCGTAAACAATTGCAGGCAATACATAGTTATGAAAGAAAATCAATCAAATGACAAAACGAATGCATTGCAAATCTATTATGCTGTAGTAAAGAAAAATCAAGCGTTCTAAGGCCATAACATATAAACTCTTCTAACACTCTACTGATGATGATGATTCGAGAAAGCCTTTTAGTTCTTTGTTGATGACTGAAGGGGTACAGAGTCACCTTCATTTGTGCTGTCACCATTTTTCCCAAAAATCTTTCATGCATCTAATATCTGTTTCAATCAAGATATAATTTATCACTCACAACCGTGTGAACATCATAAACAGAGACCTCATTAGATGCATATATCCACAGCAGAAATTTACCTTTTGAATTGTGTTTCTCAAGCATCTCTTGTGTTCATCCGCAGAAGCGTGTATAAATTCATGAAAGTGATTTCTTAAATTAGACACAAAGCTCCTGTTCTCAGACTTCTTTATTTGGCAGAATGAGACTCTTGATGCTGGTCGTTTCTCATTGTTGGAATCCATTCTAAGCCAGCACCTAGCACAAATAATGTAATTTGTTTAAAACTGATCTTGAATGTAACTCATTTTATATTTCATTTTTGGGTAATTTTATATAACTCAACAGCTAACACATGCTTTCACTGAAGATTAACTATAGTTTGACCAATATGGGCCAATTATTACAAAAATTGATTAAAAGAGGCAAAGTTCATTCATTATAATGAACTGAATTGATTGAAAGTAGTTGCTAAAGTTGGGAACTAAATTGATAGATATTCTTTTTATTACAATTCACAAAAATAAAAACACTTAAATAATTGTTTACATTGCTGTTTTTATGAGTACTCAAAAGAAAAAAAAAGTGGACGAGGATAAATAAATAAATGAATTATTCCCATGCAATGAAAAATCATTGTAATTATTAACGGAGCTACTCCGTTAAGCGCCTAAGCCTATAAAATAGTAGTATCTGTATAAAAGATTCTTAAGGAAAAAACAGTGACAACGTAACTTACTTTGGGCGAACAAATTTGAGGAAAGGGAAGAGCAATGAGCGACCACTTGGCTGCAACAATAGAAATCGTTTCGGGCGAGACAAGACATCAACGGCGTCGTATACCAGATTTCCGAACACACATTCAACTTTAGGACGTGCCCTTCTTAATTTACAACAGCCCAAGGCCCAATTTTTAATTTTGTATAATAACTTTTAAAAAATATATTTATTTTAAATGTTAATAAAATACGATTATTACAATAACAGTTAAAGTTAAAGTTAAAATCAATTATTTTAAATAATTCGTGGCGGTAATTCGTGTGAAAATGCACTTTAGAATGCAACTATGCAAACGACATTTCTTTAAAAACAGACAAAAGAGCAATATTGAATATGTTAAAAAAATATTAAAGAACTAAATTGAACATTTAAAAGGAAAGAAAAAAAAAACTAGAAACATCTAAGGTAAAGTAACAGTGTGTAAATTATTATAAACTCTAACTAAGTTTGATTCTTATGCATCAAAAATAAAGAGAGACCAAATTGAATAAATTAAATAAAGAAACGACTTAAAAAGTAATTTAACCTTAAGTTTGACATAATTTTTTTATTTTTTAAGAGATATATTTGACCCCCATAAAAAAATACTAGCTCATCCTTGAATAGTACCAGATAAACCTAGTACCCCTTGAGGGTGAGGCGTGGAGCTCTTCAGCAAATTAAGCAAGCGTAAAGTTAAAACATTTTTTAAGAAAATTAATTCCTCAACTTCAGTTATTTTCACAAAGAAAAAAAAAGCTTAGAACTATCAGTCCGCTGCCTACGTGCTTAAAATGTCCACAGGTGTTCCGTATGCACATGTGCTTCTGTTCATGAACTTAATTTGATTCAAAAATACGTACTTCACACAGTCATTCTTCTCCAAGTGTTCATAATAAAGTCTTCCCAATTCTCATATATAATTGATAGGTAAGTAACTTGTAAGTAATCCAATATCTTGCCGCTTCAAAATCCAATATCAATTTTACATGCACCCCCATCACCCCACCCACCAAAAAGAGAAAAAAAACATCTAGAACATATCAGTGAGGCCGTGAATCCATAATGTCTTCCAAAGGCAGCATTCTGGGTTTGAGAATTCTCTTGTAAGTTGGGAGACATTTCATGGAAGATGGCACAAACAAGCATCAGTCAAGCATGTAGATTCTAGACGCTATGTCCTGAACCAACCAATCAAATCCCTCAAGCAGACCCTCACCAGTGTATGCACTACAGCCAACTATCTGCCAATGCCGAGATTTATCCATGGCTTCCAAGTTCAGCACCTGCATGGTTGGAGCATATTATAAATCTAGCAACTTAGAAACAATTGTAACTCGAGTTACTTGTGGTTTCAGGTTCTTGGGATTGGAACAGTTTATATATATATATTTCTTGAGCACTTCAAGTAATCAGAACCATGAATTCCTAAAATCAGTTTGAATTTGTTGAATCAGCTAGGTTGCTTCTCTTGAAGGTATTCAGGGTTTCCACATAAAGTCAAACGTATCCAGTTTAAGGACAATGTGCCCTATAAAAAACTAAGAAAAAAAAAAACTATATACCCCATTGTCCAGAGGCTCCTTGCTATGCGAAGGTAAGGGGGAGTGATATTGTACACAGTTTTACCTTTGCATATGCAAAGAAGCTGTTTCTGGATTCGAACTCATGACCAACAAGTCACCAAGACAAGGTGTCCTATAAAATTACTAAATGATTCATGGACACCCCTTATCTATTTGACACCTAGTGAGAGAAAGAGAGAGGAGTGTAGGTGTCTTAGGTGATATAATGTGATAAAGAAAGGTAGAGAAAAATGATAAGTGTTAATGAAATATTTGTAGTGGAGAGTGATTCATATATCATTACTAATAAAATAAAGCTCACCTTAGCTATTTCTTCAGGTGTAAGGGCACCTTTTATGTCCTGTTTATTTGCTAGTATCAGTAAAGATGCTCCAGATAGCCTCTGTTAGATGAAGAATAAAAACATTGTAAACACCAATTGTAAACAAACACCCACATGGATAAAAAGAAAAAGACAATCATGTAAGCATTCCAAATCGGTAAACAAAGAGCAACAACTACAGTTAACTTTCTTAATACTTCAACAAGTATATCTTCAAAGTGTCAATGGAGCAAGTGATCATTGCTCTTGCTTTAGCACTACTACTACTGCAAACAAACCTTTCAAGTGGCAAAAGCATTGGATCAAGACCAAAAATCTCAAACCATTTACTCAATGCAAAGCATTAAGTTTAGATAATATTAGCACAAAGCATCAATAGAACCTGATGCTGATCAAACAAAAGAGTGATAAATCGGTTTGTCTTCTCAAAGCATGACTCACTATCTAAGGGTGCATTTGGGTAAATAACATAATTAGGCATTTGCCAAATAAAAAAGTGCTTGGTGCTTACATATGATTACAATGTAAGCACTTATGTATATGTTTCTTTATAATTGAAGAGGAAATAACATTAAATTGTAAGTTCTAAGCTGTTTTCAAAAGCTATTCTGAAGAGCTAATTGAAATAAACTGAAAACTGTATATAGAGGGTATCATATCCTATTTTCATAACCTCTCTTAAACACTTACTCCGAAGTCCGAACCCACCCTTAGTTATCAACACCGGTAACATTATTGTAAACAACTTGTTTATTAATAAGCAATAAACATTTGAATTGAACAAATTTAACCTCTTCCTTGAGAAGGTTATCGAGCTCAAATTTGCAATCATCCAACCTTCTGAGATCTGAACTGTCAACCACCCAAACCAAACCATCTGTTTGCTCAAAGTAGTTTCTCCAGTAAGATCTTATTGTTTTCTGGCCCCCAACATCCCATATATTTAGGGTATACCTAACAATGTTAAAGAGAATCCATCAAGTAAAATAACAAGCAAAATAGTTTCAAGCTATGTGATTGGGTTGCGAAAAGTGAGAATTACTTTTGGTAAGTTATGGTTTTGATGTTGAAGCCGAGCGTGGGACTGATGACGCTGGTGTCCTCTCCGTTTATCTTTAAAACGATTGTGGTTTTCCCAGAATTGTCCAATCCGCTGCAGAACAACAACTGATTCAAGATATCAATGTATTATGAATGGATAGAATCAAAGAGAAATTGGAATTGAAGGAACAACTTACACCATTAGAATTCGCATTTCCTTCTCTTTCCGCTTGATTTTCCTTATGATGCTCAGAAGACCCATTTGGCTCCCAAAACTCTTCGACTCGACTTCGAACGTAAAATGTTTTTCTTTTTCTGAATCTTCGATTTATTTCGACAGTAATAAATCGCTGATAAATATGTCCAACGTTAGAGTGATTACTGTGAGTACTTTGCAACGTATTTTATTTTATCATTAGGGTAAAGAAAAGAAAGTATAGACATTGAGAAAATCGGGATACCTTTTTCTTTTTCATTGTGACAGTGATATCGTTTTAGGCAAAAATTTGATTTTCTTTTTCCTTTCAAAAGGTATTTTTAATTTAAATATGTTTTAAAATTATGATGATTAAATAAACTTTTTAAATAAGCAACAACTAAAGAAAATATTTTTAGTGTTTTTCACAAGTTGAAAAAATAGTTTCTAAAAAGATGCTTTAAAAATACTTCCATAACTTTTTTCTACTTATTCTACACACCTTTAATTATAAAAAGAAATTATGTTACTACAAAAAAAATTGATCATTAAAATAAATTGAGAATATAAAATAATATATAATATAAACATTATCTAAAAGGGGAAAATTATGAATATATGAAATTATTAAGTCGCGTGAAAAATTGTGTAAAGATAGAAAACTTCAGAGCCATAAACTCAAATAAATTTATTGGTGTAGAAGTAAATGTTAGAAATACCTTGTAACAAACAAAAAAAATGTTAGAAATACCTTGCTTGTAAATTACTAAGCCATTGCTCATCTAAAAAATACTGATCAATTAATTTAATATTTATTATTAGTCATCATTATTTTTGGTTGGAAGAGGGGATTAGCGATCATTATTCTAATATTACATAGTCAAAAATTTGTTTACAACAATACGCATTTTTTTTAGTATATGAAACTAACGCCATTGTATATCTGTTGATTTATTTTTTAAGAAATCAACTTCAAGTGTTTTATAGAACTGCTAAGAAATGCAGATTGATTTTGAAAATTTTGATCCCAATCTAATTTTGACCCTATCTGGTCCAAAAAAAAATACCTAAAATTTAAGTTTAACATTAAAAGAAAATCTGGATTTAAAACATTCTCGCGGCGACGTCTGATAGGAAATAAAGTTTTAAACGCTTCCTCATTCTTGAATTCAAACATTTAATAACAAACTTGTCTCCAGTTCCTTAAAATCTAAAATTAAAAATTCAATTTTTTTAAAGAAAATGGGCTAATGAACTGACTCATTTGACTTGCAACAAGCAAAGAACCAAACTGGGCTAGTTATTTTTTAGCTTGCTATCAAATCATCCATACTATGAAATTTTATCGATGCGCAATGCACACACACCTATCAAACAACCCTTTTTGTCTTCAGTGACACTAACACAGCTGATTCTTATGATACGAAATATCCAACAATCCAAGACGAAGTTAATAAACAATGAACATTGCGACAACTATATTGAATTGGCCAATATTAAGCTTTAGCTTCCACTAGTATCAGACTATCAGTAGTAAGCACGAATAAACCAAAGGAGAGAAAAAGCACTTCAGTAAGTTTCAAAATTGTGTTACAGCAACAAGTCACTGCATTCCTGAAGATGAAAATAATTAGTTCAAAACCTAGCTAGATGTACTGGCAAACTTCAGACGGACAAAAGCCCTAAAAATGCAGAGTTCTAAAGCTTTCAGCTTAAAACAGCATTACCGCAATACAATAACCACACCACCTATGCACGGGCAAAAATCTTTGACATCTTGAATATGCATCAAGGGTATCAAGACATTCGATTGAAATATCTCGTGTATATAGTATGCCATATTTTCAGTTTCTTCACCAATAAGAATCGGGAACTTTTTCTTCGTCCTTGTTGGGCTGGTTGTGGAGTTGGAAGGGAATAATATACAAGAATATACATAAACATTAATCTACAGTAATTCTTCTTTTCCCTCAACAATATGGTACTCTACTTCATTGATCCGGTATCGGACTGATTCCTCCATGCTAATAAATTTTCAAATTGATAAATTAGCTAGTTACTGGGGCAAAACTCTCAATATTCTTATTGATAAGATGACCAAAACAACATTAATTCATGAGCTTTGGGGGCTTGAGAAAGTATATACTCCTCACAAATCCTTTCCCAACTTCACCCACCGCTTTTAACACCTTATAGGGTTCAACTACATCCTCGTGCTTCCGCTTCTTTAAAAAAGAAAGGAAAAGACCGTGATCAGAAGATCCATTTACTAAGATTTCTAAATTAAGAATTTATAATATACTTTGCAAAAAAGCCCATTAATATAAAAGCAAATTCTATACCTTGGAAGGATATGACTCTCCCCATGTTAGGCCAATAACATCACCTCCCAGATAATCATGCCATACTTGGAATGTGGTCGAGAATTCTTGCTGCAAATGATAAAATGATAGTATCTAATTAGCAAAGAGGATATTGTGCAAAGGGAAAACAACATTATATTCAACATCAAATCATTCTCACTGTACATGCCTTTAAATCTCTGATAAAGCACTTTGATGGATCAAAATCTACCAGCAACTTATTTTTAAGTTCCTCTGGTCTGCCCTTCAAATCTTTAGGAAACAAAAAGGGTTGGAAAAACTTGCTGGCATGTCCTTCTGCAACATGTGTTCCTGCCAACAATGCAAATGAGAATATCATTTGATCAAGCATAACTCATTAAAGGGAAGTAAATAAAGTAAAATATTAAAATATCAAACTATCAATAATTACTGTTCTTTAACATTAGTTGATTTAATTTCTTAGTCAAATGAAGTTTGAACCAATGTCATCCTGCATATGTATGTTTCATAGTCATAGGTTTAGAACATTTTGTATGATGGCATCACACTTGACCACACAGAAAAATCTGTTATGACTATGAAATAATGTGACTGGTTTGCTACAAATATGGCTACCAACTAATTATATACCCCTTACCCTTGAATCATTTAAGGGGGGTTTAATTAAGTAATCTACCAGCTACTAATTGTACCATGATTAACTTCTGATGGGAAGAGAAGCCTTTGGGGATACGGGAGTTTGTCCTTGTGGAGAATAACTACTGCATCATAATTGTTTAAAGGAGTTCTAAAAAGGCACTGCAGCAAGAATAGAAAAAATCATTATGTCTCTCAAAAGATATCTCTTCTAAAATTAAAAGTTGAAATGAGTAAATAACTGGAAAATGTGCTTCACTCACCTCCCACCTATATGGACCAATCTCTTCCTGAAATGTGAGTTTTGCCAGCAAATTGGCACTGCTTCGGGCATATGCAACTAACCTTTTAAGTTCCTAGTAAAAATTATAAATATTGATGAATAATCACAATGAAATTAACATGTCATTATATATTAGCAAACACTTGAAACATATGCAACAGAATCGTTGGAGGAAACAGTGTTAAAATGCAGACATGAAGGTTAAAACATCAGCAGATCAGAATACTTATGAAAAACTTAAGGGTATACTAACTGGGAATTTCCTATATGTTATCAGCACACTTAACTTTCACTAAACCCCAACTATTGAGGAAATTCTTGCAGGAAATTTATTTTTATTTAACCCAAGCAATATTATATTATTGTAAAAAATATTACTTGAATTATGTGACAACAAACTGGAGGAGTAAGGAATGCAATGAAGAAACAATAGGCCTTGGGCATTATGTATCTAAGAAGACTAAACATTAATACGAATTTAAAGGGAAACTAACCATTCCACTAGGTGATAGTCCAGTCCAAGCCTCGGATTCTTTATCATAAACTGTAGCTAAGAACATTGCTGGTCCTACACTTTGTCCATTTTCTCCCTGACCTTTTCTTTTTAGCAAAAAGTTGTCCTGAAAATTGAAACAAAATATTCCAAAGACGCCCAATATTAACATTATCAAGTTTTTATCTAATCATGTACTCAGACACACAACTTACATTTATTTCTTTCTCATCACTTATACTCAAGTCATGATTTATGTCAACAACCAGCGGAGAGAAAGTCCAATCATAGTGCGAGAGTAACCGCAGGAACCTGTCAATGAAATCAATAAGCGTATGATGGTATTATAATATGTAAATGCAGCAATCTGATATTTAAATGCTGAGTCTGAAGAGAATTTGATGGAAGCCAGAGAAATATGAGAAGGGGTAGAGAGAGGCTCAATGTAGAGGATCATGACTAGGCTAGAAATGTGAGAGAATGTTGCATTATCTTAATACAGGTCTGATTAAGCAATAATATAGTAATTTTACAGTGAATTGACAGTATGTGATGCAATTTTGAAGCAGTCACTGCTTAAGTAGTCATTTCATTCAAAATTACGATTGCTTGATTAGATGAGTAACAATGATTAGGAAACTTACCTCAAAAAACCCAGTGATCCGTGAGCAGGGAACATCATATGGCAAAGGATTAAGAAAAAGATATGCAACCAGTAGCTCAACAGCCTCCTCTACCAGGCAAGCTGAAAATAGATGTGAAGCAGCCCATCGTTTTGCAAGTCTAGACATATAAAAGGTCTACATGAGTTGCAAATTACAAATGGAATATAGCTGAGCGTAGAAATCTTCAAATATTTACCTAACTACCGGTCCAAATATTGGATAACGACTTTGTAATCCATTGATCATGTTAGCATGCTGACTATGGATTAAAAGTTTCTTGTCAGCAGAAGGAATCCGCTTAGCTTGATGACTCCCAACTGCATGTTACAATGGTTTGATAAGCGAAATTGAGAAGCTAAATTTCCAATTAAATCATCATAATCTTATATGAAGTGGAAATACATACTTTCCTTGTTGAGCAAACTAAGGCCCCTCTCATGCAAAATTTTTAGACGAAATGCATATCCAGACATTAACACATCCACATTATCCTCAGTGGCATTACATGTCATCCCCCACATCTTTTGAAGACTGTCATGATAACATTATCATATCACATTAAATATTGAAAAAAAAATAAGATCCTGAAATGAATAAAAGATCCATACCCCTACCTTACTCCAATTTGGATCAGGAAACTAGATTTTGTTTTTTCAATTGCGATTTCATCCATTGGCCAGTTCCCAGAACCTTCCAGCTGTAAAGGGCAGAGAAGTTAGCTCTTCATAAATTGTGTGTAAAAACTTAAGGACACAGAGCATCACTGGTGCATGAAGCCATACCTGAATCATAACTTCCAGTGGTTGAATGCATGACGGAACTAACTTATTCAGTCTGAGAGATTCATTTTTTTCATTTGCTAGAAGATGAGGTTCAGGAGGGAAGACTGATGTAAACCTGAAAGCTGTAAATGACAATAAGCACAGAACATTGACTGAGCTCAAGCTTAAATGAGATTCAACATGTACAACTTAAACACCCTTATATTTAATTAGTTATTTTTTTCTTTTTTGCAAAAAACTGAGTTATTAATAAACAATAAAAACAAACTAGTCAGCATTGATATGGATCACTTGAAAAATGGTACAAGGAATCTATAAGGAGTCTATATTTGAATAAATAAAATAGTTGTCCAGGAAGGTAAAATACCAGAGTCTAAAGGCTGTACACTAGACACCTTCAAAGGGAGGTCTTCAATAAGTCGCAAACGCTTTGATAAAACATCAAATGCCCCAAGCAAACTTCCAGAGTATGATATAGGATCTGTAGATTAATCATTTCAAAAGCACCACAGCAGTTAACAAGATAAGCATATAGCATACAAGACCAAAAAAAAGGAAGAATTTGCAAAAATTGTTACCTACAGCTCCGTGAAGCAAAGAGAAATCAAGTTGATCCACGACAACCACAATATTTTCCTTGGATAGAGCAAGATGCCGACTAAGTACATGATCAACTATTCTTTTTAAAACAAGATGCCTTGCCCATTGTTCACTTTCCCATACTACAATTTTTTTTAGGGAAATACCATCACCATTTTAGTAGTCATGAAGATACTATATCTCAGCCAATAAATAAGACAAGAAAGTTATGATAGACAAACTAGATAAAAAAAATGAATTGTAACAATATATGCCTTACCTGTGCTTTCTGCAATTCTACCATCTTTAAATCTTCTAAGATCTGCTTTTTCTCCCCAAAACTTTCGAAATTCAAGAGCCTGCTTCAAATCATCAGTGAAAATCATGGGTCACAGCAACCCAAATTTGAAAACAAAATGAAAAAGTGGGTATGGGCAGAAGAATATACCTCTTCTTTACTTTCAGCATTTGGGCCAATATCAACCATCCTAAATGCTTTCTCCAAAGAACTCACTGAAAATCCTATGAACAAGGGCACTTTATCAAGTACCGACAAGCCCTGAAGTTGTGAACTCAATTAGAAACAGAACAGAAGACCCAAAGCATGAAGCACATTTTAAATGAGATACTGAAATTCATGCTTGAAATCATACATCATCTACACTCCACTGGCAATGTGTATTTCTCCATGTAACTTGAATGAATTGTGCTCTATCATTCAACCCTTTAGATAAAATACCCTGTATTTTATCCTCATATGATCTCCAGCACTCATCGTCCAAACAAAATCCAGATGCAAATACCTCCTTCTTTCCCTTCAAATTTATTCTATAAGAACAAAACATCAGATAATATAAACTTACAGTTTTTATAACAGGAAGCAAGTCATCATAAAAATTATTCAAGGACAGAATAGCCCATCATAAAATAAAGTATCTGGTTAGACAAGTATCTATCATCCAGAAGAAAAGTAAAGGCAGAAGAGAAAAATAATGTGCATTTGACAGTATAAACAACAGTGTAAAGTACACTGAAAATTTCAAGATGTAATAGGGAAGAAAGTAACACTATGCAAGAGGCAAAGCTCTCAAACATTGCCAATGACAAACAAACATTAAATGAATCATTACCGCATACAATAGTCATATTTAACAGCATAGTCAATCTTGGTCATAAAAACTTCCTCAAATCCACAATCTCTACACTTTTCCATGCACCTAAGTGTCAAAGTAGCCTCATTTTGAAGCTGAATATAGAAGAGCCAAAAATAAGTATATAATCAAAATGAGTACTGCAATATTTATACTATTAAAAAAAAAACATGTGATGTGCTGGCCATGAGTACCCGAGTAAAACCAATCCTAGACATTCGAAAGGCCAAATTGAATCCTCCAGATGGATGACATATGACAACTGGAAATGACTCTTTAAGTTGCATCCTTTGCTGCAAATGGGAATAGTGAACACACCATAATGCATGAGAAAAAAATAAACAGCAAACAATGTAATGAACATAGCATATTGTGTCATCTATTTAAAATTGGCACCAATCTAGTGTGGGTTAAGTTCAGCTTATTTTGAAACAATAGCTATTTTTAGAGTTTTTTGAAAGTGCTTTAAAAATAAAAGCAATTATTATTTCAAACAACCACCAAATCAACAAAACAAAAGAACAAAGAATAAATGAAACATGAATGCAAATGATACACAAAATAGAATTACAAAACTAAAAAATAATTAAACAAAAAAAGAGTAGAGATCAGGACCTCTTTTGTAATATTGCTCTGGCCTTCCTTTGGAAAGTAGAGACCTCGGCTCCACAACTCTGAGGTGGCTGCAAAACCAATAGCATTAATAAATACCTATCTATTGTTGGAATACATATCAAATCCCCATTCCCAGTCTATGCTAATTTTTACATCAGTGGCCAATTGCCTACAAGTTCACTAAAAAAATTGAAAATGGAAGCAAAGTTTTTTTTTCCCTTTTGATGGAAAATAAAAGGTAATTACTTTTTATTACATAACTTGTTAACCAAATACATTACAGAAGAGACAATGATAATGCATTGAGAATACAAGAAAGTAAAAGTCAAACACAGTTGTTTTCCATAGCATTTTTGTTAAAAGAAAAAGATTTTAAACTCTTATAAGAGAGCTAAAAAATGTTTCCTGCAGCATTTTATAAAAAAAATGGATTTGTATGACACGCACAACATATTACACAACAATTAATGCTGGGTAAGTATATATGTGTTGACAACCATAATTCACCAACATGAGCAGCTTTACTCTCACAACAGACCAAGCTTAGTACACTAACATGACAGAAGAGCTGAACAAAATGAACTGAACAGCAACGGAAAGTCTAGACACATACCAATGAAGTTCAACGTGATGCGAACTATTTCAGTTGCTTTCATTGAATTGCTAATATGTTGCTTAGAAGCAAGATATGCCAAAATAACAGAAATCAAAAACCCATTCAGGCAATCGTGAACATATATCGAACTTCTTTGTCGAGCCCAAACCTAAATCAATGAAGACAATCGATGGTTTCAGTGTTCCATTGTACGATTATTATTATTCATTGAATCTCACACATAAATACCCCGAAAAATTCAAATATCAAACCTTAAGCAGGATTAAAGCCTCTTTTAGTTCCTTCCATCCAAGATAATAGTTGTTGATAAACTCCGCATCCTCTATAAACATGTCTTCCAAAATACTAGAATTGTACTTCGGTGTAGCCGGAAGAAAAGTCCCTTCATAATATCAACAATCAATCATCAATACTCTGCATCAAAAGAAGAAGCAACAACCTAGGAGAAACAGAATAAAGGTATTATAAACACACACCATTACTCAAATTATGAATGTTGTTGCGTTTCAGGTTCAACTTTGCAGTGCTAAATATAGCCTTAGCTGACGGAATAATTCTTACAAAAAAAACCAGGAACTTCAACAAGCTTAGCAGCTGCAATTATTTTCGTTGTTAGCATCACCAAAATTATTTCAAAAGGCATTAGAATTAAATTTCGAAGCTAACAGAGTGCAAACCTGGATACACAACGAGCAAGGGTTTTCTGGCCTCATTCTGCAGAGTGGACCATTCAACCCTATCAATAGATGGAGACTTCTCCAAATACTTCTTCACCAAGCAGAGATAGAGACACCTCTTGGCATGATATCTGTAATTCAAATAATCCTTCTCATGGAAGCATTCCTAACAAAACACGAAAACAGGTAACTAAAGAAAATTAAAAGATCGAAACGCAAGTCTCACATTGATAAATTAAATTAAACATTAACTAATATATATAAGTTTGATTATCGTTCTTCTTCTTTTTCTGATGATAGTACCTTAGGTAACCTGATAATAAGATCGACATTAACTTCAGGCTTCGCGAGACTCTGTATGGAGTAACTTCCACCAATCTTAACAAACGCAGGCTCCTTAAACTTGAACTCGACCTTATCGGCGCCAATGTCCGTAACAAAGCGCGATGCTAAATCAGCAGTTACCTGCGAATTCACGCGCATTGTGAAGGATCAGTGCTGAACGCACATAAAATCAAAGCATAGGGAAAACCGATAGAATAGTGACCTTGAAATCGTTGGGGATTTTGTCGATGGAGGTTTTAATGGCGGAAACGGTTTCGTCGACGAGCTTAGAGAACTGATGTGAGTGGTCTACGTTGACCTCCTTCAACAGCTCCGTCAACTTTAGCTCCGTTGAGTCCATGGCAATAGCGTCGGAATCCATGGTTGTGACTTGTGAGTGTGGTGGAGACGCGGCAGAATGAATAACGGCTTGTTTGGGTTTAGGGTTTACGGGAGAACGATGGCGGTTGACGTGTTAAATAGTACCAAGTGACTATGCAAATCTTTTGAATATGGATAGTTTATTTTATAATCAAAGTTTTTATTTTTGTCTATTTTTTAGAAAAATAAATTGTTTCAATAATAATATTTATTAATCGTAGATTGTTTAAATAATCTTTATTTGAAAACAGCAATTGTTTATTTAAAAAGAGTCTATGTCAAATATATTATTAATCCAATCACAGTTTACTGATAAAAAAAATCAATCAAAGATTAGAATGGATTTTTTTTATTGTTTTATTAGTGAGGTAAATTTTTTGCTTTATCTCTTTTATTTTGTTTATTTTAGATGAGTCAAAATATCTTCGCTTAGTTCAATACAAAATAAAATTAAGAAAGTTGGATGGATAACAAATGAATATATATATATATATATATATATATATATAAATGAATGATTAAATATAAATTATATTGATGTAATTTAATTAATTATTATATTATTTTATAATTTGATATAAAATATAATTTTTATCTATTCAACCATTTAATTATTTTTACATATTATCAAGATTGTTTTTTCAATAATTTAATAATAATAAAAAAGTAATCAAATTATTCATATTTTAATATATTTTGAAATTTTATATAACATTGATTTTAATCTCCATTAATAAGATGATAAATAATTTTGAATTAATATAATTTTTGTATATATGATTTATCTGAAAAGAATATTTAATCGAACAAGTGAAATTTTAAAAATTTGAATGATATAATAATTAGATAAAATAATACCAATTTAATTTGATATTTTATTATTATATATATATATAATTAATATAAATTAATCTTGTGGTTTATAATATCTCAACAAATATGATAATTTTAACATATTTTATGACTATCTAGTTAACTATAATCAGTTATTTAGATTATTTTGTTATCTTATTTTTTAACTATTTACAAAAAATTATTAACATAAACATATTTTCTACAATGTTTTTACCTAATAAAAACTATATTTATTTTTCTCTACTTATAATATAATTTTTTTAAATGTTTTACTTTGATATGCATATAACAAATAAATAAATAAATAAATAAATATATATATATATATATATATATATTAATGATTCATTAGAATCATGCAAGTTGCTGTTGTTTTTACAAGTTCTGAGAAAGAGAATTAACAATTAGAATGTAATAAAATTTGTTAGGCTAAAATTATAAATAACTATCATTTTATCATGTATGTTTTACTTTCCATTTTATATTATCAATAAATATGTTCTGATATTTTTTTAACAATTAGTTATTTTTTGTTTGGCAAAATTTTAAATTTATTTATGAGAAAATAGAATGTAAAATGGGTTAACCATACTTGAAATATTTTAGTGTGTGATTTATTTGATAAATCTTTTAGAGATTTAATGATTATATTATATTTTAATTTTACTTTTTAAATATTTTAATCTCAACCGTTTAGTATTTTTAATCAAAATCTAATAATTGTTATTAATTATTTTCATGTTCTTATTAAGAAAGTATTATCACAAAAATCATATTATATATATATATATATATATATATATATATATTATTTGGTGGCAGAAAACAGATAAAGGAAGGGGGGGAAATTATTAGTCAATAAAAAAAATTAATTAGTTAGAACTTAGTCACCCTTGAAAATCATTATCACTCCTTCCTAATAGTATATTTTATAGGAATCAAACTTATGTATTTTTCCACAAACTCAAAATATTTTGTCATCAGAGTAACACTTATTAATTACTTTAAGTTTGAAGTTTGAAATATATATCTATGTAAAGCAAGTATTTTTTTTAGACTGTTTGAATTAAAAAAAATTATAGAAATTTTAGGTGGAGGGGATGGTGTCCCAATTTAAGATAGAGGAAGTTTTTGTGCTCAGGTAACATTTGCAAGAGTACTTATACTACAAGATTGAGATGGATGAGAATTCAAAATATGCAACTGCAATATGTGGAACTCAATCTCGCTACACTCAACCAAAACCCTTTTAATTAAAAGGGAAAGGTTGAATTGTCTAACAAAATAGAAGAAAAAAAGTGATATAATAATGTTTTTTCTCTTGATAAAATAAAAGACTGACACAAGGGGTATATTAAGTGAAAGAAATAACTTAATAGATTAAATAGGATGTCATATCTTTGATTTATACAAATAAATAAATGAAAGAGAGAATATTAGAGAGTTTGCTAAATTTTTCTATTGTTGGACTGAAGGTTTAAATTCATTTATCATACTTTTTTTTTAGGAGTATTGCTTTTTATATCTCCTTGCTTACTATTCAAAAACCCCGAAAAAAAATTTACCTTTTGAAAAATCCAAACTATTTCCACCTTCACCTCCCTCTTTTTTTTTTTTCCTAGCTTTCAGCTCTCGCCTTCCTACCTCCGCCAATCACTATTCCGTCCTCCCCTTCACCCACCCCCTTCTTACACCCACCCCTCCCTACAATATCTCCCTTTCTCTCTCATTTTTCTCTTGAGTCATTTTAGGCCATCTCGATATTTCATTTTTTCACCTTTCCCATATTTTTATTGAAACTAATTTTCGTAACCTAAAATCTACATTATGGAAACTAGTTCATGTAATATTGTCAATTTCAGCTAAAAGGGTATTTTGTATTAAAAAAACATTAAAAGTTGGGTCGTGCAAAGAGTAAAAAAGGATATGTAAGTAGCCTTTCCTTAAGATGAGAGACTTTAAGCCCAACCCATTAATATCAACACGGGAGGAAAATGAGAGAGCACAAACAATGTCAGATCGTGTGGCCTTCACAAAGGAAAATTTACATTATAATTTTTTTTGGTGGTCGATTTTAAAAAATTTAAAACTCACGACGAAAAAATCATCCTAAATAAGACCTTAGTGCATCACCCTTTGTCCTAAAGTCCAACAAATGAAGGAAAAACTTACTTCATGCAAAGACATGCTAATTTAGATGGATCCTTGAAAATACAAACATAATAACTTTATCATGTAAAGCAAATTCAAGTAATTAGAATTTTTTCAATGCATACATCGAAGATTTATTTAATTTTTTCAATGCATACATCGAAGGCTGCATAGTTACTACATAACAGTTTCTGACTTCATCCACATACCAGGCAATATCCAGTACGTCAAGAAATAGTATGATTGAAGCCATCTAAAATAAAACATTAAATAAATCTAGTGAGAAATAAATTTCTCAGTAGGCAAATCTAAACCATCAAGTATGTTAGAAAGGTTAGTAATTAAATCAGCATATTTGAATAAATACATAAAATGCTTCAATGATGGAATGAATGCATGAAATGAGATGGTCACAGGTGCACATGGCATCTACATATGTACATTATGTAGGAATGTTGCGGCCGTCTTACGCTAATCATGCATGAATTTCCATGTATTAGCACCTGATCTCTTGTAACATCATAGGCCCGGTCTCCAACATTTGACACTTGGGTCATTCTCATAAAATCATAGGTCCGGTCTCAAAATTTGAAACGAATAAATCTTAAAATCATAGGTCCATTCTTGAAACCCAGAACAATCTCATTCACAAAATTCATAATATAAGGAAGATATTACTCTTCTTCCATAAAGCAAGGTAGTTAACATTTCATACCTTGTCCCCGTAAAATTGTACCAACTAAAATAAATTTAATATTTACGAGCTGTCGATCTTATACCAATGCTTTGATATACATGGATTAATATATATATAGCCAAGATCGGGTTTGGTGAAATAATTAGAAATGATTTCATCATGTATAATTATCATAGAAATATACTAAACACTGTCCTCGTAATAATTATATTCTATTAGGTTACTTGCAGTTTAGTTTAGATATATATACATATATATATCTATATATATCTATATATATGAAACTGGGATGGCCTGCCGGGTTGTTGAGGTGCGTGTATGGTAAGAGGGTGGAGATGCCGGGATCTAAGTAAGTATAATTCGACAGTGCGTAGGTGCCGAGGTGGTTATGTTCGGACCGGCAGAGGTACCATGAGTATGGCCGGGCTTGCATAGGTGCAAAGATATAGAAAGGTGTATGATACGTGAGGGGAGTCTGGCCATGCCGAGGTGTAAAGGTGCCGAGGTCTGTGTAATCATAGGGGCCGAGGTCTATAAGGAAGGAGAATCCGGTAGTAAAGGGGGCCGAGATGGGTATTCAGTAAATGTCATCCGACACTGCAGAGGTACTGTGGGTCAAGTTGGGTTTGCATGTGTGCCGGGGTATGACCGTTTTCATGGTTGCCGAGATGTGTGTGTGGCAGTGAGTGTAACTGTACATGCAAAGGTGTCGTGTTGGTGAGTATAACTAAACCAGCATAGGTGTCGAGCTAAAGCTATAAAGCATGCAGGTGTGCCGAGCTAAAGCTATAAAGCTTGCAGGGGTGCCGGGATGAGTGCAGACCGGGTTCTGTATGGTAAGGGAATGACAGTACGTGCATGGGTTTTGGGCTGGGTAAGATTTTACCGAGATGCTGGGTAGGTGAATTATGAGTAAAGGTGCCGAGATGAATTTTCTTCTTTTTATCGGGATGAATGATATTCACCGAGATAGGCATGAACATAATATGTGTGCTAGGCATTATATATATATATATATATAGCTAATCCGAGTTGGTATATGGCTTGCGTCAGGAATGAAAATTCATGTGGGAAACCGGCATGGTCTTAAGCAGCTAAAGATGCTATATTGAAATATATATATATATATATAAGTATATAGACGAGTATGAAACAGGGATGGAATATATTTACGTGGAACAATATAGCATGGCTGCCGGGATAGTTATATTAAACTAGCCGAATTAAAAAACTACGTGAGAAAGTATAGCATCTGTATAGCTATTCTTAATTTGCTGGGAACTAAATAGTAGCTGAGTTAGTCATAGCTCGTATAGGAGTCCGAAATATGCATTAAGGTGACAGCCTGGAGTGCTGGTAGCCGAGAAAAGCAAAAAGCTGGAGTAAATATTTTAGTTTTTATTTGAATATTATAATATATCTTATAAATGGATAATCTATCAGCTTATTATTATTATTATTTTTTACATATGTAAAGCCATTGTCCAGTACTATTAATCATCAATTTAATTTAAAATGCTTAATATAGTATTAAATCCTCTCATAAAACTTCCTAAAGTATGAATAATTTAGACTCTAAATTATTTCTTAAAAAATCACCGTAACATACAGGAACTCTTTCAAGCATAGTTTTCTATTTTAAACAAAGACTAAGTCTGCCCAAGTTAAGTACCTAAAATAATCTTAAACGACTTCTAAATTTAAGATTTAAAGCCTAGCCTACCTTTAATAAGTTTGATGGATTGAGTAGTCGGGATAGTTTTCCGTAAAAGAAAGGAAAGTGGTAGAGAAAGGTTGTGAGGAGAGAAAGCTGAGAGGTTTTCTGCGTTGAGAGTTTTGAATCTTCTAGGCTATTTATAGTGCTTGATGTAGTTAGGATGGAAGGATTTAGTTACAAAGAAACATAGTTATAAGAAAATATCTAAACTTCATTATCTAATTCATCATCATTATTATTCCCTCCTTTTAATGGCATGTGCAATGTGGAAATTGCTGAAGCTGGATCTTGTTTATTTACTTCCCCTAATGTCACATGGACCTTCAAAAGATCTTTCTCAAAAATTTGGTCCTCAGCTTAAAAATTTTAGGTAACATCTAATTATTTCTTAGTTTAAATAATAATTTTTTTCCCTTATTCTTTCTAAAATCCTATTATTATAATTTAATTATAATCTAAAATATCTTTTTAAGATTATTATAATTTAAATATATTTTTAAGAATGTTACAGTTGGATTGGAAAAAATGTGAGTTACGTTGAACCCAACATTTTTTTTTTCAAACACGCCCCTAGTCAATGTTAAAAAGAAGTTAAAAAAGGCATCAATTGTATGATATCAAGCATTAAAAGTTTAATTTCTAAAATAAATCATTAATAATATGAGGTGCTTGTTAAATAAAGAACCAATTAAATGAAATGGATAACCAGGGAGAAATTTAAACATGTGGCAATTGAGTTTCAAGAAGCATGCAACAATCAACCCAATAAGATTCTCATGAAAGAGGAAGATTTTTATGATGTAAATTAAAATACATTCTTATCTTTCGTTTCTGATAATATTATAGACATTACAAACATACTCTTGACATTATCAACGGACATGAATCCGAAAAAAACATGATTTCCTATGACGGAAAAAAATCGTACGCTAAGTGCCCCTTAAAAGATATAATTTCTACCCAAAACTTTAATACTACCACATTTCCAACTCTTAACTAATTAGTTATTTAAATACAAAATAATTGTAAAAAATTTTCAAATTAAATTAATAATACGTTGGAAAATATCATTTTGAGAAATTGGTTTTCAGTAAGATAAAATCATCATGTTAAAAAGATCAATAGATTGGTAAATACTATGGGGTGAGTATTTCGATAAATAAATAAATAACTATGATTAAATTTTCCGGAAGAAGAAAGTAATAAATTATTAAATTAATCTTTCACCAACAATGCAGCAGCTACTTATTTATTTCATGCTTTTAATCGTTTTTTGTTTGTACCAATGCTTTTAATCGTTTGATACCTTCATAAGCTCGTGTTTTATAAAATAAAATTCTTTCACTCCAGCTAGGTAGTAGTTAATAGTAATCTGACACACTGACAAAGTGATTTTAATCGTAAAACGCTCATCCTCGTTGGCCAACAAATTGTTAATAACCACTATGCCTTAAAAAAACAATATAGAATTGATAAGTATGTATCCCGTACATTTTACCGATATAATTATGCAAAAATCTAAAAAAATTAATTGTGGAAAATATTCTAACATAAAAAATAAATAAAAATATAGAAAGGATTTTTTTAACTTGAAAAAATCTAAAAAAATCCATATAATTGTATTTTAATATAACAATTTTAGAAATACTTTAATCAATAGTTATATGTTCTGTAAAATAAATTTATATTATTATTTAAATATAAATTATGGTTGAAATAATTTTAAAGATAATTATTATAAAATCAATAAATTTATGATAATTTATAATTGGATGTCTATATGTAAAATTATTTTTCATTATCAATGCATAATCTTTTTTTTCATTTAACAAATATTTTTATTTTTAATGTTAATGAACAAATGTAAGTAACAATTAAAGATATTAAGAAAAACAATAAAAATCATTGAATTAAATAATGAGAAAAAATTATGCACTTACAATATAATTTTTTTATAATTACATGATAATATAAATCTATTTTACAATATCAATACATTCGTAGATATTAAACTTTTAAATAATTGGTTAAAATATTAATTTGATTTAATTTACGAAACATAAGTATACACGTCCTAACATAAGAAAAGACATAATTTAATGAAAATAACAGTATAACGTCATTTCATAAAAATATTAAAAATGAAAGACACAAATTTAAGGTTTAAGGTTGGATTTGTCGTTTCCGTTAACTTTAGTGATTTTAATTCTCGTTGCATTACTAAAAAGATGTACCGGCAATCATGTTAGGTTTTGTGATGAAAAGCTCAGTTCCAGCTATTGCAACATAAACTTCATTGGACGATTAGATTCAATGCGATATTCGAAGAAGATAAAGATTACTAGTATCTCACTGTATACACTGCTAAGCGAACGAGAGACATTAAAATAAAACTAGGGCAAAACAAAAGGAAAACGCTAATAATTGCGGTACTGGTTAATAGTAATAAATAAAAAATCATTTTTCATTTTGACGAAGAAACTTCATTTTTCATTAAAAAATAGTAACACTGAAGTACATTAATACTAGCTAACTTCTGTATCTTTTTAATAAAAAAACAGTTTTTACTAACTTCTTTAATACAAAACTGCACTTTTACCGAGGGATTTTTGTGAGTGGTTATGCGTGAATATTGAAAATATATCTTTAGTCATGTATAATGTATTTATTTTTTACGGATAAAAAAAGTTATTTTTTTATTTTTTAATTAATATTTTTGAAACATTAATTAACCTTTTTCATTATTTTTTGTACATATTTCACCCATATATTTCATTACAACGTGATTTTTATAAAAACTTTTTTTATTAGACAACATTAAAAAATCAAAAGAAAAAAATAAAGTATGTACTCCTTAAATATAAGGGATTAACAATTATTATAAGGGTCTTCTTAAATGTCTTAAAAATTGATAAAATAATTATTTTTTATAAAAAAAAATCATGTTGATGTTTTTTTTTATTGAAATGTGTTAAAAAATACGATGGAAATCTACTAAGATCCCGTTAGAAAGAAAGTAAAAATAAAAAAAATAACGTGTGAGTCACATTTATATTCTATTTTAATTTATTTTTTTATTTCAATTTAATTTTTTTTTCTATTTTCTTTCATTCCACCAAACTGACTCTGACAGGGTAGACTAATAGAGATTTGGGTGTAAAAAAATAGGATTTTATTCTAAAAGACATTATTTCAGTTTTCCAGTTATGAGCCTCAGTGTACCTTTCAGAGAGAACCCTGATCCGACGTGGACACATTGGACCATTAGATCTGCTTCAAACGAATTAAATGCACCTACCATGTCTCACTCGCTTTGGCACATCACTGTATCTATCTATGTATGTCCGGGTATGAATGTCTGCAATGGCGGAGCATAGAAGGAGCCAAGGGGGCCACGACCCCCCCAATTTTTTTACAAAATATAATTGTATGGGTAATTTTCTGTGCTGTAGAAATCAGAAAAAAAAAAAAAAGAAAACAACCATCGTAAAATTTCAGACTCTGCTTAAGCATAAACAAACAGTTTGTTCATAGGAGGTATAATGGTCACGACTCATGGCACACCTGCAAAAGCTCAACTTATAATAATAATAAATGATGTCTTTGCATTTAATTGAATCAAACGGTCCATATATGTGATGGTCAACAACAACTATATACTAAATATAAACTGAGAGGGAAAGTGAGGCAACAAAAAAGTAGGTTTATATATGTAACTGAAAGAGAAAGTTAAAGAAATAAGTCCAAAGAAAAAGCAAGTTAAGATTATAGAATTTATCCCATTCTCTTACCATCTTATGGTAGAGGGAGAGAGAAGAGAAGGAAGCAAACAAAATGGAAAAGCTAAAAAGTGAAAAAAAAAAACATAATATCGACGAGACCATCATAACATAACCATCGCAATCAAAAACATCATCGTAAAACGTTGACGTATAACTGCCTGTGTGCTTGCTTGTTGGTCTTGACCGTCCAGGTAACTTACTACGCTAGCTAGCTCCTTTTGTAATCTTGTGTCATTATTATTATCATTATATGCTTTTTTTTTTCCTTCTTTTTTTTCAACGTTCGTTTCGTTCATCTCGTGAAGTCGTGAACCAGGCTCGTTCTGTCCGTGACGTTGAGTCTCCACGAGAGGAACGGAATGCCGTTATCGGCGGCGTCTCTATCGGCGTCATCCACGAAACGGAACTCGTTCCCCATCCCCGGCGAGAAGCACTGCATCTTCTGACTCTGCTGGTGTGCGTACCACGAGTTATTGTACACCTGCGCCGATTCCATCACGCCACCGGAGGCCGCCGATGCCGGCGTGGCGGCGGCCGCATTCGCTCTTCTCTCCTCCTTCTTGAATCTAATCCCACACGCATTGCACAGTGACTGCAATTCAGTTCACACACCTTGAGAACATTAATTACAGTATATTACATGACAAAACTCAGTTGATAATTAAACTTCTTGACTCTCAAATGAATTAAAATTAGCTTAGACATACGCTAAACTATAAAATACAGTAGTTATTTACGTACCTTGGGGCCACGGGGGCCATTTCTCCAGAGAGGAGTAGAAGTGGTATCACAATTGGCGCAGCGGCGAGCGAGGAGAGGGTCGGCGGTGTTGGTGGTTCGGGAGGACTTGGAATGGGATTGAGGGTTGTTGTGTTTGGATTGTAGTAAGTCCCAGCAGAAGTTAGAGACGGAACGGCGTTCGTGGCGGCTTCGCTTTTCTTCGTCTTCGGAGAAGCGGGTGGAAGGGGTACCGAGGGAGAGGGTGCAGTCGACGGAAGAAGAGGAAGAGGGAGTGAAGGAAGAATAGTCATACATGTTGTCGGAATCATCGTAGGGTGGTGGTTTGTGATTGGGCATGGAGAAGAGCATGGCGAAGGAGCTGGTGGTTTGGCTGTGAAACATACCACATGTACAGGGTCCCATCACGTGCCCCTTGGAGCCACTGCAACAGTGATGCATCCTTTTCTTCTTTTCTTTTTTATCTTATCGATGTTGATCAATAGCGAAAACGGTTGCTTTATTGTTGGTGTGGAGGATTGAGGGTGGTGAGGGAAGAACGAATTAATAGAGGGAATGCTAGAGTGAGAGAGAAAGAAGATGATGTGGGTTGGAGATTTAAAGCAGGGAAAGTACACTGAGTGGGAGGAATTGTAATAACAAAACGTTAGAAAAAAATGTAACGGAGGGAGGGAGGGAGGGAGGGGGGGCTTGGAAGAAAGAGCTGAATGGTACGGAGTTGGGGGAGAAATGAGAAGGGTGTGTTGTCTGGTAGCTTTGTGAGCTAATAAGATGTCGAAATACCAGTCAGCACCTGCAGTCCACGTTGTCGTTAATGCAAATGGAGGGATATATATATATATAGTTCAGGAGAGAGAGAGAAAAGTAAAAGGATATGAAAGTTATAATAATTATAAAGAGAGAGGGACCCAGTGGATGTGTTATATAGGAGAGAGAAAAATTAATCAAGTATTGGAAGACTGAATCATGCAGTCAGGGAGTGAGTGTGGGTGTAGGGTATAACTTAGAAGCAATAGTGTTGGGTTTCTATGTGTGGTACTGTTTGTGACTTTATGCAAGATTTGGCATTGCGTAGTTTCGATTTATAGCAATAGGTGAGGTGGAATTGGAACGAGAAAAAAAAGAAAAGAAAAGAAAAGAAAGAGAGAGAGACGGTTGTTTTGGTTTTGTTTTGGTCATTGGGTAATGGGTAGTCAAAAGAGCCCACGTGACCAGCGGGAACAGTCTTCCATGGATCTGCCTTTTCCGATCACGAGGTTTTAGTGTCTCAAACCCAATATCCGTATCTCTGCCTCTCTGCCTCTGCCACTGCCACCCTCCCAAGGAAATGGAATAGTTTCCCACCCCCTCTTATTCTCACGCTCCTTTTCCTTCCCTCCTCCACCACGCTCTAATCCCAATATTACTAAGTAACCTTACACTACTCTATACTACTAATACCTGCATCCTTGAACTTGCTAATCCAATACTATATTAATTCACAACTCTCATTCCATACGGAGAATATAATTATTTTTCTCTCTTAAATTACTTTCCTTGTGAAACATTCAATTATATAATACCATAACGTATTCTGCGATGTCAAAAATCATGAAGAATTTAACATAATGTGAAATTTGTTGATAATGTCCTAAAAGACTTATCCATGTTATATGCACAAAGTCTTTCAAAATATAATAAGTGTTTTTTTTACATAAATCAAGGTATTGGACCAGGCAAGACATCTCAATTATAATAACACAACAAAGATTGGAGGAGAAGAGACCAGATTCAAAAATTAGGTAAAACTAAAAGGTTTTCATAGATAATTATATGAGAAATATATTATTCAGATAATTAAAACATTAACTTAGTGGACTTTGAAATAAAAATGTGAAAGTTGTCACAAGCTCACAACTTTGCTAACCCACATTTTGATTGAATAATCAAGAATGAGAGAAAAGATAAAAACGTAACGAGTTTAATTTTTTTCTACTAAAAATAATTAATAATTAACATCTTACATTCTTATTAAAACATGAACTTTGTGGGCAACTTGGCTAACCTACAAGAAGACAACAAAAGCCGAATATCATGGATAATTCCATTTTCTTTATTATTGTTAGTCATGGTCATAAATCATCTAATAATTTCTTTACAAGAAAACCAAATCAAACAACTTTAGGAATTAAAATGTGAACATCATGGATAATTCCACTTTGAATGAAGATCAAACCAAATAACAATCATATTAAGCTCTGAATGTTGTAGGCGGCTCCACCAATCCACAAGAAAATCAAGCCAAAAAAAATATTGAGATTAAAACGTGAACGTTTTGGCTATCTCCGCCAATTAATCCACAAGACCAAGCCGAAAAACATTGTTGTAGCTAACTCTACTAACTCACAAGACCAAGGCTAAAAAATGTTGGAATTAAAACGTGAACTTGTGACTAGCTCCACTAACTCACAAGATTAAGCCAAAAAAGTTTGGGATTAAAATGCAAACTCTGCGCCCAACTCATAACCCTCGAGACCAAGCCAAATGATTGTTCAAATTAAAACAGGAAGGTCATGGCCAGTTATACTAATCCACATTTTTCGGATGAAGAGCCAGCCAATAAAGAAAATAGTTTATTTTGGATAAAGTTAAAAAAATAATTGAAATTAAATTACTATAAAAAATAATTTATTTTGGATGAAGTTCAAAAAAATTGAAATTAAATTACTATCCAAAAACAGTTTATTAAACCGTAAAACAAGTTTCTTTAAAATTCATTGCGGGAACATACTGCATTAGACACTTAATTAGCCCAATCGCATGGACACTACTTCATACCTTTTGTTTGAAACCTCATAAAATACATCATTATATAAAACACTTGAATGCTAGCTAAACCTAGTCAATAATGTTCGTGCAATGTTACTCTATATATAAGCTCCTTAACATATGTTGAATTTTTGGTGTTATGTTGAACAATTTATTTATTTTTTGAAGGGGGGTGGGGGGCCACGCACATAAATGAGGGTGGGATATGTGAAAATTGTGGGTGGTGTCTAATGTCCATGGGAAGATATATTTTCAACAGAACAATGACCACTCCTCCAATGACCCCCACTCCGTTAGTCGTTATAGGGCGTCCAATCCATCAAATCTGCAGCCAGAAACAACAACAACAACCACAACAAGCAGTTTTTTGGCTGCCGTACCGTGCGAATCACGTGAATCCAAAACAAAAGCCAAGCTCGTCATCATAGTAACCTCGTGCCCCGAATCCACACCCATTGCTTTTGCTTATGCGACAACAGTAGAAGTTGTAGTGGTCGAAGAGAAGATCCCTCAGATTTTGATTGATTTTTGGATCACCACGAAAGGGAGAGAGAGAAAGCTCTTCAAATGGATACTCAGCAATCATCAAAGCAACGCAATCTAATAAATATTAATTATTAAAATAATAATTTTTGTTAACAGAGAGAGGGAGAGAATTGAATATGTAGTTTTTTTTTGTTAACCATTAGATCCATCACAATGTGTGTATTGTGCGAGAGAGAGAGGAGAGATTTCTTTGGGTCAAAGGTAGATAGAATAGAACCCATTGCAAAAAGAAAAGAAGAGAAAAGAAAAGGGTCAGAAAAAATAAAACAAAATCCAAAACTAGAGTTTTGTTTTAATTAAAAAGAAAAGAAAAAAACAGAGAGGTACCCCACATCATAATACCCAAACAAACAAACTCCTCTGGAACATGGATCAAAAGATTCAAAAACATTCACTGAGAGTGAGCATCAGATCGCATAGAGATTGATGAAGCACAGTTCGACAAACGGGACGACCACACCACCGCTTTCCAAAAGATGCTCTCTCTATATTTTGCTTTGTAAACTACGAGCAAAATACTACTTATTTGGATTAGAAATTTTTTTAGAACCCAGATCTGTCAAATAGAATATATTCCCCAGGGGAGTATCAACACTCGAATCCAAGTTTCAAATCATGTGAAAGGCTAAATAATAAAAGAGAGAGAGAGAGAAACAAGGAAATAGCATTGTCCAATTTTGAAATGATTGGAATAAGGGTACTCCAAAGACCAAACCTAGCAGCAACACACAAGGGAAGAGACATTGAATATAGACTTTAATCTCGTGATCATCTGCAAAAGGAGTTCAAACCATGATTCCATGTTTACGTACACAACTGATAATATTTTTTAACGCGACGTTTAAAAAAAAAAAGAGAAAAAAAAGAGGGTTACGAAAAAAGGTCATGCAACATCTATATTCTATAGGATCCAACGCTACGTTACCATCGCTTGTGTCCCACTTCTAACTTGGCACATAACAGGTACCACACGTCGGTGAGTGTTGCAATTAATTCAGCTCACTATTTTTTTCTTCTTCTGAGTTTGAAGAGATTGTTACTTAAACTCTGCTTTTTTTGTGTGATTAATTTCTATTCAGGTTATTACTACTATATAGTATATCCATGTGGATGACCCGAAGAACAAACTGGCAAAAAAAGAGAGGCCAAAATCAATTTTAATTGTATCTAGTCGTATTGAACTAATGAATTAAAACTTTTGTTGTTTTATACCAAGTTATGATATATAAAGTATAAGATATTGGAAAAGAAAACATTAACATTATAAAATAAGTAGGAATTTACGAACAAAGATAATTTGAGTAAAAATTATTAATGTATATTAATTAAAGTCACTTAAAAAATATAAAAAACGAAATAAAAGGAGTCATCATGTAATATTTACATTTATGGTATAGCTTACTATTTTATAGGAAATTATATTGGTTTTATATGTGTGTTTCTTATATGTAGGCCTCATAATATCCAATCTTTATATTACACATCAGTAGTTAAAAATATATAGAATAAAAAATTAATTAAATATTTTCGCAATTTAGCCAAAATCATAGTTTTAATTTTGTTACAATGGATTTTTTTTTTCAAATAAAATTGATATAAACCCTATAGGAATTATTAGGACAAAATCTGTATTTCTTTATCAGATAATAAAACGTAATCACTTTAGCTTCTCTTTTTTTTTGGAATTTGAAGGAATATTTTATATATAGACATCACGCGCTTAACATTGATTCGAAAAATGAAAATGTGAATAGCAAGCAAGGGATCAATTAATCAATATACCCACTTGACATAAAGTATTTCATGATTAATTAAAAAATAACAAACTTCTTTGATGAACTTTTTTACATAATTACTTCCAAACATGAACGACAAATGAGAATATAATAATAAATTTAAATAATGGAATGATAAAGAAATGTTCTTTTAAGACGCATACAATATATACAGTGGGTTATAAGACCACCTTTGACCACTTGACCAAAAGGTTAGACCTCCATAGAGGGGACAATTAGATGTTACAGAATGTAGTCTCAGATGTTATATATATGATACTGACAAGAAGTTAACTTTCTTAGATAGGACGGCTTATTAGCGGGATTTCTCCTACAATACGGTTCCCTTTTTCTATATGTTGGTCCTTTGCCTCCCACTTTAGATTTTGTTCCTTCTTTTCCTCCTTCTCTTATATATTCCTATTCTACTAAGTTAATTATTCTATGTTGCTACTTTGAAACCTTATATACCAAGTTCTGCCAAAGAAGATCCCCTCAACACAAAATCACTGGACCAATCCGATCCCAATCCACCTAGCCAAAAGGTTTCTCTCTGGTCTCCATGAATCAAATTTTAAACACAAAAAGGAAAAAAAAAATAATCCCAAACCCCCAGGTGAGAGAAAAACAGACATTCCAGTTGTATCTTGTTACTTTTGAGGAATGTAATTTTATTCGTTCCCAACGTTTATTTTACTAATAATTGTGTTATTTGTTTTATGCACTATAGTATCTATTCACTTGCCATATAATATTCTAATAAAATACAGTATCAAAGTGTGGCTCCAGGCAATAGGCATTGTTGAACACATTTGCATGCATGCAATGCGAGCAACTTGTTCCACGACACCCACGTGGCATCCTGGTAGATGATATTATTATCATTGATTATTGAATTGATTGATTTTAGGATTTTTTGTCGGATTAGGCGTTAGAAACGATTTTAGCAATTCTCATATAGTTTTTCAATTCGGCACGACGTTGGGAAATGGAAACAGTAGAGTAGGTGAGTCCCACCAAATCCAACGAGCCACGTAATATCATGATTAAGCAGAGCATTGCATGTAAGACCGTGCAAAACTGCGGTTGTGAGGCGGTGATCAGTAATGGCACAGACCCCGTAATGCACACGCACGCTCTCGTTTTGGGTTTGAACTCTGATATTTGAAATTTATACGATGAATCGCATGCTACTTGGTGCGTGCGGATTGAATTACTGTACTATTTTTAGAGATCATTTTGATAATTAATTAGCTATATGGAGTATACTACATAAAGATTAAAGAGGAGTAATTTTTTTAGAAGAGTTAAAGAGTAATGTTTTATATTATACTCCCGGAGCTTTTTCATAAGTTTTAATTAACTAATTATTTGAAATCAAGAAAAGTAATTGATAAAGTCTTTTTAAGAAAATAATATAGTTAATAATTTAGAATCCTTCCATCGTTCGGTTACGTTAAAATGTGAAGGAAAAAAAGATTTCGTATGGGTTTCGAATAAAAAATATGTTTCTTTTGGATTTAGAAGAAAAATTGAAGAATGATAAATTTTGTAGATTTTGTATGTTTTTTTATATTGTTCAATCAATTAAAAATCATGCTAGATAATTTTCAAAATAAAAAATGTTAAGTTTGTTTTTTATATAATTATTATAAAATTTAATAAACTTATCATATATAATAATTTATAATTGAATAATAATCTAGAAATATCTTACACTTTTAAATTAAATTCTTATACTATAAAGAACAAGAAAAAACAAAAAAAGGAGAACTATCACTTCCTTTGAATACATATTTCACCATGATTCCGATTCCATTTAAGTTAGGCTTGCAGCCCAAATCCACAGCATATGCTGCATTGATCTTGCTGCTTCAGCCAGCGCTTCGCTTTTCAGTGGAAAGTCTACAAATTTTAGGATTGTAGCCCATTACTCAATTCTTGTAGGAAGTTGTTATATCCACTCCCTTCTTCTCAGATTTTCCCCAAACTACCCTTAAAATACACTCCCGCACGGCTTGCACATTTACATAATTTAATTATCCCTTGATCATGGTTGTGGCTCTCGAACAAAGCGACAGGTTTTTGCTATTCATGGTAGATGTGGCATAACTCTTCGAAGAGGTGCCTATATGGTCAAATATAAGTAATTGATTCACATGCATTTGGATGTCGGTTTAAGATGGAAAGGATGTAGGTGGTGCGCAATGAGCTAAGATGAAGGGTATTTCAAAGCCCAACACCATAGAAGATTCTTTTATTTCGTATTTGGTCCCTAGCAGATTAATCCACCGTCGTTGACTTCGTCGCAGGTGAATCCCTTGCCAGAAACATAATAAGAAGTCAAAGAGCTAACCACTCATAGAAGGAAGAAATAATCCCATTGTTGTTTGCTAAAAAAAATTAATTAAATTGGAGAGAAAGAGTTATGCTGAAGGTGGAGAGTGTGTTCATTTTTTGAAAAAAAAATTAAATTGGGGGAGAAAGAGACGGAGGAGTGTGATTTACAGGCTAGTTTGGGAAAAATATTGGAGAAAGGAGAGTGTATTAGTATATAGGGAGAGTGGATAAGTAATTGCCTTGTATTCTCTAAATGGACAACGTGAGTTGGTTTATTCAACCAACCAATTTTTCTTTTTCATGGTTAATGGTTATTCAACAAACCTGATAATCGAATTTGTGACACTTGCAAAGCTGGCGCACAACGACGATTATACTGGTTCCTTGAATCAGTGGAACTAAGTATGAAGCTCATGCACTCCTATAGATAAATAGATAGAACCTAGTTCTTTTAATGTTATTTTGGCACTACTTTTTTTTTTTTTAAATGACACTGCCTTATTTTTTAAACTGCTATTATAAAATTATTTTTGTTCAATTCTGAAAGAATTTTATAAATTATTTTTTGGAAATCTCATTCTGAAATACACTAAACTTCTGAAAATTTAATTTTGAAAGTGATTTAAATATATTTCAAAAATTGAATTCTAGAATATGTTAAATTCTTTTGCGGAAATTCAATTCCAAAAATTATTTACAATTATCTCAGACATTTAATTTCCAAATTTAGAAAGTCTTTCAGAATTTAAATTCTGGAATGATTTGTATATAAATTTAAAAAATAAATTTCCATAATAATTATAAATTACTCAAATTAAAATTTGAATAATGATATACGCATCTTATTTTAATAGATATATTTTTAAAATAATAGTTAAGAAAAGAAATGATGCCACAAATAAGAAAAAGGAAATAAAGAAAGCAATGCCCCTTACTTTTCGGATACTTTTCATTGCAAATTTGGGAAGAACTAAATTATAAGGTTTTCTAATACACTATATAATAACAGTGCAATTCCAATAATAGCCTTTTGGTTATTTTGATAAAATTAAAAAAATTTGAAACTGGAAAGGCGCACTCATTCTTCTCCCTCGTGCATTCATTCTCTCCGCATTGGTAGCATCTATTCTTCTTCGTTCGTCTCCTGTTGGTAGGCATTGTTAGCAGCGGCAGTTGTCGACGTCGGTGGTCGATTTGGTGGTGGAGCTGGTTGTTTGCGGCGGCCGTCGACAAAGGTAAGTTCAGAAGTTTTGATGTAAGGCACGGATTAGCTAATCCGTAAGGTTCATACGGATTAGTTGATCCGTATGTTGTTTAAACCCTTTAAGTTGTTTTTAATGTATTGAAATTTATATAATTTATGTTTATTAGGATGTTGAAATTTGAATGACTGTATTTGGATTTGTATATTGTGGGAATTAAGGCAGCATTGTATGTGGTATATACTTGCTTGTGATCTATGTATATGATTGTGAATATTACATGTAGTTATATATTGATGGGTTGTGTGCATTGATTAGCCACATGTTGTTCACATTGGTGAGTTGTGTGCATTGAGTACACATATGTTATTCACATTGCTCACTTTGGTGACTTGTGTGCATTTGTATTGTTGAGTTGTGTTTATTGAGTACACATGTTATTGACATTGGTGACTTGTTTCAATTAGCAAACACATGTTATTAACATTGTTGAGTTGTGTTTATTTTGTACACACATGTTATTTACATATGTGACTTGTGTGCATTTAGTAGACATTTGGTTATTATTGACATTGTTGACTTGTGTTGATTGAGTACACACATGTTATTCACATTGGTCACTTATGTGCATTGAGTAGACACTTGTTATTGACATTGGTGACTTGTGTGCCAAAGATATGTATATATGTTTGTTATTTGTTTGTTTTCAGTTTATGAGTAACTTGATTAACCATATGACTTATACAGATTATGGCAAAAACTAGAGGAGGAGTGCATCGGCCTCTAGGGACATCTGCAAGCCGAGTGTTAGGAACACGCATAACCACCGATGATGTAGAACAGGTGGATGGACGACGTAGGCCAACCGCATCGGTTAGGAGACAACGGGCAGCTGAGGCTGTTTCTAAGCAACCCGTTGTTGTGGAAAGCGATATGGAGCATGACATTCCACTGACACAGGATGTCGTCACCGAGTCAGTGTCGTTCCCTGGTGGGCCTGAAGATCCTTCAGTTCTAACAGATTATGCTGACCATGTAGCGCTCAGAGTCTGGTCTGGAGAGGTACGATGTTTAACTACGTATCGACTTTGATCCAACAAGTCTTGTAATGTTTGTTAACAACATTGATTTTTTTTCAGGAGCGTCCTGAGTTAAAATTGGCTTCTCATGGACGTAAAGTGACAAAATTTGGCAAGCCGGTAGCTCAGATTGAAGGATTAGTTGCTTCGACCGGGTTAAGCCCTTTAGTTCAGACTTCTGTGGAGACTGGGGACCGAGGGTTGCTTTCTGCATTCGTAGAGAGATGGCACCCAGAGACAAGCAGCTTCCACTTGCCCGTTGGAGAACTCAGTATCACGTTGGATGATGTTGCATCACTGCTGCATCTCCCAATTGTCGGAGCTTTCCAGACATATGATCCGATTGACACGGGGGAGGCATTAACATTACTAGTGGAGCTGCTGGCGGTCACAGTTAAGGATGCAGAAGCAGAGATGGAGCAATGTCACGGTGCATACGTCCGTCTGTCATGGCTCCGAGACTTATATGCTACAAAGTGTGCGGCAAGGCATTGGGCAGAAGCAGGTAGAGCGTAATTGCTGCACTTAGTCGGCTGTACATTGTTTGCGAACAAGAGTGCCACACATATTAGTGTGGCATTCTTAGACGCATTCCGAGACATGTCCCAGGCAGCCGGGTACGCATGGGGTGCAGCCGCTCTGGTCCACATGTATGAAAATTTGAACTATACCTGCTAGCATCACGGGAAGCACCTTGCTGGCTATATTTCTTTGTTACAGGTAATGTGTAAGTCTTAATTTGAACTATGTGGTTTAAGGAACTGTTAGATATTGTTGGAAGCGTGCGATTTGCTATTACTTAAAATGTTGTTTAATATTGCAGTGCTGGATCTATGAACATTTCCCCACAGTTGGAAATGTCATACCAGATCCACAGTACGATGATAGGTCCCCCCGTGCATGCCGGTGGAAATCTTCAAAGCCTTTACCTGTTTCTACGTATCGGAGATGGCTTGACAGATTGACCCTGAATGATGTGTGTTGGATGCCTTACAGGGATCATCGTCCACATAGGGAGTTCGAGCCGATTTCACTATTTTATGGGTTCCTTAGATGGGGTCCATCCATGGTTAGAGTTCAACCGCATCGAGTCATGAGGCAATATGGGTTTGTGCAGTGTATACCAAAGCTGATGCAGGTTGAGTACCCGACGACAGAACAGGTTGATGACATGTGGACCCATTTCTCAGAACACATGGTTGACACTGGGGATGCGGTAACATATCTCAGTCAGTTTGCACCTCGATATATGGAATGGTATTACCGTATATCTCATCCATATATGTTACCACCGGAGGCTGGGGAGCCAAGCCGACATCCTTTGCGAGTCACGACCACTGTTACGAACCCGGCTACTGTGACGCAGGGACACACATCACCACCGGTTCATGCACGGGAAGAACCTTCCGATGTTAGCCAGACGCCTTCACATGCAGTGGTAGACCTATTTGGTACCTTTTTATGTGTTTAAAAAATGTACTATGCAAAAGTTATTGATTATTAATGTGGCTTTTTAAATATTGTTTCAGGGTATGTGCCAAAGGCTACGAGAGGGGTTGCAAGAGATGATAGACTTGCAGATAGTGACCCCGCGCACACCCGCGTATGAACATACACAACGTCTGTTGGAGTTAGCACGTAGTGTTATTGAAGACAGAAATGTGTATGTCCGATCAGCTCGGGTGAGGGAGACACAGAGGAGACGGGTTGATGACAGGGACTGAAGACTTATTTGTTATTTTTTTAGTACCTAATGCACATTAGTTGTTAACGTAGTGAATTTCTGATGTTGACTTTTTTACATGTAAGACATGAAACACATCATCATATATGATATTATTTATTTATCTTTGTCCATAAGTTTACGGAAATTTGCAATACAATCAAATAAAAGTAGCGTGCATAAAAAAATACTTTTTATGCATCTCCTAAATCCACATGTGACGTAATGATGCCTTCCGAACATTCAACTGAACAATTATCAAGAATACTTTACCCAACACACCTTTGCTAATATAATACATCCACAAGAAGCTCAAGCTCAGTGTAATATTCAATTTATCCAGGTTTCCACTTATTTATTCTTTACATTAAATTTAAAATTCATAAAAAAACAATGGCAGGTATATACGGATTAGGTAATCCGTAAGACTCATACGGATTGACTAATCCGTATGCCAGACAAAACCCAGCTTCGAGTAGTACCCGACCTCACACCCACCACCGATGGTCGCTCCGATGACTGTTACCGGTGAACGCCGCTACCAACACCCCCAACTACCTCCTAGAGACACCTCCAATGCACAACCACAGCACGAAAAGTGACGAAGGAGCAACAGTAAACCAAACTGAGCATAGGCTTCTAATAAACCAGCTGAGGGTATTTTTGCCATTTTGAAAATATCATATAGTGTATAAGAAAAGCTTATAGTGTATTTAGTAGAACCCTGCAAATTTTCTGGTCTTGTGAGACGGCCCATCAATGAGTTTCTTGGGCCTTAGTGGAAGTAGCTTTGTGCTCAATGGGTTTTGTAATATGGCTGTAATTTTGCGGGGCCCGTAGAAAAATCTTTCTTAGTCTTCCGTTTTGTAGTATAAAACATTAAAATTGAAATAGTGTATTAAGGGTACGTTATTCTATTCTTTAATTTTTTTCAGCAGTAAAAGCAAAAACAGAAAAGGCTCGATCCTATTCTGTCCCATATACTAAAAGGAAAATACGAAAGAGAAAAAGAAAAGAACCTCTCTCAACACGAAAAAATAAAAAGACAAAAGGGAGAATCATATGGCTTCAGCCGCTTTGTATGAACCACATAGTAATATAGGCACCAGTTCGCAATCAGACAAGAACTAGACGACAAAACACGATGCATCGTTCTTAAAAAAGTTTTGTTCTTTTTCTTTCTAATAATCACGCGCTTAAACATAATGCAAACAAGAAAACAGTGACGTTAATTAATATTAATAACACATTCGTTTTAACGTATTTTTTATTCATTAAATTTATTAAAAATCACAACAAATTATGGTCTAATTTCTTATTTAATTAATGAAATTTACTCATAATTTTATATTTTATAATAATTTTAACTAGTAAAAAAGGCGTGGCCTTCAAAAATATATATTAGAAACGTGTGTTACTAAAACTCTTCGTGCAAACAAATCCCGAGTCCTGATCACTGTTCAGAGATTTTCCGGTTACAATTTGCAGGACGATGGCTAACTGGAGTTAATTATATACTAAAGCCTAGTATATATGGCCTCCCCGAACAAATGCCTTACAAAGGTAATTGAGCACGGAAATTAGATAAGGTTCTTAAATAGACTTAAGCTAGTTATGAGATAATACATTAAGAAATAAAATAAAAATAATAAAGAACAACTAAATGAAGTGTTAAATACCGAGGGTCTAAAATTCACTTATTGAGTATAATGTGAGTTATTGTAAATTTTTGATATTTATCTTTATTTTTTTTATGGATAGAAAAACGAAGTTTTAAATTAATATAAAATAATTATGTTATATCTGTTTAAATTTAAAAATGATATTAATTAATTAAAAAATCCAATAAATATATTATGGAGCCAAAGAAATAAATTAAAACTCTTTAGTGTGGGTTTAAACTATATATCCCTAATTTCAAATTAGAGGTGCATCAAACCAACACTGACAATGACATACAAAATAGCATGGGTCTATCCATCGTTACTTGATAATTAATGAGTGATTACTGATTAGTATGACCATTTCAAATTCCTATCAAAAAATGACCATTTCAAATTAATTGCAACTTAGTGTCAACTTGACTAATGGTAAAACAAATATTTAGCTTAGTTTTGGCTTAAAAGGTGACTCAAAACGGTTCAATTCATTAAGTTTTAGCATCAGCTGGTTAATGTTAATGTGTAACTAACGATCTAGTGCTAGATTAGCGTTGAATTAACCAACACCAAGTCTAAATATATGACACATGCTAGACCCATCTTACACAATTTTTTTCTCCTACTGTATCCATTGTGGTCGCTGCCAATTCCGGTGATCATCGTTGCCGCACGTTTGCATCCACCACTACATCACCCATTGTAGCACCCTTGTTGCTCGCACTACTCCCATCATGGCGGTGCCACCACCACCATGCCACCACTGTCCTTGTTCACCACATCACTACCTAGGGCACCACCGTACCACCACTGTACTTCCCTAATTGTTTCGCTATGGTATAATGATATATATTTAATATTCTTATTTCTCACAATAACCAATTATTGTCAAGTGCCACACACACCCATTTTTTATTTTTAATCTTAATCAATCTTACTCCGTTTCAATCACTGTGCTAAGTCGAGTTAAGATCGTATACGATAAAAAAAAAGGAAAAAATGCTGTTATTTTTAGTTAATTGCACAAGTGGTTAGATACTCTTTTTGAGAAGTGACAATTATTTTAGTTCCCTAATTCCTTTTATGTAAATAAGTACGATAAGATATGATTCCATCGTGTTTGAGTTGATGTTGCGTGATATTATATTCATTTTGTGCTTATATCATGGAAAACGCTAGAGATACATTCCTCACATTAAAATAACAATATATAATAATAACTTTACTTCTCTACCATAGATTTCTATATATGATGACTTTCAAATCAATGATAAAAAACACGTACACTTTTCTCCCTGAACAAAGTTATGGCATGGCATGCAATGTCATTATGATATTCCAAAAATATTTTTTCAATCTCTTGAAATCTATACATCTTAGAGAGAAATGGATATCTTTTTATGAGAGAAAGCTGAGATATATGATAAAGAAAAAAACAAAAAATAATTAATTATAAATATAATAAGTGGGGTAATGGGGGGAAACATAAAAGAATTAAGATAGATACAAAAATTAGAGTATGACAAAATAAGACAGGATTGTATGTTATTTGTGGCAATGAGAATGACTAGTCAAAATGTGATATTGACCGATTTTCTGTTGTTGTTTTTTTCCTTTTATCAAAAGATATTTAAATATAATCACCAGAAATTCAAGTTTCTAGTCTGGATTAATTATGCTTAACTATCCTGTATTGACAGTATTGTACTCTGGTCAGATTTTTTGGAATTTTGTTTACAAACATATATAATATACTAGTTAGGTGGGTTGTTTTGAGATCACTTTGTCTGAAAGAAAAACTGAACCTTGTAGTTATTTTTATCGGAAGAATTTTATTGAAATGTTTTATAGCGTTACATATTAGAATTAACTTATTTTATGTTTGAAAAACTATAAGTAAAATGCTGTAAAAAAACCCCCCTTAAAAACTACTTTTACGTAAAATATAAACAAAAATCTAATAGCATCAATAAGTTGACAGATTTTTCTTATTCCAGTTCACTCGATCAGTAGATTTTATCGCATATATAATTTCCACTCATGTTACGAATCATTGACAACGATGTTTCATGGGGTCTAATTAGAATTCAAATACGGATTATGTTTGTAGGAAATTTTAAAAATAACTCTACATTAAATTCATGAATGTAAAAAAAAATAATGACGTTTATTTGTAAGGAATTAGATAGAAAAATAATTCAAACTTACGACAAAATTGGACTCCAAATACACTTTAACTTTTGGATTAATTTGTTTAAAGGCAAATAATAAATATGGATCGATAATGTAATGTAGAACCTAATGTAAGTGATAGACATATCTATTTTTTTTTTCAATGGTAACAATGAACATTAAATCTGAATCCTCGTGTATATGCTCCAACGCCCACCACTGAGCGGACCCTAGTTGTTCCTATAAATAATGTCAATATAATATTGTTCTTCAGTTCAACCTATTAATTATTCGATCCTTTTTTTCATCCAAATAATGAATTGGCTTTGTTTGAGTAATTAAGTACAGTAATATATAATCGACAGTTCAAAGACCAAGACTGTAATGAACAAATAAAGCATGCTTTAAACGAGAGAGAAGTCAAATAATACATAAGAGTTGCCCGGTTTCGCCGTCTCTCTCTCTCTTTTTTGTATAGCGGCCAACGCGACTCTGTACTGGAAAGTAAACAAGAACGAATTGATGCCTGAAAGAGAAATGTGAAAGAAGATGCTAACAAAGGTAGTAGCAAATAAGCATCGTGAAAGAAGCAAGGTGGTAAGTAAGTAAAGCATGTCATTGGTCCAAGGGAAGAGTGGGTTGCAGATAAGGCAGCAGCAGGCGCACAAAGTCACCAACACAACACAACACAAAGAGCCTCGAGGAGAGAGAGAGAGAGAATCTGACACACACGATAACAAGACAAGTGCTGTGAAGTGGCCCAGCAAGCCTTCACAGAGAGGTGGCCTTTAATTACTCTCAATATCATTATACTATATCTTAAATAAATAAAAATAACCATCCTACCTTAATTTAATTTGAGTTATCACTTATCACTATCATTTGCACGTCTTAGTCTATAAACTTATAGTATATAAGGCTAATGGTAGGATATGATCTCTCTCCTTAATTAGTCTCTCTCTTGTAATTTGTAAAAATATGCTGGTTTGGGACACACATTCATTTGGAGTAAGGTTAGAGAGAGTGAGTGAGAAGGGCAATAATTAAAAACTGGACCAGGGTGCAGGCTGTGGGAGAGGACCAACATGACTTTGTCGGTTGTTCTGCAAGACAAATTCTTGCAGTACTAGTCAGTAGTCACCACTCCTTCTGAGTGTGCAAAACAACCTCTTCCTCTGTTCCTTTCCTACTTGGTTTTTATGGTTCTGGATGGCTGGTAGGAAACAACACCCTTCTAGGCCCTCTTCCACACCAACTTTCTCATAGTCCAACATTACACGTCTTTCTTAATCAATCTTAACTCTTTAACAATTTACTCTCTCCACTCTGTGTCTCCCAAGGTGTGGTGTTGTGTTGTGTTGCTTGGTGCAATTAAAGCTTTCTACTTTCTACCTCAAATCTCTATAGCCTAATATTCTACCCGCTGAGGTGAGTCTTTTATTTTATTTGTGTGTCTCCAAGGGACCCAGCTAGTAGTCTCGATCATTTCCATTGAATGAATTTCTACCATTTTTTTTTTATCCTTTTCTCTTTGTTTTCTCCCTTATGAAAAAAAATAATAATTAAACTATTCCTATTCCATCGCTATAGTGGTGCTATATATACAGTTAAATCACTCATTCACTTCTTCTGAGAATAGGATTGAGTAGTGAAAATTGGTTGGTGGGTTAGCACCCAGAACGTCAATATCAGAATAAGGAAAGAATAATTGTGGGCGTGCTAGTAATTATGTGTTTGGTTGAGTCTAGTCTTGGATTAGATGGGATAAATATGAATTAGCTAGGGTTGAGGAGAGACTACAGGAAGATCCACAAGCATAATTAAAGCAGAAAATCACGAAGATGATGATGATGGCTTAAGATAGATTTATTACAGCGATCGAGTCATAATTAGAGAGAGAGAGAGAGCATAGAGGGTTGAGATTAAACCTAGCTTGCTAGATCTTGGCCACACCACAGATAGCAGCAAACCTTGATGGCAATGAGCGGGCAACAAGATAAGGAAATAGAGATACCAACCACAGCCACAATCACAACCACTTTAGGTTACAACCTTCCCAACCGAGATTCTTCTTCTTCCTCTTCCAAGCTCTCTTCTCCAACTGTTGGTGAAAGAAGTAGCAGTGATCATGATCAACAGCGTCATCAACCAACTCATCAAACTCGCACATTAATCTTCAACGAAACACCTCACCATCATTTCTATACACCACCACCTCCTCCTCCTGCTCTTGCACCTCATCGACCCACATCAGATCCAGATCTAAGCACCCCAATTGCTCCCACATCGAATCACCCAAGAACAGCATCGCCTCAAACGACAACAACAATAACAACAACCTCGACGCCGTCGATCAGGTACCGAGAATGTCTTCGGAACCACGCGGCGAGCATGGGGAGCCACGTGGTGGATGGCTGCGGCGAGTTCATGGCAAGTGGGGAAGAAGGCACGCCGGAATCACTAAGATGCGCGGCATGCGAGTGCCACCGCAACTTCCACAGAAAAGAAGTTGAAGGAGAATTACAACCACTACCACAACCGCAAACACATGTTCCAAATTACCACAGCTACTACACCAACAAGCACAACGGTCACCTTCACTACCCTAAACCCTCTTCATCTTCCCTCCATCATAGATTGGTTACACCAACAAGCTTGGTCTCCCCAGTGATGATGACCTTTGGAGGCCCAGCTGAGTCATCAAGTGAAGAACTCAACATGTTTCAGTCCAACACTGGAGGAGCACAGTTAACGTCAGTGCAGCAGCATGCACCACTACTCTCTTCCAGCAAGAAGAGGTTCAGGACTAAGTTCTCTCAGCACCAGAAGGATAGGATGATGGAGTTTGCTGACAAGATTGATTGGAAGATCCACAAACACAATGAGCAGGAGGTACAGCAGTTTTGTTCTCAAGTGGGTGTCAAGAGACAGGTTTTTAAGGTTTGGATGCACAATAACAAGCAAACAACTAGTAGTAAGAAGTAGCAAATGTAAGCCTAGCCTACAACACTCTTTCTTCATTTTTCTAGACTTCCTTGTTGTTTGGAAAGAAATAAAAGTAAAAAGAAACATCACATTAATTTTTAAGGGAATAATAATTTGTAGATTTAGATGTGCATATATATTATTCAACCAGAGGAAGCTAGCTAGCTATAGCTAGATAGATACATTAATTTTGACAGCAGCTACAACTTCCCATTTTAATTATCTCATACTAGTATGTATGCTCCTTCATATGAACATATAGAGGCAACAAAGAAAATTTGCACTGATTTTGTTGGCCCAGAAAAATATGTACGGATTAGTTAACTCTCAGCTTCTCACCTCTTTCTCTCTTTTGGCGTGACTAGCTAGCAATTTTCAACCATGGGGCAAGACTCTAGAGATAGAGAGAGAGAAAAAAGAAAAAAAAAAAAAAGAGGGAGATGAGGATGACTTTTGGTCGTTGTGATGAACTAGGATATAGGTGTACGTTGTTTGTGATGAGGAGGTACACTCACACACTTAAGCTAGCTGTAACAATATTTCATGCATAATACTTTGACAAACTTTTCTATTTTAATTATGGAAGTGTTGGTTCGTGAACCTGTTCACTTCTTTGCTAATCAATGTAGAAGGATCCCACACTTAACGAGTCATGACCCAATTAACCACAATTTTGTCCTCCCATAGACATTTGAATGCATAGGACAACGGCCGACACATGAATTAGCAGACAATCCCCGTTCTTTTCTCGACTTGCCTTTTTGATAATATGCATACTATATTGTCTCTACGCGAATGAACCAGGAAGATGTAGCCAAATTGATGACAAATAAATAAGGAGAGATGAGGGTTTCGGATATACAAATTTCACCCTTCAGGTGTTCTTTTTTTCCTTCCCCCCCTCCCCCCCCTTTCCTCTCTCTCTCTCTGTTTCGTACTTGTCAATCATATTAGCTAGGCACATGGTGAAACTGTGCTAAAGTAAAGTTCTCTCGTACGCAAAAAGTGAAAACCTCTATCTATATGAAATATGTTGAGAGCTATGAAGCCTGAGTCTCGCAACAATTATTGAGTGAAATAAACTCGGGGGCAGTAAGCTGAATCAGTTGTTAAACCCTCAGAATTATGTACTACGTTAAAATCTGCATATATAAAGTCCTAGTTTATGGCAAACAATTATTATCTTCCTCTTCGTTTACGATTTCCAAGAGCTGATTACCTTTCAAAGTAAGTAGAAGAAGATTTACAGCATAATCACCAATTCACCACTATTTTTCCATGAAATGCAATCATTGAATGGATATAATATGAAGCATGTGTGTCCGGTAGATTGATGCCCTAGTTTGAGCCATCTTAGAGTATATAGAATTTATTTTTGTGTAACATCTTTGCTCCTAGTCTTGAGGCATATATTGTTTAAAAAGTATATTGTTTTTCTTGCTTAAGATGCCATTTAAGTTTAAACTAGTTCCACCTTTCCTTAGTTTTACTTACGGGGAACAAACTTTAGATTTTTTTTGTTGGTGAAAAAATATTGCAGATATATTCGAAGACAACTGATAAAAAGAAAATTTTAATTAGAATAAATTAAAAATGTAAAAGTTCTTCAATTCTAGATTGTCATAGCTAGAATTAAAAAAAAAATCTTTTTATAATAATTACATAAAAAATGCTACTTTTTTCTGTTGATAAATAGATCAAAATGAAAAATAAACTCAAGATTAAAATAAGCAAAATATTCGGTACTCCACTTCTTGTTAATTGTATTTGCACTCACCTCTGCGCAACTTATATTAATTTCATGGTGGTTCCAGTTTGTTTTATGCATACTCAAAGATAGCATAGATTGTTTCATTGATCAAACTGAAATTTCTATAGGCTAAACTAAACGGAATAATTGAACCAAAGTAAAATTCATTTACTGAACGAATTGCTAGCATTATGCACCGTAGCGGGATTTAATGCTGTTATGCCTCTATAGGGAGACAAAAGCAAGTCGAAGACGATGGTAACATGAATTTCAAAGAACCACGAAGAATAAAATTCACGGGAAAGAGCTGTATGAGGATAAGGATTAAAAATATTATTAAGGAGAAGGCTTTTGCACTAAGCGCAATGTAATCATGGTGATTTTATAAGAAGCGCTAAATGCTAATATATTGAAAAACCACAATCAAACATGAAAGCTTTTGTCATGAATCCGATTGGGTATCTAATCTTTCATAAGATTCAATCGAAGTGCTCAAATTTTCGTTTACCTCCACAGTCCACACCTCTCTATATGAGCCACAAGTATAAGCAACTAGCTAGCACATCTATAAATAATATTACACTACGCTCAACTAGCTTACCATACGCATGGTTCACATTTAGTTAGTTAATCCAACGGCGTAGACTAAATTTAATTTGTCACATGATTCGGTGCATAATTACAATAAGATTATATAAGAATTTCTTGTATGATAATATGCTATGCTCGGGATCATTCCCATGTTTTCGTGCAAGTTGATCTTCCCACTTAGTAGGACAATTTCCAACTTGTAGCAATGTGTTGTGTTCCGGCAAAAGTTGCTATCTTAATTATAAAGTTTTTCTGTGTTTAGTATTATTGAGTAAATGACTAATGAACGGGCATTTGGACTTATGGACCACCATAAATCAGATCACTAAAAAAATGCAGAAGAAATACTACTCATCATTAAAAGTGAGGGGATTACCTTTTATTAAACCATGCACCTTTTAGATGTTCATGCTCTTCTTGCAACAAAAATAACTAGTAAAGGGGGGCCAACAATTTACATCAATCGTGAGAGGATCCACTAACTGCAAAATTTTATAATTACAGATACATATAGCCTACTATATATAAGCTGCAAAGTCCCTACAACATTATGGGGCAGCACCCTGAATATGAATCTACCTGCCATCGTGATAGATCGTTGAAGAACCTAACTGTGGGACCTTTCAGGCTCTCTCCTATCATTATGGAGAATAGATTTGTACGTAATTACTTTTTCATAATGTCTAACAAGTATTTTTTGCATCTCTATTAAAGAGAAAAACATACAAAAACGTGTAAAAGACTAATACATTACAAGAGATTAAAGCATAATATATACGATAACTTGTGGACACTAGAGCTAAAAACTAAATAGAGGTTCTCATAGTTAAGAATAAGTGGTAAACTAACCATTCGCTTACAGGTTTGGGGTGTTCTTCATCTTAGCTCCTAAATCACCTGTTGCATCCGAAGCCTTCTCCTTTGCAGCCTCGTACTTAGCTTTGGCGTCTTCAGTCATTGTATTCTTTGCTGACACATATGCTTCACCCACTTCACGTTTAGCCTGGTCAAAAGTTTCGGCTACTTTGTCCCTTCCATGTTCAATTTTCACGCCCATGTTATCTTTAGCATCATTATTGGCCTTATCTCCTCCACAACCCATTGCTCCTTTCACTTTATGCCTAACATCACTTGCCTTGTCCTTGGCATCATAGAATTTCTCTGATGCTGTATCTGAAGCGATGTTTATTTTTTGCTTACCCTGGTCATAAGCATTGGCTGCTATATCTTTTCCATATTCCATGGACTCAGCCGTGTTATCTTTGGCATTGTGAGCCATACTTGAAGCCTTATCTGAAGCTGTGTTCATTTTTTTGCTTAGCATCCTCGTAGGTATCTCCCATTGTGTCTTTTGCATTGTTAATGCTATCTGTTGGCATTTTGATGACCTTAGCACCTGAAACTGCTTCCTTAGCATCCATAGCCTTTTGAGAAGTATAGTCCGAGGCTCCTAAACAAACAAATCAAAGATACTAACATTTGCTTGAATTTGATACCAAATTTTAATCGAGAGGTACATGAAATTAAAAAAAGAGTATGGTAAAGAAGGAACAAATATATATATATATGTTACCTGATGCTGGAGATTTCACTTTATCTGTGGCCCTTGAAGCAGCATCTTCAGCTTGATACTTCATGTTTTGAGTCGCTTGTTTTTCATGATCCTCTTCGGCCCCGAAACTTCTGCCACAATAATTGTGAACTAATGAACAAAATGACAACATTTAAGATTTGGCGATATAAATGCACAAAAACAAGCAACTTAGGCGTGACAAAGCGAAATTCTGGTGAAGCATGATAAAGTAGAATTTTGTGGAAAGTTGAAAACATTTACTCAAATTTTCCTCATCAATCCCATCATCCACAGGTATATGACATCGCCCACACATTACATGCTTAATAGCTTTAAAAAGAATGCCCACTTCCAAATTAATATGATTATTATATGCTTATAATTTAGTTTTGTTTCTTTGAATAACCCTCTCATATAACTCCTATTGGAGACATTACCCACATTAAACATGGACACCTCTCCCTTCACACCATGGTTTGGGGGGGGACTAATTTCTTCCGCTTGACACATCCCCATTGGTTCTTGTAATTAAAAAGATTGCTCACTTACAGACATGGTGTTATCCAAGCATGCATGCATGCTGGACTTGCCTCACCAAAAATTTATAAACATTAGAATATCATCAATTATGTGAGATCGGATAATTAAGAGTGAAAAAGAAAATTACTTGGAGAACTTGTCTTGAGCCCAATCAGCCCAAGAGCGGGTCTCTTCCTCGGCATCATGCACGGCTTTTGCGGCAAGATGCTTGACCTCCTCTGCATCTTCAACTACATCATCACCCCAAGGCCTGCATGTCCCCACACACACTGCGAGAAACACCATCACCAACAATAGAAACTTTGTGCTTCCCATTTCCCTCTCTCTCTCTGTCCGTATTTTCTCAAGGAAAACGATTTTCTTTTTGACCGTGCAGATGGATCGTGTGATACTAGAAGAGAATGGAAAGGAAGACAGAGTAGTGGGTGTTAATATATGCAGCGCAACATGAACTCCACGTGGTATTTGAGAGAAACGTGGCGAAATTTAGGGAGAACACCCTAACTTTTCGACACGTGTTGAAGGGGCGTGGAGGCGCACCCGCATGACCCGCTTCACGACCAATCTTGATGGCTTTAACGGTTTTGCTCCACCCTGTGGGAGAGAACTAAGCTAGGATAAAACAAGAATTTCTTTTAGGGTGCATAACATGAAATATTATCACTACTTTTTTAATCACTTATTCATGTAATCAGTAAATTCACGATACTATTTTTTTCTTTTATCTTTATGTCACATAAACCATCTTATCTCTTTGTGAGTATAACTTTTTTGTCCTGAACTTCTATATCAATGGAATTTTTTTTTCCTTTCTAAAAGGACCTGTTGTGTGAACTAATTAGTGTAGGGACAGGGGAAAGGAAAATTGACATCCACAATAGTTGTGTAGATTGAATTCTACTAAATGTAGCTAATTCTTACATAAATTTACATGGAACAAAAGCTCAATTCATGTATTCCCTAGTAATTAATTCATGTCTCTAGATAAAAATAATTAATTTAATTAATCATATTAAATATGTCAGTTATTTTTATTTTTTATTTTATTTTTCCATCCATGTAATTACTTTTTATTAATATTTAGAAAGACTAGTTAAATAAAAATATGTAAAAAATAATTAATACATCTAAATATTAAAAAATAATCTTATAAAAAATAAACAAATTTTTGAAAAAATCTCGTAATTAAAGAGAGTAAGGAAAATCTTGTAGGAGAAGTGTTAAACCCATTACACGTGTCCAAAAGTAAACGAAACCCCGGCCCAAAGAGGATGGAATTCTGGCGATTAAAATTAGGCTTAAGTTTCTCATCCATGTAATTTAGCGTTTTCCATTTTTTCCAAACTCGTATTAGTTAGATAATAAAATAATCACCGAAAGTGTTAGATTGCAGAGACAGAAAATTTAATAGATTACAAGATAATAATCCTATTTAAGCAAAAATAAACGTATTTAGCATATTCAAATTTGGTAGTATATAAGAAATAAGAAATATACTAAAAGTATTTAGCATATTCAAATTTGGTAATATCTTTATTGGTATATATAAGAAATAAAATTCACAAAAATAAATAAATTACAACTTTGAGCATATTCTATAAATTTATTAATAAATGTAATTTGTCTTCTATATGCTCTCAAAAACCTGGGTTCTGATATGCTGCTTCCAAGTAATTAAAGGCTAAGGCCTCCTCCTAATTCCTAATAAAGTAATAATTAATAAAGCCTAAGTATCCTGCAAATTTGGCTCACAAATGCATCTAGGTGAAGCTTTTTCAACGAATCTGCCTCATCGGCCACAATGGCCCAAATAACATGAACAAAAAAACTCACATAGCAGGTCAAAATGGGGATGCAAATAAAATGCTCAAATTTATATTTGGCAAGGCTGGCCACCTTCAGCTGCTAGTTTTAATCGTTGATAATGTTCCACGACCTTGTAATCTACAATTTCTCTAAACAACTGGGAATCCAAGATGCAGTCTGGGCGCCCATAAACAGCAGCTTGGACGCTGGCCATGAGTTTGGCGATCTCGCGGCCAGAAAATCCCTCTGTTTTCTTGGCGGCCTCTCTGAAAACATCTTCAGATAAATCTTTTATGGTAATCTTCTGAGGCTGCTTCTTCAGGAAGAAACCCCCCTTGGAGCCATTATTGTCATCACATAAATATTTGTTCAAATAGAGCTTCAGTAACTTAAGACGCTCTTCCTCTCCTGGAAGTGGGAATTCAATCACTTCATCGATGCGATCAGTAACTGCACTATCAAGATCACCTGGCCGGTTTGTCGCAAGGACAAGTACTATGTCTCTAGACTGATCACCAGTTCTGAAGAGCAATGCATTTAGAGCACTTCGTTGAGCTTCACTCATGTGGGAGCTGTTACGCCTGTGCATTGAATAAAAAATTAAATTGCTATAAAAGAGATATCATTAATATCTAACTTATCACACCAATTGTTTCTGCAATATACGGTAAAAATTGCAATCTTTTCAAGCTACAGGCAATAAGGTAAAACAAATACAGACACAATCCATAAAAGTGTTATTGATTCATCTATGTATTTAATCTCTGAATATGTTAAAGACCCTTCGTGATTCTAAATATCAAAATTTATTAAAAACACAATGTAAATCAAATATAAACCGTTAGTATTTGTGTAAAAGTATAAAGATATTATATGTATACTGTTGAAACTTGTAATACAACAGTTACATTTCTCACATTATATAAACTACCAAAACAAAATAATTTTGGCTACCTGCTACGTAGTAATAATTTAAATTAGTATTTTATAGAAGCAGTTTTCAAAATGTATTTTAAACGCTCCAAAACTTACTCGCAAAGGAAAGCATCTGCCTCATCAATAAAAAGCAATAGGCCTTTTCTTGATTTCTTGGCCCAATCAAATATATCATGAATTTTGGTAACAGCCTGTGCGCCCAGAGGTGCAACATCTCCTCCAGTCATCATGGCATAATGCAAACCCTTCACATAAAAAATTGAAAGAGTCAACCGTAGTTTAAAGATACCTTTTTAAACAAATTCAGCAAACAGCATGAATAATTAGCCATAAAATAATATCCAAGGAAATTCCATGACTAGCTCACAGAAAATGGTTACAAGAACACAAGATAAACCAAACCCACTTGTAGTTTAAATATAAAACAGAATTTGGGCATGAAAATAATAAATTTTAATTCATTTGTTCATACATCACAAATAATACATCCAGAAACTTATGTCAGGTTGTCGGTAAAAAACAACTTAACAGATCATGTAAAAGTAGAACAAGTCAGATATATGAAAATCAAACTGTGTATGAAAGAACTAATCATTATACCGATCTTCTAGCTAATTCCTTTGCAACCATCGTTTTACCAGTGCCAGGAGGCCCATAAAAAAGCATGTTACGAAATGGTGCCTGATGGGATTTGGTATTTGATGTTGCACGTGCAAGATGCTCTATTCTTCTCTGCAACGATGGATGAAGGATTACATTTCCAAGACCATTTTTACTCCCAATAGGCTTTTTTGCCCCAGCCAAAGTACTATTACGTAGCACTTTATTTTTGACTTGAGAAATGATCTCTGACACAGGAAACTTTGCCATAGATGATTCCCGGATCAGCGATGGCTGCCCCAAAATCCGATTAATATAGCCCCAGGTGACTTTACTACCTTCTCTGTAGAAATAGAAAGTACAACACAAAATGATCAGATATATTTAAAAAGGAAAGAAAGAAAAAGGCAGAATTGTGATGAATACAAATTTGAAAAATTAGGTTAGAACCCAGTGCATATTTGATCAAGAGGACACAAATTCACCAAGAGTTGACCCTACCACTGAACTTACCTGCTAATTAACTTAAGGAAGGAAAACATACAAGAATTTGCAAGTGATTTAAAGTGGTTTATCACCAAGAGTTTTTAGGACTACCGACTACATATAAGAATTTGTAAGTGATGCAAGAATCAAGACAATACATTTCAAATTAATAAAGGTTTGAAGTGGCTTATCATTGAAAAGGGAGGTGGAAGCATCATAGATTTATAGTAATAAAAACCTTGATTTTATTTGTAATCATGTTTTCTTCTTATTTTTCCTTCGGGCTGGGAATGGAAGGATTGACAATTGACCTGGGACTGGGAGATGGATGCTACATAGTGGGTATCACTTCTGTAGCATAAGATACAAAAATAATATCTTACTATTTTCTTTCCTTAAATTCCTGGATTCCACATTTATACTTATAGTTGCCAAAGATGATATGGATGTTATCATTGAACCCCCATACATTTGCTTAGTATCCAATAGTACCAAAAAAACAGCTATTATACAATCAGTCTTACCACTTCCACAATTTTTTTGCATGGATAAAGTACATTAACAAGCATTACAATAGTTACATACATGAGATGATTGTAATTTGTATATCCAAACAGACTTTGAACTTGGTAACATTAATTTAAAATCAAATGCATAATAAAGAACAGCATATGTACCTAGTCGTATATATTCCAGCAGCTAGTGCAGTAGCTCCTCCAACAGTCATAAGCAATTTGTCCCTATCAGTCAATAAGGCCCTTAGACCACCTATATATTGTAAGAAGTCAGCTGGTATCATTTCCAAACACAAAGACCAACTCAACATCTACAAATGAAAACAGTTGATAAAAACAAGGATACCATGATAAAGAAGATGTAGTGAGATGGAGCAATACAACCTAGCAATATTTTGTCTATGTGTACCACACATTGGCAACCAAAGAAAAAAAAAAACTAAAAAATCACTACATTTTCTTAAACAAATGTGCAAAAATATCTTTGGTAATATAAAACTTGACCTTTGGAGTTTCCCCAAAAAGTTCAGAAGCGTACATCTAGAGCAGTACTTGCATTTGTAAGAAGCTATAAGCTCTACGATATCATGCAACCATGAACGCTGCCGTATGAGATAAGAACTAGACATAAGCTTTCACATAAGCAAGCTTAAAAACTCAGGCTGTAAATTTATCCAAGTAAAAGGATTAACAATTCTGGGAACCGTTACTGGCATGAACTTTCCCATTTTCGTTTGTATGGGATAATGCAATATTACTACAAGTTGCTATCCATTCTCTGTCATGGAAAGTACAGAAAATATACCACGGATGCAGACACATAAATGTAAGGATGTGACTTGTGTTACGCATTTTGGTTTCAAACAATACATACAAATGATACAACATGCCAGTTTATTCTTGTCATCTTGTGTAAGGATTTTACTTTTGCAAAAAATTATCAATAGCAATAAGCTAATAAGCCTTTCAGCTAAAAATGGCTACTGTTGCACAAAGCTTTATGAACTTACCAACCAAAATTTGGTATATCCATATCAATATTAATCACATTTACAAAAAGGAAAACAGATATTGACATGATGGAAGTGAAACTGCATAGAAATTTATCCATAAATATGAGTAAATAGCACAAGACAATCAAAATCCTCAATGATCCTCATATAAAAGCAAAAAGTTTACTCTGAAGACAACAGATGCGCTTATCAGTTGCATACCTTCAATATGACTAAAGGTTGTGTTAATTGCAGCAAGCCATTTATCTCTTTCACCTTGCATTCGTTCTATAAGCATTCTCCTGTTATGATCCTCGGTCAATTTTGCTTCATGGGCTCGGCCTTCAGCTTCCGCCATTGCCTTAACTCTAATAGTTTCTCTTTCAATTTCAGCTCTCTCTCTCTCAGTCTGACGCTGCTGAGATTGAATCTGTTCTTCAGTTGCCTGTCTTGCCTGCTCCTTTCTGAAAGAAGATTGCTCTTGCATCTTGACCAATTCAACATTATGTTGCCTTTGGGCTTCATGATCTGTCTGAGAATGGCAATTTATGGATAACTATTCTATGTAAAACATTTGAATCTTACAAAACTTCAAAGATGGTTTAATTTGAAGAGGCTCAAACCATCTGAGTATTCACAAACAGTTAGACCATTCTATGGAATTTCATCATAAATCCTATTGCTACAGGGTTTGAACAAGACAGGTAGGGAGATAAATATCAGAAGTTGTCAAGAAAATCATTAGCTAAGATCATACATTTCTTTAAAAAAAATTGGAAGAACTAAAAGAAGATACGTTTGTTAGCAAAAGTATATCCAGTGCCTAGATTTTGCATATATATTTCCTAATTACATCCATAATTCTCATCATGACTTTTTGTTCTGGCAGAAAAATTATTTCTAGACACTAGTTTAAATGCCAAAGCTATCTAAATTCACAAATTAAATAAAAGAGTATATTTTTTATGTAGTCTGCACCTGCATTCTTTTCCTTGCCAACTCATCTTCATATCGCAACACCTGGGCCTGTCTCTGGGCTTGGTCTTGTATTAGATTGCGTTGTTCTTCAGCCATTTTACGCTGCCTTTCCTGCAATAAAATTATTTGACAAATCAGAGCGAGATAAAAATTTAAAAATCTACACCAAAATGATTCCTCTGTGATGATAGGTGCTTAGAAGCACATAGATTTACAATACTCTCGAATCATTGTTATACATTTATAACCTACAGAGGGAAAATAACGATGATAACAACTACAAAATACAGCATAGGGATAGCTTTCGAAATGAGAAAACAGCAAACAAAATAAAATATTGACAAAATTTCCAGCCAGCCAGTGGTAGTTTACTATTGCATGTGTAAGCCCAAGCTTTATGGAAGTGTACCAGGTCCTTAATAATCTAGTTTGACCCATTTCGTAAAGCACAACATATAAGGCAAAAGTTGAAACGATTAAAGAATATTATGAGCTACACACAAGATATCGAAGTTTCATAATAATATAATAATGGGTTTGTTTGATCTAAAAGAAAAAAATAAGAAGAAAAAAATGAGATAAACTTTTCCATAAGTAAAAATAAGCTCTCCATTAGCTTATTTTTAGAAGCTCACCAATATAACTTTTTTAAAAGATGAGATGAACTCTACAAATTAGTTAATGGAAAACTCATTTTAGCTTATAGAGAAACTCATTTCATTTTTTTCTTCTTACTTCCTTCTTCTAGAAGTACTTATGAGAAGCTTACATCCAAAAAGGCCCAATATCACTTACAATATCTCCTTGAGATTGAATAAGTTCGTAATGGACTTTCTCAGCATCTAATTCAGCGAGGCGAGTTTCCTCCTGTTTTCGCATTAAATCAAACAGCTGGAAAACAAAAACGAAATAATCAGAAAACTAAAATCCTTCCCGATAACAAAGAACAATGAGTTCGTTAGAACCAAAAATAAAACCAAAACCTGCTTGGAGTAGGGAGAACTATTGATTTCACGGAGTGCTTTGGCTCCTCTTTCTAAGGATTCCGGGTCGAAGCCACCCGATTTGTTAGGTTCATCGGGAGGCGGAGGCTCGGATTTGGAGTCGGAGATCTGGTTCGGCGGCGAGGGCTCATTGGAAGGTTTAGAAGAGAAGAAAGGGAGTCGGAAGTAAGAATCGGCGTAGGCACGATCGGAGAAGGCCGACATGGAAACCACCGCAGCGGAAGTTACCGCCACGCATGAGGTTAACTTTGAAGCAGCCATGGCTTAGAATGCGCCTTCGAAATGGATCATGGAGAAGCTTCGTGTGGCGCGAGCTAAAACCCTCTGCTAGGGTTTAAACGGGAATTGAAAGGTTGAGGAAAGCGCTGCGTTGCGTGGAGAGCAATTCAAACGCTTAAGGGTCCATCTTTATACACCAGGCAAATATCTAATACACCCAGCGTGCACAGTGTTTTTCCAAAAATACCCTCGCGTTATTAAAGGCTTTTACGCATACGGATTCGCAATTCGTAATAACCTTACGGATTGGGTAATCCGTATGGACCTTACGGATTGGGCAATCCGTATGGTCCATACGGATTGGGTAATCCGTATGGTCCGTTAATAATTTTTTTTAAAGTATACGGATTGGGCAATCCGTGTGGTCCATACGGATTGGCCCAATCCGTAAGTTTTTTTTTTTTTT